>CM060908.1:615182024-616432024 GCA_030737815.1 Allium fistulosum | reverse complement strand
GTTTAATCAAATGCTCATAAATTCACAAGATCTGACTAAACCACAAGCTTTTATTCTTATATGGATTTATTTGTAATCATAGAAGCTCAGCACAAGTATGACATTGCACTTCTATGTTACCCCGTTATTCTTGAGACATAAGCAGCAACCACTTTATGCTACAGCCCCATTTATTTTTCTTATTTTTAGACCATAGATTTAAATCATATATCCCTAGAGTTTCCATGAATTAGTTTATGCAGTAGTCACAAAAAGAAAGCATCTCATCTCAAAAATAATTCATGATACAATAATTATTCAAACATGAAAGCCATCAATATATTTTCTGGATATATATTAACACACAATATTCAAACAGGTCATCAACACATCAATATCATAAAATAAGCACAGATTAATTAAAAAAATATAAAACTATTTAGGCTGCCTCAATATTCAGGACTTAATGCCAATTTTTCAGTGAGATTACTCACCTTAATCCTTTTCTTTTGATTTGTTATCTCCTACTTGTCTCTAAGGCCAGTGCTTCTCAGTTTCTCTCTTTTGCTAACTGTCTATATTTTCTGTATATTTATTTTTAAAGAAAATGGTGACAGATCCTTTCACTCTTAACCCTCTTTTATACAAGACCTTGGCTGCCTCTAGGGTTTTAAGATTTACCCAATGTCAGTTTTACCCTACAACTTATGATCAGCCTCTCTTTCTATTTTTTTAAGAGCAAATGGGTAAATGGTCCCTGGTTCTACTAACAGAAATTTACACTTTATTGCCTCAGTCACCATATTTGCATGATATCTCTAAAGCTAAGAAAATTGCTAAAAGTGGATAAAGTATTTTTCAACAACTCATACTATTTTCATGCAATTTCTAATAATTTTCTTTAGCCAGTTTTTAAAAATGCCTGTACACTATCTATATTTCTATCCTTGCCTAAACCTTTATTTTTCTTATTCTAAACTTTGTTTCAAGGATATATTCATATCTGTAACAATCAAGTTATGTTCATGTATCTATGGTTTTCTTTAGCTTACTAATAATTTTCTGCTTCTTCTTTTTTTTTCCTCAGAGAGTATGTACATGTATACATATCAATATTTACCCAATGCTTTTATGGTCAACTTATCATATATATTTACCTAGGCAACCAAAATAATTCAAACAAGTATATTAAATTAAATTATAAAACTTGTTCATAAAATCAGGGTTATCACAATTACCTCATTTGTAAGATAATTAAAAATTGAATAAAGACCAACCTTACATCTAATAGATTATACAAAACTAAAAATTATTTGATGTTTATGTAGTAACAAACCAGTTATAACATAAAAAAAACAAATATAGGAAACAAAGTTCATATTCTTACTCAACAAACAAAAATAAAATGAAATTTGAATTATGTATAAATTTTGAGTACAAAATAGTTCAGGTATACCTATAATAGATTTTGGAAATAACAAAAGATTTTATGGTGTCCGCTTATTTATAAATAAAGCAACCTCCTATAAAATAAATGAATGAAACAAACTCAAAATCTTACAAAATGAAAAAAATCAGAATAATACAAAATTTGAGGCAAAAACCCTAAGCAAATATATGGAATTAGTAACTTAGAACAAAAGCAACAAATTCATCATCGAATTAAATGAAAAGAAATACAGCAAAATAAATGTCAAAATTTTTAATCGATCTCAATGGAATCGGATAAAAAAAATCAAACATTGAATTAAATGAAAAGATAAATAAAAAGTTAAACTTATTAATCAATCTCAATCGAAGTAAAGGTTTTTTAGAGGTCTTTAAATAATGTTTCCATAAAAATAGTAACATTGAAAGTAGGTAGAAACATAATAACTATAAAATATGTATATATTAACAAACAATTTAAGATAAAGGTAAAGTGATGAACTATTAGTGAATCAAATTAAATTCTAATCAAAATAAAACGAATAATTGACAAACTTTTTTGAAAAGAATATGCATATTGATACTATTGAACATGTGAAATAACTAGGGAAGTACAAAAATTCTTGTATTGAAAATGCAGAGAAGAGGAAAACAACTATTGTTAGAATATGAAGGAAAAATAAATGTAGAATTATTATATATGGAAATAAGAATGTTATAAAGGGATATGAAATAAAAGCATGTGTTATAAATAATAAGATTTTATTCTTAAAATAGAATTTATAAATCTGGTAACATACTACAAATAAGTAACCAAACTCATAATCCTACAAATCGAAACAAAAATCATAAGAAGACAGCACTTTAGGTAAAAAAATTCAAAGAAAAGATGCAATTTTAAAAAAATAAAAAAATAAATTCAACGTTGAATTAAATGAAAAGAAATTAACAGAATACAACTCAAACCTTTAGGTCAAGCTTGATCAATCCAGTCAGCCAAGATTTTTTGGGGGATCTTTCGATCAATAACATTGAAAGCAAGTTAGAAATAAAGTGTAATACACTAATAAGATCATAAATAATTTAAGATGATTCCAATTTAAAAACTGTTAGTGAATTAAATCAAATTCTAGTTAGAATAAAAAAAGTTCAAAAGACCGATCAAAACTTGTGTTCTGGGATTACCATGAAAACAAAATTAAAATCTCTTACCTCCAACCAAAGAAAGACGATTGGAGTACCTTTTCGAAAGATTGATTTCTATTAACCTGATTTTTACAACCATTATCTATAAAAAAGAATATTTCTTGAAGATTAAACAATACTTTATTTAACATATTAATTTCTTTCTATGCTAACACCAAACCGCTCTAATTCATAAATCAACATAAAATCAAATAACAAATATTGCATACCCAAAAGCATGAGGCATCCCATAAAACACGGAAGAGGGAATTCTATGAGTATAGCCAAAGAAGCAAATTTTCCACTTGGATCTAAAGAGGAAAAACATAAGATATTATAGTATTTATGGATTTAAAAAATTATTTTAGATAAGAAGTTGAGAAAATAGAAGTAAGAAGAAAAAATGAGCATGGAATATTTCTGAATATTTGAAATAGAAAATGATTTATTTTAGATAAGAAGTTGAGAACATGAAAGTAAGAAGAGAAAATAAGCGTGAATATTTCTTAATAACCGAAATAGAAAATGAAAGGGCATGTTGTTATTAATACACATAAGATTGAAATTTAATTTGGAGATTGAAATGGTAAGTAGTTATTGGAGGGGTAAGTGAAACTTTTTCTTTCAAATTAACTACAGAAGAGAATTGGAAGTAAAAATGAATAAAAAGCCAGAATACAAATGGTCTTATATTTAACATTATATATAATAGATATAGATAAGAAGTTGAGAACATGAAAGTAAGAAGAGAAAATGAGCCTGAACATTTCTTAATAACGGAAATAGAAAATGAAAGGGCATGTTCTTATTAATACATATAAGATGGAAATTTAATTTGGAGCTTGAAATGGTAAGTAATTATTGGAGGGGTAAGTGAAACTTTTTCTTTCAAATTAACCAGAGAAGAGAATTAGAAGTAAAATTGAATGACAAGCCAGAATACAAATGGTCTTATATTGAACTTTATATATAATAGATAGATTGGCTTAATCAAAATTTTAAAAAATCAACAGCAAAATTTTAATTAAATATACTTAAAATGTAAACGTACATTCATAATAAGTGGAAACTAGGGACACATCCTTCTTTTCTAAACTTATTTGTTTAACGTCCTTCCCTTTTAGAAGTTATTTTCTACCTCCCTCTTTTATGAATTTATTTATTTTTTACTTCTCTCGTTTTCAAATTTAAAAGCGGCTGCTTCGACGTGTATTACGGCGGTTATGAGTTATGGACGTATACCCTAAAAGTGCATATTAAGATTAGTAAAATTACTCAAATACACCTATGAATTTCATACATTTTTTTCTGAAAATAGGGTTGTAATTTATAGAAGAAAATTGGGAGGGACCTAATACTAATTTTTTATAACCATAAGGATGTATGTTTAATTGGGAGGGACCTAATACTAATTTCCCATTATATAATATATATAAAAATATATGCTTTTTATAATTCAATAATTCGAAAATAATAAATACATATATATATATATATATGAATATATATATATATATACATATATATATATATATATATTATTCCAAGCTGTGGATAGATAAATAATTTTTTTTAAACCCAAATTGAATATATACGTATATATGTTATTATCAATTGTATATATTTTATTTAATAGTTCAAAATATTTAAAAAATTATTGTTCAATTTTTTTATTAATTATAGTTGAATATAACATGAGGGAGTATATGTATATGTATAAGTGAATATATTATAATTATATATCATTTTAACTAATTATAATACTTTAAATAATTTATTAAAATTCCATAAAAATAAAATAAAACATTAGTATAAATTTATAACATTTATAAGTTTGTTTTAAATTGGTCGAACTTAGAAATTAATTAATTACACGGTTGTGTTGACTCTCTGGTGCAAACTCGGTCCTTAGTCGATATCTAAACAATTTAAATATTAATGCCTTTGTGGACTTTGCTGAAATACAATATCCAATTCAGTCGCTTATGGATCATTTAGGTAAAATTGAATTCCTTATCTTTATTAAGCTACACCTAGTAATGATATACTATGCACGTTTTCTGTAACGACCCCGAATTTTATAGATATTTAAATTGATAATTAATTCGATTTTTGAATTATATTTGTGGAATAAATCGATAAGGTAATGCGAGTTTCCCCGATATCCAAGTCTATTTGTATAAATCGTTTAAAAATTTAAATTTTTTGTATATATGAGAATATATATCTGTATTTGAACATATCCGCCTAAATTTGAAAATAATAAATAATATAATATATATTTGATTTGAATTTAAAATCTTGTAAATAAATGGTTCAAAAATAGAAATAAATTTGATAAGTTCAAACGACATATTAACTAGAACTTCATTTAAATTTGTAAAGAAAAAGTAAAGACACTGAATACATATAAACAAAAGAAACAATAAAACAACCATATGTATGCAAGTAACAAGTCATAACAAACCAAAAGAAATATCTGTAAGTAGAAAATCTAAACTAAATAAAAGATATACAAGATGTACAAGGCAAAGTTAAATAAATATATGTACTATGGCCATGAAGCTTTGCAGGCAAGAAGAAGTAAAATAACATAAATAAAACACAAGTACATAACAACATCACTTTAGCCAAAGCAAGGATCATTTTAGCCGAAGTAAACAAAACATTTAAATACAAAGCAAGCAAACATATGAAGACACAAGGTACATGGCAATTAATGCAGCCACCATAACATATCATGTCAGCTAATAATTAAAAGAAAAAAATATCTAATATTGTACATGGCAATATCATCACCTTGTACAAAAATATAAAACATCACCTGTATACTTACTTCCTTACATAGCAACTTCCATTTCAGTTCGTCCTCAAAAAAAACATAGCTAACCAGAAGCTTAGAAAATTTGAAGTAAACAAATCATTTAACTTAAACAAAAAATTCAGTTTAAACAATAATACAATCAAAGAGGATTAAAGAGAAAGCTTGCAGTTTCACCAGCCTCTTTCAAATGAAAAGCAGCTCTGTTTTCTTCTACAAACCAAGGTGAGTAACTATTTTTTTTTAGTATAACTCAAGTTAATATGGTTGCATGTGTTCTCTGTGATAATATGTATCGTGTGTATGTACAACTATAATCTGCTGTGAAATATCCAGATGTATATATATATATATATATATATATATTTGTGTACTACTGTTAAATCTGAGAATCCCTGTTCTAGTTTCAAACTCAAACTTGGTTCAAAATTCATTTGATCTTAATCCAATCCATGTTAAGACTTAAGCTTTGAACAAAATATGTTTGTACACTATAGATTTTAGTTTAAAAATCTGTTTAAGGTAAATAAATATGTGTTGTCTCTGGAAAAGTAAAAAACCACAGAACAATCTTCAAATATGTCAAATCTCGAGTTTCTCAATTCATAATTTCATGAATATAAATTGAATTCGTATACCAAAATATGAATTTTAAAGCAATAATTCAAATTTTTAGTGATAAGAATGGAGAGCAGTTTGTGTTTATCTGTTTTTGACATTTCGAGTCATTGGGGTCGGCCTAGTTGATCAGAGAGGTCGAGACTTGGTCTAGAGGTGGAGTAGCGAACAGGGAGTATGGGAAAAATACTCGGAGGTTGAACGAAGTTTTGGGGTGGTGGCGGTAGGTGATCAAATTCTGGTGACCTAGTTTTGGTGTGGTAGGTGATTTCTTCTCGCGCGACGTCTACGAGAGTGCGAGTGTCACATGGTTTTGTGGGAAGGTAGAAGGGAGGTAGACAATGCTGCGGCCGGAGTTTGATGGTCTCCGGTGGTCGGAGCACTGAGCGCGTGACGTTGCCAGGTTTGAGGGGAAGTGGGTATTGTGTTCCAGGTTTTAGTTTCGAGTTCGACTTTTCGATTTTCGATGATGGACGTGGTTTTGATGGTGGTGGATGGGTCAGTGAGTGGTACCCGACCTGCTTGTGGATGCGGTGGCGCCGATTTACGAACGGTGGCTCCATGCACGTGCACGAAACATTTGTTGAAGGACCTGGTGTTGTTGTTTTTTTTTTTAAATGGAAGCAAGTTTTCTCGTATTTGCCTCGAGTGTGAACTGGAGAAAATTTCGACTTGGCGTGGGGAAATCACGAAGTGGGCTCGGGAATGTTATTCTGTTTTTTTTCTGAGAACCTGTTCTGGGTTGGTTAAACTTAATTACAATTTTACTTCCAGCTTAAATGTAGTTGTAAATCCAAGGTTTAAAAATAAATTCAAGTTGAGCTTGTAAACTTAGATTTTGAATAGAATAGAATTTTGTTTTTAACTTGTTTAATAACTTTAAAAGGTTATTGAAGTCAAGATGGAATTCAAATTAACTCTTGGATTCTAGTTTGAAATAAATGAAGTTTATAAAAATTTAAAGTATTTAAACAACTTTAAAATGATTTGAAATTAAGTAATTGAGTTTAAACTCTTGTATAAATTTCTTTATAACGGTAAGTAAAGATTGGTTAATTAAAATTTTAATTATAATTAGTAATGGGTGATGGGTAATAAATGAATTTGCAATTAACTACTTAAGTTAACAAAAGAATGATTAATAGTTAATTAAATTAGTAATTTAATTGAGAATTAAATGATTAATAAATTGGCAATTAATGATTAATTAAATATTTAATGATTTATTATATGATTTTAAAGGCTAATTAAATGGTAATTTACAATAATTATGAATAGTTAATGAGGATCCTTTACTTGAGATTATTTTTATAATTTATTAATATAATTAAAGGGTTAATCAACAAATGAAAATGATTAAGGTAATTAATTACTTAAAGATAATTATTTAGTTAAAAGAAATTAATTAATGGTTAGAGTTAATTAAGTAATTAGAGACAATTACTTATTTTGATTAATTAAGGATAATTGATCAAAAGGAAATTAATTAAAGATTTAATTAATAAGTGTGAGTGATTAAGATTAATTAGATAAGTAAAGGTTAATTAAATAAATAAAGAATAATTAATTAATGAGTAAAGGTTAATTTATTTAATTAAAGGATAATTAATTTAAATGGGTTGCAATTGATGATAAATTAACCCGGATTAATAATTGATACATCTGATTTAAATTAATCAGTTGATTAATAAATTCACTTGTAAATGTTGGATTTGACTGAATGATTGAATTGTTTGATATTCTGATATGTGATGATTTGTGATATACCCTGATTTATGTTGTGGTCTGTGATAAATTATCTGTGATGTAATTTATTATCTGTGATATATATCTATGATCTGTACGGTAAGCGTTATAGTTATATCGCTTATCAACTATATCTCTTTATTTTGATCTGTGATTATTCATTGTGTTGCACTACTGTGTTAAACCCCTGGACCACACTTTTACACACACAAATATGGATTTCACGTGGAAATCGGTTAAGTCATAGATATTTTAAAATTAATATTTTTGAAATTGAAATTTTAATTTCAATTGATTTTGAAAATGGATTTGGGTTAAATGTTAAAGCTTTTGAAAAAGTGTTTTCACAAATAAAAGCTATTTTGAATAACTTAGTAAAATTGCCAATCTAAATAATTTAATTTGAATTTGAATTCAATATTTGGAATTGAATTCAATGATTGGAAATTTTGGTTAGAAATGTTAAAAATGTGTTTGAATGAATTTAAATCATTTTGAAAATATTGGTTTGAGAATTTGAATTTAACCCAAGGATTTCCACTCGTATGAATGAATCAGATTTCCAAAATAAAAACTGTTGTTTTAAAAGAATAAAAGCTTTCAGATAAGAAATGAAATTCCAGTTTAATTAAAGGAATTTCAAGATTGAATTGAAAAATAGATTTTCTAAGTTATGAATGAATTCTTTTTGAAAGCTATGAATTAAATCTGTTTATTTTTAACAGATTTACAATGGCAATTCACGTAAACCATTCGAAATGAAATTGTTTTGGAAGCCATAAGTTAAATCTTTGATTTAAAGATTTAACGAGTTAAACTGAGATGGAAATTGGTTTCGGGAAAATCTGTAAATGAATCTTTTGTTTAAAAAGATTAAAGTGTGGAAACTATTTAAACTGTAAAGGTTGAATCTTTTTGTTTAAAAGATTGGAAATGGTAATTTGTTTTAACCATTCGAATGAAAAGTTTTGGGTAATAAGTTGTGACTTAATTGAAATTCCAATATCCATATGTTTTTAAATATTACGCTCACTATTCGGTTTAGCCGGGAGAGGACCTTCGGGTCGTATAACCCATTCCGAATATGTGATACGTCGTTATGGATGGCATTTGATGACCGGTGTTGAAGACCGGATATTTTTGAAAATGGAAGGATTACCGTCGAGATACTCTACATCGGCTGATCCCCGATATAGAGGTTTTATCATCCTTAGTGACGGGAAGTCCGGACGTGATTGGAAATTATTCGGATTTGCAAGGGCTTCATGAGAAGTGCCTTCGGTTCTGTTCGATCCCGGAACAGACTTGTATGGATTGTATGTCTGACATTACACTTTGAGATATAAAGCCGATTTCTTTCAAATACATTTCTGTTTGGTGGCGGAGGATTTATGCTCTTAGCTTAACACCCTTCTCTGAGACGTACGAGCTCAGAGGTTATGTAGTTGAAATTTATCAGCGATATATTCCCAATTTGGTAATGTGGCATGCTGAGTGTCGCTGTGTGATGATCAGTGTTTGATCATTTGTGATATGATCATTTGTTTGATCATTTATCTTTGTGATCATAGGTTGATCATCTGTTGACCCAAAGCATGGCTTTGTGACAAAGCGTAGCTTTGTGGACGAGACCTCTTCAGACCTCACTACCCGGAAATGGTCGAAACAGGAATGTTGCGGCAAGGTTATGAGGGTCGCGCCCTTTAGGGTATGTCATTTCCTTCTGGAAAAGGGTGGTATTATGGTATGGAGCCCTGATACTTACTCATGTGGATACACTTATTTATTATGTGTGATGTTGGTTATCGAGCGCTCGGATAAAGGTCCCAAAGGACTGGGGAATGGCATAGTCGTGAGTTACTTGTTACAGGAGTAACCCGGCCTTGTTGGCAGAGAGCAGTTTGTCTCTCGGGACGTCCAGCCAGAGGCGATCCCATTCTGCAGGAGGAAAGGAAGTTCCTTAGCCTGACCATTTGTTGGAAAATCCAAAGAAACAATACGAGCCCTGTACCGTTTTAGTTGTATTACCTGCTATGGAATGTGGTGGTAACCTGCTATTGAACATAGTAGCTATAGTAGGCATACGATACTGGTCGTATGTTGGCTAAGATTAATATTATACTTTCGAAATGTTTTCTGCACTATGCACTAGTAATAATATCCAATGATTTGCGTAGTAAGCATCTTTGACTATCATAAGGAGAAATCTCCTCCGATTCTGCGTTTGCATTGTGTGTGTGTGCGGGAGGCCTTATGATAGTTTCATTTTTCAAAAGCATTGCGAAATTCTTTTGCTATTTGTTTTAAAGATAAACTGTTTTTGTTGCTCACACCAGTCCCACGACTGACTGGGAGTTTATTGTTCCTTTCCTAAACTTTGGGTGCTCATATATTTTCCACACGGGCAGTCTAGAGTTGGGTTTCTTTTCAGATAGTCAGGTTTAGTGGATTATCTGGAGCTAGTTCAGTATTGGAGATCATGACGGACATTGCTTATCATTGTGCATTCTAATGGTGGTTCGAGCTAGATGTTGGAGAAGTTGGATTCATTCTCTTTTGTAGATCATTTGGAGATCTCTTCCATTTGTTGTTATTTTCCGCTGCTATTTCTTGTATCTCTGATATTGTTGTATCATGTTGATATCATTGTTGTATATCATTCTGGATATTGTATTCATTGGAGTTGTATATGATATCATTGATTTCTTTTTATTCCGCTGTGTTGTTATACTTAATGTTGTTATAAGCTCCGAGAAGCCAGATTCGGCGTTTGAATCTACGGCATTGGAGTACAGTTGAAGTACGGGAGCCGATTTTCGAAGGCCGAGTTTTTGGACTCTTACATTTGGTATCAGAGCTAAGGTTGAACTTTAGCTCAGGAGTATAACACATTAAGTAGCTCATTAGAGATAGGGTGAAGTATACCCTAGAATGAGTAATTCTCAGATATCCGTCCGTAAGCCTCAGTAAATTCTCTTGCTATCCACTGATAGTAAGTATGAGTGCAAGAAGAGCATGAGATAGGGGACAGAGGGAATACGACTATAAATGGTCAATACACTGTAACAACAAGGAAACAATCTTTCCTCTATCAATCTCTTTTGATCAACATCTTTTCTCTATTCTTTGATAATTCCTGGTAGATCCAGGAATAAATTCGATATATAAAAATGGGACATAAACTCCAACTGAGCCAAAATTGTTTGTTCGATGAATTGGTTGCTTTGATTGCTATGGTTGATAGGTATACTTTAGTTCTGAACTAAAAATTTTGAAATTGTATCTATATATCTATCTATTCTTTGGGATTCCGATGTATTCTACGAATGGTTAGTTATTCCTTCGAACTGACCGATGCCACTCCATATTTCGTAGATCTGGATAACCCGAGTATCTTCTGAAGTGTTAAAACAGATTTGTTCTTGTATCTGTTATTGATATCCTAATTTGGTAAGCCAAATGCAGAACAGATGTTCAGTTGATTTGATAAATCCTATTTCATCTATCTTTTTGTCTCCTTGGTAATTTCGAGGACGAAATTCTTTTAAGGGGGAAGTCTGTAATGACCCCGAATTTTATAGATATTTAAATTGATAATTAATTCGATTTTTGAATTATATTTGTGGAATAAATAGATAAGGTAATGCGAGTTTTCCCGATATCCAAGTCTATTTGTATAAATCGTTTAAAAATTTAATTTTTTTGTATATATGAGAATATATATCTGTATTTGAACATATCCGCCTAAATTTGAAAATAATAAATAATATAATATATATTTGATTTGAATTTAAAATCTTGTAAATAAATGGTTCAAAAATAGAAATAAATTTGATAAGTTCAAACGACATATTAACTAGAACTTCATTTAAATTTGTAAAGCAAAAGTAAAGACACTGAATACATATAAACAAAAGAAACAATAAAACAACCTTATGTATGCAAGTAACAAGTCATAACAAAGCAAAAGAAATATCTGTAAGTAGAAAATCTAAACTAAATAAAAGATATACAAGATGTACAAGGCAAAGTTAAATAAATATATGTACTATGGCCATGAAGCTTTGCAGGCAAGAAGAAGTAAAATAACATAAATAAAACACAAGTACATAACAACATCACTTTAGCCAAAGCAAGGATCATTTTAGCCGAAGTAAACAAAACATTTAAATACAAAGCAAGCAAACATATGAAGACACAAGGTACATGGCAATTAATGCAGCCACCATAACATATCATGTCAGCTAACAATTAAAAGAAAAAAATCTCTGATATTGTACATGGCAATATCATCACCTTGTACAAAAAAATAAAACATCACCTGTATACTTACTTCCTTACATAGCAACTTCCATTTCAGTTCGTCCTCAAAAAAAAACATAGCTAATCAGAAGCTTAGAAAATTTGAAGTAAACAAATCATTTAACTTAAACAAAAAAATTCAGTTTAAACAATAATACAATCAAAGAGGATTAAAGAGAAAGCTTGCAGTTTCACCAGCCTCTTTCAAATGAAAAGCAGCTCTGTTTTCTTCTACAAACCAAGGTGAGTAACTATTTTTTTTAGTATAACTCAAGTTAATATGGTTGCATGTGTTCTCTGTGATAATATGTATCGTGTGTATGTACAAGTATAATCTGCTGTGAAATATCCGGATGTATATATATATATTTGTGTACTATTGTTAAATCTGAGAATCCCTGTTCTAGTTTCAAACTCAAACTTGGTTCAAAATTCATTTGATCTTAATCCAATCCATGTTAAGACTTAAGCTTTGAACAAAATATGTTTGTACACTATAGATTTTAGTTTAAAAATCTGTTTAAGGTAAATAAATATGTGTTGTCTCTGGAAAAGTAAAAAACCACAGAACAATCTTCAAATATGTCAAATCTCGAGTTTCTCAATTCACAATTTCATGAATATAAATTGAATTTGTATACCAAAATATGAATTTTAAAGCAATAATTCAAATTTTTAGTGATAAGAATGGAGAGCAGTTTGTGTTTATCTGTTTTTGACATTTCGAGTCATTGGGGTCGGCCTAGTTGATCAGAGAGGTCGAGACTTGGTCTAGAGGTGGAGAAGTGAACAGGGAGTATGGGAAAAATACTCGGAGGTTGAACGAAGTTTTGGGGTGGTGGCAGTAGGTGATCAAATTCTGGTGACCTAGTTTTGGTATGGTAGGTGTTTTCTTCTCGCGCGACGTCTACGAGAGTGCGAGTGTCACGTGGTTTTGTGGGAAGGTAGAGGGGAGGTAGACAATGCTGCGGCCGGAGTTTGATGGTCTCCGGTGGTCGGAGCACTGAGCGCGTGACGTTGCCAGGTTTGAGGGGAAGTGGGTATTGTGTTCCAGGTTTTAGTTTCGAGTTCGACTTTTCGATTGTCGATGATGGACGTGGTTTTGATGGTGGTGGATGGGTCAGTGAGTGGTAGCCGACCTGCTCGTGGATGGGGTAGCGCCGATTTACGAACGGTGGCTCCGTGCACGTGCACGAAACATTTGTTGAAGGACCTGGTGTTGCTGTTTTTTTTTAAATGGAAGCAAGTTTTCTCGTATTTGCCTCGAGTGTGAACTCGAGAAAATTTCGACTTGGCGCGGGGAAATCACGAAGTGGGCTCGGGAATGTTATTCTGTTTTTTTTTTCTGAGAACCTGTTCTGGGTTGGTTAAACTTAATTACAATTTTACTTCCAGCTTAAATGTAATTGTAAATCCAAGGTTTAAAAATAAATTCAAGTTGAGCTTGTAAACTTAGATTTTGAATAGAATAGAATTTTGTTTTTAACTTGTTTAATAACATTTAAAGGTTATTGAAGTCAAGATGGAATACAAATTAACTCTTGGATTCTAGTTTGAAATAAATGAAGTTTATAAAAATTTAAAGTATTTAAACAACTTTAAAATGATTTGAAATTAAGTAATTGAGTTTAAACTCTTGTATAAATTTCTTTATAACGGTAAGTAAAAATTGGTTAATTAAAATTTTAATTGTAATTAGTAATGGGTGATGGGTAATAAATGAATTTGCAATTAACTACTTAAGTTAACAAAAGAATGATTAATAGTTAATTAAATTAGTAATTTAATTGAGAATTAAATGATTAATAAATTGGCAATTAATGATTAATTAAATAATTAATGATTTATTATATGATTTTAAAGGCTAATTAAATGGTAATTTACAATAATTATGAATAGTTAATGAGGATCCTTTACTTGAGATTATTTTTATAATTTATTAATATAATTAAAGGGTTAATCAACAAATGAAAATGATTAAGGTAATTAATTACTTAAAGATAATTATTTAGTTAAAAGAAATTAATTAATGGTTAGAGTTAATTAAGTAATTAGAGACAATTACTTATTTTGATTAATTAAGGATAATTGATCAAAAGGAAATTAATTAAAGATTTAATTAATAAGTGTGAGTGATTAAGATTAATTAGATAAGTAAAGGTTAATTAAATAAATAAAGAATAATTAATTAATGAGTAAAGGTTAATTTATTTAATTAAAGGATAATTAATTTAAATGGGTTGCAATTGATGATAAATTAACCCGGATTAATAATTGATACATCTGATTTAAATTAATCAGTTGATTAATAAATTCACTTGTAAATGTTGGATTTGACTGAATGATTGAATTGTTTGATATTCTGATATGTGATGATTTGTGATATACCCTGATTTATGTTGTGGTCTGTGATAAATTATCTGTGATGTAATTTATTATCTGTGATATATATCTATGATCTGTATGGTAAGCGTTATAGTTATATCGCTTATCAACTATATCTCTTTATTTTGATCTGTGATGATTCATTGTGTTGCACTACTATGTTAAACCAATGGACCACACTTTTACACACACAAATATGGATTTCACGTGGAAATCGGTTAAGTCACAGATATTTTAAAATTAATATTTTTGAAATTGAAATTTTAATTTCAATTGATTTTGAAAATGGATTTGGGTTAAATGTTAAAGCTTTTGAAAAAGTGTTTTCACAAATAAAAGCTATTTTGAATAACTTAGTAAAATTGCCAATCTAAATAATTTAATTTGAATTTGAATTCAATATTTGGAATTGAATTCAATGATTGGAAATTTTGGTTAGAAATGTTAAAAATGTGTTTGAATGAATTTAAATCATTTTGAAAATATTGGTTTGAGAATTTGAATTTAACCCAAGGATTTCCACTCGTATGAATGAATCAGATTTCCAAAATAAAAACTGTTGTTTTAAAAGAATAAAAGCTTTCAAATAAGAAATGAAATTCCAGTTTAATTAAAGGAATTTCAAGATTGAATTGAAAAATAGATTTTCTAAGTTATGAATGAATTCTTTTTGAAAGCTATGAATTAAATCTGTTTATTTTCAACAGATTTACAATGGCAATTCACGTAAACCATTCGAAATGAAATTGTTTTGGAAGCCATAAGTTAAATCTTTGATTTAAAGATTTAACGAGTTAAACTGAGATGGAAATTGGTTTCGGGAAAATCTGTGAATGAATCTTTTGTTTAAAAAGATTAAAGTGTGGAAACTATTTAAACTGTAAAGGTTGAATCTTTTTGTTTAAAAGATTGGAAATGGTAATTTGTTTTAACCATTCGAATGAAAAGTTTTGGGTAATAAGTTGTGACTTAATTGAAATTCCAATATCCATATGTTTTTAAATATTACGCTCACTATTCGGTTTAGCCGGGAGAGGACCTTCGGGTCGTATAACCCATTCCGAATATGTGATACGTCGTTTAGGATGGCATTTGATGACCGGTGTTGAAGACCGGATATTTTTGAAAACGGAAGGATTACCGTCGAGTTACTCTGCATCGGCTGATCCCCGATATAGAGGTTTTATCATCCTTAGTGACGGGAAGTCCGGACGTGATTGGAAATTATTCGGATTTGCAAGGGCTTCGTGAGAAGTGCCTTCAGTTCTGTTCGATCCCGGAACAGACTTGTATGGATTGTATGTCTGACATTACACTTTGAGATATAAAGCCGATTTCTTTCAAATACATTTCTGTTTGGTGGCGAAGGATTTATTCTCTTAGCTTAACACCCTTCTCTGAGACGTACGAGCTCAGAGGTTATGTAGTTGAAATTTATCAGCGATATATTCCCAATTTGGTAATGTGGCATGTTGAGTGTTGCTGTGTGATGATCAGTGTTTGATCATTTGTGATATGATCATTTGTTTGATCATTTATCTTTGTGATCATAGGTTGATCATCTGTTGACCCAAAGCATGGCTTTGTGACAAAGCGTAGCTTTGTGGACGAGACCTCTTCAGACCTCACTACCCGGAAATGGTCGAAACAGGAATGTTGTGGCAAGGTTATGAGGGTCGCGCCCTTTAGGGTATGTCATTTCCTTCTGGAAAAGGGTGGTATTATGGTATGGAGCCCTGATACTTACTCATGTGGATACACTTATTTATTATGTGTGATGTTGGTTATCGAGCGCTCGGATAAAGGTCCCAAAGGACCGGGGAATGGCATAGTCGTGAGTTACTTGTTACAGGAGTAACCCGGCCTTGTTGGCAGAGAGCAGTTTGTCTCTCGGGACGTCCAGCCAGAGGCGATCACATTCGGCAGGAGGAAAGGAAGTTCCTTAGCCTGACCATTTATTGGAAAATCCAAAGAAACAATACGAGCCCTGTACCGTTTTAGTTGTATTACCTGCTATGGAATGTGGCGGTAACCTGCTATTGAACATAGTAGCTATAGTAGGCATACGATACTGGTCTTATGTTGGCTAAGATTAATATTATACTTTCGAAATGTTTTCTGCACTATGCACTAGTAATAATATCCAATGATTTTCGTAGTAAGCATCTTTGACTATCATAAGGAGAAATCTCCTCCGATTCTGCGTTTGCATTGTGTGTGTGTGCGGGAGGCCTTATGGTAGTTTCATTTTTCAAAAGCATTGCGAAATTCTTTTGCTATTTGTTTTAAAGATAAACTGTTTTTGTTGCTCACACCAGTCCCACGACTGACTCGGAGTTTATTGTTCCTTTCCTAAACTCTGGGTGCTCATATATTTTCCACACGGGCAGTCTAGAGTTGGGTTTCTTTTCAGATAGTCAGGTTTAGTGGATTATCTGGAGCTAGTTCAGTATTGGAGATCATGACGGACATTGCTTATCATTGTGCATTCTGATGGTGGTTCGAGCTAGATGTTGGAGAAGTTGGATTCATTCTCTTTTGTAGATCATTTGGAGATCTCTTCCATTTGTTGTTATTTTCCGTTGCTATTTCTTGAATCTATGATATTGTTGTATCATGTTGATATCATTGTTGTATATCATTCTGGATATTGTATTCATTGGAGTTGTATATGATATCATTGATTTCTTTTTATTCCGCTGTGTTGTTATACTTAATGTTGTTATAAGCTCCGGGAAGCCAGATTCGGCGTTTGAATCTACGGCATTGGAGTACAGTTGAAGTACGGGTGCCGATTTTCGAAGGCCGAGTTTTTGGACTCTTACCTTTTCATTATCACTGTATTAGTAAGATATCTAAAGTTTATTCTATAGTCACAAACTCAATTAATTTCCATAGTAAATTGCATAGACTACATTAAGGTTCATGGTTCAATTCAATAATATTTATCTATGGTGACGGCCGCCTTAAATCTCCACATCCAATATAACTAGGTAGTGCACTATAGTAGTACCCAACCGATGCAGGACGATTGTCAAGGTTGTAAGGTAAATAAAATATCACAGAAATTTTAGTATATTTCATAGCGCATCGAATAAAATGTAATAATCAACATCTCAGATACAAAACAAGTGTGACAGTAATTACTGAATGAATTACAAAAATCAGGGTAAACAAATCCATACTGCATACAACATAAGTGATAGTGTTATACATCAAATAGTAACTCATAAACAAATTATCTCTGAATGATAAAGGCACTAGAAAGCTACATAGTGTTGTGCAATAGAATAAAAAATAATTAAATATAGTAATACGAGAGCATGATTTCATACTCGTCCTCTGTCTAGCTCCAAGTGCTCACCAGACCCGATATCCCTAATCTACTCATTTAAGAGTACGCGGAATAATAGGAAGTAAATCATAAAATCCCGAGTCAGACAATAGTTCAGTGCGAAAGGTACAAAATCTCTAAATACTGATATACCACTATAGTAGGACAAATGGTATAAAAAATTATACATGATCTGTCCCTACATCCACAAAGTTAGCACATATACATATACAAGATATACGCTACTCTACATCATAATCATCATGGGTGTACTATACATCAAAGTACTAAGGGGTGTCTAGACATTAATAATATCAGCCTCATGTAACATCACTAGGGTGATAAGCAATCATGCAAGCATAACATCCATCATCCATCCTCACATTTACTCACTCAATGCATTTGATACGTGATAACTCGAACGACCCATCATGGTCAAAGACTACTCAATGTCCCAGTTCCATAGTACTCGATTCCATGCCACTCGGTAGGTCCAGAACTAGATCGTCCATCATGGCTGATCCCGGAGAAAGATTGCCCGTCATGGAGATCAAATCGCCCTTCATGGAGATCAGGACCCGTCATGCTTTGAATGGGTACCACATATCACCCTTGCTTTACAAGTACTCTCGGAACCCTCAAGTTTCAATGATCCCTTTTCACACGTCATCTATAGCAGAGCTTATCCTGGAA
The DNA here is from genome assembly GCA_030737815.1 of Allium fistulosum. Classification (NCBI taxonomy): domain Eukaryota; kingdom Viridiplantae; phylum Streptophyta; class Magnoliopsida; order Asparagales; family Amaryllidaceae; genus Allium; species Allium fistulosum. The sequence goes on along the minus strand of CM060908.1, from coordinate 616,413,533 downwards.
CTGATCTTACAACTTCCGTCATGAAGTCGTTGCAGTTGGGACAGCTCTCCACAATCATCATTAGTAGAGTATCGTCATTCGTCCCATAATCTTCCTCCAATACTCCTCTCAATCTGACTCATAGTCATCTACTCTACATCCCAAAGTATAGCTATCCATCGTCGAAGCCATCACTTACCATCATGTAATCATCATCATCACAACGTGCATCATCATCGTCGAAATCACCACCGAACCCTATGGGTCGGTACAGATCCAATACTTGACCATATTTGGCTAAGTGTTTGGTTTATGTAATGGTCTGTCTTTCTTACTCCTAAAGATGACACTTAATACATCCACAATATTCATGTGTCGATCATCTAGTGTCCGAAAGAAAAGCCATTGGGGTAAAAAGAAAAAGAAAAGACAAGACGAAAGAAAACACAGAATCTCACAACGCAAGGCAACCATATATAATAGAATATCAGAAAGTACATATGGTCACTTCTAAAATAATACATCAGAGTCACAATAGGTACTACTTTAGCCAGGGACAGTTATAATTGCATTCCCCCGCAATGCTGATACAAAATATACATATACGGCAGAAATAAAATAGATAACTAGGTTCGACGAAGCCTCCTGCTCCATGCTTCTCCAAAATGCATCCGTAAGAAACTGGACTACTTGGCTACTCATATAAATTTGAGTATCCAAGAGTTTTAGGAAAAGAAAGAAAAAACTCCAAGTCAGACGTGGGTCTAGTGTGAGTAAACTCCAACAAACTGAATTTTATACTTATAAAACCCTTTAAAAATAAAGGTATCTTGTAAGACCACGCCGCACATAAACACATATGGGTTTTAACATTACGATAATCAAAACATTTTTATAGGAAATCCGGTGATATTAATAATGTTTAGGATTTAAAGTAAATATTGAACATAGCCAAAATGGTTATATTAATTACATTCCAGCATAATAGGTACATAACTAAGGACGTAAGGCACTTATTGGAAATGGATTTCGTAAATGACAAGGCTACTGGGGTTACCGCCTGCCATAGCACACCTCTAGGTAAAATGTACCGAGGTCGAAAACCTTTCAACCTCTATGAATCAATACCGACTTACCCCTTACTGGATAGTATCGAATATGGTCATCCCTCGGTTGTGATCAATAACTGCACTGGGCCCCGAAGCATACATCAAAGGAATAATATCGATCTAGATCACGGATGATCGCATCCTAATGGCAGCGAATCATCTTTCCCTAAAGCATATCCCATATTTTAGTCGTTCTCGGCTGTGAGGCTTGAGGCTACATTTACATTTTCATATAGCAATCCCACTTGGAATGCTATAACTGCCCTCCAAGCGACATTGCAATGCTGGCATCCGTCCATACAAGTTGTTCAGGATATGAAAAACCGAAGGTACTATTTATACTGCATCCATTTTGGAATCACCTTAAGGATTAGTAGGAAGTAGCCCTTGCACTTCAAAGATCTTCATCCTCGATTCCGACATCTTCCAAATGTTTCGCAAATTGAATGTAAATGTTGGTTCGAAGTGGTTTTTGGATAACCCATGCCATCCGATTCTAATCTCTTCGAACCAACCTTCAATAATTTTAAAACGGGCCAAGTTGTCGATGTGGACAAATCCACTATCTGATATGTGTATAGGTTTTCATATGAAAAATAAGGCATCATATACTTATCCCTACTTTTCGATTTCAAATAGTATTATCCCTTGATTAATAATGAAGTCGGACAAGTTAGAAAAACTAACCTAGGGCCAACGTACATTCTTACTTCTCGGGATAGAGACGAGTTTACATACCTTGAAATTTAGTGTTAAGTATACAATAAAGTATCTCCCATCTACTTAATTATCATGACCCATTTATCGAAATATACTCTCTCATATTTATCACGTTTCCGACATTTCGGCTACTCTATCCCTTGCCTAGAAAATCAAGTTCTAAATCTCACAGATAGATAAAGGTCTGCTCATCGGATTTTAGTGCTAAATACAAGATGACTTAGTTTCAATAAAACATGTCAATGTTTTAACATAACTTATCATGTTTGTTTGGCTACTAATTGGTACAGACAAAGAAATCCGTTATATTTTAAAAATCATCCTTTGTAAAAGAAAGTTGCTTTTAAACAAACCAACCTTTGGAAATGAAGTGATTTAATATATAAAATCATTATTTAATAAATTAACAATAAGTTTAAAATTTTATTTAGTAATAATTAAATCTTAACTTATTTAATAATTAGGGAACAATTAAACCTTACCTAATTAATAATTAATTATTAATTAATTAAACCTTACTTAAATAATAATTTATTAATTTATACTTTTACTTAATTAATAATTAAGTAATAATTAACTTTACTAAATTAATAATAATAATTACCTAATTAATAATTAAGTACTAATTACCTTAACTTAATTAATAATTTAATTAATCATTAACTCTTTACTTAATCAATTAATTAAATAATAATTAAACCCTTACTTACTTAATTAATTGAACAATAATTAAACATTTTCAATACTTATAACATAGTTTTAAAACTCTTCAAAAATACTTAAAGTGAAAACTCTTTTAGTTTACAGAAAAATTGGTCATTTTACGAACTATAACCGTAGCAACTATCGCTATGGATAACATAACCTTAAAACTAGTTTTATATATCAAATACCCTTTAGATCTTTACCTTTTATATTTTAAATTAATTTATAAACTTTGTATAAAGGTTTGGAAACTAAAAAGTAAAGTTTTGAAAACTTTATAAAACTTTTTCTAGAAAATAAATAAATAAAACAAGGTTAAAACACAAAGGATCTCGATGTCACAACATACACAAATTTAAGTGCTAACTTTCCTTTCAACATACAACATCCATAACATAAGCTCATACATTTATACAAATGTAATAACATCCATTCACAAAATAAAGATCATCACTTTAAGCATCACTTAATATTTCAACTATACTTTCAAATCCATTAACAAACATCACATAGAGTCATGTACATGTATAAACACAAATCAAACATTACTTTCCAAACTAAACAACAAGCAATAATTATTATCACCAAAATAAAGTTTTAAACTTTAGTTAAAAAATGAGCTTTACTCATCAAAATCCACATGACTATAAAACAAAGCTACTACAACCTAGCTCTGACACTCAGGTCCACTATCCTTTTCAAAATCTTGACTTTTTCGACCTAGGAAGGTGAAATTTTGTTTAGCCTTGGGTAGGTGGGCTTGGCCTAGGGCTTAGGAAGGAATTTTTGGCTTGTTTTGGAAAAGGAGAAGGCGTAGAAAGGAAAAGAAAGGTTTTTAAATAAGTTTTTAAGGATTAAAGATGGAAAAAGGAAGGATATTTAACTTGAAAATTTAAGAGTAACCATGGAATTTAAAATGAAAGCTTGGGAAAAAAGTAGAGTGAGTTTTAAAATGAGTGAATGAAATGAAAATGAGAGTTGAAAAAAAATTGAAAATTGTTTTTATATAAAATGGAATAAGTAAATTACTCTTTTACCCTTTGGTCCTTTGCTGTCCACACTTTTGTGCCACATCACCCCTTATCCCTGCTCCATGCGCAAGCACCACCATTCCATCACTTCACTTCTTACATGATGTGATGTTATCTTTTACATTTTTGAAAAAGAAAGGTCAAATCTTTCCTTATTTACCAAAGCAAATAAAATTTTAGCTTTTTAACCATTTCCACTTCTTTTACCAAGGCATATGTTACATATTTATGTCTGTGTATGTTGACTCTAGTGCACACAACATTTTTCCATAACTTTTAGATAACGAAAAGTTGGAAATCCAAAAAACAATTTTAAATCACATTTTCGATTTTTCTTCGAACTAATTACTTTTGTAAACCAAATTCCAAAACAACTTTACTATCATCAATTACTATTTAAAAGATGTTTATTTGAGTTATAAAACCCATTAATTAATTATTTAAAAATATACAAATATTCATATTTAAAATAATTAAATTTTGGATCGTTACATTCTCCTCCCTTAAAAGAATTTCATCTCGAAATCAACACATAAAGATAACTCAAAATAACTCAAAAGGGCATGTATTATATATGATAGAACACATAAAAAAGATATATGCTAAGCAATTACATCATAAACAGTGAGTACATAGTCCATACAGCAAGCAAATAACTATTCTAGCCTCATTAGAATAAGCTTCACTCATTCTATCTTCCATCTCCCAAGTGCAGTCTCTGGGATCTTAACTCCACTAGACCTTAACCAACTTCATGACCTTATTACGCAATCGCTTCACATCCCGATCCACAATGCGAACTGGATGTCTTATCACAGTCAGGTTTGGTTCCACCTCTAAACCTCTTGAACAAATGGTTGTACAATCAGCGATAGGTCATGCACATACTTCCTTAAATGGGATACATGGAAAACGTTATGGACCCCCAAAAACCTCTATAGCAACTCAACTCTATAGGCAAGCGGCCCAATCCTTTCAAGAATTAGAAATGGTCCAACATACTTAGGCTCCAGCTTTCCAGATCTTCCAAATCAAACAACTCCTCTAATCAGAGATCACAAACATAAAGTCTTCGATAGAAAATTCAAAATCCCTTCGCCTTTGATAAGCATAGCTCTTTTGTCGATCTTGAGCTTCATTCATCCTTCTCTTGATCACGGTAACTTTCTCCGTAGCCTCCTAAATCATATCAAACACAAGACTATCTAATCCCCTATTTCTACCCAACACGTTGCATACTTGCATGGTCGTCCATAAAAATCTTCATAGATTGTCATGCAATGCTTGCTTGATAACTATTGTTGTAAGAGAATTACCCCAGGTGCAGATGATCTTCCCACGATCCTTTAAAGTCGAAGATACATGCTCTCAACAGATCCTCTAAGACTCGATTAACTCTTTCTATTTGCCCATCCGTTTGAGGATGGTATATTGTGCTCAAACTTAGCTTTGTCCCCAAAACTACTTGTAATGCCTCCCAAAAATGACTGGCGAAGATAGATCTCGATCGCTTACAATAGTAACTGGGACCTTAAGCAGTCGAACAATCTCCCTCATATAAATCTCTGCCAAAGTTGCTGCAGTCCTTGTCGGCTTTACTGGAATAAAATTGGCACTCTTGGGTAACTGATCCACAATGACCCAAACACCTTCATTCCCTTTCCTTGATATGGGTAAACTATAAATAAAATCCATTGACACTTACTTCCATTTCTAATTTGGGATTTCAAATGGTTGTAATAGCCCAGCAGTTCTTTGGTGGTCCATTTTGATTTGTTGACAGTTCGCACGTCGGCTGACATAGATTGAGATATCCCTCTTCATCCCTTTCTACCAGAATACCCACTTCATATCCCTTATGCAACTTTAAAACACTAGGATGTATACTCAACTTAGATCGATGACACTCTGTTAAAACTTTCTTCCTAAGACAATCAACATTAGGAACACATATCCTCCCATTCATATGCAAAATACCACGATGATCTATCTCAAAACTTGAACCTTGACCTTCCTATATAGCTTGGAGGATTTCCATCAAGCGCATGTCTTCCCTTTGTTTGCTTGTAATCCTTTCCAGAAGATTCAGAGTAACTTCCAAAAGAACCAAGACTGCATTCCTGCTCAAAGCATCTGCCACCACATTTGCCTTCTCCGGCGTATATAAATTATCCAAATCGTACGCAATAAGAAATTCCAACCATCGCTGTTGCCTCATGTTCAGATCCTTTTGCATGAAAAGATACTTCAGGGACTTATGATCCATGAAGTGCTCGAACTTTTCACCCAACAAGTAATGTCCCCACATCTTCAGTGCAAACACAACAGCTAATAACCCCAAATCATGTGATGCATAATTTCTCTCATGAAGCTTCAGCAGCCTGCTAGTATAAGCAATAACCCTCCCGTGCTGAATCAGAACTTCGCCCAATCCTACACCGCAAGCATATATATACAGTCAACCCTTGCCTCCAACCGGAATAGATAGAACTAGAGTGCTAGTCAGCCTCTACTTCAATTCAACAAACGCTTCTTCACACTTTAGAGTCCAAACAAATTTCTTATCCCTCTTCGTCAACTTGGTTAGGTGCAAGGCGATCTTGGAGTAGTCCTAGATGAATCTCCTATAAAATCTGGCATGCCTAAGAAACTTTGGACTCTATAGGAGTCTATGGTGTCTTCTATTCTTAAATAGCTGCTACCTTTCTAAGATCAACTGAGATGCCATCCCCCGACACAGCATGTCCTAGGAATCTTATTTCTGATTGCCAAAAGTGACACTTAGAAATTTTTTCCTTTAAAACGTGCTTCCTTAATGTCTCCAGCACCACTTCCTATGGTGTTTATGTTCTTCATCAGTCTTAGAGTAAATCAAGGTATCATCTATGAAAACCAACATAAACTTATTAAGCACATCACCAAAATCGCAATTCATAAGATCTACAAAATAAGTGGGTGCATTGCTTAACCAAAAAGGCATAACCAACCATCCGGTCCTCTAAATGTTGTTAGGGGAACACCATCCTCTGCTACCCTTAACTGGTGAAATTCTGTAGCAAGGTCTGTTTGGGAAAATACTCAAGCACCGTGAAGTCGGTCAAACAGGTCATCTATAGGGGGTAAGGGATACTTGTTACGAATTGTCTATTTGTTCAGCTCCTTATAATCCACACAATGTCTCAACGAACCATCAGACTTTGCAATAAAAACCACCACTACTCCCCCACTTGAACAACTTGGTTTAATTAGCCCTCTTCTCAACAAATCATCTGTTTTATCCCTTAACTCATTCTTTTCTCTCGAGGACATTTTACAAATAGGTTGAATAATTTGTCTTCAATCGGGAGTTAAGTCTATATGAAACTCAATCTCTCGATGAGGGGGTAGATTGTCAACTTCTTCAAAAACGTCAGTGAAATCCTTAACAATTAATATAGACTATAACTCTTCTTGGGACGACTCTAGCGCATATAAGAAACCACTCATTCGCTTATATGGATCATCATATGATACTTTAACAATTCTTCCCAATTTGGTTATTGTCCTCCCAACACAGTCTAAAATAGAACCATACTTTGATATCCAATCCATACCAAGTATAACATCGAACCCCTTAAAATCTAGGACATACTAGTCATAAGAAAAATGGTGGGTGAGGTAAGTAATCAATATATCTTCACAAACCAGGCACAAATTAGCTGTACCTCCTATGGGATTAGCCACACAAATAGGGGTTTCTGCGAATTTAGGGAAAGGTTGCAACTTAATTATAGATTCTAGATAAATAGAACTAAGAGAAGCCCCGGTATCAAACAATACCCAAACTAAAATACCGTACACATATAACGTACCTTCAAGCACTCCTTGACCTTTCACATTTTGCGAGGTTAATGGTTCATCCTTGATGGCATAAACCTTGACTTACTGACCCTTCTTCATTAGTGGGCAATCCTTGATCTTATGCCCTGGTTGGTGACAAATAAAGCAGAGTGTCCAACCATCGGAGAAATAGGTCCTTCGTGCTGCTTTAGAGCTTTGGAATATCGACATAATCCTACAATATGTTCCTTCTGTTTGTAAATAAAACAACTTCCATCCTTAAAAAAATTCCCTTGGTCTACTCCTGACTTTCCCTTCCACTACTTCTTCCATTGTGGATCAAACTTTCTCTTGTGCGGATTACTATTATTGCCATTAGGTGCTGCCGTCAGCTTCTTCTTCTCAAGAACTTCAAGCCATATCTACCAAATCCACAAAAGATCCCTTCAGATGGGCGGTCATCTTCTCTTGAAATTCTTCCCTCATTCCCATCACAAACATCTCATTCTTCTTAAGAGGGGTATAAATCAGTTCCGGTCCAAATCATGATAGCTCATTAAACTTGGTCTTATATTCAATTACCGATAAATCCCTTTGCTTAAGATCTAAGAAACTTCTATATATATGGGTATTTCCTGCAGTGGGCATGAACTGGTCTTCAAACACTTCCTTGAATTTAGCCCAATAAAAATCATCCTTCGGAACATTCATTCGGAGTCCCACGATGTCGTTGCTCCATCTTGCAACTACCAGGATGCTAAGAATGCTTCTGCTCATCCAAAATACCCATCCCCTTGAAAATCTTCTCATAAGAATGAAGCCAAGCTTGGACTTCATGGTGGATTCTGTGCTCTTAAACGACTTTCCTCCTAGATTTGTATAGTCCTAGCACAGAGCTACATATTTCACACAGGGTTGTGCCGGTGCGCCACTCTACTATTGGTGGTCATGGTGCTACTACCTCTTCCACCTCACCTTGCCCTATTACTCATCCTTACTACCTGGATATAATAAGATAATTGTAGAATTCTTGGATGAGATAACCAAGGAAAAATGGTGCTAAATCAAACATATCAAAGCTGATCTAAAAAATACGAATATACATATATATATAAATTACAACTACGTGCTCTCATATACTAAACTCATTCTAGGGTACTACTAACCCTATCTCTAATGAGTTGACCCCAACCAAGGCTTACGTGTTCACTCAACCTAAGCTCTAATACCATGTGTAACGATCTGTCTTTCTTACTTCTAAAGATGACATTTAATACATCCATGGTATTCATTTGCCAATCATCTAGGTATCTGAATGACAAGCCATTATGGTAGAAAGAAAAAGAAAAGACAAGAAGAAAGAAAACACAAAATCTCACAATTCAAGACAATCGTATGTAATAGAATATCAGGTAGTTTATATGGTCACTTCCAAAATAATACATCAGAGTCATAATGGGTACTACTTCTGCCAGGGACAGTTATAACTGCTTGCCCCAACAATGCTGATACAAAATATGCATAAGTAGTGGAAATAAGCTAGATAACTAGCTATAGGTGAAGCCTTCTACTTAATGCTCCTCCAAATGCATCCGTAAGAACCTGGACTACTTAGCTACTCATACAAATTTGAGTACCTAAGATTATTTGGAAAAGAAAGAAAAAAATCCATGTCAGACATGGGTCTAGTGTGAGTAAACTCCAAACAACTAAATTTTATACTTAAAAAATCATTTAAAAAATAAAGGTATCTCATAAGATCATGCCACACATAAACACGGACGGGTTTTTACCTTACAATAAGCAAAACATTTCTATAAAAAATCCAGTGATATTATAATAATGTGTAGGGTTTAAAGTAAATATTGAACATAGCCAAAATGGTTATATTAATTGCATTCCAGCATAATAGTATACAACTAAGTCTGTAAGGCACTTATTGGAAGATGGATTTCGTCAATCATAAGGCTACTGGGGTACCATCTGCCATAATAACCTCTGATAAAATATACCGAGGTCGAAAACCATTCAACCTTTGTAAGTCAAGGCCGGCCTACCCCTTACTGGATAGTAACGAATATGATCATCCCTCATTTGTGATCAACAACTGCACTAGGCCCCGAAGCATAAATTAAAAGAATAATATTGATCTAGATCAGGGATCATCACACCCTAATAGTAGAGAACCATATAGGCTTGAAGCATATCCCTTATTTAGTAATTCTCGGATGTGAGGTTCGAGGCTATGTTTATCTTTTCATATAGAAATACCACTTAGAATGCTAACACTGCCCTTAGGCAATAATGCAATGCTAACATTCGTCCATACAAGTTGTTTAAGATGTGAACAAATCAAAGGTACTACTTCTACTACATCCATTTTGTAATTACCCTCAGGATTAGCAGCAAGTAGCCCTTGCATTTCAAAGATCTTCATCTTCGATTCCAACAGCTTCCAAATGTTTCCCAATTTGAACGTTTGCATTGATTCGAAGTGGTTTTCGAATAATCCTTGTCATACAATCCCGGTCTCTTCGAACCAACCTTCGATGATTTTAAAACGGGCCACGTTATCGATGATGGACAAATCCACTATCTAGGGTGTGTATAGGTTTGCATATGAAAAATAAGACATCATATATTTATCCCCACTTTTCGATTTTAAACAGTACTTTCCCTTGATTAACAATAAAGTCAAAGAAGTTAGAAAAACTAACCTTAACTCGACATACATTCTTACTTCTTGGGATAGAGATGAGTTTCCATACCTCGGAATTCAGTGTTGAGTATACAATGAAGTATCTCCCATATTAATTTATCATGATCCATTTATCGAAATTAACTCTCTCATATTTATTACTTTTCCAACATTTCGACTTCTCTATCCCTCACCCATAAAATCAAGTTTTAGATCTCGCGGATAAAGGAAGGTCTACTCATCAGTTTTTAATGCTAAATACAAGATGACTTATTTTCAATAAAATGTGTCAACGTTTTAACATAACTAATCATGTTTTTTTGGCTACTTAAATGACATAGACAAAAAAATCTTTATTTAATAAATTAATAATAAGTTTAAACCTTTTATTTAATATTAATTAAATCTTAATTTAGTTAATAACTAGGTAACAATTAAACTGATTAATAATTAATTATTATTTAAACTATATTTAATTAATAATTAATTAAATCTTACTTAAATAATAATTTATTAATTTTTAAAAATTTATTTAGTTAGTAATTAATGAGTAATTAACTTTACTAACTTAATTAATAATAATTACCTTACTTAATTAATAATTAAGTAATAATTACCTTTACTTAATTAATAAATTAAATAATCATTAACTCCTTAATTAATTAATCATTAAACCCATAATTAATTAATTAAACAATAATTAAACCTTTTCAATACTTATAATATAGTTTTAAAACTATTCATAAATACTTAAAGTGAGAACTCTTTTAGTTTATACAAAAAGTGGTCGTTTTACGAACTGCATCTATAGCAACTATCGCTATGGATACCATAACCTTAAAACTAGTTTATTTATCTATTGGCGTCAAAATTGGCCGCTAAAACCCAATTATGCAAAAGAAAACAATCAGAAAGCAAGTAAAAGGAGATAATATTTATAGTGGTTTGGCTAACTCTGGCCTACGTCCACTCCCAAATTATCCTTTTTATTATACTAAAGTTTGTTTACATTTAAAATCCGAAATCCAAGAACCAAATTGACAAAGTCTAGCCTCCGTTGAAGATAAAGAGAAGCAGAAAGAAGGTCCCTTTTCTAATGCCATGCCTACTTATTTATAGGAGAAGACATGCATGAATCGAGTTGAAATTTTGACAAAAGGTTCGGAAGACAAAGACGAGGCCACCCAAAAATTTCCGGGCCCATTAGGGTCCACAATAGGGATCAATACCGATTCTTATTTTAGTATCCAAATGGGGTGTGATCCTACTGAAGGTTCCTCTTGATGTCAGCTAATTGCCCTCCAAATTTCATGCCATTTCGACTTACGGTTTGTGAGATATCGCTTTTTCCGTGAAGTGGTGTAGTTTAAATCTTGACTTCTATCGATCTCTATGGAGGGATAGGTACCGGTCCCTCCAACTTCTTTCAAATGCCATGCAATCTCTATGAGAGCTTCTCCATGTTCTATTCTACTTAGCCTCCAAGTTTCATGCCAATTGGATTAATAAAATTCGACTTATTGACCGATCTTTGTTGCAATATGGGATTAAGGCTAATTATAGCCGATCCCTATGGAGGGATAGGTACAATCCCTCCAACTTGCTCCAAATTAAATTTGATCCCTATGGGTTGTTCCACATGTTCAAATTAGCTTGTCCTCCAAGTTTCATGTTAATTGGATGTGTAGATGTTGAGATCTTGATCGATCTTTGCTATGAAGTTGGGTTTAGCCGACCCCTAAGAGGGATAGGTACCGATCCCACTTTCTTCATCCAAACGATATGTGATCCCTAAGGTAGGCTCCCTAGGGTCCCCACATCTTGCTCACAAATTTCATATGCATCAGACTTGTAGACCTTGAGATATTGATTGTTTTCCACAAGAATGCTCTTTTACTTTGAAGTATGTTGATCCCTCTTGTTGGAGCCATTTTATGCCAATCCCTCTTATGCATTGAGCCATATTTCATTCATTGAACATTCTGGCTTGCATGTCTATCAATTATATTCAAACTTAAATTGATACTATTATCTATACTTTATTTTTGGACCCTGTAATCGTCACTCTTTACTCATCGGCCTTGATAATTGTGAAGTCTGTTGGGTTAAATCCACCAATATACTGCCTTGGCAAAAGGTGGGTTAACACTTTTCCCCCCAAAACATGCCTTGCGATAGGAAGGTGTGTTTTGAATTGCTATAAATCCAAAATTTGAAATCCGTAATCCATTGATTGCCATATTATCCAATCCATTGCCAATCCAAATCTATGATCTCTCTGGATCGTTAGTGAAATCCATGACCATTCCGAGTCGATATCCCATTCCAAATCCACGATCTCTCCGGATCGTTTTATCCAAACCTCTACCGCACCGAGTTGTTAGCCAAATCCCAAACTGCTCCAGGCCTATATCCAAATCCATGGTTGTTCGAAGCTGATATACAAATCCATAATCTATCTTGGTTGTTATCCTAATCCAAATCCTTGATCTCACTTGATCCTTACCGAGCATAGTTCATACTTGACAGCCTGAGCAGGCCGATCCATCACGTTCGAGCGAAGCGACCTATCCCTTGCCAGGCATAGTCCATACCTGATGACATGATCTCTCCGGATCCTTGCCGGGCACAATCCATACTCGATGACCTAAGTAGGTCGATCCATCGCATTCGGGTGAAGCGACCTACCCCTTGCCAGGCATAGTCCATACTTGATGACCTTGATCTCTCCGGATCCTTGCCGAGCACAATCCATACGCGACGACCTTAGTAGGTCAATCCATCGTGTTCGAGCGAAGCGACCTACCCCTTGCTAGGCATAGTCCATACTTGATGACTTGTTTTTTTCATCGCATTAATGTAGATCCAAGTGTTTTGAGATTCATTGGTTATGGTGGTTTATTTCCATTCTCATAGCATGATTAGGAATTGTCCTCGATCTCGTATATGTGCAAGTGACTTAGCCGTTTTACTGTAGAGTTGATTGTTAGTTATTTAGTTCATACCATCCCGATCAAGAGATGACAACCTGAGCCCTTAAGCCGAGTTCGTACCAATTTGTGGCGGATGATGGCTGCTCCTGTTCCATCACCACTGTCCATTTCCATACAAAGCCATCCAAATCCATGCCCTCGGTTCCATAGGAGTAGTGCCGATCCATTTTCCTTAGCTGGGGTTGGCCCCCGGTGGCTCTAATCTGTATCAAGTATGCTAGTTTCTGCTAAAAGTCCTGGATTCCAATTTCCAGCTATTTTAGCATCCAATAGTGGTCTCCAATCATCAATTCCATCATGCCCTCTGAGTCTACATGGGAATTCTAGAACGTATTCCTCTGGACGAGCATCCAAATTCTGATTCGCACCAAGCTCCATGGGACCGATCACAGGTCCTCCAGCATCACGATCAACCAAACCTAGGGGCATGCCCTCTAGCCTTCGGGGATCGGTGTCGATCCCTCTAGGATGGCAGGGGACTACCTCTGGCTGCTTTATTATATTCCTCTGTTTATTAGATCCATTTTCATTTTCTCGGTTTTGATTTCCAGCGATTCCTGCTACTTCAACTCCTTGATTCTGTGCTCCATCTTGTCTAATCTATTAGAGTAAATTAAGCATCATCTCCTCCTGTCTTACCAGCATCCTATCCTGCATAGCATCCATCGTCGTTCCCATTTCATCCTTGGTGATGTAGATAGATGCTTAATTAGCTCAAGCTCCTAAGGAAGCCTTCTAACTCCCACCATGGTGGCTCCTTTCTGGTAGCCCTCTCTATGTTGATTGCCTAGCCATTGCTTTCTAGATCCAAGCTTCCAAATCTAAGATCCTAGGTTCCAAATCTATGGGAGCAAGTTTTCTCAACGAAAGCACCAGAATGTTAGCGTCAAAATTGGCCACCAACACCCAATTAAGCAAAAGCTCCAATATCCAATTTAATCATAGAAATATGAAGAGAAATAAATGAAGAAAAAAATTAAAATAATCAGAAAGCAAGTAAAAGGAGACAAGATTTATAGTGGTTCGACTAACTCTGGCCTACGTCCAATCCCAAATAATCCTTTTTATTATACTGAAGTTTGTTTATAGTTACAATCCGAAATCCAAGAACCAAATTGACAAAGTGTAGCTTCCATTGAAGATAAAGAGAAGTAGAAAAAAGATCCCTTTTCTAATGCCATGCTTGCTGTATTTATAAAGGAAAGCCGTGCACGGGTCGAGCTAAAAATTTGAAAGAATGTTCGGGAGACCAAGATGAGGTCACCCAAAAATTTCCAGGCCCACTGGGGCACAAAATCAGGATCGGTACCGATCTGTATTTTGGTGTCCAAATGGGATGTGATCCCTCTGCGGGGTTACTCTTGATGTTAGCTACTTTTTCTCCAAATTTCATGCCATTCCGACTTACGATTTGTGAGAAATCGCATTTTCCGTGAAGTGGTGTTGTTTAGATTTTGACTTCTGCCGATCCTTATGGAGGGATAGGTATCGATCCCTCCAACTTCTTCCAAATGCCATGCGATCCCTATGGGAGATTCTCCATGTTGTATTATTCTTAGCCTTCAAGTTTCATGCCAATTGGATTAGTAGAACTCGATTTATTGACCGATCTTTGTTGCAATATGGTATTAAGGCTGATTATAGCCGATCCCTATGGAGGGATAGGTACCGATCCTCCAACTTGCTCTAAATGCCATACGATCCCTATGGGGTGTTCCATATGTTCTGGTTAGCTTGTCCTCATGGTTTCACATCAATTGGATTTGTAGATGTTGAGATATTGATCGATCATTGCTATGAAGTTGGGTTTAACCAACCCCTAAGAGGGATGGGTACCGATCCCTCTTTCTTCATTCAAATAATATGCGATTCCTAGGGTAGGCTTCCTAGAGTCGCCACATCTTGCTTGTAAATTTTTATATGCATCTGACTTGTAAATCTTGAGATATCGATTGTTCTCCAAAAGAATGCTCTTGTACTTTATAGTATGCCGACCCCTCTTGTTGGAGCCAATCTATGCCAATCCCTCTTATGCATTGAGCCATATTTCATACTTCGAACATTCTGCTTTGTATATCTATCAATTCCATTCAATCTTGACCTGATACTATTATCTATACCTGATTTTTGGACCCTACAATCATCGCTCTGTACTTATCGACCTTGATAATCATGAAGTCTGTTGGGTTAAATCCACATGTATACTGCTTTAGCAAAAGATGGGTTAACAATATCAAATAGCTTTCAGACCTTTACCTTTTATATTTTAAATTACTTTATAAACTTTGTATAAAGGTTTGGAAACTAGAAGGTAAAGTTTTGAAAACTTTATAAAGCTTTTTCTAGAAAATAAATAAGTAAAACAATATTAAAACACATGGGATGTTGATGTCACAACATACGCAAATTCAAGTGCTAACTTTTCTTTTAGCATACATCATCCATAATATAAGCTCATACATTTATAGAGATGCAATAACATCCATTCACAAAATAAAGATCATCACTTTCAACATCACTTAATATTTTAGGTATACTTTCAAGTCCATAACCAAACATCACATATAGTCATGTACATGTATAAACACAATCAAACATTACTTTCCAAACTAAAAAACAAGCAACAATTATTATCACCAAAATAAAGTTTTAAACTTTGGTTAAAAAATGAGCTTTACTCACCAAAATCCGCACGACTATAAATCAAAGCTACTACAACCTAGCTCCGACACTCAAATCTACTGTCTTTTTCAAAAACTTGACTTTTGGACCATGGAATGTGAAATTTTGGTTTAGATTTAGGTAGGTGGACTCGGCTTAGGGCTTAGGAAGGAAAGTTTGGCTTGTTTTGGAAAATGAGAAGGTGTAGAGAGGAAAAGAAAGGTTTTTAAATAAGTTTTTAAGGATTAAAGATGGAAAAATGAAGGATCTTTAACTTGAAAATTTAAAAGTAGCCATGGAATTTAAAATGAAATCTTGGGAAAAAGTAGGGAGAGTTTTAATATGAGTGGATGAAACGAAAGTGAGAGTTGAAAAAAGGGGATTTTTTTAATATAAAGCGGAATAAGTAAATTACATTTTTGCCCTTTAGTCCTTTACCCTCCACACTTTTGTGCCACATCACTCCTTCTCCCTTCCTCCACATGCAGGCACCACCCCATCTCCTTCATTCCATCATTTCATTTCTTACATGATGTGAAGTTACCTTTTACATTTTTCTTTTTTCAAATTTTTTGAAAAAAGAAAGGTCAAATCTTTCCTTATTGACCTAAGTAAATAAAATTTTAGCTTTTTAACTTTATCCACTTCTTTTACCAAGGCATATGTTATATATTTATGTGTTTGTATGTCTACTCTAATATACACAACATTTTTCGAAAACTTCTAGACAATGAAAAGTTGAAAAGTCAAAAATTCAAAAAAAAAATTCAATCTCTTTTTTGATTTTTCTTCGAACTGATTATCTTTGTAAACCAAATTCCAAAACAACTTTGATATCATTAGTTATTATTAAAAAGAGGTTTATTTTAGTTATAAAATCCATAATTAATTATTTAAAAATATATCAAATATTCATATTTAAAGTCATTTAATTTTGGGCCGTTACAGGTTGGCTCGAGCTTAGGGTGCACACACATCCAAGACTGGAAATAACCCCCACCATGTCTTGAAGCAAGTGTAGATAGACTCGAAGCTACCTCATAAACTTCCATCACCGAACATGCAAACACAAACCATCACCACTGATCCATAGCCATCGATCCCACACTTCAACTCAACTAAACCATGCTCCTCCATGTGAAGTCCTCCTCCAACGATCCATCTCTTCAATAGATCGATACCCTACAGATTGGTACTGATCCATAGCCACTATCCCTCACTTAGAGAATTTAAAATGAATTTTGAATTTCAAAATTATTGACTTATTCAAAATAAATTATTTTATGACAAAAAATATTCAAAATTTTAAATATTATATATATATATGATTTAAATTTGTTTTGGATAGCATTGTGCATATAAAGGGCCAATGTATCTGTTGCCATGTAAATCTCAATACTTTTATACAAGCATATTATACCATATACATATTTATATGTTGCACGCACACTTGCACATATATGTGTATTTTATACACATATACACTTTATATATTACATATTTATACAAAATCAAATCTTTATATAAATTAACTAAATAAAATAAAGATTTTATTTAAAATTATTTAAATTGGATCTAAATCAATTTAGACTTCATAGGCCTAATAAGATCTAAAATGGTAAAAAAATTCAAAACTCGCTCATTTAACCTACTGCGTGCTGGTCCAGTTCCAACAGTAGTATTGGAGCCAAATAGCATATGCTGTCAAAATTAGCAGTATTTAGGCTAACTTATTAAAGCATACTCATATAGTAGGGTTTCTAGAAAGTAGTGTCTAAGGTTGGGTATGGGTAACCAAGTACCCTGCCCTACCTGGCTACTTACTTGAACCTGAAGGTTTAGGTAAACCCAAAGGTTATCACAAATATAAAGGAGCAAATTGATTTGGGCCTTGAGATACCTTTTAATTTTTGTTTTGAAATCAAAATAAATTTTTTAATTTAAAAGGTTAAATTTAAAATAAATAAAAATAATATTTCAAATTTAAAAGTTAAATTTAAAATTAGTAATGATTTTATAAAAGTTATGAAATAATTTTCGAAATTGTTTTGAAAATAAAATAAATATTTTAGAAAATGATTAATTATTAATTAGATTAATAAATTAAAGAATTAATTAAATTAAATTATATATATATATATGTAACTTATCTTAAAATGTTAAGATAGTATATAAAATATATTATTTTCGATATTAATTACAATTAATTAAACTTGTTTTAGTTAAATAAATAAATTAAATGTTAATAGTCAAAATTGAATAGATGATTTTTATATATTTATTTAATTATTTAGCCTACTAATAGTTTAAATAGAATAAAAAATAAATATATACTTTTTATTTTTGGTAGTCTAAATTTTAAATATGTTTTAAAATATGATGGGTAAAATAATGTATGGGTATGAATTAATTAAATATGTTCAAATAATTAAGAGGGATAAGATTGTCAAAGAAAATGTAACGACCCACAAATTTATCACTTTGATAAATTATATTTATTTTTAAAATATTCAAATAAAAGTTTGATAATACAAATAATATTGTTAAAGTGGTAATAAATAATAATAATAATTCAAATAATAGATTAAAATGGTAATGATTCATTTTAATTAGTTTTGAAGTGACAGTGAATCATTCATAATGGTTTTATAAAGATATATAATTGATTTGAAAATATAAGGAAAATCGATATCGGTTTATCGATATAAAAACACTTTTTGAAAATAATTGTTCAATATTGATTTATATGGTTTGATAATTCAATTGGGATCTTTTTAATTAATAATAATAAGAAGAAATTAGTTTTTAAACTTTGTTTACAAATATATATATGAACATATATATATATATATATACTAAGAAATGAAAATATGACTGGAAATTGAAATCGGTATTCGTAACGATTCAACGTGTAGAAGTTATGCAACATTATGGATTAAATGTAAAATACATATGTACATATCCATGCACACATGCACATGAACATACACATATATACACAAGTATACATATATAAAAATTATATACAAAATCAAAAATATATATAAGAGATATTTTAATAACTCCTTAACACTTAAGCAACATTAAGTCAACACTACACATCAAAGTACAACCATCATCACATGCACATGGGAGGTGTCACATCAGTCGTGCCTATGTGGTGGTGTAGGGGTCACTTCAGCTGAGCTAGGTGATGTAGGGAGGTGGTGGATGATGTAAGGAGGAGATATTTTCTACCTCTCCACTTGCCTATAAATACCCACCTCCTTATCTCATTTTCCATCTTCCATAACTTCTCCAAACATGAACCAAATGGAGAAATTATTTTTTTCAAACGATCTAAAATTCCAGTGACTACAACTTTCATGCTTACCACTTCTTCCCATTTTGACCATAGCTATCTCAAAAACCCACTTCTTTCCCGTGCATTCTTGGGTTTGATTTTTGTGAATCCGAGAATACCTCTTCTTCTTTTGCCCATATCTCCTTCAAAACAACTTGGAATTAAATAGTTATTTTTTTATATAGTAGAGAAAAGAATTTTCAACAACTTAACAGTTGACATCTTTTCAAATTTTGAGTGCAACATAGTCAAAAAGCCGAGAGAAGATGACTCATTTTTGGGTCCAAATATTGTGGACTAAAGACCTCTTCTTTTTCCAATGGTCGAGCTCTTTGACCCTAGACCCTTATACCATGAGATATGGTAGTGAAGGAATGATGGCCGAGAGCAAGGAGGGTGGTGGAGTTGTTTTGGTGATGATTTATTGAAGTGTCGATTCGTTTGAATGTTGATAGGAAGAATTGGACTTGGAAATGGGTGAGAAAATTCCATTTATACTATTATATATATATATATATATTGGATGTGAAATGACCCCACCGCGATACCCAGATTAGCAAAGAACATTAAAAGTAATGTCGTCTGCTAATCTGAAGAATACAGCTTGTTAAGGGCGATCGAATGTGAATATATCTTTATACTAACACTAACACGTCATTTTTACCTTTTTCACTTAATATCTGAACTGAATTTGACATGTACAGTATTAATACAAAGTAATAGGCACACCGATTTCTCAGAATTGGAACAATATATAATAGAAATAAGAGTCCCAGCTCACAGCGGAATAAAATCTCAACTTAACTTATACATATATAAATTTTGAGTTTACAAAATGAAATACTAAACTCAATTAATATACAAGTTATGGTTTTCTAATCATAATTATACATCACAATTTCAAAAAAAATTACTAAGTGATGTAACTAAATATCAAAGGTCCAACTTCTGCTAGCCCAATGATCCATAGGTCTACTTTTCCTGTAACCTGAAAGTCTTAGTCTGACCCGAGCAAATTAACACTCTGGTCAGACAATCTTTTAATATCCAATAGGGTGAGAACCGAATATAACACAAGAATAAACAGCATATAAGTAAATACGGATGCCCACGATATAACGAGTCATAAATTTAATTTAACTCAGAACAGAGTTCTAAATTTAAGTCACAAACACGAACTAGTCACTAAACATAGAATAATAGAATTAACTTAACCTAGCATCCATCACAAGACATAAAAATATATATATTTTATTTCAAGAACACAAGACACAATAATATATATTTATTTCATGAACACAAGACACAAGAATATATATTTATTTCACTAACACAAGACACAAGAATATATATTTATTTCATGAACACGGAATAGTCACAGAATCTAAGAAATCTTACTCAAAATGATTGTAATGACCATACACAGAACCGTAGCAAACAAACAAACAATTTGGTACTATACGAACCGATCTGATACTGGGGATCATACACAGGACGGGAATCACAGGATCACAAGAGGATCTCAAGTATAGCAAGTATGACCGAACCTTTCAGATTTACTTTATATTATTACATTTGAAAAAAAAATCCAGAAGTAAACTTCTAAAGGATCTAGCAGCCACTTGCCGCACACCAAAAGAGAGTAAACTCTAAAGTGCGAAATACTGTCACCTTCAGTAATCACTAGAACTTAACCAATATATCCCATACCGTATGGTGAAATCCAAGTATTTACTAAAAGCTAGTAAATATCACTTATTATGGATACCACTGGAAAACCCGAACTACATTCTCATAAGGATCTAGCAACCACTTTTCGCCCACCAAAAGAGAATACAACTCTAAAGTGTTAAGTACTTTTTCAAATACAGTCACAAGGATTCAAACAAGGCATCCCATACTACTCAATGGAATTTGAGTATTCGCTAATGGGTTAGTAAATTCCACTCAAACATTCTATACAATGAGTTGTACCATATTCGATGAAGTGTTATTCGAAAGCATTTAAACCAATCGATAACACTAAGATGATTATTATTACTTCCTAGATTATATAATTAAGGTTCTCAAAACATTTATCACTTTGAGTTTATTGTTTAAATAATTATATAATTTTCCATAACCTGTTTATTATTTAACTTTAGTAACATATTCACTTGTTGGGTAAAATATCCCATAACTCAATTTATTCCAAGATTTCACTCGTATACCCAATGTTGTCTCCAATTTCCATTTAGTTAATACTATTCTCAAAACCATATTCCAAAACCATATGCATAATCCATTTATTTTATAAAACCACATTAATTTCTCTTTCAAATCCACTCAAGTGTAAATCCATTTTATTTAGAAATGATTTAAGATTCATATTTACCTAAAACCGCATTACCAAATCCATAATTCTTTTATAATAAACACTATATGTAAATCTCTATTTGTTAAAATCATTTATAGAAGAATTTAATTTGGTATGAATATTTGTTTGAACCGGTGAGTTATAATACTTTTTTGTAAAATTACATTTATTCAAACCATATATATAGACACACACATCATAGACATACATATGTTTATAAAACTCCATGGTAACCTAACATTTAATTTAAAATGCAACAACCGAGTAAGAAAGCAAGCAAAAGAGTATTCTAGCAAAACAACAAAGAAACAAAGATTGGAGCTTTAAGTTAGTTCAAATTCGGGACATCAAATGACTCTCTTTTGGATAGGTTTTCAAAGTAGCTAAGTTCAAATTTTGCAAAAGTATTAAATATAAAAGAGGTCATATACGAATCAGAAAAATTTGACAAAAGCAGAATTGTTCTTTTACATTCAATTCTATTTCAGGTCAAGTAAATGGCAAAATCTCTAATAGTAACCAAAAGTGTTTCTCATTGAGTCTAGTTTCTAACCTAAAATGAATGAGCCATTTTAGATTATTGTACACTAAGATATTGTTGTTTTACTAAAGCGATTTTCCTAGGAAATTTTCAGCAAACAATAGCCAAATAATCACATAAGCAACCAATCACACATCCAATTCCACAATTATTTCAGAAAATTCAAAGATATGGAATTACTAATTTAAAGATAGATTGTGTGAGTTAAAATAACTCACCTTTTTACTCTTTCATAGATTAACCAACCTCTTTTCAATTTTGCGTTTAGTTTCAGCAAACCCTAGGCAATACTTCAACCAAAACAAGAACACAAGAATTACAAACTGAAATTAATTAGTCTAATTAACTCATTATGGATTGAATTCATTACCTTGTTTTGATTTCTCTATGAATTAGCCATTTTCCCCTTTGATTTGATCTTGATTGGAGTTGATTTTAGAAACAATGGTTTTTCTTTTAGCTTTGAGAAACTTTCTTTTAGTTTACTGGTCTAAAAAATGAACGTATAGTTCATTATGTATTTTACTAAGGAGAGAAACTTGCTTTTTAATGTACTAATGGGTTGATATTTGCTTAGACCCAAACCCATTAACAAATTGTTGCAAATTCAGTTGCTAAGAAAAGTGTTGCTAATCTCTATTTTGGTTTATAAATTATAAACATTATTTTACACTTAAATAAATTTTCACAAAATCTTAAATTAATTTCTCAATTTACCAAAACCAATTAACAAGTTAAAAATCCTCGTTACTTTTAATATTGAGATATTTTAAGAATTAAGTATAACTTTTGAAAAGAAAAGTTATTCTCACTATAAACTGCAAATTTCCATTTTAAACAATAAATCCCAATACTAATCACTTATTTAAATTTATTATATTTTCCAAAATTATCTTAAAATAAATCAAGATAAAACAAATCACTAGTCTCAATTACTAGATTTAATTTCATAAATTTATTTCACAAATCACAAATTAGCCTTGATTATCCATAGTTAAGTTTAATTAATTAGGTAATTAACACCAGGGTTGTTACAGACTTCCCCCTTAAAGAAATTGCATCCCTGTAATTTCTTTAACGAAAGAAATCTATAATTTAAATTTAATTATAACCAGATTCCAAAAAAAATTCAAAATGTAAAATAATATTAAACCATGAAAATTTTGTGATCCACTTTGTCACTACAAGTTGATCGCCTAGGCTTTCAGCATTGCCTTAACAAGTTTATACATTTCACACAACTGATTCATGGCAAAAATATTATAATTATTCTAAACTCAATTATCTTTCAAATACCAAAATAATTATTTTCTTTGTCAAAATATCATGTTCGATGTTTAGGAATCCCTATCTATAACATGGCATCTCACATATCGATCAGAATTCTTAAAAAACGTCCGGATAAGTTAACATAATAGATAATCACAAGTTTAGATGCATTTATTTTATTATCACTAACATCGATGTATCCAATTTTAAATAAATGCAACTAAGCAATCAATTCCTAGCAACCAATCAACCAAAACATACATAATCACTTACAGCGGAATAATTCAATGTCTGAAATTTTACTACGCAACTCTGATTATTCCTAGATCATTTAAATATTAAACTTATTTACTTGAATTTCCCAAATTTTCTATTAAAAGAAAATAGTTCACTTTAATTTAATTCAGTCCAGTTTAATTCCAAAATTTTCTCAACTCTAAAAGATTTTTCTCATTACTCTCCAAAGGTTTTAATGTCACAAATTCCAATTTATCAATTTAAAATTTTTAAATCAATTTAAATCCCAAATTATTATTTGAATAATCATTTTATATTTCTATCCAGATAATTAATATAACTATCTACCACACACCCCATGGGACAGGACCCTAAGTCATCTAGGTCTCGGATCCATAATATTATATGTTATAATATTATGACACAGCTCTGATACCAAGCTATAACGACCCCCCCCCCCCCCCCCCGCGATACCCAGATTAGCAAAGAACATTACAAGTAATGTCGTATGCTAATCTGGAGAATACGGCATGTTAAGGGCGATCAAATGTGAATATATCTTTATACTAACACTGACACGTCATTTATACATTTTTCACTTAATATCTGAACTTAATTTGACGTGTACAGTAGTAATACAAAGTAATAGGCACATTGATTTCTTAGAATCAGAACAATATATAATATAAATAAGAGTCCCAGCTCACAGCGGAATAAAATCTCAACCTAACTTATACAAATTTTGAGTTTACAAAATGAAATACTAAACTCAATTAATATGCAAGTTATGGTTTTCTAATCATAATTGTACATATCAATTTCAAAAAGAAATTCCTAAGTGATGTAATTAAATATCAAGGTCCAACTTCTGCTAGCCCAACCATCCATTGGTCTACTAAACATAGAATAATAGAATTAACTCGGAACAGGGTTCTAAATTTAAGTCACAAACACGAATTAGTCTCTAAACATAGAATAACAAAATTAACTTAACTTAGCATCCATCACAAGACATAAATATATATATATATATATATATATATATATATATATCACGAACACAAGACATAATAATATATATTTATTTCACTAACACAAGACACAGGAATATATATTTATTTTATGAACACAGAATAGCCACAGAATCCAAATATCCCGAATCCAAGAGATCTTACTCAAAACGATCGTAATGATCATACACAGAACCATAGCAAACAAATAAACAATTTGGTATCACACGAACCGATCCGATACCAGGGATCGTACACAGGACCGGAATCACAGGATCACAAGACCATCTCAAAGATAGAAGCCATGACCGAATCTTTAAAATATATTTTATATTATTACATTTGAAAACAAATCTAGAAGTAAACTACTTAAGGATCTAGCAGCCACTTGTCGCACACCAAAAGAAAGTAAACTCTAAAGTGTTAAATACTATCACCTTCAGTTATCACTAGAACTTAACCAATATGTCCCATACTGTATGGTGAAATCCAAGTATTTACTAAAAGCTAGTAAATATCACTTATTACGGATACCACTGGAAAACTTGAACTACATTTTCTTAAGGATCTAGCAACCACTTGTCGCACACCAGAAGAGAATACAACTCTAAAGTGTTAAGTACTTTTTCAAATACGATCACAAGAATTTTAGGCATCCCATACTACCAGGTGGAATTCGAGTATTCGCTAATGTGTTAGTAAATTCCACACAAACATTCTATTCAATGAGTTGTACCATATTCGACAAAGCATTATTCGAAAGCATTTAAACCAATTGATAACAATAAGATGATTATTAGTACTTCCCAAATTATAGAATTAGGGCTCTCAAAACATTTATCACTTTGAGTTTATTGTTTATAAATAATTATATAATTTTCCATAAACTCGTTTATTATTTAACTTTATTAACATATTCACTTATTGGGTAAAATATCCCATAACTCAATTTATTCCAAGATTTCACTTGTATGCCCAATGTTGTCTTAAATTTCCATTTAGTCAATATTATTCTCAAAACCATATTCATAATCCATTTATTTTATAAAACCACTTTTATTTCTCTCTCAAATCCACTTAAGTGTACATCCATTTTATTTAGAAATGAATTTAGATTCATATTTTCCCAAAACCACATTTCTAAATCCATAATCCTTTTATAATAACAACACTATATGTAAATCACTGTTTGTTAAAATCATTTATAGTATAATTTGATTTGGTATGAAAATTTGTTTGAACCGATGAATTATAATACTTTGTTTTGTAAAATTGCATTTATTCAAATCATACACACACACATCATAGATATACATATGTTTATAAAACTCCATGGTAAACCTAACATATAATTTAAAATGCAGCAACCAAGTAAGAAAGCAAGCAAAAGAATGTTCGAGCAAAACAAAAAAGAAACAAAGCTAATTCGGAACAGCAAATGACTCTATTTTGGATAGGTTTTCAAAGTAGCTAAGTTCAAAATTTGCAAAAGTATTAGACATAAAAGTGGTCACATATAATGTTGGCTTTTTGGAACATCAAAAATTATCAAAATCCGACAAGAAACGAGAAAGATATGACCAATTTACTAACCGTGTTTAGTTCAGAGAATATGATTATAAAAGTGACAGAGCCAATAGTTTGCAACAGGATTTCGATCAACCTATGCTCAAAATTTCCAAATATGTTTAACAAAAAATTATCACACACAAATTAACCTTTCTATAGCAACAAAAATTATCAAAATCTGACAAGAAACGAGAAAGATATGCCCAATTTACTAACTATGTTTAGTTCAGAGAATGTGATTATCAAAGTGACAGAGTTGAGAGTTTGCAATAGGAATTCGATCAATCTATGCTCAAAATTTGCAAATATGCTAAATATGAAAGTTGTCACACACAAAGTAATATTTTCATAACATTAAAAATTATCAAAATCCGATAAAAAATGAGAAAGATATGCCTAATTTACTAACTGTGTTTAGTTCGAAGAATGTGATTATCAAAGTGACAGAGCTGAGAGTTTGCACTAGGATTTCGATCAAACTATGCTTAAAATTTGAAAATATGTTCAACATGAAAGTTGTAGCATAGATTCAAGAATTTTAGAACATCAAGAATCATCGAATTTTGATAATTAATGAAAAATTTATGGCAAAAACAATTTCTGGTTCATACTTAGAAAATTTTGACAAAGAAAGAATTGTTCTTTTACATTCAATTCTAATTCAGGTCATGTAAATGGAAAAATTTCTAACAGAAACCAAATGGAAATTTTTTCTCATTGAATCTAAATTCTAACCTAAAAGGAATGAGCCATTTCAGATTATTTTATACCACGATATTGTTGTTTTACTACAACGGTTTCCCTAAGAAATTTTTAGCAAACAATAACCAAATAATCACATAAGCAACCAATCACACATCCAATTCCACAATTATTTTAGAAAATTCCAAGATATGGAATTACTAATTTAAAGATAGATTGTGTGAGTTAAAATAACTCACCTTTTTACTCTTCCATAGATTAACCAACCTCTTTTCAACTTTGCGTTTAGTTTCAGCAAACACACTAGGCAATACTTCAACCAAAACAAGGAACACAAGGATTACAAACTGAAATTAATTAGTCTAATTAACTCATTATGGATTGAATTCATTACCTTGTTTTGATTTCTCTATGAATTAGCAATTGCCCCTTTGATTTGATCTTGATTTGGGTTGATTTCAGAAACTAGGGTTTTTTTAGCTTTAAGAAACTTTCTTTTAGTTTACTGGTTTAGAAAATGAACGTATAGTTCATTATGAATTTTACTAAGGAGAGAAACTTTCTTTTTAATGTATAGACCCAAACCCATTAACAAAGTGTTGCAAATTCAATTGCTAAGAAAAGTGTTGCTAATCTCTATTTTGGTTTACAAATTATAAACATTATTTTACACTTAAATAAATTTTCACAAAATCATAAATTAGTTTATCAATTTACCAAAACCAATTAACAAGTTAAAAATCCTCGTTACTTTTAATATTGAGATATTTTAAGAATTAATTGTAACTTTTGAAAACAAAAGTTATTCTCACTATAAATTGCAAATTTCCATTTTAAACAATAAATCCCAATACTAATCACTTATTTAAATTTATTATATTTTCCAAAATTATCTTAAAATTAATGAAGATAAAAAAATCACTAGTCTCAATTACTAGATTTAATTTCATAATTAAATTTCACAAATCACAAACCAGCATTAATTATCCATAGTAAAGTTTAATTAATTAGGTAATTAACACCAGTTTTGTTACAGGATGGTATAATATTATTTGCTATGCTTGGTTGTGATGATTGTTAATCATGTTTGGTAGTTTAATATGATTGTTTGATTTCATTAACAAGTCACGTTAAATATACGTTGGAAATCATAAAGGAAATCACTTTCAATTTATCAATGAAATGATATATATGAAATTTTAAACCACTTGAAAATTGTTTTAAATGATTTAATAATGTTTTATAAACACTAGAAACAACTTTAGTGAAGTTTGAATAAGAAATGAAAAACAAGTCAAAACTAGGCGTGTCGTGTAGCGGCAGTTCGGGATTTCGCGCCGTAAAATTTAAATGAGTATATAAAGTGGAATATAGCTCGGAATTCTTTGTGACAAGAATTTTCCAAACTATTATATCCATAGTTTTCAAATAAAAGAAAATGATCTAAATTTCAATAAGTAGATTTTAAAATATAAGTAAAACAAGTTTTCAAAAAATATCGTGGTTCTGTAGTTTAACGACCAAAGTTAAAAATGATTTAAATTTGATATTTTTAAATTCCATAAAAATAAGGAAAAATATTTATAAATCATTTAAAATGTTTTAAAAGAGATTTGAGTTATATAAATAAATTTTCAAATAATAGAAAAGTCGTTTAATCAATATAACTGTAAAAACACTATTCGTGGCACTATTTGCAGCGGTTTTCAATAACAATTAAAATTTGGTTTTAAACCTAAAAATTCTTTCCCAAATCTTTTATAAATGTTATTAAATAAATAATTAAGTGTTTTTAAGATGATTTGATGATTTTATAATTTATTTCAAAGAATTTAAATAAATGAATTAAAGAAAAGCTGTTACAAACAAATGTTTTAATCTTGGCTCTAATAAGCCGACGAGTACACCTGGTTTTTCTATTTGTGAGATCTGGATCAGGTGCTTAAACCAAGGAGATGTTCAAGGGCAACCAGTGCCCTGGCTCACCTGGCCACCCCTAGGTGAGGGATAGGGCGAAATGTCGGAAATGAGTTAAGTATAAAAGATTAAAATTTCCAAATTTAAAACAATTTGGATTTACCATCTTAGATAACATGTTTTCAACTTATTAAAAAGTTACCTTTTGAAAATAAGAAATCTTTGTTAAGATTTAAATAAATTATTTGGAAATATTTTCCTAAATAAAATGTTTTGAAATTATTCCAAGTGTAAAAAAGGTTTAATTAAACCAAAGATTCTAATAAAAAGAGGTTTAATGATTCTGTATATACCAACAAGAATGTTTTAAAGGCATATATATCTCTCGAAGATATTTTTCAATAAAAATAAATGAATAAATCAAATGATAATCGCCTACTTATAAAACATCTTTTTATCGATAATTGATTCGAAGGAACCGAGATCAAATTTGGATAATTCCTATCCGAAAACCACTTTGAACCAATTTACGTTTTAAAAATGAAGAAAATATATATTGATGAGCTCGATTTTGAAGGCAAGGATCTTCATAACAGAAGTATTGCTTGTTGGTAATTTCGGAATGGCCCCTTGAAATAAATAAATAGCAGTGGTCCCTTCGTTCTAAAATCTTCATATGCTAGGACTAACTCACTACTAATCCTAGGGGTAATGCCCGACAGGATGTGGTAGGAGAGCGCATTCGATTTGTCCTGTTCCTAGATAACTTCAATGGATGAATGTCTGACGTTGCATTTCTAGATCATATTGATTGATCTCTATGAACATATCATTTGTTTGGTGGTGGAGAAGGCACCTTCTCTTAGCTTAACACCCTTTCCTTAGACGTACGAGCTCAGGAGTTATACGTTTGTAAAAATCCATTGTGTGATTGGGGAATGGCAAAGTGACATTCCAAGTGGAATATGTACTATATGAAAGGTAATCGTTACCTCAAAGCCTCAAACTTGGGAATAGTACAACAGGAGATGCTTTAAGGCTAAGTGGCTCGCTACCATAAGAGTATGAAATCACCTTTCTAGATATAAATTTTTTTTGCCCCCTATAACCTCGGGTTTAAATTATGTAGTGTATGCTCGGGATCTCAAATAGTTCGGTTATGGCCGGGTGATGTAATATTCGGTTCTATTCGTATATTATATTTTCAAATAGGCCTTTCTTAATTTGCATAAGGACCAACATAGGGTACTCGGGTGCATTCCTTTAGAAATGCACTGTACGGGTGGTAGTCCCTTACCTCGCTATTCAGTTGGAAATCCAATATCCAATAAGTGTCGTACGGACTTAGTTGTGCAAATATTGAAATGTGAGATGCAAACATTTTAGCTAAGATTTATAATTTTATTTTCAAATGTTTTCAAAGAATGTCATTAAAAATAATATCAAATGATTTAACATATAAAGTATTTTAAGTTATCATAAGGTAAAAACCCGTTTGTGTTTATGTGCAGCGTGGTCTTATGTGATACTTTTCTTTTCAAAGAGCTTTTGAATAAAATGAAGTAAACTAGATTTGAAGAATCTAAACATGAAGATTAAGCATAAGTATGTAATTAGAGAACTACATATTTGTTTGTTATCGTAGGCTCCATGAGTCCTATTTATGGTAGGAGAACTACGTTGGTTTGATCCTATATCTAATTGGGTACCCAATTAGATAGGGGTACGTAGGCTGTTACAATTGGTAGTGATGCAGCCCTAAAAATAATATAACCCTTTCATGTTTATCTGTTATGGGTTGTTATTTGTCTGATGTTCATGTATCTTTCCTGCTTATCATTTTATTCCACATTGACGTGTCTATTGAGTTCGCAGGTATGGAGATTGCTGCCTCTGCCATTGGAGTGCGTAGAGGTAGAATTATAGACATTGGTATTTAGTATGTATTAAACACATCTTGTAGAATTAATAAATTCCTCTGATCAGTTGTCTAAACTGAATTTTTATCCTATACATTTAGTAATGTTAAATATTTATCAAACAATATCAAGTATTAAATTAGTAGTTTTCATTTGTAGTTTAAATCAGATGGGTTTTAGCGATTTTGACAAGTTCAAAAATCCGGGTTGTCACATTTGGTATCATAGCATAGGTTAGGTGCCTATGTCAAATTTGTCTAGGTTAGTAAATCAACTTAGGAATTTTAAAATGAAACTACCTTAATTTGATAAATAAAATGAATAGGATAAGGCACCGTATCTTCGACCGAGTTTATGGGTGGTATAACTATTTTTGGTGTGCTTAGATTTATTGATTGTTTGGTTGTTTAATTTTTGCTCGGCCAGTTTATGGGCAATTAATTTCCTTTAGCATGGGTTGGATAGAAAGCGATTGTAAACTAAATGCTTTGGGATTAAATTCATGATTAGACTATAAGAAATTTAACGATAATATTAATTCACTTTAATCTAATTAAGTACAAACACCTCGTGAATTTAGTTTCACAATTTGACTATGTGGTGTTCGATAAATAATATTGGTTTAAGGAATTTAATTGAGATAAATAAATTTATGAATGTGTTTTATATAAGTAATTAAATAAACTTGATTTATAAAACGTATTTTATAAAGGAACTATTGAAAATCTAAATCCTGGTATTTTTGAAAAGAATCTAAAGATTACCTAGTTCGAGTGGCTCAAAAGTAACTAAAAATGAATAGGAGTTGTGTTCGGATGGCAAATGCTTCTCTTAAGTATTACCCTTCTTGTTACGGGAATATGTGATACTATTGGTAGTACCTAGTTTCTTGGTATTATTATGGAGCTACTCGATCTATAAAATTTCTAAAGTTAAAAGGATAATTTTGAATCATTTATTAATGGGTAAATTTTGGATATAAAGTTTAGTTAAAAAGGAATATATTATGATAAGAGAAGTTTATTGTAAGATTGTAAAATAGAAGATAAATTACCTTTTAAATTTAAATGGTTTCTTTTGGAAAAGAGATAGAAATATTTGTAAATAAACATTTCGAAGTGATAAATTTATAAACAAAATTTTATAAATTCAGGGATATATTTATAAACGGTAATTTTATAAATAAAGTAATAAGTGCTATAAAGAAGACTTTATAGCATAGTACACTATTGAGCGAAACTTAATGAATGAAAAGTTTTCATAAAGATTTTGGGAAGTTAATAAGTACGTACGTTGTACGTAGATCATTTCGTCATACAATTTTAATCTAAGATTCGAGTACGGAACTTTGAGGGGTTTACACCGGTCCGTAAAAGGATTTATCACTCGATTCTTGATGATATATATTGATGAGGGTTTATGATTGGGTACTTATGTTTTCTATCATAGTTGAGAGCTATGTACGAGAAATGAAGTTTTATGATCAAAGAGCCTGACCATAGTCCGCACTAGAGAATCGGGGAATCGACACTAATTCGGAAGTAAAAGTTGTAAATTCGAATAGTGATCGAATCAGATATGGCATTGTAAAATTCTTTCTTAAACTTCAAGCATCTAAAATTTTAAATTTCTATATTTATTTACAAAATCCTCCTCAATATCACCAAAAAATTGTACATTTCAGTCAATATATTTAAATTAATTATATAATCTTGAATTTAAACTATTTGAATAATTTAGTTAACAAATATTTATTAGTTCAACTAATAAAAATCATAAAATATGATGGTTTCAATATTTATACCATGTTCAAAACAATCAAACTGGTAAAATTAGTTTTCACTCAAACATAAAGATATATAAACCACATAGCATAAATAATATACATAAACAATATTAACAAATTTGATTTAATACTCATTATCTCGATAAATTTACTATGCATTGCATTAAAAAATTATGTTTTTAGCTTCAAATACTTACATTTTATATTTCTATATTTATTTACAGACCCCCTCTCATATATATCCCAATCTTTTAATTACAAAACCATTCTTTATTTTTTCTACTATTTACCGTTAAGTTCATACATTAGACTAATTACATTATTTTAAATTCATTATATTTAAACAAATCCAATTAAATAACATTTGTTAATTCATCTAATGAATCATTAAAATACGCCAATTTCAATATGTATATCATATTCATATTAACAAAAAGGATAAATTTACTTTTTACTTAAATATAAAGATATATAAACATAGACAATAATAACAATTTTAATTTATTGTGTATTTATTCTACTGGATTTATCATACATTGCACAATAAAGTTTTAATTTTACATTGAAAATATACTGTATTTAACAGTATTAACGTGTGCAACACATGTGTTGCACACTAATGGAAAAGGTGTTATAGAATAAAATAAGAACAAAAGTCATTAGAGAGAGAAGACATTTTATTCACTTCAGATATCTTTATAATAAAAGTGAGCTCTTTATTTATAGACTCCAAATTCAACGGAGATTACAATAATGTCCTTTTCCATTTAGCATATTTACCCATATTATTAATATATATTACAATACTTCCCCTTAAATATGCGTCTGATAAGAATAATTGCCTCATTGAGAGCCTATATTATGAAAAACCAATGGGAAAATCATAAGAAAAGAGTGCAATTTTATTTCATCTTTAGGTAACATATTTTACAATTTAATCATGAGGATTAATGCTTCTGGATTATAGCATACTTTTGAATGCTCCCTCTGATTTATAATGCATTATTCAGTTAGTCTGTTGA
The DNA here is from genome assembly GCA_030737815.1 of Allium fistulosum. Classification (NCBI taxonomy): domain Eukaryota; kingdom Viridiplantae; phylum Streptophyta; class Magnoliopsida; order Asparagales; family Amaryllidaceae; genus Allium; species Allium fistulosum. Next base: position 616,380,147 of record CM060908.1, on the reverse strand, counting down.
TGCGGCCGATGCATACCAATTTTATACACCATCTTCTGAAACGTTGATTTTGGAAGTGCCTTTGTGAATAGATCTACGGGATTTTCTTGGGACTGGATTTGTTTCACCTCTATTTTGTTTTCCTTTTGTAGTTCATGTGTGAAGAAAAACTTACGATAAATGTGTTTCGTCCTATCACCCTTGATATAACCTGCCTGAATCTGAGCTACAAAAGCTGCATTGTCTTCATAAATAATAGTTGATCCTTCTGTAGTTGAGGAGAGCTGACATGTATTTCGAATATGCTCAATTAATGATTTTAACCAAATACATTCTCGACTTGCTTCATGTAGTGCTAGTATTTTAGAATGATTGGATGATGTTGCTACCAATGTTTTCTTCATAGAAATAGCTGCATTACTGCTACTAAACACATACTCGGTTTGTGATCTTGCTTTTTGTAGATCAGAAAGATAACCTGCATTAACATAGCCAACTAGATTTGGATTATTACCTATGTCAAAATAGAACATGCCTAAATTTGTCGGTCCACGAAGGTATCTCATGATATGTTTTATACCATTTCAATGTCTTTTCATTGGTGCTGAACTGTATCTTGCTAGAAGATTTATTGTGAATGCAATATCTGGTCTCGTGCATTGGGCTAAATATAATAATGCCCCAATGGCACTGAGATATGGTACTTCTGGACCAAGTATATTTTCATCTTCTTCTTTTGGATGGTAAGGGTCCTTTTTAATATCCAAAGATCTAACAACCATAGGCGTACTAAGTGGATGTGCTTTATCCATTTGAAAATGTTTCAGGATTTTCTCAATGTAGTTTGACTGATTGGTCAGTATGCCATTAGTACTATGCTCGATTTGTAGACCGAGACAATATTTAGTTTTGCCAAGATCTTTTATTTCAAATTCTTTCTTTAATAATTTATTATTTCCTCAATCTCTTCTGGAGTCCAATAAAATTTATATCATCAACCTAAACTGCTAAAATAGTAAATCCCTTTACCGATTTCTTTGTAAAGACATATGGACAAATGAGATTGTTTTATATCTGTCTTTTACCAAATATTCACTAAGACGGTTATACCATATTCTTCCAAATTGTTTCAAATCATATAGTGATCGTCTCATGATGTGCACGTAAATGTGCATGTTTTTACTTCCATATTTAATCTAATTTAATTTAATAAATGAGCATATAGGGTATTTTAACATGTTTAAACCAAAATTCAAATTATTTTCAAATCGTCATTTATTCATCTTCATATAGGGGCAAAATGGTTATTTTTGTGCATATATTAATTTAGAATTTTTATTTTGGACATTTTTATGTTATTTTATAGGAATTTGGATTGAAATGGAAGAGGTTATCATAGAAATTATGCATGCACAAAAGAAAACAAAGGAATGAAGATGGAAATAACTCAAACCATGCAACATGGAGGACCCCACCTACCCACTTACCATGATCACCTATTATGAGCTAATCCACATGCTAATGAAGCTTAAAGTTTCATGCACATTTAAATGGAGGATTATCTCATACTAATGATAACTTTATGGCCACACTTCCTAGAGGGGTGGTTTGGGTAGTCCCCAAAAATATGGATTATGGTTTCAAACTTGTATAAATACCCCATATATTCATGTAATTAAGCTCTTAGCCTCCCTTAGCCACCATTTTAATTAGTTTAGTTTGAGGCTCAAAAATAAACAAAAAATTCTCTTTTCTTTTTCATGGCTACTTAGCCATTTTCTTTCATGTATTTTTTCTTTTATGCAATGTTAATTCATGCCCTTTTCTATTTATTTGTTCTCTTTCTTTTCATGCTAGTAGTGTAGATCTTTTTATTTATGCAAGTAGATTAGCTTAGCTTTTATTTTAATTAGCTCTCTTTTACTTAGCTTGCATTTACTTCTTATTTTTATTTCATATTGAATGATACATTTGTTGAAATGATAACAAATATGAGAGGCTAAACCCCTTCAATTTTGGGGTATTGAAGCTCTCTTAATTATGAAGATTCAAAATTTTGATAATTTTTTATCTCTTTTTGTGCTTAATGGAATTGGTAGATGTGGTTAAATTTTGTTGTTTAGCTTTGAATTTGATAGCCGATGTTGTTGACACCAAATAGGTTATGGTTAAACAAATAAAACACAAAATACCTCTTCATCTACATATGATTATGGTAATGAAGTGATTTTAAAATCAAAATTTTATGGTCTATATTTCTAATCAATAGTTAATAGGTCATGCTTAAAATAGATTTTATTTTCTAGTTCATTGTTATTTTCATGAGTGCTAAGAAGTGGTTTAATGGGTGTGTTGTAGTTTGATGGTTTATATTGGGCTAATTAATAGCACAAATATTCCATACTTATGATAAACACATCAATTAAATTCACTAATGAACAATAAAGAAGATCATAATTTCATATATGTTGATTTATATGATCATGAGAAGGGATTTGCCTCTAAATTACCTTCAAACTCTTATATTTTTATCTGTTTTCTTTTGCAAGTTTATTTACATTTATTTTTTAGCTCAAAATCATTTAAAATATTAGTTTAATTTGATTAAATAGAATTTTAAAATCTAAACAATTCCTTGCAGATCGACCCGTACTTGCTACGTACTAGAATTGTACGCCGTGTGCTTGCGGTTAATTTTAATTTAAATTTGATAGAGATTTAGCCGTCGAACAAGTTTTTGGCGCCGTTGTCGGGGAATTGATTTGATTTTATTTTCTATTCTTCGAATTATTTTTGTTTGATTTTATTGTGTTTGTTGTGTGTGTTAACTTGCATATATAAAAAATTGTTGTGTGTTTGTTGTTGCTTGCATTTGTTTGTGCATTTGTTTGCATTTGTTTCTTTTCTCTTTTGCATATGCAATTTCTATTTCTATATAAAAAAAAGCATACACAATTTCAAACAAAAATAATTTATTGCATTTACATTTTATTCTCTTTTACATTTCAACATTTCATTCTCTTTTACATTTTTTTATGCACTATCAATCCCTTCTGCCTTCGTACCATAACATCTACAGTAATAATCCCCTGCTTATACTTCTACCCTCCTTCACCACTTCAACCACACCTCTATTCATCATCATTAGTTGCTCCACACACAATCATCATCAAGCACATAACTCCTTCAACAACCCTCAACTGCCTTTACCTAGCACATTTGCTTGCTCCCTACTGCCTACTGCCTGCCTTCACAACTTCACCGACAAGCCAGTCACCATCATACTTCTGACAACAAAAGTGCACTCCACAGACTAGAACTCCACCACATACAACAGTGCATAAAACAATGCACACTGCCTCCACCTTTTTGCTCCTTTACAACTACCATCATCAACAATTCACTACCACCATACATTGCTTGTCATACCACATAACTGCTGTCCGCTATACATCCACACAAATCACCATTCCACAGACCAACAATAACGCATACTTGCATATCTCACATTCAATCACCCTACTACCACAACATACCATCTCACTTCCCCTTGATCATAAGCACGACAAATTTCCACTTGCTTCACCACTCAACAACCTCTACAACTTCACATTCCAACAACTCCCCTCTTTCAAACCAACAATTTCAACCATCACACTGCCTTGTCACAACCAATTGCTACACCATATCCAATTCCAGACCACAGTTCTACCATAATTTCAAACCATAACATCTGTCCATACACATAGCAAACATTCAAACTGTAGCAAGCATCATTCATCAACCCAAACCACAGACAGCACTTCCATTTATCATCTCCACTGCTCCATCCATATTGAAATCACTACTGTTACCACTCACTGTTAACCACACTGTTGCATATCCCTGTGAACCTTCCATCAACCTCCTCCACCTCAATCATTCAGTCACTACTGTGCATATCATTATATCCCCTAACCAACATCCCTACTCACCTGACCACCTCCTCTCCGTATACAACCACACACCCACGTTTGCCACACTACAGCCACCACTAGACAACCAACAACACACCTGACCACCATTCAACAACCCAAGCTCTTCAACCATCTATCCTACGACCTCCTTGCTTACATACAAAAAAACAGTTGGCACAAATCACATATCCTCATCTCTGAACATCACCTCAAACTGCTCCAGCAGCCTAACTTCACCCCATAGCCGATTCACAGCACTTCATACTTCACATACTTCATACAACACAACAATCATCCACTACGCAAACTTCACCTCGCTGACCATCCCGACCACATACCAAAGCAATCACCACTCTGTCTCGCCTCGACCTCCAAAATCCAACCACGATCGCCTTCTACAATCAGTCTCGACAACAATCCCACATACGCAAACCCCCAAACCAGAATCGCCTCTCGAAAATCCCCAAATCGCCTCACCTCAAAACCAAAACAATTTAGCAACAAACAATCGAACAATCTAGTAGCGACGAACTAAAATCTGAATTTTGCATGGAAATCTATTTTGTTTTGATTTGTTTTGCTAGAAAGCAGATGTTGTAAGTTTTTATTTTTTGTTTGATTTGGCAATTGATTCTTATTTGGGCCGGGCCCTAAGCTAAAAAGAAGAAAAAGAAAAAGAAGAATTTTTCTTTTCTTTTTTAGTTTTCTTTCCAAACTTCATTAAAAAAAAAACCAGTTGTTTTCATTCGAATAGGTTCATTTGTTTTGTTTTAATTTCCATTTCTATTTTGTTTTCATTTATTTTAGTTTCTTCTTTGATATATATATATATATATATATATATATATATATATATATATATATATATATATATATATATACGAGTACGGTGGCACGTCCGTTGGACGTGTGCATAGAAGGAAGGGAGGAAATTTTGTGTAGCCTGAATATGACCGCAGCAGAAAGTAGGCAAGTCTATTTTTGTTGAATAAATAACAATTTATAAACTGTATATGATTACCTATGTATACCGCATAGAGGTAGAGAAATGTGTAGATGGAAATCAAATTATGCATGTGAAGCAGCAGTGTATATGACACAACAGTTGTAATTGTTATTTTATTGGCAAAGTACAGTAGGAGAAAATATGCAGCATAACATGGAATTGATTAAATGTTGTAGCTATAAATGCCATAATCAGTTCTGCGAACGTTTTGCAAGGTAGCGCTCAACAGCTTGATCACACTCTTCGATCTGCAGGAGAAGGTTAAAGGAGTTGATAGTTAGACGATGGATATATATGTGCGAAAATATGCAGATGTGTTGAAGTATATGTTAGTATGTGTTGCATACCACCTCGGGAGTGAAGAAATCATCCCAATTACCGTCTGTAGGGTAAGGTCCATGTGGGTGTTGGTCATTGGTGATTTGTAGTTGAGGTGAAAATGCAGATGCTTCCTTCAAGTCGCATTTTTTCTGGGCATTCTTTGTTGTTGTTGTGAACGGTTGAAGATGTTGTAGTCGTTTTGTGTTGGTACCATTGTTGGACTTGTGATGTTGGGCAGGAGATGGCGGTAAGGGAGCAGAAGAAGCAGTTGTTTCGGTAGGAAGAGTGTGAAGAAGTTTTGTTGAACGGGTGCATTTTCGTTTATTCCTTTCGGTGGAAAGGTTATCTGCTCCCTCTTGAGTGGATGTTGAACATTTGGACTGCGTTTGAAGAAGTCATTAGTGATATAGAAGGAAGTAAATAAGGGAAAAAAGTAGTGCAATATCAGTGAGGAGCTGTAGTTGTAAAATGCGGAAGGACTTACCTTTGTCATTGAAGGAGGAGGTTGTATTAAGCAGGCAGTAAAACCATATTGCGTTGAGGAGTTTATAAGTTGGTGGCGATGTGAGGTAGTGAGTGGAGGAGGAGAACGTGGGAGGGAATGAGGTAGTTACTGGAATATTTGAATCAGTATAATGCGGCAATTGGGGTTAGTAGGTGTCATGGTAATACGTTGAATTGGACGTGAGGGAGACACGCAAGGAGGATGGAAATGGAAACGGGTGTGTGATGGGGGGTAAAATTCCTGTAGAGTAGGGCATTACATGCTTTTTTGTACGTGCAGTACTGTTATTGAAGAACAGAGCAGGGTGATGTAGGAACAGTTCTATTTGTGGATGTGAACGTGTGATGACTAATATCCGCTATTTTCTCAAATGCCAAAACCACATTTTTAAAAGGTTGTCAAAATGTTAGATGAAGGGGGGATTTTCGGTAATCCCAGAAAAGCGTCACTTTGACCCACGTGAATGTTCAGTATGCAACCGTAAGAATCGAATACGGTAATGTATATGATATTTGAAACTAAAACTAAGGCTACAGGTAATAGTATGAGTACAGAACAGGCTACAGTCGTTGAAAATGCAAGCCTAAAACTAAGGCTACAGGGGCAGACTTGAACCCAACTGAGGATCCAACACAGACACATATAGTGGATTAAATATGTTAGCAACTTTTATTTATTACCAAACGTAATAAAAGCCATAAAAGCAGTTAGTACCTATGAAATTAAGTTATTTATGCTAACATGCTTTCTCCAATATGTTTTAGAGTGTAAGCGTTTTTGTTCTTTTTAAATACTTACTTTTATTAACTGAGTATAAGTAAAAGACTTGTATGTTAGAGTTATTTAATATTTTTTACTGCAAATATGACTGTACACTGCTGTTTATAGTTTAGTCTTTCGTCTCATGGTATCTAGTAGTTATGAAATATAATTGTGAGTGTTTGGTCAGCGGGATTATGAGTTAACACCGTATGTACATCTTCTTGTTTTATTTGTGCTATTTGTACGTTGAAATAAATCGTACTTTGTTTCCAATGAAAGTAGAAGGTGATGTCATGATAGCAATAACCAAATCATTATCACCTGAAAGTACTCAAATCTTTTGCCTTTGCAGCTGTATTTTTTTCATCCATACGAAGGTGAATTTCACCACACAAAATCTAGTTGCAATTAAGTAACGTTTACGCATACGCACATGAATTAGAGTAAGCAACAGAAGCAGAGCAGAAATAATGTTTGCGCATAGGCGCATGAATTAGAGTAAGCAACAGAAGCAGAGCAGAAATAATGAGTCAGCTACGTGCAGTAGATAGTGGGAGTGGAAATAAATACATAACGGCAGCAGGAACTCATACATAAATTTGCTAAGTTTCAACATATGCAGCTACAGTAAATGTTACATATCATTCAGCATGTGCAAATAAATATTAACACTATGTAATCAAAGCTTATACGGTATGTTCATGTAGTCGTGAAGCATGATGGTTGAGGTAATCAGTGTGTCAACAGGTGGCGAAGCAAGCAGACTGTCCAAATGCATAAGCATACCATGTAGTTGGAGGTGATTGTGCAGTGAGTGGATGTAGTGCATCTTCCCATGTTTGTAGTTATGGAAACCTAAAGTGAAACAGTTTAAAACAAAGTTGGTGGGTCAGATGATCATTTATTTGTAAGATCAGAGGATGACAGTAAAAGCGGAATCAAAAAAACAAATAAATGTACATAAGTTATGTGACAACAGATAGTAAAGCTGTTTCATTAAAAGAGAAAATGTAGTTTTGAGTACGCCTGCATTACAACGGCGATATATGCATAAATGAAGGTGTAATAAATGATGGCAGATTGTACCTGTGGAGGAAAGTATTGGCGAAGCAGGGGTTGGGTCTGCAGACAGCGTAATAATAGGGAAGGAACGGTGCACTGTAAACCGTATGTACTACGCACGCTGGCCTCTGTGAGGGTACCAAACAGTATTTTTCTTGTTGAATGCAGTGTAACAGGTGGCATCCTGTGAAGTGGGGAAGCAGTTGTTTTGTTGGAAAAATCCGAAGTGACGGCGGAGCGTTAGGGTGCAGTGGACATGATGTTGACTTGTTTGTATTTTAAATTAACCAAACTGTGCACGTACAACGACTGCTGACTAATTCCTGGAACAAAAAACCGGTGAGACAATGTAGTGGAAGAGGAGAACGGGGGGATAAGTTAAAAATTACAGTATGCTAGTTTCAGCACTTACATTTTATTTCCGCCAGCGTAGTTGAGAGCAGAATGGTAATCGTAGTGTGGAACAACGACATTGTTGTTGGATGATAAATGTGTGGCTGCCATAATTGGTCATCGTCGCAAATAGTTGAGGGGTGCAACCACCTGCCTTTGTCAAGCTCAGACCGTGAATCCCATTTGTAGATGGCGAATTAAATCAGCGGAGGTTTGTTGTTGGGAGAAGGAAGAAGAAATAGAGTGAGTATAAAAAAATGAAAAGGAACTTGAGCAGGTTCTTATTTTGTAGTATGCGCACATGACAGTAAAAGATTTGTAAAATGAGGTGAGCGGGTGCTAATGTTGTGTAGATGCACAGGCCGAATGCAGCAGCAGCACGTGACTTATGGGAGAAGGAGATAATATATGCAAGGCAATGGAAACGGTGCAGGAGGATTGTGAAATCGGAGGATGTTTTTCTGTCGTTGAAGAAGTAAAGCAGGGGGATGGGAAGATGTGGGAAGTGTGAGCTGGAAAGGAAGTGCGGGGGAGGAAGGATGGGTCGTTAGTGAGGTTGTGTGGAAGAGATGTCCATACTTTGAGAACATGTTAACAAAACATCCTTGTAAACAACGTTTCGAGTGTGTGTTCCAGTTTTACGATGTAGCTTTCCATTTTGAACCAAAATTTTTGTCGTGCTAGATGAAATACCTCGGCTTAAAGCGACATAAAGTTGGCCGTGGGAGAAAACGTGGTTGGGAAGATAAATTCCAACGTGGGGGATGGTTTGCCCTTGTGATTTGTTAATTGTTAACGCGAACGCAAGACGAACAGGGAATTGTTTACGGATAAGGGTGAATGGTAGGCTTATGCTTTCAGAAGGCTTTAATGGTATACGTGGAATAAACACCCGTGTACCTTGAAACTGGCCGAAAGAAATTTCAGCGTCTATAAGGTTTGAATGGAAGGCACGACAGAGTAGTCTCATCCCATTGCATAGCCCAATTCGTGGATCAATGTTGCGGAGTAACATTATGGGCGATCCTTCTTTAAGAGTTAGTTTGTGAGGTGGCATACCACCCGGGTTGAGTGAGTTCAAGAACTCAATTTGATATAAGTTAGATGTGTCGTCTTCTACTCTGTCGAAGGAGTAGTAAACATGTTCATCACCGGGAAAATTATTAATTATCATGTTATTAAGTTCATCCGCTGTTTCGTTTGTGGGTGATAAAATTGCTCGTTGTAGTATGTAGTCTGTGTTGGAAAAATTATCATTTAATGCGGGGAAGATTTCGTGTATCAAAGAGTGTACTGAACTTGTGTCGGCCCATGGTGTGACAATATTCGGTGGTAGTTTGATCATGTCTTCATGTATGGTGGGTTCGGTACCGTTTCCAATGCGCAGAACAAAATCAGCGTATGGTTGGTCAGCGCGGGCCCTTATATTTTGAGTTAGATGAAATACTTTAACAGTCGACCACAAATATGACCGAACTATACATTCGTCAGTTGTTTGAGCTCTTGTCCCTCCGGGAACAACAGGTAAAACCTGACGAAAATCACCGCCTAAGATAACAATTTTTCCACCAAAAGGAACATCCGAATCAATCAAGTTCTACCTATTAATCTGAAACTTTTTGCCTTTCAAAACCATGACATATAAACTTTAGTAAGAGTAAATACGGAGTCAAAACTTTTAGTGGTAAAACTGTTTACTGTAACTTCGAATTTTTTTTTTAAAAGGCTAACTGTATAGAAGTGAGAAAGAGATTTAAATCCAAAACTCATGCGTACATCCAAGTTATATTGGTTGAAAATCAAAAGTATATAATGGTTCAACTAAAAGAGCGTAAAATAAATTGTATATTTGAGAATAGAGTAAAACAGTACAATGCTTGGAAGGAACGAACGAAGATAGTTGGAAAAAGTGAATGGCAAGAGCAGAAGTTGTGAAAGGCTGAAGGCTAAAAAACAGAATATGTATGAAGCAATGCTTGCATTGAACTTGGTAATTGATATTAGTCAATATAGACACCGTATTTTTCAAAGTTGAGAAATAAATTATGTGTGTGAGAATAAAATAAAACACTATAGTGATTCGTTTCAACTGTCAACGTGTGGAGGTAGTTGTTAGCGTGAGCAGTAAATTTAATTCAAGCTTAAGTAAATGCGGACGCTAAATTTGAGGTTGCAAAAAAACATGGCAGGTACTGTACAGTATGCCATGCCTTTTGAGAATATCAATTACTGAACTTGCATATATTTTTAAAGTTGTATATGTCGTGATCTGAATCGTCTGAAACTATTTGCCTTTGAAAACCATGACATATAAATGTTAGTAAGAGTAAGAGTAAGTACTGACTGAAAACTTGTACAGGTAAAACTGTTAATTGTAACTTCGAAATTTATATTTTTCAGAACGCTAACTGTATAAAAGTGATTAAGAGCTTTAAATCCAAAACTCATCCATACATCCGAGTTATACTGTTTGAAAATCAAAAGTATATAATGCTTGAAATTAAACAGCAGAACATAAATTGTATGTTTCAGAATAAAGTAAAACAGTGCAATGGGGGAACGGAACGAACGAAGAGAGTTGGGAAAAGTGAATTGCAAGAGCAGAAGTTGTAAAAGGCTGAAGGCTAAAAAAAAGAATATATATGAAGACATGCTTGCATTGAACTTGGAAATAGATATTAATCAAAAGTGTATAATGGTTCAATGAAAAGAGCGCAGAATAAATTGTATATTTGAGAATAGAGTAAAACAGTACAATGCTTGGAAGGAACGAACGAAGATAGTTGGAAAAAGTGAATGGCAAGAAACATGGCAGTTAATGTACAGCATGCCATGCGTGTTGAGAATATCAATTAGTGAACGTGCATATATTTTTAAAGTTGTATATGTCGTGATCGGAATCCTCTGAAACTTTTTGCCTTTGAAAACCATGACATATAAATTTTAGTAAGAGTAAATACTGAGTCAAAACTTTTAGTGGTAAAACTGTTTACTGTAACTTCGAGATTTATTTTTTTCAAAAGGCTAAAACTCATCCATACACCTGGGTTATATTGTTTGAAAACCAAAAGTATATAATGCTTGAAATTAAACAGCAGAACATAAATTGTATAATATATGCCATTGAAAACCATGACATATAAATTTGAGTAGGAGTAAATACTGACGGAAAACTTTAAAATTTAAAACTATTAGTTGTAACTGCAAAATTTATATTTTTCAAAAGGCGAACTGTGTAAAAGTGATTAAGAGTTGTAAATCCAATACTCATGCGTTGGTTCTGAATTGTATTGTTTGAAAATCAGAAGTATATAATGCTTGAAATAAAACAGCATGAAATAAATTATGCAACATGGCAATTAATGGACAGTATGCCATGGCTATTGTGAATATCAATTAGTAAACTTACGTATATTTTGAAAGTTATATACGTCATGATTTGAATCCTCTGAAATTTTTTGCCTTTAAAAACCATGACATTTAAATTTTAGTAACAGTAATTACTGGCTGAAAACTTTTACATTTACAACTACTAATTGTAAGTTTGAAATTTATATTTTTCAAAAGGCTAACTGTATAAAAGTGATTAAGAGCTTTAAATCCAAAAGTCATGCATACATCTGAATTTTATTGTTTGAGTATCAAAAGTATATAATGCTTGAAATGAAACAGCGTGAAATAAAGTAAGACAGTATAATGCTGAAATATACCAAACCATGAATACGAATCAACTAATAAAAAATTGACAATGGTCTATGCTATTAACTGTCAGCTTTGTAAATCCCAAGCTTCATAAACTCCAACCATATGTAAATGCTAAAATACTTTTTTTTTTCTTCTTCCTAAAAAAGTAATATATTTCTTCCACGTACAATTGGTGTAACTCTGAACTATGAACAAAGGTCGGAAAAATTGCAATCCATAAAAGAACTACGTGTCTCTATTTTTGAATTGCAATAGTATCATTTAGTACTCTTTCATCAAGGAAAAAAGGTACGTTTATCTAGTTATATTACAATGTATGAATTATAAATAACAGAAACAAAATTAAAATTACTAATGAGATGCATAAGTCAAGGATCTTTCAAACCATAAAAAGCAAGATTTTGTTATCTCTATCTACAAATAGAATGTAACTTTTTCATTAGATATGAACAAAATGTACGAAATATAGCATAAACAGAGATGCATGGGTAAATAGTGAAAATGTGAATGGAAAAAAATGCACAAATTGAAACATTAAAAATAGAACCTAAGAAACTATGTTTAATGCAGGTACAAACTGAATTTCACCGTAATACTGTTCTAAGGTTTAACATTTGAAATCTCTGTAAAATGAATTGTAATTCTAAAATTTCTACTCGTTGAAGCAAATAACTGACAGAAATCTTGTCAGGAAATAACTAATAGGTATAAGAATAACTTATAAGTCACCATAAATGCCATTCAATTCACATAAACGTAATTGAATGGTTAGTTATAAATTCTCTATCTGTAAAAGAAATTTAAAAAAGAGTCACTTGCCTGCTCCTAAGAAAGATCACACCCTGTAATTATACCCACTTTCCATGTATCAAATAAACACCAATATACCAATTTTTAAGTTTAAATTGTGTTTGATTTTATATTTCAAGTAACCAAAACACATCCACATAGCAATAGAGAACAGTAAACATAAAAAATCGCAGTTGTGGATAATATATTTATTAAGTAAACATATAAAATTCCAGTGAAGGTTTATTGTCATATAAACGATAAGGTAATGCAAATAGACTATTCTTTCTAGAAAATTGAACGTATAAGTTACTAAAAATGTCATCTAATTCTCACAAACAAAAATGAGTGATTAATTATTGATTTTCTGTGTTTCAAAGGACTTTAAATCATAACTCTTTGGCTCTTTTGCTGGCCATTTATAATCAAAATTGATTATCTTATGACCATGAAACGCTTGTAAAAGGTATAGTGCTTGAAATTAAAGAGGAGAACATAAATTGTTTAATATATGCCGTTGAGAACCATGACATATAAATTTGAGTAGGAGTAAATACTGACGGAAAACTTTAAAATTTAAAACTATTAGTTGTAACTGCAAAATTTATATTTTTCAAAAGGCGAACTGTGTAAAAGTGATTAAGAGTTGTAAATCCAATACTCATGCGTTGGTTCTGAATTGTATTGTTTGAAAATCAGAAGTATATAATGCTTGAAATAAAACAGCGTGAAATAAATTATGCAACATGGCAATTAATGGACAGTATGCCATGGCTATTGTGAATATCAATTAGTAAACTTACGTATATTTTGAAAGTTATATACGTCATGATTTGAATCCTCTGAAATTTTTTGCCTTTAAAAACCATGACATTTAAATTTTAGTAACAGTAATTACTGGCTGAAAACTTTTACATTTACAACTACTAATTGTAAGTTTGAAATTTATATTTTTCAAAAGGCTAACTGTATAAAAGTGATTAAGAGCTTTAAATCCAAAAGTCATGCATACATCTGAATTTTATTGTTTGAGTATCAAAAGTATATAATGCTTGAAATGAAACAGCGTGAAATAAAGTAAGACAGTATAATGCTGAAATATACCAAACCATGAATACGAATCAACTAATAAAAAATTGACAATGGTCTATGCTATTAACTGTCAGCTTTGTAAATCCCAAGCTTCATAAACTCCAACCATATGTAAATGCTAAAATACTTTTTTTTTTCTTCTTCCTACAAAAGTAATATATTTCTTCCACGTACAATTGGTGTAACTCTGAACTATGAACAAAGGTCGGAAAAATTGCAATCCATAAAAGAACTACGTGTCTCTATTTGTGAATTGCAATAGTATCATTTAGTACTCTTTCATCAAGGAAAAAAGGTACATTTATCTAGTTATATTACAATGTATGAATTATAAATAACAGAAACAAAATTAAAATTACTAATGAGATGCATAAGTCAAGGATCTTTCAAACCATAAAAAGCAAGATTTTGTTATCTCTATCTACAAATAGAATGTAACTTTTTCATTAGATATGAACGAAATGTACGAAATATAGCATAAACAGAGATGCATGGGTAAATAGTGAAAATGTGAATGGAAAAAAATGCACAAATTGAAACATTAAAAATAGAACCTAAGAAACTATGTTTAATGCAGGTACAAACTGAATTTCACCGTAATACTGTTCTAAGGTTTAACATTTGAAATCTCTGTAAAATGAATTGTAATTCTAAAATTTCTACTCGTTGAAGCAAATAACTGACAGAAATCTTGTCAGGAAATAACTAATAGGTATAAGAATAACTTATAAGTCACCATAAATGCCATTCAATTCACATAAACGTAATTAAATGGTTAGTTATAAATTCTCTATCTGTAAAAGAAATTTAAAAAAGAGTCACTTGCCTGCTCCTAAGAAAGATCACACCCTGTAATTATACCCACTTTCCATGTATCAAATAAACACCAATATAACAATTTTTAAGTTTAAATTGTGTTTGATTTTATATTTCAAGTAACCAAAACACATCCACATAGCAATAGAGAACAGTAAACATAAAAAATCGCAGTAGTGGATAATATATTTATTGAGTAAACATATAAAATTCCAGTGAAGGTTTATTGTCATATAAACGCTAAGGTAATGCAAATAGACTATTCTTTCTAGAAAATTGAACGTATAAGTTACTAAAAATGTCATCTAATTCTCACAAACAAAAATGAGTGATTAATTATTGATTTTCTGTGTTTCAAAGGACTTTAAATCATAACTCTTTGGCTCTTTTGCTGGCCATTTATAATCAAAATTGATTATCTTATGACCATGAAACGCTTGTAAAAGGTATAGTGCTTGAAATTAAAGAGGAGAACATAAATTGTTTAATATATGCCGTTGAGAACCATGACATATAAATTTCAGTAAGAGTAAGTACTGACTCAAAACTTTAACATTTAAAACTATTAACGGTAACTGCAAAATTTATATTTTTCAAAAGGCTAACGGTGTAAAAGTGATTAAGAGCTGTAAATCCAATACTAATGCGTTGGTTCTGAATTGTATTGTTTGAAAATCAGAAGTATATAATGCTTGAAATAAAACAGCATGAAATAAATTATGCAGTCGAGAATAAAATAAAACGGAATATAAACTGATGAGGGAAAAACCTGATGAATGCTGAGGACGTTGGCTTTGACCCATGCCTGTCCTTCTACCTGCAAGGGCAGTCTGCCTTGATTGTTGACGCCGTGCACGCTGAGTAAGGCGTCGTCTTTCCCTCTGCTGCTGGTCCATAAGACAGCACAAATGTCAGTTATTGAAGGGAGAGGTGGACAAATTAGTGGGCAGTTGCATAAACGCAGGGAAGTATTGATGTGGAAGTTAATGGGGAAGGAGTTGGGTGTGGAGGGAACAGTTGGGTGGAGGTAGATGTCAAGAGCACAGACGTATATATAGAGTGGAGTAGAGGTGTGTACAACTGACATGGAAAAGGTTGAAGAAGTCTAAGGCATAGAAATCGGGAGAAAAGGGTGGGCTCAACGGCCATAACACCGTTGATGGGATTGCAACAGTTATGAAGTGGGATTTTTATCGTCGGTGCAGGTTTGTAGGGAAGAAGCCGTTGGATAGGCATGTAAAATTATGGAAAAGTTAGCGTGAAAACAGTGCAGCGGAATAGGTTGCGTGAAGTGGAACGGCAAGAGGAGAAGAGAATAAATAAAAAGTAAAGAGAGAGAGAGAGGTGGATATCGTACCTTGGTGAAATCGCGCGCAGAGGCAGAAGGCAACCAACGACCGTGGTGTGTTGGAGAACTGGCAGAAACTGTGTTGCCGCGGGGAGGAGTATTACCATCTCATCAGTTCCGTCGTAGGTAGGTCAGAGTTTGGTAAGGGTAGAAGTTCCGGTTGGTGGTGGTAGTCGGTTCGCGAGGCTTTGGGTAGCCGAGGACAGAAGCTGCAGTCAGGGACGGTTAGGTTAAAGTCAAAGCTGGTTGAACTGGTTGAAGTGGAAATTGGGGAGAAGGGGAGAGGTCGGCGGCGGTGAGTTTTTGAGGCGGAAATTGGAGAGGAGGGGAGAGGGCGGCTGCGGTGAAATGGTTGAAGTGGAAATTGGGGAGGGGAGAGGATGGCGGCGGGTGCGTGTGATGGGGCAGTAGGGAAGGCGGACGGCGCAGAGGGAGGAAGAAGAAAGGGAAGGGGTAGAAAGGGAGGCGTAGTACGAACTGCTGTGAGGGAGGTGGAGGAGGGAGGAAGCCATTGTAATTAGGTTTTGTGGAAAGTGGAGCAGAAGAATAGGGAAGGGGAACCGGAAAGAAGATGGGGCAAGGTCGTGGGAGGTAGGGAAAAGACAGTAGTGCCCTGATGCGAAAAGGTTGATATTGTGTGGAATGTAGGGTAATATGGGAAGTGCGAAAAAGGCTTCAGTTTGACCGGTTTGACCAGGTATTTGCATTATAGTATATATATATATATATATATATATATAAACATTTGTATATATCTTGTTTAAATTTTTAGGTTGTAGGTGGAAGAAGTGATTGCCAAAAATAAATTGCTTTGCTTGCTTATATAAAAAAAATCGCCGCTAAATAAAAAAAAATTGCTAATAATTCTGCATGCTTTGGTATCGTGCCCTCATCCCTTGTTTTATTTACTTTGCATTGTTGATTGTTTGCATTTAAAAAAATTCAAAAACAAAAACAAATTTCATTCGTAGTTGCATTGTTAATACATGTTTAATTTCAGTTTTGCATTTCATCTTAGAATTTTGATTAATAATAACGATTAGACATCGAACTTAAGGAAGTCACGAGCTCACTTAGGGCTTAATTGTATATTGACAAGTTGTCTTCTTTGAACAATTTAAATTCTTGGTGTCTAGGCTGCGGCAGAGCAATAACCAGTTATAAATATTACAGTGATTCATAAATATTATACTGATGGTTTCTCTGAAGGTACTTAAACCTTCGGCTGCATTGCTATGGTGATTCATGGTGCACCGATAAATCCTATCTATTACCTGGCTGAGAACTATCTTGCTGGATTAAGATAAAATGTGGTTATACAATTTTGGGTTAGGAGCTACTTAGGATAGATAATTTGTAATTAAACCCTTGCATTCATTTAGTTGCATTAGTTAATGCATATTTAAAAAAAATTCAAAATCCAAAACTAAAAAAATTGTAAATATTTCTTAACTTAGATTTTAAATCCTGTTCATTTGAAATATTTCAATCGAAAATTTAAAAATCCAAAAAGAAATTTAAGTTGGTTTTTTTTTCAAAAAGCAAAAATCCAAAAAAAAATTATAAAACCTTTTCAAAAATTGAAAAATCAAAAAACAAAACAAATTTCCCTTTTGAAAAAAAAATAATAATTTTTTTTTGATAAATAGTTTTCCTTTAAAAAAACAAAAACAATTTTTGAAAATGTTCGTATTTCCTTACTCACATGAATTTTCAATGGTTGTGAAAACCAATATAATCCATATAATTACACACCAAATTCTTATGGATATTTTAATGACAACTATTGTGCAAACAATTCGAATTTCGAACCACAATGTTTTCAAAATGATGACCAACCCTCAAATCTTGATAACAACATTGAAATGATTTCGTCTTTACTTGAACTCTCTACACAACAAAAGCAAAGGATAAATGATTTGTGTAATTCATATTCGTGCCATAACTCAAGTCAAGGGTTTCAAAATAATCAAAATTTGAATTCACTTCAAAATTCAAATGATTTCGATTATAACTCATGCCAATTCAATTTCGAACTCCAACATGAAATTCAAAATCAAAATGAAAATAATTGTTTAAATGATTTTGGCAATGGAAATAATTTCGACTACAATACGAGTGAAAATTTTTGCTCTCAACAATTTCAAATTGAAAATTTTCAAGTTAATATTATAAATTTGATTTTATGGAACAAATGGGCGAAATTTACAATGAACACACGGTTTTGTTGTTTGAAACATATATGAAACAACGTAAAAAACAAAATCAAATCCCAACGTGTGACGAGTCAAATAATAGTCCATCTTTTACCAAAATTGAAGATTTTCAAATGACAACTTTCGAAATTGAAAATGACGATCTTAATGAAGTTGTTGAAAATACGGTAATTGAGTTGGATTTCAATTCTTTTGAGGGTAAGAAACTCGATTTAAAATTCGATCTTCCTTTTTCTGATTTCGAAAAAAATGAATACAACAACTATGGATGTTGAAATTGATATATGCAATGAAGTTGTGAATAATTCAACAAAGGAAGACGAATTTAGTGAACATAAATTTTATGGACTTTTCCAAAACGAGTTGTTGAATTCTGAAGGGGAAGATTTAAATCACCGTTTTGATTTTGAAATCAATAATTTTGAAAAAGTTTTCAAGGATAAGTTTGAATTTCAAATTGGTGAAAATAAACTTGAATTTCAACCAATTGTTTTATCAACCTGTAAAATCATCGAAAATAAAATAACTCATACGATTTTAATAAAACGGCATTCGTTTTTCCAAATCAACATTCAACTATGAAATCTTTTACGGTTTGGTTTTCCGAGCTTAAGCTGTGTCTCGCATACTTGACGAGACAAATGAATTTGTCTTTGGAAGACCGTTTCATTTACTTTTTGATGGTATATTTTCTGATGTCTTGTAAATAATAATCTTTTCATTTTCATGTAAATATAGGTCATATTTTTATTTTTATTTAATTTTTCTCCTTTCACTTGGGTTGACTGTGGGGACACAATCAAAATCAAGTGTCGGGGAGTGTCTCATCTTCATTTTTATTTTTCATGATATATTTTCTGCATTTTCTTTCCAAATCTTAAAAAACAAAAAAAAAATCTCAAAAACAAAAATTTGCCTTTTAATTTACTTTTGAAAAAAACATTATAGGATAAATATATGTTTTTGGTTGTTAAATTGAAATTTCTGAAAATTTATTTGTCTCAACAAAAATAAAAATAAAGTTTGATTACAAATAATGATAGTTTAACTAGTATATAGGAAGGTTCATACGTGTTAATTATGAAGTATATCCTAATTAAAAATCTTTTTTTTAAAAAGTGGTAAATTTAAAGTAAATAATATAATATTTTTTATTTTCCAACTTAAATGGTGCCAAGATGATTTTGCAAAACTCTCTCTTATAAACAAAACAAAACAAAAACAAAAAAATATATTCAACAAAAGAATATATATATATATATGTATATGTATATGTATATAATTTAATAAACACCTAGATTCATGTATTCACACGCAAGTGTGTACACTCATCATGCTCTATACCCTTCTCACGTAAGCCCGAAAGGCAGTGCACGATCAGTATATCTGGCCCTAGTTTATCTGAGTTAGGTGTATATATATAAAATTTCTTTTATTAATAATGCCTACAGTCGATAGGTGTACACACTTGTGTATTCACTCGCCATGCCCCGTATTCCCCTCATGTAAGCCCGAAAGGCAGTGCATGGGTAATACATCTGGCCTTAGATTTTTGAGTTAGGCATATGTAAATGTTGTTAATACCAATAAAATTTTCAAATAAGAGAGAGTAAACAATTGAAATCAAAGCACTACTTTAACTTATGTGATTTAA
The DNA here is from genome assembly GCA_030737815.1 of Allium fistulosum. Taxonomy (NCBI): domain Eukaryota; kingdom Viridiplantae; phylum Streptophyta; class Magnoliopsida; order Asparagales; family Amaryllidaceae; genus Allium; species Allium fistulosum. The sequence goes on along the minus strand of CM060908.1, from coordinate 616,360,543 downwards.
ATTATTATTCAAAAGAAATGAAAATACCACTTTGATAAACGTTGAAAATCAACTAAGGATCCAGTTCATAGTTACACTATGTCATCAACCGAAACAACTAGCCAAACCATAGTCTATTTGTTATCATAACTTAATTTTTGTTGAAAATTTTGACAAGTAAAAGGACTTAAATTTCTTGATAATGACCAAAACTTGTATTTAACTTATTCATATCAATTTAAAAGTAAATTCTTCATTTTTACATATTTTTCAAAAACTTGCATCCATATCTTTGTAAATAAATCTTGCATTTAGAAATTTTTCATTTCGCATTTGGATTTTGTGGGTAGTATCCACTTAAAACCCTCAAGAGACAACACTCGTCCTACTAGGGACACCTAAAAGTTTAACGGCTTGTTGCATACGCTCAATGCAATTGTGCTTCCTACAAAAACGGATTTATCTTAGTTTTACTTTATTCAAGGATGAATAAAAAGATAAGTGTGGGGGTATTTGATGTGCATGTAAATGTGCATATTTTTACTTCCATATTTAATCTAATTTAATTAAATAAATGAGCATATAGGGTATTTTAACATGTTTAAACCAAAATTTCAATTATTTTCAAATCGTCATTTATTCATTTTCATATAAAGCAAAATTTTCATTTTTGTGCATATATTAATTTGAGAATTTTTACTTTGACATTTTTATGTTATTTTATAGGACTTTGGATACAAATGGTAGAGGTTTTCATGGAAAATATGCATGCACAAGAGAAAACAAAGAAATGAAGATAGAAATAATTCAAACTATGCAACATGGAGGACCCCACCTACCCACTTACCATGATCACATATTATGAGCTAATGCACATGCTAATGAAGCTTAAAGTTTCATGCACATTTAAATGAAGGATTATCTCATACTAATGATAACTTGGTGGCCACACTTCCTAAAGAGGTAGTTTGGATAGTCCCCAAAATATGAATTAGGGTTTCAAACTTGTATAAATACTCCATATGTTCATGTAATTAAGTTTTTAGCCTCCATTTTAGTTAGTTTACTTTGATGCTCAAAAATAAACAAAAAATTCTCTTTTCTTTTTCATGGCTACTTATCCATTTTCTTTCATGTATTTTTTTCTTTTATGCAATGTTAATTCATGCTATTTTCTGTTTATATGCTCTTTTTCTTTTCATGTTAGCAGTGTAGATCTTTTTATTTATGCAAGTAGATTAGCTTATCTTTTATTTTAATTAGCTCTCTTTTACTTAGCTTGCATTTACTTCTTGTTTTTATTTCATGTTGAATGCTACATTTATTGAAATGATAACAAATATGAGAGGCTAAACCCCTTCAATTTAGGGGTAATGAAGCTCTCTTAATTATGTAGATTCAACATTTTGATAATTTTTTATCTCTTTTTGTGCTTAATGGAATTGGTAGATGTGGTTAAATTTTATTGTTTAGCTTTGAATTTGATAGCCTATGTTGTTGACACCAAATACTCTATGCTTAAACAAACAAAACACAAATTACCTCTTCATCTACATATGATTATGGTAATGAAGTGATTTTAAAATCAAAATTTGATGGTCTATATTTCTAATCAATACTTAATAGGTCATGCTTAAAATAGATTTTATTTTCAAGTTCATTGTCATTTTCATGAGAGTTAGGAAGTGGTTTAATGGGTGTGTTATAGTTTGATGGTTTATATTGGGCTAATTAATAGCACAAATATTCCATACTTATGAAAAACACATCAATTAAATTCACTAATTACCAAAAAAAAGATCATAATTTCATATATGTTGATTTATGTGATCATAAGAAGGGATTTGCCTGCAAATTGCCTTCAAACTCTCATATTTTTTCCATTTTTTTGCTAGTTTATTTACATTTTTTAGCTCAAAAAAATTTCAAATATTGGTTTATTTTGATTGAATAGAATTTTAAAATCTAAATGATTCCCTACGGATCGACCCGTACTCACCAAGTACTAGAATTGTACGTCGTGCTCTTGCAGTTAGTTTTAATTTAAATTCGATCGGCTATTTTCTAATCCGATAGAGATTTAGCCGTCGAACATCTCAGTTTTAGTGAGTACATCGATTTTGATTTTTCTTCAGGCAACCTATATTCATCTGGGATCTTCATGTAAATACTGGTATCTAATTCACCGTAAAGATAAGCTGTCATGACATTAGTTAATCTTATATCTAGTTGTTCAGAAACTACAAGGCTTATCAAGTATTGAAATGTTATGACATCTATAACAAAAGAATATGTTTCTTTAAAATCAAAACCTGGCCTCTGCAGAAAGCCTTATGCGACAAGTCATGCCTTGTATCTCACAACTTCATTTTTATCATTTCGTTTTCTAACAAGTACCCCTTTATAACCTACTGGTTTAACATTTTCTGGTGTTTTCTCTATTGGTCCAAACACACCATATTTTTGAAGTGAATCTAGCTCAACTTGGATAACATCTTTCTATTTTGACCAATCATGTCTTTTTAGACATTCATTTATGCTAGTTGGTTCATTATCATTATTCTCATTATAGTCATGCCTTTCATTTATTTCTGTAGCTACTGCAAATGAGAATACATCATCAGTTATTGTTTTACTTTGATCCCACATTTCTCCATAGTTTGTATAAAATATTGAGATCTCATTATTATTAGGTACCATTTTATTTTGGAAGCTTCTATTATTTTTTCTAGGATAATAGTTTCTTCAGCATTTTTAGGAGAATTAGGATTTTCATTTTAGTTACCTTTTAGATCATTATAACCTCTTCGGGAGGTTTATCATTTGATTATTTTTCGTTAGACTTTTTTTTTCTAGGTGCCAAGTCTTTTGAACCAATTGGTCTTCCACGTTTTTGTCTTGCTTTAGATTCATTTGTTGTTTTTGGCTCCTTTGGGATTTCAATTCTAGCTGGTGCATTTACTGCTGGAAAGTGAGATTTAGTTATTTTTGTAGCATCACTAAATGCATCAAGCATTTTATTTGCGATAATCTGAAGATGGAAAATTCTTTGTACCTCATATTGGCATTATTTGGTACGTGGATCCAAATGAGACATATATGGATTATTACATGATATTTCACGCCGTTCTACTAGAACGGTCTTTCCTCCCCCTAACGGTGGGAAAATTGTCTCATCAAATTTACAGTCCGAAAATATTGCAGTGAAGACATCATCCATGAGAGGTTCAAGATAACGAATTATCGAGGGTGAATCAAATCCCATATAAATTCTCAACCTACGTTGGGACCCATTTTAGTACGAAGTAGGGGACCAATTGATATATGCACAGCACAACCAAATTTCTATAAATGTAAAATATTTGGTTAGGATCCGGATAAAAGCTATGATGGTGAAAATTAATGATAAGCCGTTGGTCTAATTTTAACCATTTTTTATGCACGCAAAATTGCATGTCCCTAGGCTGAAACAGGTAACTTTGATTACATAAGCAACGATTATACAATAAGTTGCAAACGCTTAATTAATGATTCTGCCAGACCATTTTGAGTGTGAACATGAGCTACTAGATGTTCAACTTCAATTCCCAGTGATAGACAATAATCATCAAATACTTGAGAAGTAAACTCTCCTGCATTATCTAGTCGAATTGATTTAATCTGATGGTCAGGGAAGTGCGCTCTTAATTTGATTATTTGAGAAAGTAATTTGGCAAATGCCAAGTTTCTTGCAGAAAGTAAACATACATGTGACCAATGAGTTGATGCATCAATTAATATCATAATATATTTAAATAGTCCACATTCTGGATGGATTGGGCCACATATATCACCTTGAATTCTTTGTAGGAATGTTGTAGATTCAGAAGTGATTTTACTATACGAAGGTCGAGTGATTAATTTTCCTTGTGCACATGGAGCACATAAATAATCACTTGGTAAATTCAATTGGTTTGATAAATGATGCTCATTTGAATTTTTAGCGATTTCACGCATCATGGTTGGCCCAGGATGACCCAAGCGATCATGCCAAAGAATCGATGTCTTTGTATTTGTGAGCTTCTGGCTCATGTTTATAGAAGGAGATTCAACTATGCCAAATTTCGTGAAATATAATCCAGTCGAAATTTTTTCCAAATTTTTCTAAAGTAAGATTCTGGCTTTCATTTCTAGAAATAATACAAAGATATTCTTTATTGTTTTCATTTATAGTTTCAATATGATAACCATTCATTCTTATATCCTTAAAGATTAGCGGATTTATTTTGGAATTGTTTAAGTATAATGCATTTTGAATGAAGACATGTGTATCATTTGGTAATACTATATGGGCTCTTCCGGACCCTTCAATTATATAAGCAGATCCAGCTATGTAGGAAACTTTAGCTGAAATATTTTCAGATAGTTCAGAAAAAAACTTCTGGTTTTTCAAAATCATATGAGTAGTTGCGCTATTTAGTAGGCATATATCATCATTAAAGTATTGATGGTCCATACCTTAAGAATTAAGGACAATATAGTTAGTCAATTATTGAAAATAATTCTAAACATAAATAAATGCTAATGTTTTCTAAAAAAAATAAGGAAGCAAACTACTAATTCAAATCAGTATCCATTGGTACACATTATTTCAACTAGTTCTAGAAAAATAAAACAAACAAACAAACATCAACTTCAAACTAACTAAAATAAAATGGAAAAACCACACAACAAGCTTCAAGCCACTTCTAGTTGATGAGATCGGTCATATCATCAATCATCGCATTGAGATTTTCATCATTTATGAAATTTCCATCATCATCTTCGAAGAAATCATCTAACTTCAAGTTAGTGTTATTTGTTTCAATATTCTTCGAACGTTGGTATTCTTCAACTGTTTTCTTTGATGATCTACATGTACGGGACCAATGACCAGAGCGTCCACATTTATAACAAACTTCCTTCCTCATAGTGCCTTTTATTTTCTAAAGTAAAATCATTAGTCTTTTTGGGCGCATTTTTATTTTGTTGCTTTATAAAGTTGGTAGTTTTGTTGCCTTTAAACTTACCATAACTGCATCTGCTAGAGTTATATCCACGTCCACGGACACATCCTTGACCTCTGCCTGTTCCAGAGTGGGCAAAATTAGCATTAACTTCTGGTAACGCAGCTGAACCAGCTGGTCTTGAGGAGTGATTTTTAATAAGCAATTCATTATTTTGCTCAACAATGAATAAACATTCTATGAGTTCGGAATATTTTGTAAAATGACGCTCTCGATATTGTTGCTGCATGAGTATGTTCGAGACATGAAACATTGAAAATGTCTTTTCAAGCATTTGTGCATCATCTACCTTTTTATCCATATAGTTTCAGTTTAGAAGTAATTCTAAACATAGCAGAATTATATTTTCTTACCGATTTAAAGTCTTGAAACCTCAGGTTCAACCACTCTTGCCTGGTATTTGGAAGTATGACCGTCTTCTAGTGGTCATAACGCTTCTTCAAGGAATTCCATAAGTGGAAAGGATCATTTTTCGTTAAATATTCTGTTTTTAGATCATCGTGGATGTGATGTCCTAAAAATATTAGAGTCTTTGTTTTGTCCTGCTGGGACATATTATTACTATTTTTAATGGCATTTTCTAAGCATTGAGATTGCAAGTGGATCTCAGCATCCTATATCCATGATAAATAGTTATCTTCGAATATGTCCAAAGCTATGAGTTCAAGCTTAGTTATGTTTGCCATGTTATGAACTCAGTTTACTGTCAAGAAAAAAATGCAAATTTAAGAAACAAATATCAGGATAATGACATGAACCATATGTTAACGCCAAATCAAAGGGAGACTGCTAAAATATTTAAAATTATTAATTTATAAATTATAAGACGGTTTAAAGTAAGCATCCTATCATTCCAGGTCATAAATATGAAGCAATCTACACAATATCTTTGCAATAACAAACAATATTACTTAAGAAGAAATGAAATTGGGATTTGTGAATATATAAGTATGTAAAATAACATATGTTATAATATTTCTGTACAAAATTCACTACAACAAACTAGAGCTCTAATAGCGTTTAAAAACGCTCTTTTACCTTACTATAGCGTTTCAGGGAACGCTAGGGAACGACATGCTATGGTAGACCTTAAACTTTAAATAACGAGAGCAAAAACGCTATGAAAAATTAATTTTCTATAGTGTTTGTGCAATGCTGTTAAGATAAAACGCTATGTAACATTTCTATACCATGTAACATTCCTGTAGCGTTTTCCATAGCATTTGTTATGTATTTCTATAGTGTTTGTCATGTAACATTTCTATAGCATGTAAGAGGCTGTTTTCTATAACGTTTGATATATGACAGCATTTATAAAACGCTACTAAATATAATATCAATTTACAAAAAAAATTGTTGTTTTAGCTTTTCCACTTATAATATCCATTTACCCATTTCTTCTTTGCATATAAGTATAACAGATTGTCATAGATGAAAAATTTGTAAATTAAAGCATAATATTTTATTGTCCAAACAACTTTTCTCATATCCATACATGATATTTCATACATATTTGCATCAACAACTTACTTATAGACCAATCAAATAGTTGATTCCACCTTGCTTTGCTTTTGATATTCTCTCTAACATCTGCAATATTAAGCAATCAAGATGTCAATAATACACGAAATACATGCAATACAATCAAACAGATTTAGGTGTCAAAGATGCTAAATTACAACAACATATGTTGAAAATTTCCATATCAACCGAGACATCTTCTATTTCTTCCAATAATTCATGGGATAATACTAAATGATTTCTACTAAATTCTAAAGGAAAACCACTATGTTTTTAACATAATACAAAATTAATAAAAAATTATCACAACTAAACTCATGAGTCAATTACCAACTCAGTTATTGAACAGGTTTGTTGTTATAAGCTCTGTTTTTCCATTAACAGTGATTCAAATTAGTGGTTTATTCATGTGCATCCTTTATTATTATCACTTTTAACCATTATTTTGTGGATTCCATAATGAGAATAAAAAAATGATAATTGGGGATATGGCCGTGATTAAATTCATTCAACCCCCTTAGCAAGTAATTAATTTGTACATTTTATCATCCACTTTGTGATTTGTGGTGCTCCTTTAATAGCTCACATACGAATATGTCATTTAAGTTACACTGAGTTACATTATGAAGACGTCAATTTCCATTTTCTGAATTACCTGGGGTCTTTGCAAATGGCATTAATAATTGAATTATGAAGTTCAGCTTATGAACAAATAATAATTATATATAGGTTTTGTCTTATTCAAGCTTTAGGGAAATATGGAATAATCTACATTGAAGATCTGATTTACGAGATAATGACTGTTGGCAAGCACTTCAAAGAGGCAAACAACTTCCTCTGGCCATTCAAGCTGAAGGCTCCATTGGAAGGTCTGAAAAAGAAGAGAAATCACTAATTACCAAAATTAAACTGCAAAACAACAAAATTCATTTCTAAAATTGAAAAGCACCATAGCTAATTCATAAGAGAACGGAACTGACAGTAGCAAAGTTGACACTGATAAATAGTTTGCTATAGCATATACACAGGACAATCCAAAATACCTGCAAGTAACACGAGATCAAAGTAAGAAATCTAATGCTAATACATAACAAAAGCATGGTCATATAATGTATAAAAATTCAAATATTGATTGCTACTGAATGCATAAACTGATGCTACTAACGGCAAGCTGTACAAAAATTCATATCAGGTACAAAACTACAAGTAAACATCATATAGGGATGCATGTACTCTTCTTTTCTGTATTATTAATTAAGTGAAATACATAGTGAAAATTTCCAATTATCCGGGGATACTTTTAACTCAAGAAGAACTCATCAAAGAAGAGAGTCTTCTAAATCCCTTTAAGAGTTATCCATTTTATTCGAACTGATGCTATGCAATGGGCTTGGGGACTTGGGCTTGCAAAACTATGAACTCTTTGTAAAAAATAAACTGAAAATGTGTCATTCATTAAAGTCCATTTTCTTTATTCGTGTTATTACGACTACACCCAAAACCACTCGAATACAATCGCAACGCGCAACGCGAAAAAGCCAAATCGTGATAGTTAGTGTGAAACAACCGATTATCTAACTCAACCAAACTCCAACCAATGACAAATAGCCCAACACAAGATCACAACACCAATACAAGCAATATATGAATGCAATAACAATAAATAAATTACACACGATTTTATAGTGGTTCCACTAACGTTGTGTTAGTGTACATCCACTTGAGAGAGCTTTTATTATATCACCAATAGAAGAGTACAAGAGATTGTTAACAATGATCACAATATTCTAGAAAGAATATAATTTTGTGGAGATTAGAATTAAAGAAATAGGATTTGCCTAAACCCTAGATTTGGAGGATGAAACCCTTGATTTGGAATTAGATTATCAGCCCTACTTGCCTCTAAACCTGAATAGAGAATATATACTAATGGAGAAAACGGAGGCGAAAGACCACTTTGCCCTTCAACATATCACAAAACAGATCAGTAACTCGGCCCAGAAAAACAAGAAAACGCCGCTCCAGACGTCTGGTTTCAGATCTCAGACGTCTGAGATCTGGTTCTGGTTTGAACCAGACGTCTGGCCTCAGACCTCAGACGTCTGAGGCCAGGTTCTGTTTAACTCAGGCAGAACCAGACGTCTGGCCAGAGGGACCAGACGTTTGGGAGATGTTTCTGGCATCTGCCTGAACCTCGTCAGACGTCTGACCCTCTAAGCCAAACGTCTGACCTACCTCAGAACTTCAGCACTTCCCACCTATCTCCTTCCTCCGAACTCCGATTTGCGAATCGTCTTCTCCGACACGAAGCTACATCCCTCCTCTTCAATTCTCCATCATATAGTGTCACAAAATTTAACACTCCACCTTGACACTATATCCATCTCCAACACCAATGGTACCATACCATCAACAACCGATAGCTCCAACTACCAACACTTCTTCTACCTTCAACCAAACATGAATGCTTTCCCAATGAGCTCCGGCAAAGCCACCGCCCATTGCACTTCACCAACGAGTTCAGGCTACGCCCCCACCCGCCAACAAAGTGTTGAAAACATCCAAATCCAAAACCGTCTTACCAAAGACTTGAACACATAGGAGTGTAAACTAGTGCTCACCAATAGATAGAACCGCAAACTCATACCCATACTCTTCCACATCTACAACCAAGCTACTCTCTCACCCGTGCCACCTAGTGGCACCTAGCACTTCTCCAAGCAAATCAAGTTCGAGCAACGCTCGAACTTCCCAAACGGCAATGTCTTCGTGAACATATCCGCCGCATTATCCTTTGTGTGCACTTTCCGAAGACATACTTGCTTATCCTCATCCATGGCTACCAAGAATGACTCCCTCACTTCAATGTGCTTAGTACGTGAGCTAAATGCCAAATTCTCCGCCAAGTGAATAGCACTTTGGCTATCACATTGAACATCGATGCTATCGTGTCCAATCCCCAAGTCACACAACAAACGCTTCAAATAGAGTGCCTCCTTAGCCGCCTTCACCGTGGCTATCAACTCCGCTTCCGTAGTGGATAAAGCTACTACGGTCTGCAATCTAGATCTCCAACTTATGGCCGTACCACCAAGTGTGAAGACATATCCGGAAGTTGACTTTCTCCTATCTCTATCACCGGCGTAGTCCGAATCACAATAACCAACTAAGTTGCAACTCCTTTTCCCACTACCGCCAAAAACAAGACCATGAGATGACGTACCCCTAAGGTATCTCAATATAAACTTCACGGCTTCCCAATGCGATTTTCCCGGGTTAGACATAAAACGACTAACCACCACGACGGCATTTGCTATATCGGGCCTTGTACACACCATAGCATATATCAAACTACCAACCGCACTTTCATATGGCACCTTTGCCATATAAGCCTTGTCTTCCTCCAAGATATGTGATCCTTTACTCGAAAGCTTCATATGCAAAGGTAAAGGTGTATTAGACGCCTTTGCATTTTTCATGCTAAACCGGCAAAGCACTTTCTTAATGTACTCCTTTTGAGTTAGTTTCAACTCAAAACGCTTTCGATCCCTTACAATTTCCATGCCCAATATCCTCTTTGCTTCTCCAAGGTCTTTCATTTCGAATTCCGACTTTAATTTCAATTTCAACTTGTTGATTTCATTCTTGTCCTTCGAAGCAATGAGCATGTCGTCCACATACAAGAGCAAGTACACCCAACAATCATTTTTCAACTTCTTGAAATAAACACAAGCATCTTTGATGCTCCTATCAAAACCACTTTCAAGCATAAAATGATCAAATCTCTTGTACCATTGCCTAGATGATTGCTTCAACCCATATAGCGATTTCTTCAACTTGCACACCATATTTGACTTACCATTTACAACAAACCCTTGCGGTTGCTCCATGTAAATGTCTTCATCCAAGTCACTATGCAAGAAGGCGGTCTTCACATCAAGTTGCTCCAACTCCAAGTTGTGAATAGCAACTATGGCAAGTAATATCCGGATAGAAGTATGGCGCACAACCGGTGCGAATATCTCATCATACTCCTTTCCTTTCCTTTGTGCAAACCCCTTAGCCACTAACCTAGCTTTGTATCTTCCATCGTCCTTCACCTTGTAAATCCATTTGCACCCAATAGCACGGTTTCCTTTAGGAAGTGGAACCAAACTCCAAGTTTGATTCTTTATCAATGATTGCATCTCTTCCTCCATGGCACAAATCCACTTCGAGCTATCACTCGAATTCATGACGTCTTCAAGGTCCATAGGCTCATCTTGGACTACATTGAGAGCATAGTCCAACCTATCACAAAAGCTAAGATAGTTCCAATCACCATATCTTTCGGATGGCCTTATAGCACGACGACCAACCCGAGTAGCAATATTATCACCCAAACTCCTTTCGGCTCCACCTTGAACCGAATCTTCTCTAGAATCATGCACATCACCAACACTACTAGAGGCACCCTGTGGACTATGTGATGTAACATCAACCGCTTTCTCCTCACAAGCATCTTCAACTAATCTACTCTCTCTACTACTTGGACAAAATGTGGTAATAACTTCCTTCCCCTTCGATTCATCACGAACCAAAACCGGAACATCCGATGAGCTTTCATTCTCCTTGAACATAGCCGACTCATCAAAAGTAACATGACGAGAGTTGATTACCTTCTTCGTTTCCGGATTCTAAATCCGATAGCCTTTCACTCCATCCGTATAACCAAGCAAAATCCCCTTGAAAGCTCTAGGTTCAAGCTTATCATTACCCGGATCATGCACATAAACCGGACTTCCAAAGACACGAAGATAGCTCAAGTCAATACTCTTTCCCTTCCACACTTCCTCCGGAATTTTGTTATCAATAGCCGAGCACGGAATTCGATTAATGATATGCACCGCGGTTGACAAAGCTTCGGCCCAAAATCCCTTAGACAAACCCGATGTCAATCTCAAGCATCGAGCTTTCTCTAGTAGAGTATGATTCATCCTCTCCGCAACTCCATTTGATTGTGGATCTCCCGGTGTAGTAAAATGTCTCCGAATGCCATGATGCTTGCAATACTCCAAAAATTCTCCGAAAACATATTCTCCGCCATTGTCGGACCTAAGAACCTTCAAAGACTTACCACTCTCATTCTCAACAAGAGCCTTCCATACTTTGAACTTAGAAAATGCCTCCGACTTAGCCTTCATTACATACACCCAAACTATACGAGAAAAATCATCAATAAAAGAAATATAATACCTTGCTCCACCTAAAGAAGCTACCGGTGCCGGTCCCCAAACATCCGTATGCACATACTCAAGAACGCTTCTTGAATCATGTTTTCCTTCACCGAATGAAACCTTTGTTTGCTTCCACATGACACTCTTCGCAAAACTCTAGCTTGTTGAAACTCTCACCACCAATCATCTTCCTTTTCCGAAGAATATCCAAACTCCTCTCTGAGACATGTCCTAACCTCAAATGCCACAATCTAGTTGCATCTAAGTCGCGAGAACTATCAACCCCAATGCTAGCTTCACCTTCTATGGTCACACCTTGAAGCAAATATATACCATGAGCCCTAGCACCTTTCATAACCACAAGCGCCCCCTTCGAAACCCTCAAGCCATCTCTCTCAATAGTGATCTTGCATCCCAAAGAATCTAATTGCCCCAAAGAGATAAGGGACTTCCTAAGTCCCGGAACATAGCGCACATTAGTGAGAGTACGAACTACTCTGTCAAACATCCTAATTTGCACGGAACCAATGCCCTTCGACTTACAAATAGCACCATTTTCCATAACAATCGAATTTCCCTCTCTAGCTTCGAAAGAGGAAAAACAATTCCTATTCGGCGGCATATGATAAGACGCCCCCGAATCGAGAACCCATTCGCTACCCGAAACATTTGATGCTACCGCCGTCAATACATCCATGTCTCCCTCACCAACACCTCTCTCCACCGCGACCGATGAAGATGCTACTTCCTTCTTGGCCTTTTCCTTGTCCGGACACTCATTCTTCCAATGACCAGGCTTCTTACAAATATAGCACTTGCCTTTCTTTTCCTTCGACTTTCCTCTCCAACCGGGATTCCTAGATTTGGAACGCCCCCGATTCTCCTTCTTCGCATATCTCTCCTTCTCCACAAGCAAACCTTGACCATTTCCGGCACTACTACCACCAACACTCAACTCCTTCATTTGATCTCTCAACTACTCACTAAGAAGACCCGTCTTGACATCATCTAACGTCAATGTATCCCGGCTATAGATCAAACTATTTGAGAAACCCGTATAACGGTCCGACAACGAACATAACAATATCATCGCCTTTTGCTCTTCCTCAATCTTCAAATCTACCGCCTTCATCTTCATTAGCAAATCATCAAACACATTCAAGTGTGCCTTAAGCGAACTCCCCTCTTTCATCTTATACGTGAAAAACGTTCGCAACAAGATCAAACGATTAGTTAGAGACTTCTTCATATACAGTTCTTCCAACTTGTCCCAAATTCCCTTAGCGGTGGTCTCACCACTAATTTCGGAGATCACATTCTCTCCCATAGCAAGTTGAAGTGTAGTAAAAGCCCACTCTTCCATTTCCTCTCTCTCGACATCCGAGATGTCCACCGGCAACAAATGTGTATCAAACACCACTCGATGTACCCGATTCCTCCTTAGAACCGCTTTCATCTTCCATTGCCATTTTTCAAAATCATTATCGCCATTCCACTTGTCGATAACCAATTGCGATCCCGACGCCACATATGACCCACGTACATACGGCGCTATACTACTTCGACCAACCATTGAATTTTCAGAGGTTTCCGTTTCCGGCATTTCAACAACCACCTACCAACTCCAAAGCTCTGATACCAAATGTTATTACGACTACACCCAAAACCACTCGAATACAATCGCAACGCGCAACGCGAAAAAGCCAAATCGTGATAGTTAGTGTGAAACAACCGATTATCTAACTCAACCAAACTCCAACCAATGACAAATAGCCCCACAAGATCACAACACCAATACAAACAATATATGAATGCAATAACAATAAGTAAATCACACATGATTTTATAGTGGTTCCACTAACGTTGTGTTAGTTTACATCCACTTGAGAGAGCTTTTATTATATCACCAATAGAAGAGTACAAGAGATTGTTAACAATGATCACAATATTCTAGAAAGAATATAATTTTGTGGAGATTAGAATTGAAGAAATAGGATTTGCCTAAACCCCTAGATTTGAAGGATGAAATCCTTGATTTGGAATTAGATTATCAGCCCTACTTGCCTCTAAACCTGAATAGAGAATATATACTAATGGAGAAAACGGAGGCGAAAGACCACTTTGCCCTTCAACATATCACAAAACAGATCAGTAACTCGGCCCAGAAAAACAAGAAAACACCGCTCCAGACGTCTGGTTTCAGATCTCAGACGTCTGAGATCTGGTTCTGGTTTGAACCAGACGTCTGGCCTCAGACCTCAGACGTCTGAGGCCAGGTTCTGTTTAACTCAGGCAGAACCAGACGTCTGGCTAGAGGGACCAGACGTCTGGGAGATGTTTCTGGCATCTGCCTGAACCTCGTCAGACGTCTGACCCTCTAAGCCAGACGTCTGACCTACCTCGGAACTTCAGCACTTCCCACCTATCTCCTTCCTCCAAACTCCGATTTGCGAATCGTCTTCTCCGACACGAAGCTACATTCCTTCTCTTCAATTCTCCATCATATAGTGTCACAAAATTTAACAATTCGCTCGTAATATTTGATGACCTTGTACTGTTTTGCTATGAACAAGTACTTATACCATCTAGTAGAAATAAATACCAAGCATAAATAGAACAATTACTAATTTATCTTAGTGCGGTCTATATGAATTGTTCTCAGATGTTGGCTTTTTAAGGCCTAAATATAAGGCTGAATACTATATAACGTAATCATCAATTTTAACCATGCATGCATCTATTTTTAACTACAAGTTCTAAAACTATTACAATTTATTAATGCAATTGCTCTAAACACAATGAATAGAATGTTTTGTTTATCTTCCTTGAACTATTATTTTATGATGATGTTTACTCAGTGAAGCAAACTGAATAATGTTTGCATATTCCTACACGAACATCATATGCAAAGCTGTTGAGTGTTGAATTTTGTATGAAATTTCTCTGCTTGTAAACAGTCTCATATTCCATTGCCTTTGGTAGTAGCGTTGCTACGGTGAGCTGCTTGGACTGGCCATGAGACATACAACTTGATTTTTTTACTATGGTTGTTTCTTACCACTTAATTGGAAATGCAAATAATTTGTATTGAATATATTATACTAAAATGTATATAGCTTATTCATTTGTTGAACTTCTTCTTTTGAAAGATTCAGGTTACTTTAGCTGTATTGGTTTGAATTTGATATATAAATTGAAGATCAGACACTCATACTTATCTACAGAGTGAACTAGGTCTCCAACAGTAATATTTTTGATAGTTCTACTGTATTTCTTTACACTTTTATAATTTTAATGGACTCATAGGAGCTTACCAAACCACGTCTGTATATTCCCGAGTATATGTCAAATAGAGAACCTTTTAGTGTCCCAATGCCCTTCTTTTGGGGGCATTGCTGCACTAATCAGTTTGTGATTATTTTTATTATTTGGTTTACTGATGCTCAATGGAGCAAACTTAACAATGTTTGCATATTCCTGCGCAAACATCATAAATAAAGTGATCTAGCGTTGGTGAATTTATTTTTGACATTTTTCTACTTGTAAGTGGTCTCATATTCCAATTTGGTAGTAGCATTGTTGCGATGATCTGCTTGGACTGGCTATGAGATATACAGCTGAAATTTGTTATCGAGGTTCATTTATACTCTTTTTTATTTGAAATTATGTTCATTTGTGTCGGTTATATTATACAGAAGTGTGTTGTTTTTGAAATATAAGGGTCTGTTTGGTTTTATTTTGTGTTTTGTGTTTTCAACATTAATTATTTAAGAGTAATGAAAAACACTATTATAAATTTTACTTTTGATTTTAATGTTTCAAAATTTTGTTTCAAAATTTTATGAATTTTTTTAAATTTATATTAATTACTAATTATATAATAATATTTTATAGTAATTATTAATTATTAAAAATTACATTCTATTATAAATTGTTTCTGTTGTTTTCCACTACAGTGCTGCATTTTTTATATATGAAGCAGCATTGGGTTTTGATTTTTCCACAATGAAAACCAAACCCTTATTCACACTACTTATAAACTACAAAATTCTGGTCATTGAGTCATCATCACTGTATGGATTCTTCTGAGCCACCATCACTCTATGAATCCAAGTCACTTTACCTAACCCATAGCTCTTCGTCAATGTACAAATCCTAGTCACTGTATGCATTCCCTCATAGTCATTGTTTGAATCCGAGTAGCTTTGGTTACTTTTTTGTTTATCATTATTGAGATGTTAAGACAAATGGTTCTGTTGTATTAGTTTTCTTCCTCAATTTGCTATACTAGTTTTATATCCATGTAATTCATCATATCATCCTAAAATTACTTAACAATTAATGATTATTGAATAACTTGATTAAATCGTATTTTGTCTGGTTATACTGTATTTTAAGTTTGATTAAAACTGTATTTTAGTTTAATTACACCAATTTGACTTGTTTTTCCCAATTGTAGTCTTAAAATTGTTTTTTTTCTCAGTTCATTGTTTCTGCATATATGGAAACTAAGACACTAAGCTATTTTTTTGATGGTCTAAGCAAGATCCTAAGATTGTTGTTTATTATTTTGAAGTTGTTTTTGATTAGTATTATTATTTGGTTTATTCTATGATGATGAGTACTTGATGGAGCAAAACTAAACTGTGTTTGCATATTCAAAAGTGAACATCATATATAAAGCTATTGAGTATTGATGGAATTTTGTTAGAAATTTCTATGCTTGTAAGCAGTCTCATATTCCGATGCCTTTGGTAGCGGGATTGCTGCAGTGATCTGCTTGGACCAGACATGAGACATACAACTCAAATTTGTTACTTAGATTCATTCCCCCCGGGCCCCGTCCCTTATTTTTGATAAATGATTTGTTTTGAATATATTATTATACCGCAGTGTGTTGTATAAAACTTTATTCAACCATTGTTGAATTTTCTGAAAGATTTAGGTTACTTTATTTTTATTAGTTTGAATTTGATTTATTGATTGAAGAGTTTTCGATGGTTTAGCTATATTGCTTTTAACTATTATCAATTTAACAGGCCCTCAATGGAGCATACCAGATCATGTTTGCATATTCTCAGGTACTTTTCAAATATAAAATTTTCAGAGCAATTTTTTTGGAACTTTGTTTACTTAGAAGCGGTCTCATATCCCATCGCCCTTCCATTGTTGTGTTGCTGCGTTAATCAGTAAGTTAAAAGACTTGTGGTCTTGATAGTAGCTAAAATTGATTTGGGACTTGTAGTATTGTCAGTTCGTTCTACATATGTTGATATTGGTTATCATAAAAATAAGTTAAAAGGGAATTATTGCAAACAATATAAAGTATTTTACCAACTGAGCAACGATAAGAAGGCTGAAATTGATTGGTTGTAGCACTAGCAGCAGTACCAGTTCTGACCTTGGGTGGTGTAGCAGGGTCTCCTCTACCCTCCCTTCTATTTTCCCTAAGTTCACCACATTATGGCTTTATTTCTCCCTTTGCTCCTCTGTTAGTTGTATTACAAAGTATGAATCAATATGATAACATATAAAAGTGGTTGTTTTAAGTATAGCAGGATACTAAAAATACCTGCAATAGAAGGATACAGGAGAGTGCTCTGATCCCACTTAGGCATTGAAGGATCTTGATCTGCAGTTGTTTTTTCCATCTCCTCACAAAGGCTGACTTTTCCTTGACCTCCTAAGTTTTCATCTCTTCCATCAACTAAATCCTTCGCCCTTACGCTTTCATGGAGTAGAATCGTAAGCAAACAAAGGTCAGTAGAGAAACATGTTGCATGGACGAAGTAATTATTTGCTATTGTTTGCTATTATTAATATCCCTTGTATGTACGAAGTAATAGTATTGCAGTCTCAATTTATGAGTAGCTAATATATTGTTTATAGCAGATATACCATAGATCATCTATCTGATGATCTTTTGTCCTAATTCAAATATGTAGAATTTTTATTACCCAAATGCTCAAGTAATGCCATCCACCAGGCATGTTGGTGGTACCTATTTCGAAATGCCTTCACTTGCTTCTAAACCCATTTCGAAATGTTCATATTCACAGTTTCCATCGTACCATTTCCAACATAAATATGCATGCAATGCAAGTAAAAACAACTTCAACAATAAGACACACCATGATATACTAATAAGTCTTAGAAGCACAGCTTCCGGACTGAATATTCTAGAAAATTCTGCACTTTCTTCTCCTATAACGCCTCCTGATTTTTCAAATGTACACCTCCTATCGGTTCAGACACGACTTTAGACTGCTGCCTCCTAATAATTCTAATATAACCGTTTTCACTCCTCCACCTTCGAATCTAGTGCTTAAAATTTGACCTACTGCACATTTAGTGAACTCGGACTATGTACAGAAGTATAATAGAGCAGTCGCAATGATGAAGGCTTTACCTACTAGAAATCTTCAAAATTTTACTCAACAAGCTAATATTCACTGTGCATACTGTGATGGTGCTTTTCATCAAACTGGTTACCCCGACCTTAAGATTCAGGCACATATAAAAGTAGTAACTTTGTACAGACAAGTGATATCAAATGGAAAGACCCCGCAACTATTCATGAGCTCCCCTTCCGAGTAGGCCAGTAGCCCTACCGAGGGCTGGGCTCATTAGAAAACATACCATACCAAACGAGACTCTGTCATGTCCACATTCTATAGCCAAAAAAATTTCAATGAGTCTCAGCATCTCAATAGTAACAAGTTTTAGAATTTCAGAGCTTCAGCATTCTAACTCCAAACACTTGTCAATCATGGCATCCCTTAACTAATCTCAGCTGCAATACACAGCAACATTTTCTGATAAAAATAAACTAGCAATTGACTCATCGAGAATATTTGTGCAAGATTGCCATTACAGCAATATTCATAAGCCAAATACTACTCCCCATGCTCATCATCATAGTAGTCAAGAAGGCTGACTAAATTAAGATGTAGTACTTTGGACAAGCCCTCTACTTCTCTAGTAAAGGAACAACGTTCCCTTCATTCAAGTTCAGGAGCAATCGAGGCGAAAATGTTCTAAATTTAAGCACAAGTACCGTGAAGGAAACAGTGCAACAAGATCCTTATGGTATATTTGAAATCATAGATTCTATGGTCAGAGATATTAGTCCATATAAAAACCTTGTTGTGTGCACCTCTAATTCTTTCTATATGAATAACATTTCTAAATCCCTTCATCTGTTGACCAAGCTAAGGTGAAAAACTGCAGTTCATATTCATATCTTTTACATGAAAACATATGCATTAATGTCTATAAAGTCAAATAATTTCTTTACATTGCAGGAGTTTAATGAACAATCTTCGTGATGTGGACTTGCAATTCTCGACTCATAATCAAAGTATGGCTTTTTGGATCAATACTTAACAGCACTTGTACCATGCATGTATAGTTCAACTACATAGAACTGTTAACATTATTATTTTTGCAGTTTAAGGAACTGATCGATCTGATTACTATATTATATGGTTTTTTGCACATGGCCTGCCTTCAAATCCTAAAAAAAATTGCAGCTCTTAAAAACAAGGTGCATTTCTAAACGTGAAAGAAACCAATAACGCGGATGGTTATGAAGAAGAAGGCAAAAGCTGCAGATCTCAGAGAATCAATAATCAAAATGGAATTTAACAAGTTGCAGATCTAAGGTAGATATTAACTTTATCTACCTTAGGAACAAATAAAGAATCTATATACAACCATCATTGTCTTAATTATATCATCTTATAGTAATCTTTTTTTAATCACATGAAGTACTACTTAGATATTAGCTGTTTTATGTTTCTTTTACAACCTTCTTTTGTTCTTGATTTTACTTGCTCATAATCATATTTCATTCAAACTTCATTAATTTTCTAAATTCATCAATAATATAAGGTGCACTGACAAATTTTACAAGCACGTAATGCAATAAAGAAATGCAGTTAATATGAAGAAAGAAAGTATCCAAATATCCCATAGACTTGATGACACCAAAAACTTATCCTACCATGTTAGTTTTTAGCGAAAAAACTAAAACAATGTGAGATTATTTCTGACAGTAGGAAGCTGTATATGTTCGCGTTGTCCTACCATTACACATGAACATCCATAAACTAATATATAAAAACTAGGAAAACAAGCTAGTACAAAAAATGTAAATTATATACATATATAAATATACGCTCGCAAATGTGTATATTTGTGCGATAAACTAATAAATAAAAACCAGGAAAACAAGCTTTGTCTCGAGTCCTTTAATAATAGTGTAATCAAGTCCAATGTTTGTACTTTGTAATGTTTTGGAACTATTTGAATAATTTTGCATATGAATCATTTTTAGTCTATCCAGACATCATGCTTTGATTTCCTTATATTTATTACCATTTACTTAAAGAATTGACCCAGGGATAACTTAGCCGATATTTAGTATTATTGCATGCTAACGTATTCACAGAAATCTATAACTAACATATTAACACCCACTGAATATAGAACGAGGATGCTTCAATATATACATTAACACATATTGGTCAACGTGTGTGCATGTGTAAGAGTTTGCTGGCACAAGGACATACTGAGTATATCCTCAGCGCGCGCGCGCGTGTGTGTATTAAACATATACAAGCATGCACAAGTTTTTCAAAGCTGAGTATTGCCTAACTATATATATTTATGAACACAACTTGCATTCACATGTCATAATTAACAAGTGATAAAGTAGAACACTTACTTAGTCAATAATGTGCACACTTCTCTATTTCCTTTGTTTCTTTATTCTCGAATTGAACTGAAAGTTTAACCTGCAAAAATAATTCATATATTAAATTTCGTATTTCAAAAGGTTTATAGAATATACTAAATTTCAAACTAAATAACATTTGTATCATCACAAGGCATAATTTTATATATGGTGTTTTATTGTATTTTAAAGACTTACAAATGAGTGATTGATTGATGGATGATGCTAAATCAGAATAATGGTATGTAATTAGTTTTAAATTATCGTGAATTATCTATTTATAAAGGGTCATGAATTAGTTCTGAAAAACTTACAAGCTAGCTATCTACGTCATATGATAACCTGCACCTGATATAACTTTATCGATATCATAATACAATGTATAGTACCTCGTGTGCATAATTTAGCCTCGATGACCAATTTCTATGAACTGATATGGCAAGAAATAATCATGAGCTATGGACTGTTTGAGACATACATGCATGCAACAGTACTATTATTTGTGTGTGTCTGACATACACAAAGAAAGCAAAATGATGAACCCAAGATTTCGGACTTTAAAACCAAAACCATAACGTTGCCCACCTATTCAATTCAATGCAAATGCTAGACCAAAGGAATCATGATTTTAAATCAAATATTAGTAAATCTTTGCTTTAATGTTGCTTTCATGCTCTTGTAGCTTAGTTGTAATGTTATGCTAATAATTCATTCCCATTTCTCCTAATTTGAACCTTTTTGTGGGTTTTTAAAAAGCTTGCAACAAAAACAAAAGTCTCTATTTCCTTTATTTGAGTAAACTAGCAATTTTCTTTCATGTTCTTCTTCTTTTGGATAGGAATTGAAATAATGTTTAAAAAAAATATAAAGAATTAGCTATTGTATAAAGTAAAATATAAATTGAAATTTTTTTCTAACAAACTAAATTTTTACTAACTTTCCTAATTTCCATATTTAACTTTGCTAACGAATTAAGACTTTACTGATTGATTAATAATTATCTATATGCAACAAATCCCAATTTTCAACATTCACTATCAAAATTACTATATTAAATCCCAGTTTTCGATTACTGTATTCATCTTATCTGAATTGCAAAATTTTAACAAGAAAAATTAACAAAATACATTCCATAGAATCAAGCTTTCAGCTGATTCAAATCAACATCCACACCCCCACAATCGTCGTCTTCCTCTCAAGCACTCAAGCCACCAGAGTTGTATTCATAATCAGCAGGCGAAAGGAGGAGACGACTAGAACGCAGCGGCAAGCGTTGAGTGGCGAGCATCGATCCTAAAGTGGTGATTCAGATGGGGTAAAAGAGAGAAGTCGCGATATTGAATTAGGTTTTTTTTATCGCTGGTTGCCCCTTGCAGGGGGGTTGCCCTATTCGGTGGCCGCCTAGCCCAATAACCGGCCCTGGTCGATGGTGGCTAGGGTTTCGTGAGTGGCTGCGTGAATGCTGATAACACGAGCAATTAGATCGGCATAGGATTTGTTTTACAAAGATAACGAGGTGAATGGAGTGGAAAGGGAAAATGCACCAGGTTGCTAATACACATGAATTTCTATTCCCGCACAAAATAATTATTTCCTGCCTTTTATTTATTAAATAGCGTTGAAAAACCCCCGTGTCTCTATACTGTATAGAGTCGAATAACTTAGCCTATGTAGGGTTGGAAGGAGGAAAGGCTGAAACGCTATATATTGATGTTATCAAAGGTTGATTTTCTTGTAGTGATTTGTATCATATATAGATAGATAGATAAATACATATATATATATATATATACATATACATATATATATATATATATATTTCAGAATTACGTCATCATATGTTTAATGCTAGTTCAAAAGAAAATGTGCAATGTAAACATGTAAAATAATCCAAATAGATGGGAAGAATTTGACTTTAAGGTTTACAGCTAAATGTTGTAAATACGTACCAAATAAAAATCTTATGTTAACAAATAAATTAACCTAAAGATGTAATTATGATTTGCAACCCTTATCATCCAATTTCGATAAAACATAATAATTATTTATATATTGTGAATAAGAGTTAAAGTTCTGTTTCATGTTACATTATGCATCGATATTTTTCCCAAATTTATGCAAATACGTATAAAAAAATGGTGAAAATAGAACAACTGATGACATGTTATAATATTTTGCTAGTTGAAAATGAAAGACAACAAAACTAATGAAGCATCATAATCATATTTTCAAAAGAAAAAAAACTGAAATGTAATCGAATTTCAAACGTTGATGTTATCACCAATGCAATAAAACAACCTATATCCTACGTGTATTGTATTCAAAGCTTAGAAAATGCTCATTTTCAAACCTCCGTACACCATAATATGACATAACCATGAAAAACAAATATAAGTTAAAGTAGTACTACTAGTTTGAAATAAAGGTTTTTATTCGATTTGGCCTGGTTTGTAAACTTATTATCATAAATAGCCCGGTTTTAAAACTAATATCAAATATAGCCCTGTTTTAAAAAATACACTGGCTCCTTTTCAAAAGTCGCCAGTGTAAAAAATTTTTTTTTTTTAAATACACTGGCGACTTTTCAAAAGTCGCCAGAAAAAAAAATACACTGGCGACTTTTAAAAAGGAGCCAGTGTATTTTTCAAAACAGGGCTATATTTGATATTAGTTTTAAAACTGGGCTATTTATGATAATAAGTTTACAAACGAGGCCAAATCCAATAAAAATCCGAAATAAAATAGTACAGGATAACTACTAGTGAAATATCACAAATATAAAGTACATATTGTATTCAGTGGTTGTTTAAGGAACTAGAGTAGATATGTTACATCAAGTCTACACAACAGTACAACAGTTTAACCTTTCTTACTGAATTTCATTGGAAATAGAAATGATGGGATAAAGAAAATCATTTAAACGAATTTGTAGCATACATGTGATCAGATTGGATAAGCAGTAGAAAAAATAATAATAATAACAATAATCATATCATGTAGAACTAAAATGAAGGCCAAAGGTTGATGGGTGTCAATTTTAGAGAGATTAACATATTTTGATGCAACTGCATTATAATCGATCACGTGTAATGATGTAAAATGTTCCAGGCATCCAAATTAGCACATAAATAAAAACTGAAAATGCACGAAAGAAATTCAAAATTATAAAAGCTATCTGATGCTCGAAACAGGTGTTCACATTATACTGAAAGCACCAAAGATGAAAAGAAAAAATAAAATAAAATAAACAATGATGGGAGAGCAGCACATATCAAAACCGTACCTTATTTGCTTGTTTTTTACCAGGACAGAGAGATAATAATAATAAGTGAGTGGTATAAAATTATATTAGTAAAAGCTAGCATATATAGCCGATGTAGATACAAGAGTGTAAAATATCTAGCTAGAAAATAAGTAATACGGTAAAATAAGTAGCACTAGATTTTTAAACTTTATTTTCTTAAAATGAGAGGAATGAGCCAGCATGGCTCCACATTCAAATAGACCATATCAGATCTGTAGCACAAGAAGGAAAAAAAAGAAATTTATGGAGTACATCATGCTAATAACGTGTTATAGAATAAAATAAGAACAAACGTCATTAGAAAGAGAAGACATTTTATTCACTTCAGATATCTCTATAATACAAGTGATCAGCTCTCTATTTATAGACTCCAAATGCAACGAAGATTACAATAATGTCCTTTGTCATTTAGCATATTCACTCATATTATTAATACTAGTATAAATACACGCTTATGTGTGCCTTTGCTACTATGGCTTTTTACAATGAATTTTTATTTTTCTATCTCGCTTTGACATACCAATTTATTCCAGCAATGTTTTATATGCGTATAAATTAGCTATGAATGCTTTAACGATATTTATGGTTCATGTTTTCAATGTTGTTTCTAACTATTCATTTTATTTTATATTTTGAGGGGAAAACTTAAGAAAACATTTGTAAGGACACTTTCAATCACACGAACATATATTTATGATTACAGTCAAACCTGAATAAAGACAAAGACCATAATTAATGAAACAAATACAGATATAGTGTATCATGGTGTGATCATAAAAAAGGTTTTGCTAGAAACACATATAGGCAAAGTGCTTTATGGTGAAAGAACGAAGAAATGCAAACATGCACAATGTTTTGAACGAAAAAATAGTGCTAGTTCATGTCTCTAATATTTTTTTTTACATAAAACTAAATTTACTTGTTAAGAGTCATATAGTTTATGACTTGTTGTCTCTAGGTGAAGATTATACTTATTTGATAGATCATTTAGCGAGGTATAAACTATGCATAAGTTAATTGAGACACTAATCATAGTTTGTTTCTTATACAACTTGTATCCTTGAAAAATGGAAAGCATTTGAAAGGGATACATAATTTATGTTTTTAAACAATAAGCTTACCGAAGTCCAAACATAAACAAAATAAAGCTATCCATAATTTGGTTCCTAATTTATCTATGTAATATTACAAATTTATTTTTCAAACATATATCATAATTAGTTTATGCAACAACGCATAGTATGTATGTACAATTTTCAGTCTCCCTCTAATGTACAACTTGTAGATCTCATAATCGAACAAACTAACTTTGAGTAACAAAAGTAATAGTGAAACACATGACAATCGATAATGTAATACACATTATTTGAAGCTTCATGAAAAAAATTCATAAAGGAATGTTAGAAAAGAAGGAAGATTGATCACCTAGAAATTAATCTTATCTTGTGGTCTTATTTGCATTACTCATATATCACATCCTTGTATTTTAGCATTTGGACTGCATTTTCTTTTATTTATAGAACTTTAGAAAAAAAGTAATAGATATAGGAGCAAATTTTAAGAAAATAATAAAATGACAGATTTGAAGCTAGCAAAATTATAGTAAATAGAATAAATAAACACCTTAATCAAGAACATTTTCTTGTATGCCATCAAGAAAAGAGACAATGAGCAAAAAAAATTTCCTTAATGCTTGTCAATTTTATAAAAACAAAAAATGACATTAACTTTAACATGTACAGATATTGTTGATGAGAAGAAACCTAATTGTTACATGATTATTGTACTCTATTTAATTACTAATTTCTTATCTTATTTATTATTCTAGAATAATACCTAAGAATATAAATAAATGAAAAATAGTAAGAAAATATGAAAAATACAAATTTTGGAAACCACATAATATAACGGGAAATCACTAATGCAATGTTCTCATTAACCATGTTTGAAACATTAAGACACCATAAGAAAACCATAATTGTAAACTATGCAATTAAGGCAAGTCTCTAAATTGAACGGATGATGCAAACAGCTATAGCAGTGTCAGTTTAATAACAAAATACTTTTGGACCCATTAAGTATTAAATGGTGGCGATAATTATGCCAAAAATTTCATTAGACTAACTTCTAACATGCAAACTGCATAAAGATAATCATCATTCACAACCTTTGCATATATAACAACATTTTGGAAACAGAGTGTAGATTTGACATTTTTAGATAAACAAATATGAGTTTGGTTTTTCTACGTAAACATAAATCTCCCATGTACAATTGAGGCAAGTAGTTAGAACTATTATAAATTCGTGCCAGACTATTATCAACAGTACTATGATAAAAGCATCGAAGGACAATGAAAATTGTAATAAAACTAACCTTATATCGAACCAGAAGACGGATGTGAGTTAAAATTGAAAGCAAGCAGCAGAAATTGAATATAAATGATTAAAATTCAGTATATTTCAAAATGAATTCAAAAGGGGAAACAAATAGGGATTCAAAATGACCTATCATGCAAAGAATCAAAATTCTACGCCGTTATTAGCAGTTACCAAGGATTCTACAAAGGCGTACGCATAAGATTCATCGAGAGAAAAGGGTTGTGAAGGCTGCGTTGCTTAAGAAGCATGGATGAAAATGAATTAGGGTTTTGTTTTAGAGAAAAAGGCGGAAAGGAACATGTGCGATAGAGAAGAAATAAAAGAAGAAGGGCATTTTTGGTATTTCAAAAAGACACAGTTGAATCCTATTTATTGAATTCCCATTATTAATAGTAGAGATATATGACAACAAAAGGAATGATGTAGTCCAATTATCGTTTAGCATTATATATGGATCTTTTGAGCGGTAAATGACACATCAAAAGCTTACGATCATTATTTGAGAATGCCACCTCATAATTTTACACTAATCCTAACGCATCCACCTAAATATCCAATTCATATTGCATCTAGTACATTTTTTATGAATTAGCCTGGTTAAAAAGATATATGAATCTAAGCAATTGAAGTAGTTTAATTTGCAATCAAAAAAAGAGCATCTACAATAAAGCATAACCACAAATTCATTGAGCATTAAAAATACCATATAAACTTTTGTTACTTTACCGAACCCAAACTTCGATTGTTGGTCATTTTTATTTTCGACTATTCTTTACAGTTTTAGACGAAATTTACAACTAGAATAACCGATATTTTTAAAATACCAACAATTTCAAAAAAAACACAGAATTACCAAAACGACCTTGAGATTGTTTTGGTTAATCCAGATCCACCAACCAACCCTACCTTCAATAAAGACCATTCCCCAATTGAAAGACTAAAGTTGCAAATGTTTTAAATACACACACGCACATATATATATATTGAAAAAAAATTAGATATATATTAACCAAAAATACTATACATGCACATATACATATACATATATATCTATATGTATATGTATATTTTTTTAATTACATATGCATTAGTTTAAACAATTATAGAAAATAATTATCGATAAATGAAAGTTATATGTGAATAGATTAAAGTAATGATATTTATTTATACAAGTGGTGATATAAATATATATATAAACTTTTAGATGAATATTCTAACTACCTGAAAATTTATCGCTTTGATTTGTGAATATTTAATTAATTTTAAATACTCAATTAATTGTTTTTAATAATTAAATAACCCTCTTTTAATTAATAAGTAATGACGATGAACTCAATTTAGAAGTTTGTTTAACAAATAAATAGTTCGACGAAAATTTGAAAATGTGACCGATAATCGTTTTTCTGTTTATCGACTTTTTATCGAACAGAAGTTGTCGCAACATTGTTGCACAATTATGTACACATATATACACATTTGATGAAGTTGCAAATAGTACCAAAGAGATTAATTAAACTAAGGAGTTCTTAAGTGTTTTCAAAATGTAATTAAAAAAGTAATAAAGTAAAGAGAAGACATTTCTTCTTATTTTTAAATAACAAAGTACTAAATAGTACATGTTATCATTATGGAAGTACATAGCCATGTGAAGGGGGTGTGGTGCATGAGTTAGCACTTTGGAAAGTTTATGAAAGAAGGCATCTTTGGAGGTGCACTTGTGTAATTTGGTTAAGGGGTATTTGTGGGCATCTGTCATTTTGCAAATTCTATAAAAGGAGCACCTTCCACTTCATTTTTCCATCTTTGCTTCACTCCACTTTTGTTCTCTTCTTCATTTTCTTCTCTCTTCTTTGTTCTTCTTCATTTCCACTTCCTCCATGTAAAGACCTACCTTTTCGACCATCGAAAGTCGGCACCGGATACATTCACGGTATTTAAATGCCGAACATCCAATTGCTGGAAAGGAAGATTGTTAAGGTAAAATAAATCGAAAAGAACATAGAAAAAGGAAATCAGAATCTCACAGTGGAATCGATAACATATAATATAACAAAACAATAAAAACTGACTCCGAAGTACAGAGTACAACAGAGTTAAAAACAAACCTTATCGGCTAGATAGTTATAAAATTCTGCCTTATAATTGCTGATAGGTATACAATATAATACATATAAAGATAAACATTATGATAGGTAAACATCAGCTCTTCTCCAATAACTCCATATCACCAAATCCAACCTGGGAAAATCTCGGTTTGACCCTAGCTTTATAATAAAATAACATCTGGGTCAGTCTGGAAAACCAGCGTGAGAAAAATCAAGTAATTTGATTAACATTTAAAATTATGTGAGACCACGCCGCTAACGCAAAATGAGTTTTTAACTCATGAGAACAACATCCATAAATGGAGAAATAGGAAACAAATCAGAACAACAATCCAACCATGAAAGAATGAAAATAAACAACAGCAATAATCCAAATAAAAAGGGTGGGTACAAGTAAGAACCAATCCCATATTGAATGAATGGCATAAATAATATCAAATTCTAGGCTTAAAAGAATGGTCACAAATAATTGAACATAGAGAAGAGCTCAAGGCTGTTCTCCATGAAATTAAGGAAACAATTCAAAGGTTTGAATTAACAACAAGGGGAAATGAGAAGTTTTTCCAACAATGGCTAGGTGAGTGCACCCCGCTTACTGAAAGTATACTTTCAGAAATATACTTGAGAACTCCAATGGCTCTCGGAAACTCCAAACAGGACCCCCCTAACTGTTACCGAGATCCGAATATTTCACATCTCATTGCGCAACACCAAATCCAATTTAGAGTGGATGTGAAAATATCCTAATGGGAGTAACCCCACATAGCTTGGTCCCTACTCGCTCTTTGGGTTTAGTCATTTCCGACAAAGGATAACAAGGCTCAAATGAGCAACACATCGTCTTAGAGTGACGAATTATAAAGGAGAAAGCAGAGTCAAAGGCGGTAGTCGATAAATCAACTATTGGGAATGATAAGATGGCTATTTTCACTTGAGCTTGATTTTCAATCATATTTTAAAGACACTTTTAAAGCATTCTTTAAAATATTCTTTTTTAAAGTGGCAAATTATATTCACTAAGTGTATTAAAACCAAGGTCAAAAAAATGTCAAAACATTGTTTATTATAAATTGAAATCAATTTACACTTAACTTAACTTGAAACAATTCTTTTTAAAAGATCTTCTTGTTTATAAACTATTATTTATAAATTTTAAAACAATATTTATTATCACAAAAGATATAACAAATTAAATTACTTTTACAAATTAAAACAAATATTAATCATCCTGAAGGATAATTTATAACATCCTTTTATAACTTTAAAATTGCATTAATTTTCCCAAAGAAAAAAATCAAATTTAAAATCCCCTTTATAAATTTAAACCAACATTAATTATCCCGAAAGATAATTAATCACATTATTAATCTTTATAAATTTTAAAAATAATATTAATTATCCCGAAAGATGTTTTACCAAATTTATACTCTCTTTTAAATTAAACCAATCAAATATCTCCATTAAACAGTCAATTATCTCCAATAACACTTTTATTTAATCAGGAAATTAACTATTAAACCTTATTAAATTAGTTCATTAACTTGGTTACACTAAATCAGTTAATTAACTTTAAAACACTTTTATTAAATCAATTAATTTACTTTAACTCTTTTATTAAATCAATTAATTGACTTTTAAAACACTATTAATTAAAAATATTAACTAAATTCAAATATCATTAATTAAAATGGTAAATTAGATTCAGATATCGTTAATTAAAACGATCAAATAAATTTGGAACATCATTAATTAAAATAATTAAGGAAACTCAAACATCATTATTTAATATGATTAATTATTTTTAAACATCATTAATTAAAATGATTTATTAAACTCAAATATCATTAATTTAAAATGATTAATTCACTTAAATATCATTAATCAAAACAATTAAATAAATTTAAGCATCTTTAGTTAAAATTGATTTGATTAACTTCAAACATTATTAATTAAAATGATTTATTAATTTCAATTATCATTAATCAAGATGATTAATGAATTTCAATATCTATTTTGTGAAAATACAAGCTCAAGACAGCACACACGAAGGGTTTAGGAGATGATATTCGATAATTGACGTTATAGCGAAAATTGCTATAACGATACTTAAACAATTTAAATAGAATATCATGACTAATTTCAACTAAACATCAATTTAAGCAGCATAAAGAACTAAATAAATATTATTAGAGAGAAACCCCTTAGGGTCTCTCTATAAATATTCCCTGCAAAAAAATGGTTGCGGACAATATATATAATCATCTAGATTCACAACAATTAAGTTAATATGTCATCCATTTCCAAAACGGGATTTCAACCAAAGAATCAATCAAACAACAATAACAATACCTAAACTATCAATTAATCATTCAACAATAAATTTATAGCATCATAGATATTATATAGTTAGTTTAAGGGTGAGTAAACTTACATTGATTCCCACGTATGCATAATTACTCCGGTTTGAACTAAACTGAATGGGCGTTCGATTTTAGCACAAATTTTCTTTAGCTCCAAATACCACAAATCCAACTCCATCGCGAAGATAATGTCCATATGAGTGCAACGCAACAAACGACATTCGAACTCGACCTTATAGCCAAAGTTATTCAATTAAAAAGTTATCGATTAATTGATTAATTAATAACTAAATTCAATAATCATTAACCTTAATCCTCACCCCTCCCTCCGTAATCAATCCCTGTACAAAAATAACCCATGCATCAAAATACCCATCAATGCCAACTTCTCTCCTCAGATTCTCAAGCAACATTCGACGAAATTCTAAGCGGACAACGCCAACAACCTCCCTTATGCGATCTCAACGCACCCAAACCATCCACTTAGCACCAAAACCCACCATTGAAAATGCAACATGCACACGTAACAGTGCATCCATGGTGTGCACGCACATGATACAACTCCTTCCACCAATGCTCTGTGCGATGAGAAGATCAATCAACCCATTGACAAAGCCTATCATCGCCAAATCCCACAAAACCTGTAACCCTAAATTTTCCTAAAACCATCGATTGGCCTAGATAGAAGCTGCACCCATTAGAACACACATGGATGCATAGATCTATCCTCAACGAGTTCAAAGATTTATGTTTTGGGGTTTTCCATTTAGTATAGCAATTAATTTTAATTTTTGAAGAATGATGATAAGTTGAGTTCACTGTAAAAAGAAGTTTTGGACGAAATTAAAAGGCAGGAGGGGAAGAAATTCTAAATTTTTGGTTAGGTGTTAAGTCATTTGATTTTATAACCAAATAAAATAAAAAACATAATGATTATGTTTTCCTTTTCTATATCAACTAGATTTATTGAGCCACCCAAAATGTCTAAGCCATCATCAAACCCATTTAATCATTATTAAATTTTTTGAATTTTGATTTGATTTTACAATTGGTTTTTAAAAGAAATATTTACGGTACCCCGCTACGCAATATCTCATTCGCGTACGAACTGTGAATGATCAAAATAAAAATATAATCGTGCATCAAAATACGACATGATCACATATCAATAGCAAAATACACATATTATATAATTCTGTGAAATTTCAAAATACCATCGTTTATCAAAAAATCATCAAACGATAATTTAAATATTTAAATATAACCTATATTTGAATATAAGTTATTAAATTCCAAAATCCTATTATTTAAATATTTAAAATTAATTAACTATTTAAAATTCAATGACCGGGGTTGTTGCATTCTCCCTCCTTCTTAATGAAATTTCATCCCCGAAATTCCTAAGGAAGAAAATGTCACCAAACCTTTACGATTTAAAAATTAATTAAAATGAGTTATTAAACTTATTACTTAATTAATTCCCAAATATTACAGAAAATTTTGGCACGCTTCCTTTGCGCGGTTCGATCGGAAAAAACTACAAATTGCCTCTACGGGCCTCAAACTAATCAAAAGAGAACAATATCCAAGTGGCCACCCATAGCTGGGACATAAAATCATCAACCAATCCCAATTTCTAAATCTACTATGTACCTTTTTACGTTTGATTTATATTTTTGCAAGTAATTTATTATCTCGATGCAAATGTATGTACATAAAAAGTCAAGTAGAAACTCTTACTTCCCTGTATTTACATAATCCAAAGAAGAGTCATACTGATAAAAGAGAAATATACTAGCTATCTATACCATAAATTCAAATAGCATAAGCAATATACCAATCATATGCAACAAACCAAGATGATGCAACAGTTAATAATGATGCAACTCTACATGCAAAAACTAGCATGATATAAATCTACATACAACTCTAGTATGAAATAATGCTACATGAAACCGAAAGAAACATATCAACCATATGTAGCAGAATATAGAAAATATTCTATAACAAATGCTATGCATCCAATATTTTCAAACTATAATTTTTAGAACCAAACGTCAAGTTTTTATATTCAAAAATATATTTTAAAATTCCCTCAAAAAGAAATATATCAAACTAGATCCAACATGACTAAGAGGGTGCGTGTAACGACCCGTATTTTACGGATCGAAAAGTTTGTCAAAATCTGGAATTTTTAGTGTTGTTGAGCCATTTCAGATTTTAGGCAAAATATTGTTTAAGTCCTAGGTCGACTTTTTACGTCGACATTTTAGGTCGACTTTTTAGGTCGACATTTTAGGTCGACATTTTAGGTCGACATTTTAGGTCGACTTTTTAGGTCGACTTTTTAGGTCGACTTTTTAGGTCGACATTTTAGGTCGACTTTTTAGGTCGACATTTTAGGTCGACTTTTTAGGTCGACATTTTAGGTCGACATTTTAGGTCGACATTTTTGGTCGACATTTTAGGTCGACTTTTTAGGTCGACTTTTTAGGTCGACATTTTAGGTCGACATTTTAGGTCGACATTTTAGGTCGACTTTTTAGGTCGACATTTTAGGTCGACATTTTAGGTCGACTTTTTAGGTCGACATTTTAGGTCGTGGACAACCTAAGGATTTCCAGCCTATAAATACATGGTTCTACTTCACTTTTTGGGATCGGGATTTTGAAGCGACGAAGTGCTGCCATTTTGAGAGCTCGACTTCTACACTTCTTCACTTCTTTTCTCCACTCTAATCTAGTGATTCCTTCCATCCAAATCGAAGATCAAATCGAGGATCCAAGAGCTTAGATTGAAGATCTACATCCATTGAAGAGAGATTTCATCGTTTGAAGCAGATTTGTGATAGATCGAGTTAAATCCTTCGCTGTCCAGATCTGAAGTGTGTTGCTTTTGGTTTGTTTAGGTGATTTGGTGAGTGGTGATTATCTCTCACACGGATCCAAAGGAGTATATCGGATTGTTGGCTCGATTTGGTGTTAAAATAGTGATTTCCATGCATTTTCTTCATCCTAAGTGTAGATCCATATAGATTCATTGTTCATGATGATGTTACATCCATTTTATCACATGTTAACCTATGCAAGTTCATTCATCAAGTTTATAAAGATATTGTTCATGTTTTCATGCTTGTTGGACTTTCAACTCTTTAATTACGAAAATGCCATTATTGTTATAATTGTCTACTTAGATCATATTTGAATGTTTGATTGCTTGGATTAATGTTTGATTTGATTTATTGTTATGAATTAGATGATTGATGATTTGATTTAGACCGAAGATGATTCAAAAGCTAAGAGAAAGGCTCTTGAATTTGGAAAGCTGCTCGTGGCATATGTAGCGGGATGATGAAGCTCTTATGCATATATTTGATGTGATGTTGAGATGAGGCTTTGCGAGGATGTGATGAAGCGAGGCAATCATGTGATGAAGACTTGTTTTAATCCAGACGAGATCATTCCAAGCATGTTGATAACTCGGTGAAATGGTTCGGGTTGAGGATAATGGATGGATATGAGAATAGTCATCGAGGAGGATGACTAGGAGGCTTGGGTCTCATCGTTGTTGAAGGTTCTAGCATGCTCCAAGCAAGAGTACATGGGGACGCCCAAAAGACTAACCGTTGATGGTCGAGTACTCTGGGCAGATTCGATAATCCTAGGCACGGGTCACGACGACGTGCGGGAGTTATGTCTAGAACCGGGGTTTCCATTAGCCCTTGACGGACGGCTGAAAGAATGTGTCGGTCATTCAATTAACGGTGAAATCGAAGTAATGATAACAGTGATAGCCAGAGTCATGGATGTTTGGTTGTATCGTCATTCGGTCTCAAGAGCGGTATTTCCTGGGTGCTTATCTGACCTTGGTTTAGACCTTGGGATTTGTACTTGGAAAACATCGCTCTTGACTCGAGTGATAATTGCTTTACTTTAAATTGTATGCTTTGCTATGCTTGCTTCTGCTTAGTGTGTGTCTGGGGCTATCATTG
The DNA here is from genome assembly GCA_030737815.1 of Allium fistulosum. Taxonomy (NCBI): domain Eukaryota; kingdom Viridiplantae; phylum Streptophyta; class Magnoliopsida; order Asparagales; family Amaryllidaceae; genus Allium; species Allium fistulosum. Next base: position 616,325,904 of record CM060908.1, on the reverse strand, counting down.
TAGAATGAGGTTGGAGTGGGAGGGTTGTATTCCTATTCCTTTTCCTTTATGCTCTTTTGGTATGTTGTTAGTTAATTTACTGCTCACTAAGACTGTTGTCTGACTCAAGGCTTTATGTTTTAATTCTTATTGCCTTGGGCTGTTCGTCCATTTTTGGGACGGGCAGACTAGGTAGCAGGTGACAGGTGCTGTTCTTGCTTCTCACGATGCTGATATCGAAGACGAGCTAGAGGGTTGCATATTATCTTCTTACTATATGTACTGGGTGTTCCGCTGTCTGTATTTTCTCTGAGTGTTGTAGTGAGGCTTGATGTATTTTGATGACTTGACTATTCAGATGCTTGTATTCAACTATTATGAAGTTTTATTGATGAGATTCTATTCTGTGAAGCTTCACTATATACATATGTTCTATTGTATTTTGTCCATGCGCTGTGAGTAATACGATAGATTCTGCTGTTTTAACTTACCCTGACAATCGTCCATGGCTGCCTGGCACACTTTGCAGCGCACTATCTCTAGGTTTAAGTGCAAGGGTCATGGGCGGTCGTCACATTTGGTATCAGAGCTTTGGTTAATCGATTTTACCCAACACTCGCTGACGTAACTACGTATTAGAGACGTAATTGTATTTTGATGGATGATTACTATATATAATATAGTAGCTTAGTAGAGTTTGAGTCCTTTATGCAGTTGTTTCTCTAAGTGTGCTAATCATTCCTTTTTATAGATATTAAGTATGAGTCGAAGAGGGAGACCAGCTGCTAGGGAAGGCCGTGCTACTGAAGGGGCTGCTGATTATGCAGCTATGTTCAAAGCTATGATGACTTCGATCATGAGAAGGATACCAGCTCCAGAGCCATCAGTAGATGTTGGAGTTCAAGTTCAAACTCCAAGACCGGTGGATTTTGCTAAGTTGTGTAAGGATTATACTGCTCTTGGAGGGAAGGTTTTCTTAGGAACAGAATCAACCATTGAAGTCCAGAGGTGGATAGATGCTTGTAGAAGGATCTTTGGTGACTTGGGAATCGAGGATGCAACCAAAAGGAAGCTAGCATCAAGACAGCTTCAAGGAAGAGCTTCTGATTGGTGGAACTCTATCACCATTGACACACCGGAGGAAGAAATTACTTGGGAGCAATTCCAAACCAGATTTGAAGCTAAGTTCATTTCTACAGCTCAGAAGTCTGTTCTGTTCAAGAAGTTTGTGGAGCTCAAGCAAGGTGGAAGACCAGTTCTTGAGTATGTTTCTGAGTTTGAAGCCTTGTCCAAGTATGCCCGGTCATATATTGAATCTTCATATCAGAAGAACGAGAAGTTTGTGACAGGCTTGGACAGTTATCTTGGGAGGCAGTTGGTGGATCATCTGGATGATTCATTTGAGAAGCTTGTGGAAAAAGCTCTCAGGCACGAGAATCTGTTTCCTAAAGAGGGATCTGTTGTTGCTGTAACCAAGGAAGAGTTTAAACCACAGCAGGGTGGAAGCAAGAAGAGGAAGCAGCAGCAGCAAAAGGGTAAGGATGGCCACAAGAAGCCATAGGGCGAAGTGACCTGCTACAATTGTCAGTAGAATGGCCATTTCTCTAGAGATTGCAAGAATCCGAAGGTACCGATGAAGTGTCACAACTGTGACAAGCCGGGGCATATCAGCAAGAATTGTCCGGAACCGCGAAGGGACAAGCAGATTGTGCAAGCTTATGCTTTGGGGGCTATTCCATCATCTTCGAAAGCTCCTACCGCTGAAGAGAAAGGAAAGAGCGTGGTGGTTTAGGCTACTCTTTCCATTTGTGGTGTTCCAGTTAGAGTGTTGTTTAACACTGGGGCATCGCATTCTTTTGTTTGTAATGAACTTGTAGGCCGGTTGGGTTTAGAACCGGATATTGTTGATAGGCCATTGGTTGTGACTAATCCAGTTGGGGGTTCGTCTTGTTTGTGTATGCTATGCTGTGGTCTGATTGTATCGAGTCATGGTTGCTCTTTTGTTTGTGATTGTTTTGCTCTGAACTTTGCGGGGTTCGGAATTATTTTGGGTATGGACTGGCTTAGGAAGTATGCGGCAAAGGTTGATTGTGAAAGGTTGGAGGTGACAGTCGAGAATGTGGAGGGGAGAAAGATTGTGATACGATGTAAGCATGAAGAAGGCGTCTTCATGAGCTTCATGTATTCGCTGGTTGTTCCACGGGATGGACTGTCATCTGTGCCAATCGCTAATGGATTTGAGGATGTCTTTGACGAGGTCAAAGGGTTACCGCCGCATAGAGAGATCGAGTTTCGTATAGATCTAGTTGAAGGAGCCAGACCTGTTGTGATGCCTCTTAGGCGGATGGCGCCTAGGGAACAGCAGGAGTTGAGGGTGCAGGTTGACGATCTTTTGCAGAAAGGATTCATTCGGCGTAGTGTGTCCGAATGGGGTGCACCAGTTGTGTTCGCAACCAAAGCAGATGGGTCGTTGAGGTTGTGTGTGGATTATCGTGAGCTGAATAAGGTGACTAAGAAGAACAAGTATCCATTGCCAAGAATAGATGACTTGTTTGATCAGCTTCACGAAGCTAAGGTGTTTTCTCAGATGGATTTAGCAACGGGATTTCACCAGTTGAGAGTGGCTAAGGATAGTGTGCCGAAGATTGCTTTTAGGACACCATCCGGTTTCTTTGAGTGGATGGTAATGCCGTTTGTATTGACTAATGCGCCAACATATTTTGTGGATCTTATGAATTGAGTGTTCAGGGATTAGTTGAGTAAGTTCGTGCTAGTGTTCGTGGATGATATTCTGATTTATTCCAGAACTGAAGAAGAGCACAAGATGCACTTGCGTATTGTTTTGGAAATCTTACGGAAACATCAGCTGAAGGCTAAGTTTTCGAAGTGTCACTTCTGGAAGAGTGAAGTGAGGTTCTTAGGCCATGTTATTTTTGGAAGTGGAATAGCGGTTGATCCCGCGAAGGTGGCAGCAATCTAGGATTGGGTTAGACCTAAGAATGCATCTGATGTGAGAAGTTTTCTTGGATTGGCAGGATATTATCGACGGTTTATCAAAGACTTCTCCAAGGTAGCTGCACCGTTAACAGGGTTGACGAAAAAGAACCAAGTGTTCAGATGGGATGATAAGTGTGAGCAAGCTTTCAGAATCCTGAAAGAGCGATTGTCAAGTGCTCCAGTTTTGACTATTCCAAGTGGGAATGATGAGATGGTGGTTTACACCGACGCATGTGGTACTGGACTTGGAGCAGTACTGATGTAGAGAGATAAAGTTGTTGCATATGAAAGTCGACAACTGAAGCCGCATGAAAGAAATTACCCGACTCATGATTTAGAATTAGCGGCGATTGTTTTTGCTATGAAGATATGGAGACATTATTTATTGGGAGTTCGGTTCGAGTTGTTTACAGATCATAAGTCGTTGAAGTATCTTTTCTCCCAAAAGGATTTGAATCTTCGGCAGCAACGTTGGCTAGAGTTTTTGGCATCATATGATTTTGGTATAGCTTATACTCCGGGAAAAGGTAACGATGTGGCAGATGCGTTAAGTCGAAGACATGCAGGATTGGGAGCCATGTTTTCAGAATGGAAGAATCTCGAGTATTTAGCTGGATTTGACTTCAGGCCTAGATGTGAATTGGAACTTGAGATGTTGGCAAACTTATCGATAAGACCTACTCTTGTAAAAAGGATTGGCGAGAGCCAAAAGCTAGACGATAAGCTTGTCAAGATTATCCGTGATTTGGAATCTGGATTGGAACCAGAAAAGGATAAAGGATTCGAGGTCGATCGAGAAGGTTGGCTTCGGAAACAAGGACGACTAGTTGTTCCCGATATAGATGAATTGAGGAGTGAAGTTCTGAAGGAAAGTCATCACTCGAAGCTGACCATTCATCCAGGTGGAAATAAGATGTATCGGGATATGAAGAGAACCTACTACTGGGAAGGTATGAAGAAGGATGTTGGAAATTTTATTTCCAAGTGCATGAACTGCCCGTTGGTAAAAGCCGAACAGAAGAAGCCAAGTGGATTGCTTCAGCCATTAGAAGTTCCTACATGGAAGTGGGAGCAAATATCGATGGATTTTATTGATGGGCTACCAAGAACAAGAACGGGAAATGAAGGGATCTGGGTCATCGTAGATCGTCTGACTAAGAGTGCAAGATTCATTCCTGTTCGATCGACTAGGACTGCATCAAAATTGGCAGAGTTGTATGTTAAGTGGATAGTTCGATTCCATGGTATTCCGAAGAGTATAGTGAGCGATCGAGATCCATTGTTCACTAGTGGATTTTGGAAGAGCTTCCAGGAAGTTTTGGGAACCGAGTTATGTTTGAGTACAGCTTATCACCCTCAAACAGATGGTCAGACCGAGAGAGTCAACCGAGTTTTGGAAGATCTCCTCAGAGCTTGTGTTTTGGATTTCGGAGGATCATGGGAAGATCACCTTCATTTGGTGGAATTTTCATATAACAACAGTTACCAGTCAAGCATTGGTATGGCACCGTATGAGGCATTGTATGGAAGACCGTGTAACTCTCCGACATGTTGGTTAGAGACCGGAGAAAAACTGATGCTTGGGCCAGAGATGATTCGACAGACTTCGGATTGTATAGAGATCATTCGGCGGCGAATGAAGGCAGCCCAAGACCGTCAGAAAAGTTATGCTGATAAGCGTCGTAAGGATTTAGAATTCGACGTAGGTGATATGGTCTTTGTGAAGATTTCTCCACTGAAGAATGTTATTCGATTCGGAAAGAAAGGAAAATTGACTCCGAGATTTGTTGGACCATTCCCGATTATCGAGCGAATTGGAAAGCTCGCCTATAGATTGGAGTTACCAGAGAAGATGTCGGGTGTGCACAATATTTTTCACGTATCGTATCTACGAAAGTATGTGCACGACTCGAATACAGTGGTTTCTGCTGATAGCTGTGAAGATTTTGAAGTCGATCCAGTTGTTGAGAGACCTCGTAAGCCGCTTCGTGTTGTGGAAACCGACACGAAACAGCTTAGGAGGAAGGTAGTTAGGTTGCTCAAGATACAATGGAGTGATGATGATAACGACTGTACATGGGAGGTGGAAGAGAGGATGAAGGCAGCTCATCCTGAACTCTTCGAGGTATGGCCCTAAGGTGTCGTGTCATCTAACGAAATTGAAACTTGTTCTAGTTTTAGAATTCCGCATGCTAAGCTAGAATTTGATGCATTGTTTGTTGATTGCTATGGATGGTAGGCGTGCAGAATAGTTTTTGATTGCTTTGTTTGTTTGGAATTTCGGGGGAGAAATTCCTAAGGGGGAGAGAATGTAACGACCCATATTTTACGGATCGAAAAGTTTGTCAAAATCTGGAATTTTTAGTGTTGTTGAGCCATTTCAGATTTTAGGCAAAATATTGTTTAAGTCCTAGGTCGACTTTTTAGGTCGACATTTTAGGTCGACATTTTAGGTCGACATTTTAGGTCGACATTTTAGGTCGACTTTTTAGGTCGACATTTTAGGTTGACATTTTAGGTCGATATTTTAGGTCGAATTTTTAGGTCGACATTTTAGGTCGAATTTTTAGGTCGACATTTTAGGTCGACATTTTAGGTCGACTTTTTAGGTCGACTTTGTAGGTCGACATTTTAGGTCGACATTTTAGGTCGACATTTTAGGTCGACATTTTAGGTCGACTTTTTAGGTCGACTTTTTAGGTCGACTTTTTAGGTCGACATTTTAGGTCGTGGACAACCTAAGGATTTCCAGCCTATAAATACATGGTTCTACTTCACTTTTTTGGATCGGGATTTTGAAGCGACGAAGTGTTGCCATTTTGAGAGCTCGACTTCTACACTTCTTTACTTCTTTTCTCCACTCTAATCTAGTGATTCCTTCCATCCAAATCGAAGATCAAATCGAGGATCCAAGAGCTTAGATTGAAGATCTACATCCATTGAAGAGAGATTTCATCGTTTGAAGCAGATTTGTGATAGATCGAGTTAAATCCTTCGCTGTCCAGATCTGAAGTGTGTTGCTTTTGGGTTGTTTAGGTGATTTGGTGAGTGGTGATTATCTCGCACATGGATCCAAAGGAGTATATCGGATTGTTGGCTCGATTTGGTGTTAAAATAGTGATTTCCATGCATTTTCTTCATCCTAAGTGTAGATCCATATAGATTCATTGTTCATGATGATGTTACATCCATTTTATCACATGTTAACCTATGCAAGTTCATTCATCAAGTTTATAAAGATATTGTTCATGTTTTCATGCTTGTTGGACTTTCAACTCTTTAATTACGAAAATGCCATTATTGTTATAATTGTCTACTTAGATCATATTTGAATGTTTGATTGCTTGGATTAATGTTTGATTTGATTTATTGTTATGAATTAGATGATTGATGATTTGATTTAGACCGAAGATGATTCAAAAGCTAAGAGAAAGGCTCTTGAATTGGGAAAGCTGCTCGTGGCATATGTAGCGGGATGATGAAGCTCTTATGCATAGATTTGATGTGATGTTGAGATAAGGCTTTGCGAGGATGTGATGAAGCGAGGCAATCATGTGATGAAGACTTGGTTTAATCCAGACGGGATCATTCCAAGCATGTTGATAACTCGGTGAAATGGTTCGGGTTGAGGATTTTCACAAGGGAAAAATCTAACACTTAACATTATTTAAAATGTCAAATGACTAACAACTAGATTTAGAATTTTTCTTAAGTTCACAAATTTTCTTAAGTCACATACTAAGTATACAATTATACTTAAGTCTGTATGATATACATAAATCATCCATACACTATATTTGTTCTGATCACTTGCTCGGGTACATAGACTTCCACTTTCAAACTAGTATCACTCACTTGACCTCCCTTAGATTGGAGTCCGATCAGGTTCCTCGATTAGGAACTTCCATTCTCTTTGCATAGCCATAAACTATAATAGATACTTTAGTATCATATCGAGAATCCGAATCAAGTGTTCATTGACAAGCATCAAGTAAGAAATCTTTTTTCGGACTGGTGCAAATCAGCTGAAGTTATGTATTCGAATCTTAGATCATGAACTATGCGAATAAAATAATCTACGTATAATTTACGTACTTAATTCGATTGGTTTCTTACTTATACCAATCTCTTTCTAAATCACTCTTATTTTCCATTTAGTATTTCATTTACCACTAAAATCATTTTATGAATTACTTCATAAATTTTGACCTAAGTTTACAAATATTTTACAAAGACAATTCTATATAAAACAACAAATAAAAGCTTATTCTATTTTATTTACTTGTATAATACTCTTCTAGACCCTAAGAGTATGCATAAACACCAATTTTATTTTATTTGTTTTTTACTTTTATTTTTCTCAAAATTTAACTGGAAGTCCAAACAAAACACGGGACTTTAAAAATTGAGTCAACTCTATAACCTCTTTGTCTTAGAGTGCTCTAAGGAAAAAATTTCATGGGTTGGCTCAATATCACTAAATAATTTACATAACTTATATGATTAACAAAACTATGGTTTTAATTAAATAAATTTACCAAAACTTTTCTATCTGATTTAATCCATTTAAAACTTGAGTAAAATTATCTCTTTTCTATCCATAAGTTTTAAAATATTCATTTTTCAAATTATTTATCAAAACACTTTTTTATTTTAAATAAATTTTCTTTAAGGAAACATAAGAATTAAATACTCTATTTTTATTTCAAAACTTTTTTTGAAAACATACTACATATATTTCTATAGGAAATAACTTTAATTAATTTATTTACTAAAACTCACTTTGGGTTCATTCAGATTTGAACTCATTTTGATCACACAATGATAAAGAGAATAATTTACTAAGTGCCCCACAACGTTCGCCTAAGCAAACATTCGATCGTCAATTAGAAGATTATTCAGATTACCACAAAACTAATCAAGTTGTTTTCCCTAAATTACCCCAAAGAAAATTCATTCCATTTAAAATTTATCTTCCAAAATATTTATATTTTAGAAATACTTCCACCTAGTACTACTATATATATTTTTTCAAAAACCTTTCGAAATTATTTTAATCAACTCCGGAATTTAAATTCAAAAACCATTTTTTAAACAATTTTATAAACCAAATTTATATTAAATTACTTTTATATAAATTCATTTCATATTATAATAATTCTCCTTTATTATAATAAAATTTTCTCAAATATTTATTCTCTAAATGTCTTATCCCACCATTTAGGTTATAATAAACAATTTTTTTTATCTAAAAGTTTACTTTCAACCTAACATTATAATTGAATACCTTATAGTCAAATTGTGAAACTTAACTCTGAAACTTAACTCATAAGGGGTTCATTTATAAATTCAAACAACAAATGCTTATAAATAAGCCAAACACAATTTATCAACAACCAACAAATGGCAAGCACACTCCTAATTTTAATCAAGCATGAGTAACTAAACAATAGTAAATGCTCATTAACTATTTGAGCACAACAAATCAAACAATAATGATAATAAAGAAGTATTATCATTAACAAATATACACTATAAATAATTATATAAATTTGAAAATTATTCCTTCATATATAAAATTACAGGTAAAATATTCCATTTACCAAATTTTCAAAAATCAATATCGTGTCCGTTCGTCTTGTTCAAGTGTTAGAAATCCCTTCGACAACGTGGCGTCCCACATTCTCGACCTGAATTCATAAACAACTTAGTAGACCAATTAACACAATATGTTTTCATAACAATAACAAATACGCTTTCGTATGTATATTATACTCTCAAACTCATTCTAGGGTGTCACTTACCCTATCTCTAATGAGTTACTCACTCTAGGATATTACTAACCCTATCTCTGGTGAGCCATACCTTACCAAAGCCAAGGTTCTCGCTTAACCTTTAGCTCTGATACCACTTTGTAACAACCTGCCTTTTCGACCATCAAAAGTCGGCACCGGATACATCCACGGTATTCTAACGCCGAATAGCCAATCGCCGAAAAGGCAAATTGTTCGGGTAAAATAACAAGAAAATAACAAAGAACTGGGAAATAAGAATTTCACAGCAGAATCGAAAACATATAATGTAACAAAGACAATAAAAACTGTTACTCCGAAGTACAGAGTACATCAGAGTTAAAAATAAACCTTATAAGATGGACAGTTATAAAATTTTGACCTTACAATTACTGATAGGTATATAATACAATACAGCGGAAGGTAAAACACTACGATAGGTAAACATCTTGCTCTTCTCCAATAACTCCATATCACCAAAACCAACCTGGGAAAAATCGGTATGACCCGAGCATTATAATAAAATAACACCCAGGTCAGTCTGGAAAACCAACGTGAGTAAACTCAAGTATATGATTAACATATAAAAATTCTATGAGACCACACTGCTAATGTAGAACAAATTTTTACCCCACAAGAACAACATCCATAAATGAAGAAATGGGAAACAAATCAGAACAACAACCCAATCATGAAAGAATGGAAATAAAAAACAGAAAACAATCCAAATAAAAAGGGTGGGTACTAGTAAGAACCAATCCCATATTGAACGAATGGCATAAATAATATCAGATTCCATGCTTAAAAGAATGGTCACAAATAATTGAACATAGAGAAGAGCACAAGGCAGTTCTCCATGCAATTAAGGAAACAATTCAAAGATTTGAATTAACAACAAGGAAAAAAGAGAAGTTTTTCCAACAATGACTAGGAGGGTGCGCCCCCTTTATCGAAAGTATACCTCTAGAAATATTCCTGAGAATCCCGATAGCTCTTGGAAACCTCCAAGCCGGACTTCGCCAACTATTACCGAGAATTCGAATATTTCACATCCCACTGTGCAACACCAAATCCAATCTAGAGTGGATGCGAAAATACCCTAATAGGAGCAACCCCACATAGCTTGGCCCCCACTCGTTGTTTAGGTTTAGTCATTTCCAACAAAGGATAACAAGGCTCAAATGAGCAACACATCGTCTTAGTGTTACGAAATATAAAGAAGAAAGCAGAGTCAAAGGCGATAGTCGATAAATCAACTATTAGGAATGATAAGATGGTTGTTTTCACTTGCGCTTGATTTTCAATCACATTACTTTTAAAGACACTTTTAAAGCACTCTTTAAAATATTCCTTTTTAAAGGGAAAATTATATTCTCTAAGTGTATTTAAACCAAGGTCAAAACAAATGTCATAACATTGTTTATTATAAACTGAAAACAATTTACACTTAGCTTTATTTGAAACAATTCTTTTTAAAAGATCTTCTTGTTTATGAACTATTATTTATAAATTTTAAAACAATATTTATTATCCCGAAAGATATAAGTAAATTAAATTACCTTTACAAATTAAAGAAAACGTAATCATACTGAAGGATAATTTATAACATCCTTTTATAACATTAAAATCGCATTAATTTTCCCAAAGAAAATAAATCGAATTTAAAATCCCTTTTATAAATTTAAACCAACATTAATTATCCCGAAAGATAATTAATCGCATTATTAATCTTTATAAGTTTTAAAAACAATATTAATTATCCCAAAAGATATTTTATCAAATTTATATTCTCTTTTAAAATAAACAAATCAAATATCTCCATTAAACAGTCTATTATCTCCAAAAACACTTTTATTTAATCAATAAATTAACTTCTAAACCTTATTAAATCAGTTCATTAACTTTGTTACACTAAATCAGTTAATTAACTTTAAAAAGCTTTTATTAAATCAATTAATTTACTTTAAACTCTTTTATTAAATCAATTAATTAAATTTTAAAACGCCATTGATTAGATATATTGACTATATTCAAATATAATTAATTAAAATGTTAAATTAGGTTCAAACATCGTTAATTAAAACGATTAACAAAATTTAAAACATAACTAATTAAAATAATTAATTAAACTCAAACATCATTATTTAAAATGATTAATTATTTTTAAACATCATTAATTAAAATGATTTATTAAATCAAATATCATTAATTTAAAATGATTAATTCATTTAAACGTCATTAATCAAAACGATTAATTAAATTTAAACATGTTTAGTCAAAATTGATTTGATTAACTTTAAACATCATTAATTAAAATGATTAATTAATTTTAAATATCATTAATCAAAATGATTAATGAATTTCAATATCTATTTTATGAAAATACAAGCTTAAGACAACACATACGAAGGGTTTAGGAGATGATATTCAATAATTGACGTTATAGCGAAAATTGCTATAATGATACTTAAACAATTTAAATAGAATATCACGACTAATTTCAACTAAATATCAATTTAAGTAGCATAAAGAAATAAATAATTATTATTGGCGAGAAACCCCTTAGGATCTCTTTACAAATATTCCCTGCAAAACAATGGTTACGGACAATATATATATATAATATATACATATATATAATCATCTAGATTCACAACATTTAAGTTAATATGTCATCCGTTTTTAAAATAGGATTTCAACTAAACAATCAATCAAACAACAACAATATTTAAACTATAAACCAATCATTCAATAATAAATTTATAGCATCATGAATATTATATAGTTAGTTTAAGGGTGAGTAAAATCACATTGATTCCTGTGGATGCTTAATTTCTCCGTTTGAACTAAAATCCAACGGGCGTTTGATTTAAGCACGAATTTTCATTAACTCCAAATTCTACCAATCCAACTCCATCGTGAAGATAATGTCCATTTGAGTGCAGCACAACAAATGACATTCGAATCTGACCTCATACGTAAAAGTTTTTCAATTAACAAGTTATCGATTAAATTATATTAATTAATAACTAAATTAAATAATAATTAACCTTAATCCTTCTCCCCCCTCCCATCCCCACCCCACATAATCATTTCCTGTACAAGAATAACCCATGCACCAAAATACCCATCAACGCCAACTTCTCCCCTCCAATTCTCAAGCAATATTCGACGAAATCCTAAACTGACAATGCCAACAACCTCCATTACGCGATCACAACGCACCCGAACCATCCACGTAGCACCCAAACCTTCCATTGAAAACTCGACCTGCACACGAGACCGTGCATACATAGCATGCATGCACATGATATAACTCCTTCCACTAATGCTTTATGCGATGAGAAGATCAACCAACCCATCGACAAAGCCTATCGTCGTCAAAATCCCACTAAACCTGTAACCCTAAATTTTCCTAAAATTGTTGATCGGCTTAGATGGAAGCCGCACCCATCGAAACACATATGGATGCATACAACTATCCTCAACGAGTTCAAAGATTTAAGTATTGGGATTTATTATTTAGTATAGCAATTAATTTTAATTTTTGAAAAATGGTGATAAGTTAGGTTCACCATAAAAAGAAGTATTGAACGATAATGAAAGCCATGAGGGGAAGAGATTCTAAATTTTTGGTTAGGTGTTAAGTCATTTGATTTTATAACCAAATAAAATAAAATAAAATAAAAAACATAATGATTGCATTTTTTCCATATCAACTAGGTTTCTCGAGCCACCCAAAATGTCTAAGCCATCATCAAATCCATCCAATCATCATTAAATTTTTTGATTTTGATTTGATTTTAAAATTGGTTTTTTAAAGAAATATTTACGAGACCCTGCTACGCAATATCTCGTTCGTGTACGAACTGCAAATAACCGAAATAAAAAAATGACCGTGAATCAAAATGCGACATGATCACAAATCAATAGTAAAATACACATATTATTTAATTCTATGAAATTTAGAAATACCATTGTTTGCCGAAAAATCATCAAATGACCATTTGAATATAACCTATATTTGAATATAAGTTATTAAATTCCAAAATTCTATTATTTAAATATTTAAAATTAATTAACTATTTAAAATTCAATGACCAAACTCTGGGTTGTTACACTCCATTTCTTTTTAATTGATAAGTCATTCCACCTCAAAACTCACCTTTTTCTTCTCTAAATTATTATACAAGCCTAGAATAATATAATTCATACTCGCACCACCATAAAAGTACCAAATTCAAACCTAAACCACACTTAGAGTGTCATGGCCTTATGAAATTTTGGAGGAGAGGCTTGGGCCGTGAGCATTAGATGGCATGGGAAGGCTTGGACGTGAAGGAAGGTGATAACTTTGTTGTTGGGGTGATGGTAGGAAGTTGTTCCTAGGTTTATGTGCTTGATTTGATTGCCATGTTTGGTTATAAAAGTGAGAATGCTAACTTTAGCAGTCATATATTATTATGAATAATTGTTGTAAAAATAATTGTCTGCTTTGGTTGTTTATAAGTGTGTATTGCTTATATGTTATTGTTTGGATTTTATTCCTGCTTGGAAGAAGATGGCATATGTAACTTGATTTGCAGGGGACTAGCAAAAGTGAATGAAAGTTGAAGTGTATTCGTAGCGAATAGGTCGCTATGGAAGCACTTCGAAGAATATAAACTTTTGTAGAGGGATCCTAATTCCTCACTTTGTGATTTATTTACATACATTCTTGTTTATGTAAATGTTTATGTATGTGGAAGTGAATGTTGCTTAGTTATAGTCAACCTTCTTGTTGTTGGTTTTGCGACATCGAAATCTTGTGCTCTCTTTTAAGTGGTTTACCACTTGTTTTCTAAAAGTCTTTTGGAATGGTTTCTGTACTTGAACTTTTTTTTTCAAACCTTTATGGCAAAGGTATTTAAAATAAAATATAGGAAGAAAATGAAGTTTAAAAGCTATTTGATTTACAAAACAAAATTTTAAAAGTTATGGCCTATATAGCAATAGTCGCTATGGATGCACTTTGGAAATCTATGATTTTAGTAAAGTCTATCTACTTTAGATATTTTGTAAATTCCTTTCAATTATGATTTACAAAATTTATATAAGTATTTTTAAAGGTGGTGTGGAATTTAAAAACATTTCTAAAAGGCTTTGTTTAAAATATTTAAGTAAGGGTTTATTTTATATAAAGGAAACTCCTTTATTTTCCCAAGTCATATTCTTTTCGAAAAGTGGGACTTTAAGTAATGTCTGAACGAAGGTTTTAAATGGTGGTTAAGGTGTTTTAAATACGATTGTAAGTAAGAAAAAAGCATGGATTATGACACTATTGTTGTAATAATTGTTTCGAGATAAAGAAAAAGACTATGGACTATAAATTTCTTATTATAGTAAATGGTTTCGGAAATTGGAAAGGAAATTTGATTTATAACACATTTGTTATTATTAAATGGGTATATGGAATTTGAGAAGACTAATACTAAATTTATAGAGTTGTTTTTCCGATTATTTTAAAAAGACTTTGTTATATGCAAGGGATTTCTCTATCGGTGCCATTAAATAACATAAAACAAATATAATAAGTAGTGTTAAAATGTTGACACATTTATGGAAAGTATGTCATCTTATATTTAGCGCTAAAAGTCGATGAGTAAGTTTTCCCCTATCTGTGAGATCTAGAATCAGAGTGTTTTAACTAAGGCAAGGCCAAGTGCAACTAGTGCCCTGATTTACATGACTTCATTTCTGGGCGAGGATAGAGAAGTCGAAATGTCGAAAACATGACAAGTATAAGAGGGTTAATTTCTGTAAATAGGTCATGATTAATAAAGTATATGGAAGGTACTTCATCTTATACTTGATAATAGATTTCAAGGTATGAAAGCTCGTTTCTATCTATGAGAGTTTAAGAATGTACGTTGAGGCAAGGTCAGTACTTAACTTGTCCGACTTCATTGTTAATCGTGGATAGTGCAGGGTTGAAATAGAAAAGTGGTTATAAGTATATGATGCTCAATTTTCCATATGCAAACTATATACTTACACCAAATGGAGGTTTATCCACTATCTATAACTTGACCTATTTTGACTTAGAAAGTATATGAAAGCTTCGTGATTTCATATGGTTTGAGATCCTTTGGGAGAACTCATTCCAGTGAAACCTATCTTGCTTTAGGGACGTATATTCAAGATCCCCTTAGACTCTTATATCATCCACTTACTTCTAAAAGAACTAGGACTGAGTCGACAAGAAACTATCGTTTTTTGGTTCATAGATACCGAGATCGGATAAGCATGTGTTATCCAAAAATCACTTCGAACTGGCATATGTATTCGAATTGAAGGCATCTTGAAGATGATGGAATCGAAGATAGTTCTTTGAAGTGCAATGGCTACTTGCTACTAATCTTGAGGGTGATTCCTAAAATGATACAGTAGAAGTAGTGTCTTTGATTTTTTCATATCTCGAACAACTTATATGGATGAATGTTGGCATTGCATTGGTGCCTGGAGGGCAGTATTAGCATTCCAAGTGGGAGTTTCTAAAAAGGTAAAATATGGCCTTAAGCCTCATACCCGGTAATGGCTAAAACAAAGGACATGATTTATGGCTATGTGGTTTGCTACCATTACGGTATGGTCATCACCCGATCTAGATCGATATTTATACATTTATGTATGCTACGGGCTCGGTACAGTTGTAAGCTGTAATCAGGGTGATGATATATTCGGTACTATATGCAGGAAGGGATAGGCCAGTCCTGATTCGCAGCCGGTCCATGTAAGGGCCTCAGTACATTTTTCTAGAGGAGTACTATGGCAGGCGGTACCGTAGTAGCCTTGTCATTGAATAGAATTCATTTTCCAATACGTGCCTTATGGACTTAGCGGTATACTAAATTGTTGTTGAATGAAATTAATGTAACCATTCTGGCTATGTTAAATATTTTATTTAAATCTTAGACATTATTATAATGTCATAAGATCATTTATAAAATGGTTTGGTCATCGTAAGGTAAAAACCTATGCATGTTTATGTGCGACGTGGTCTTATGAGATGCCTTTATTTTTGAAGGGTTTCATGAAATATAACAATTCATATGATTTGAGTTTCTCATGTTGGTTTACCAGACTGATCCAGGTGTTATTTTCTTATAATACTCGGGTCAGACCCGAGTACTTTTCCAGATTTAGCGATGGACGCTTGGAGGCTCAGGAGACAACATGGATGCCTCAAAGACCTAATGTATTTTATTTTCCATTGTATTTTTTGTTTTGTATTTATCAGCAGTTGTAAAGACAGACTATTATATCTATCCAGACCGATGATAAGTTAGTTTGCTCTGATTGTTGTATGTATATTAAAGTTTTCTTTTTGCAAAGATTATTTGGATATTATATGTTACTCATCGCGATGTAAGATTCTATTTTGTCTTTTCTTTTCTTTCATCCCAACAATCTGTCTTTTCGATACTCAGATGCTCGACACATGAATATCGTGGATGTATTAGTGTCAACTTTTGAGGGTCGAAAAGGTGGGCTGTCACAAATATCATGTTAAATATAATAAGAATTTACCTAAGAAGCTTTGCCTCCGTTTAACACATTGATCTAAATGGCCTCCTTGATCTCACAAATCCGCACACTATTGCGAACAATTTACAAGCTAACACCAGATCCAGGAAGGAGCTTGATGCCATCAAAGATGAAAGGAGGAGGCAAAAGGTAAACTAAAACAAAAGGCTTTAGGATCCTTTTTTATAGGGAGATCTGACCAAAAATATCTAACACCTGTCTCTCCTATACCGAGTCAAAACTTGGACTCCCTTTCCTCCTTATTTGGCCGACCATATCTAAGGCCCTAAATGGATCAAAAACTCTTCCAAACCCATTAGTAAATTATAACATTTAAATCTAACTTAAATCCTTATCGATAAAGTATATCAATGTGCATACATACAACTTTTATGCACAATAAATTACTAACTCCACCCTAAAAAATTCTAAATGCAACTCCATTTTACTAAATACACTCTACAATAAAAACAATAATATTTAACATTTCACAAATATTAATTAATTTCTAACTATTATAAATCAATTAAATTAAGCAAATTTCAGAAACTAAATAGATTCGACCGTATGACTCATGGGCGTAAATTAAGTCAATGATTAATATCTAACAATTTGAATATTAACATTCACACACACCTTAGCTAGTGTTGTGATAGTTTGTCTAAATTAATCATTTATAAATCTTTATCAGAAACTCCAATTTTACAATTTAGATGGCACCTTTTGGTAATGATGGTTTACACCAAGTGGCTTTGTCAATTCTATGTCACTTTCGGACTTATGGAATTTGATTTTTGTCAAAATCCAATATCGTCCAAATTCAACTCAGTTAGCCCTAAAGCAAAGTCCTTGGTATGTGTAACGAAGTATATAATAGAAATCAAAAACCTTTATTATGAACAAGATTGGTCATAGAGGTTGGATATATATAACAAATTACATAATTGTTCTTAGATCATACCCCTAACTCTATTAAATTATATTTCAAACAATTAAAGGAGAACCACCCAGTTAGTGGGAGTGATGTAAGAGTGGGTGAACTCTTTAGATCGATACCTATAGATGTATGCAGTACAAGGTCTAATAATTCCAAACGTAACCACTACTTCATTAAATTCACAATTGAATTATCATAGAAATGAACATGTGTATTTGAGATACAAAAACTATGTTTATGATAAGTTCATTGAAAGTAGAAAACATAACATGCAAAGGAAATAAGAAAATTCGAAATGATCGAATAGGCGAGTGCTTTGGAAAAGGTTCCAAAAGTACCTAAAAATGAATAATATTCAACATCAAAAGTCACTCCTTCCTATGGTACATAATGATGTATCAATAAGGAGTAATCAGACTTTGTTGGACAAGGTATGATTGATAATGAATGAAGTATAGTGAACTTCTTTCTGTAAAGACATATACTTAAAAGTATCTACATAAGGTTAAAGTTAATTCATCCAAAGCATAGTTTATGAGATCATACAAGGTAAGAGTAGATAAGAAATCACTATATATCCTAGGTCAAGGAGCTGACGGCTTATGGGACTCGATAGGCCATACATAGTTTTTTCTTATAAGGTGTCTTGTGTAGATCATCCAAGGAAGTTTGGCATCGATCAATATTGATTGAACAATTCATGTTATGGACATAAGTTTCGTGAACTAAAACCAAATTAGTTTCATACATATAAAGGAAGTTCATAAAATGTTTATGAATACCTATTTGGTTGTACTGATATGCAACTGTTGTTTTAAGAAATGCCAACTTTATGACCAAGGAATTTATTTTATGAATTATTGGTTGTAAAATGGATTTACATACGATCCGAAGATAAAACTGATTACGAAGAATGAAATGAAATTGACCATGCCTAAAATGGACATAGCACAATAGATGTATAATAAGAATTATCGCACATTGAAGAGAAACAATGAGCTTCGTATCAATGTCAAGGAAAGAACTTCCTTAGTTGACAATAATCAATAAAGAGTATTGACTCTACCATAT
Organism: Allium fistulosum; assembly: GCA_030737815.1. NCBI lineage: Eukaryota > Viridiplantae > Streptophyta > Magnoliopsida > Asparagales > Amaryllidaceae > Allium > Allium fistulosum. Next base: position 616,307,562 of record CM060908.1, on the reverse strand, counting down.
GGCATGATGTGCAAATCCTGAATAGATTCTAAGTATATTATCAAAATATGTTTTGATAGTTGTACCCAAAGAGATATGATCCACTGGCTGCAAATGTGCCTTCGAGAAAAAAACCAATGCGGTTGGAATATACCAAGCAAGTTGATAAGAATAATATTGTAAATTTTAATTATTCAAATTGATGTAATGGATTCGTCATTCAACGTACTTAATTTAAGTTGAACTTTACTCGCCAAATTTCGCAATTATGATTTTGAGTGTAACATTCCCCCTTTTGACCGCCTCCAGTCGGTAATTAAACCAACTCGAAACGTTCAAAAAGACGAATTGTTATTTAGTTTATAAGGTTTAAACAGAATCAGCCACAGAAACACAGAATAATAACAATGAATTAAAACAAATGAATCTTTATTTCATTACTATAAATCTTTTTGAATACACAGAGTTTATACAATTTTAATACTGATACAGCGGAATATCTTAAAATACAATTTTCTTCTGAAAACTTAAGTGATTCTTTTCTCTCTCTAACTTCGCTGCTCGAAAATCTTCAAGCTGTAAAAATACTCGGTCTGACCCGAGTATTATATTCAAAAGAAAATAATACACAGGTCAGTCTAATTCAAACCAGTTTATTAGTGCATAGAGGCAATAATAATTTAAATAGATGACGGTTACAATAATTCCCGTCTATCCAATCCTTTTAACAAATAAATCGGATAACGAAAATTTTAACACTAAACAGTGTTAACAATAAATCAGTAGATTTAAATCATCAACAGAGATAAATAAACAATTTATCAAATTGACGAAATCAATTTAAAACAATTGAAATTGTCACTTTAAAACCATCAAAAACTCGATTGGCTGCCGTACACGCACGCGTGTACGGCCTCGCCAATACAGTATAAAAGATCAATGCATCACGACACAAAAGAAATATCAATTCAAAACTGTCGATTTTTGGGTGGCTGCAGTGCACGCTAACGTGCACGGCCTCGCCAACTCTTGTGCACCAACCAAAAGATCAACGAACCAAAAATCAAATGAAGATTTAAATATCAATGCCACAGCCTCAAGGGTCAAGGCAATTAGACCTGGAACAATGTGCACATACGTACACAATGAAAAATTCACAACGAACACAAGTCAAACCCAAAGTAACGGATTCAACTCAGTGTACAAGTCACAATACAACACTGCCCAGACCAAATACTATCAATATGGCCGAACAGAGACTCCAAACATATCAGAAAATATGCACAGATCTGAAACAAGAATGGCCAGACCATATATGAAACAAAATAGTAGGTCGAGAAAGTGCTCAGGGATAAAACACATCATAAATCAATGTCAAGGCCATGGTCAACAACCAGTTCAAACAAGTTCAACAATCAAAACTAGGATACATAGGCAACTGTCTACATGAGTTAGTCCAACATGCAAATGAAACTGGCCAAGGCCACTGACTCAATAGTGTATACATCAAAGACCAGAGCATGTACAAGTAAACTAAACAGGTTCAAATGATTCAAGTGAAGATGCAGTGAGGTTTGTACATGGATAAACAACATGAAGCACTGCAATTACAAATAGCAGTATAACTGGAACCAAACTCAAGCACAACTACTATGGTGACAAAACAGTTCCACAAATGAAGAAATCAGTTCAACACTGAGCACAGGCAGGGTGGAAGATTGCTAGCATGAAATACGACTTAACCTAATATAAATGGCAACAATACTACATGTACCAGACCAAGGGAACAACAGAGACATGCTAAGAAAAATCAAGTGGGCTACCAATATACAACACAGGTCAACTTGGGTTTAAAAAAAATTTAATCAGTTTCTTTGATTTGAAAAAAACCAGATAGGTTGAAAGCCTGTAACAATTTGGTTTCCAAACGAAATTTTAAATTTGTTTTAGTCTGTAAATAAAATTTTAAAACTAAGTTTTATTCTGTGAGAATCAAACCAAATCAAATATAAATCGAAACAGTGATACCCGAAGCCAAAACAATATCACAAAGCCAAAGTCAAACTTGAATTCACCAGAAATTCACAAAACCAAACTGTGAAACCCCAAAATCACGAAAATATATAAATTCGAGCGAAGTCCAAGTCATGCAGAGCAAAACCACGAAAACACGAAATCGAAAATACTAGAAATCCAAATTGCAAGCATCAATTTCTCAAGCAGCCAATTAAACAATTTAATGCGAACACGTAGAAGTCGAATTAGATGTGAGTGTCGAGAACACTCACCTTTGCCTGAATCGCTCGCGAGTTGAAGCCGTGGAAATCGAAGAGTTGAACGAGCCCTTGTTTTGAAGACGACGAGGCTGAAGTGAGAATCGCCAGACGAAACCGATGCCCTCAATTTCGTTCGCCACCATTTTTTTTCTTTTCTTCGATTTAGGTTTAGAGTTTGAATGAATGAGAAGAGGAACGATTGAATAAAATAAAAGGAGCAGACAACGTACGTGACGGCGAGAATACAGGGTAGGGTGGCTGATAGGTACGCGACTTCGGCTGAGATGATATAAAATATCGTGTACTAGAGATATGGTATAAGGTATGGTATTTTTTTTTTAATAACTTATGTCATTTGTTTTATAAATAAAACTTACTCAATTTTTTTAAAAATCATCATCTATATTATTTTTCATTTGCTTCTATCTTATCAATTTCAAAAATGTAAAGTTTTTAATTTTAATTAAATAAGATAAATTCGATTTTTAAAATCCAAAGCAAATTTCCTTGTTATAATATAAATCCCGATTCAAATTATTATTAAATTTTCAGTAGATTAAATCCTAAAATTTAATCATCAAATTCATCCTGATAGATTGAAATTCGAGTCAATTCAACATTCAAATATTTAAAATTAATTAAATATTCTCGATTTAAATTGTTCAAAATTCAGGTCGTTACAATCTTCCCTCCTTAAAAAAATTTCGTCCCGAAATTAAAAGTTAGGAAAAATGATTGTTAAAATCTCACCGATATTTATACCCTACTCAATTTTTACTAAGCTTGAAACTTATTACAAATAAATGAATATAGGGTTCATTCCATTTATTTAATCTCACTAGTTTTGTTTATTATTTCCTTTTGTTCATTGATTTCTGAAATCAAAACGCAAAAGTCTTTTACCAAATTTTTTCGACTTACAAAACTCAGATTTAAACTTTAATTTCTTCATGTTAGAGATTTGCATAATATATCTCTTCCAAAGCTGTGAACTTTCAAAACATTTCAAAGATCCTCTTCCTTAGTTCCTTAAGTTGGAATTATGTAATTCTAATTTCAAACTATTGATTTGCTATTTACAGTTTGAAAATACTTGCTAACTCGAAATTTAACAAGTCCATCTTCGTTCTTACAGACATTAGACATACGCTGGCTAGGCGCAGGTCTAAAAATCTCCAAGTACTAAATATACTTGCTTCAATTCCCAGTGAAAATACTTTTTAAAAATTCTTTTTAAAAATGGATATGGAAAGCACGTTCCCCCATGGATCACAGTTTACCCGGCGGTTACACTACTATCCCAGTAGAATCGCTTGTAACTGTAGATTTCACATCTTTCTTAAATTTCGCCATGGTTGTTGCCATAGATCGCGGTCCACACGGCGGTTACGCTACTATCCCAGTAGAGTCGCTTGTAACCGTAGGCATCTCGCCCCTCGAATTTCGCTTTGGCGCTTAGATTGCAGTTTACTCGGCGGTTGCGCCATTATCCCAATGGAATCGCTTGTAACTGTAGGCATCTCGCCCCTCAAATTACGCTAGCATCAATCAACATGATCCCATCACGAGGGATTCTAGTCCAAATGGACATTCCAACTTGTGGAAAATTCTACGTAGCTACGAATTTCAAATGGACACTCTTCACGAGTTCCAATACCTTCTTCAATAATAAATGGAAGGTACTTTTCCATATCCTCAGTTTAGGAAAACATAATATCAAATATATGTAGTACTTTCATTTCACATTTCGTACATATCATATCTATGTAAACATACATAAGATTTCCATAACAATGACTTTCTAAACTAACGATTTCAAATTTACCGCATTCATATATATATATATATATATAAGTTCTAAAAACCTACATATCCTATATCCATAACAAATAGAGGATTTCAAAAATTTTCCTCTAAGTCGATTTGGAAATTTAAGGTTATCTCAAACCTAATTCATATTCATAATTCCATTTATTATCGACTTTCACATTCAATTTGGATTTCACGCTTACATCGTCAATTCTCAACACAGAATTGATGTCTACCGATATATAACCTCTGAGCTCGTACGTCTCAGAGAAGGGTGTTAAGCTAAGAGAATAAATTCTCCGCCACCAACAGATATATATTTAATAGAGATCAATTGCTATGTCATCAATTCACAATGTTAGACATACAATCCAAATCATCATCTGAAATTCAAAGCTCAACTTATATTGTCTTTGATGTCGAAGTTAAACTCAATTTTAACTCAACGATTCAATCTTTTTGAAAAATTTCAAATTGAACTAATTGTTCAAATTCTCATTTAACTTTTCAACTTCGACTTCAAAAAAATGAATTTCAAATCATTTATTCCTTACGGAATATATTCACAACATTTCATCTTTGGAAAAACATTTCCATACTTATTTAAAAATAAGTAATTCACAAATCCATTTTTATTTTCAACATTTGAAAATATTCGATATACTTTAATCAAAATTAAGCATATATTTCATCTTTAAGGAAATCATTCTCTTTCACATATTTATTTGAGTTAAAACGAATGTTACGTAAAACATCGTTACGACAACTCAAAATCACTAGTATAGGGATTCGAAATTTAGATAGATGTATAAATCCCAATACTATACAAAACATTTCCTTTCGGAAATCATTTACTATAACAACAGTGTTATAGTCCATCATTTCCTTATTTCTCGAAAACGTCTATTTCAACAATGAATGTTGAAATCTATGGTTTCGATATTCAATGCCTTTGAAAACATCTTTTTAAAACAATTAACTTCGTTTTAAAATATCACTTTCCCAAACATGTCCATTTTATTCAATAATATATTCACTGTCCAAAATCGTGAATATACTTCATTTAACAAGCTATAAAGATTTACTTATCAAAATAAGTCATTTTCGAATTTATAAACAACGTTTATAAATTCCATTCCTATTTATAAAGACTTCAATTTATAAAAAAATCACTTTATTAACCATTCCTTTATAACTCAATTTTATATCAGAATTTTAATTTACAAGTAAATTACTTATAAATTCTTTTATTTTGCAACTTCGATTCATTTTATAACTTCACATTATAAAACTTTTAATTCTGTAATTTTTCATCCACTTATGAAATCCATTAATATTTCACTTTCAACACTTATACAAATTTATTTTAAAATTCTAATATTTTATCAATCTTTTCAAATCTTCCATTTAAACTGTTTATAATAATTCAAAAATTCCAATTTAAACTATTATATAATTTATCAGTTTTTCATTTCCAAAATAATCAACTAGTTCTTTAGTAAATCATTCATTGAATTGATTTCCAATTAAATCGCATTTGATTTATTCACATTGGATTTTACTAACATTCATTCATATTCAATTAGTTTACTTTCACTAATTTATATTCAAGTTAGTTTGCTTTCAATTCAAATCAAATTTGATTCTATTTAAATTTACTTATCTTTCAATTTGAATTCAATTTACATATCTTCCAATTTCCATTAATTCAATTTCATTAACCCTTAATGAATTTCTATACAATCAACTAGCAAAACCAAATTTATTTACTTTACTTACATTCAATTTGGTTCAACACACTTAATTTCAATTGGTTTATATTCTAATTCAGATTGAATTTTTATACTCACCATATTCACAATTCACTTTTACAATTAAAGTCGAATTTTCCTTTATATAACTCAAATTCATATTCATTGCTTCACTTTATCAATTCATTTTGATATCAAATTCAATTTGATTCAATATTACTTAAGCCATGTTTCATTTTATCTTCACTTGCATTTTATTTAACTTAACTTAGATTTTTCTTTCAAAAATCATTTTATTTAACTTTTGCTAAAGTCAAATTCATATCATGATTCAAAATTCAGATTTTGTTTTACTTATCTTTTAATTTATTTAACTTCCCAATTCATATTATATAATCACTTATCCTTCAAGTTTAAATTTCCATTTCAATAATTTATCAAATCCAGTTCAATTTATTTAACTTTCCTTTAGTTAAATTTCAAATCTATTCAAACAATTTTATACTTCTTTAGATTTGAAAAACGTTTTCTTTTTAAAGTGTTTCTAGTAACTATTCATATTAAACATCATAAACTAAGCTTTGTGTAAACCAAAGCTCTGATACCACTCTGTAACATTCCCCCTTTTGACCGCCTCCAGTCGGTAATTAAACCAACTCGAAACGTTCAAAAAGACGAATTGTTATTTAGTTTATAAGGTTTAAACAGAATCAGCCACAGAAACACAGAATAATAACAATGAATTAAAACAAATGAATCTTTATTTCATTACTATAAATCTTTTTGAATACATCAGAGTTTATACAATTTTAATACTGATACAGCGGAATATCTTAAAATACAATTTTCTTCTGAAAACTTAAGTGATTCTTTTCTCTCTCTAACTTCGCTGCTCGAAAATCTTCAAGCTGTAAAAATACTCGGTCTGACCCGAGTATTATATTCAAAAGAAAATAATACACAGGTCAGTCTAATTCAAACCAGTTTATTAGTGCATAGAGGCAATAATAATTTAAATAGATGACGGTTACAATAATTCCCGTCTATCCAATCCTTTTAACAAATAAATCGGATAACGAAAATTTTAACACTAAACAGTGTTAACAATAAATCAGTAGATTTAAATCATCAACAGAGATAAATAAACAATTTATCAAATTGACGAAATCAATTTAAAACAATTGAAATTGTCACTTTAAAACCATCAAAAACTCGATTGGCTGCCGTACACGCACGCGTGTACGGCCTCGCCAATACAGTATGAAAGATCAATGCATCACGACACAAAAGAAATATCAATTCAAAACTGTCGATTTTTGGGTGGCTGCAGTGCACGCTAACGTGCACGGCCTCGCCAACTCTTGTGCACCAACCAAAAGATCAACGAACCAAAAATCAAATGAAGATTTAAATATCAATGCCACAGCCTCAAGGGTCAAGGCAATTAGACCTGGAACAATGTGCACATACGTACACAATGAAAAATTCACAACGAACACAAGTCAAACCCAAAGTAACGGATTCAACTCAGTGTACAAGTCACAATACAACACTGCCCAGACCAAATACTATCAATATGGCCGAACAGAGACTCCAAACATATCAGAAAATATGCATAGATCTGAAACAAGAATGGCCAGACCATATATGAAACAAAATAGCAGGTCGAGAAAGTGCTCAGGGATAAAACACATCATAAATCAATGTCAAGGCCATGGTCAACAACCAGTTCAAACAAGTTCAACAATCAAAACTAGGATACATAGGCAACTGTCTACATGAGTTAGTCCAACATGCAAATGAAACTGGCCAAGGCCACTGACTCAATAGTGTATACATCAAAGACCAGAGCATGTACAAGTAAACTAAACAGGTTCAAATGATTCAAGTGAAGATGCAGTGAGGTTTGTACATGGATAAACAACATGAAGCACTGCAATTACAAATAGCAGTATAACTGGAACCAAACTCAAGCACAACTACTATGGTGACAAAACAGTTCCACAAATGAAGAAATCAGTTCAACACCGAGCACAGGCAGGGTGGAAGATTACTAGCATGAAATACGACTTAACCTAATATAAATGGCAACAATACTACATGTACCAGACCAAGGGAACAACAGAGACATGCTAAGCAAAATCAAGTGGGCTACCAATATACAACTCAGGTCAACTTGGGTTTAAAAAAAAATTTAATCAGTTTCTTTGATTTGAAAAAAACCAGATAGGTTGAAAGCCTGTAACAATTTGGTTTCCAAACGAAATTTTAAATTTGTTTTAGTCTGTAAATAAAATTTTAAAACTAAGTTTTATTCTGTGAGAATCAAACCAAATCAAATATAAATCGAAACAGTGATACCCGAAGCCAAAACAATATCACAAAGCCAAAGTCAAACTTGAATTCACCAGAAATTCACAAAACCAAACTGTGAAACCCCAAAATCACGAAAATATATAAATTCGAGCGAAGTCCATGTCATGCAGAGCAAAAATACGAAAACACGAAATCGAAAATACTAGAAATCCAAATTGCAAGCATCAATTTCTCAAGCAGCCAATTAAACAATTTAATGCGAACACGTAGAAGTCGAATTAGATGTGAGTGTCGAGAACACTCACCTTTGCCTGAATCGCTCGCGAGTTGAAGCCGTGGAAATCGAAGAGTTGAACGAGCCCTTGTTTTGAAGACGACGAGGCTGAAGTGAGAATCGCCAGACGAAACCGATGCCCTCAATTTCGTTCGCCACCATTTTTTTTCTTTTCTTCGATTTAGGTTTAGAGTTTGAATGAATGAGAAGAGGAACGATTGAATAAAATAAAAGGAGCAGACAACGTACGTGACGGCGAGAATACAGGGTAGGGTGGCTGATAGGTACGCGACTTCGGCTGAGATGATATAAAATATCGTGTACTAGAGATATGGTATAAGGTATGGTATTTTTTTTAATAACTTATGTCATTTGTTTTATAAATAAAACTTACTCAATTTTTTTAAAAATCATCATCTATATTATTTTTCATTTGCTTCTATCTTATCAATTTCAAAAATGTAAAGTTTTTAATTTTAATTAAATAAGATAAATTCGATTTTTAAAATCCAAAGCAAATTTCCTTGTTATAATATAAATTCCGATTCAAATTATTATTAAATTTTCAGTAGATTAAATCCTAAAATTTAATCATCAAATTCATCCTGATAGATTGAAATTCGAGTCAATTCAACATTCAAATATTTAAAATTAATTAAATATTCTCGATTTAAATTGTTCAAAATTTAGGGTCGTTACATTGAGCTTTTGGACATTTATGTTGAAACAAAATTCTAAATCATAACAACCAAAGTTTCTTGAAGTTAACGGGAGTGATACTGAGTTTGTGGTTTTCGGATATTATCCAAGAAATATATAAAAGTATCATTTGACGAGAATCAAAATTAAGCAAATATTTTTTCATAGAAATCAAACAGTTTGATTTTCAGCTAAAATGTCGATGAAGCATGTATCTCTAAGAAAGAACATTAAAGTATTAAAATGTTTCTACAACTCTAAGTAAACGGCAAACTTATGATTGTTAATGATAAACCCGTGTTAAAATCATTTTAGTTTGGTTGTATAATACTTGACATTGGATTTAAAAAGACATCCTTTATAGTAAGTATAAAAGGATGTTGGGAATGTCCTAAATATACACAGACATCGTATTAAAATGTTTAATACGGAGCATGTAAGATGAATTCCTTGCATTGGCAATAGGAATATCATACATGATGCATTGTCCATAATATAGCATGTTGCTTATGTATATGAGACTTACAGTAAGTTCAAATCCGAATTAAGATAACCAAACGATAGTTTAGATTGTTCACGAATATTTATGAAATACTAGATATTGGTCATAGAAACAACAAACTCCTTTTGAAGGAGTATCAGACTTGAACTTCACAAGTGATATCGAGTATAGCATGTCTATCCTAAATTCATTAACCTTAGTTAAGAAGCCTTAAGTTGGAAATGTTCCAAACAAGAGGTTGTGATTAATTTAACCAATAGGCTATGAACATTGCCTTGAATAAGTGCAACAACAAAAGTAATGTATACTTACACAATGCACAAATTTATAACTGAGCTAGGGGTCACTACAACAGAAAACACTTTTAACAGCGTTTTAAAAACACTGTTAAAGCTTTTTGCAGCTTATGAAGAACGTTGTATAACGACATACTGTAATAAGCACAGATCTTACAATAGGATTTTCAGAAACAGGGCCTAAAGTTGTTTTACCATGGCCATTTCACCTATGATATGTTAGAGTTTTTCAAAAACACCGTCTAAAGCTTTTCTATCGTAGCCTTTTTACCTACACGAGGTTAGAGTTTTTGTAGCAGTTTTACCTACGTCTTGTTAGATTTTAGGTTAGCATTTTAAAAATGCTAAAAAAAATTTCATGGTTTTTGGAAAATGCTATGTAACAAATCCTATAAACACTGACTAAAGATATTTAACAATGTTTTAGAAACATTGTAAAATCTTTTGCATCATGTTAACATTGAAAAGTGAACGCTAACACCCGGTGTGTGTGTAATAAGATCGTGAAAGCACCACCTGTGTGACGGGAACAGATAACAAGCAGGAAAATAGCAGAAATGCAGTAAAAGACAGCAATTTATAGTGGTTCGGCTTGAGTTTTAGCCTACGTCCACTTTGAATCTCTTTGTAATTGAATCCGGTTACAAATCGGCACAAATCTCTTATGAAAATAGTACAATTCGATCACAAGAAACAATCTTGGCTACTAGCTCAATCTTCGATGTTGAAACTCGTTGAATCCATGTTGGATGTAAGGAATTTCTCTCGAAGCTTGTTGTAGTGTCGCGAATGCTTGAAGGATCCTTGATTGCTGAATGAGTGAAGAGTTCGACAGAGTAACGGCGCTGTAGAAATGATTTGCCAAAAGTTCTTTTCATGTTGGAAGTGGTGGGGTATTTATAGGAGCTGATTTGGAGACTGGAAATTTTCCAAAGTCCTAAGTCGTAGCCGACTTATGATAGGTCGCTGCCGGCTTACCAGCTTCAACACTTCCTCCGTAGTTCACCTCCTCTTCTGGTTTTCTGCTTCAAGTCCTAAGTCGCCGAAGACTTAAGGCAAGTCGGTGACGAGGTAAAGGTGTATAAGGTGTCCTGAGATTGTACACGACTTAGTATAAGTCGTAGGTCGGCGACGACTTAAAAGATAGGTCGTAGGTCTTAAGTTCTCAACAAATGCCTTAGGTCCAAGACTCCCTTATCTCGAAGACCCTTAAGTCGTAGTGCTTCTTAACTCGGTGTTGTTAGGTCGGAGCAGAGTTAACTCGCAATCTTAAGTCGGCAATTTGTTAACTCGGCAGCCCTTGCTAACTCGTAATTTGTTAAGTCGGTTGGCTTCCTTAAGTCGGTAGTCATCTTAAGTCAGAGCGTATCTTATCTCGAAGTCTTTCTTGGGTCGGAGTAGGCTTCTAGGTCGGCATGTGTTTAGATCGGAAGCTATTCTAGCTCGTATACTGTTAGGTCAGGCCGTTCCTTAAGTCGTCTTCTGTTAGGTCGCGAATCAGAGGATTAACATTTGCCCCTCGAAGTGTGTGCCTAGGTCATAGGTCATATACTTCGATTTTCTTAACCTGCTCTTTGATTAGGTCGGGGGCGAGCTAACAGAGGTCTTAGGTCGGCAGCATGCAAGTCGCCTCACCTTCCTGCGAATAAATAGTTGAGTCATCCTTCCCCTTCCTCACTCATTTTTCTTCTCAATTCAGCCATTAACGCAATTTCGAGCCCTCAGAGATAAATTCCATTCATCCAATCGTCGATCAACCTCCTGTTATACATCGTAAGTTAATCTGATCCGAGTTTACCCATGCCCACTGTCGAATCGATGACTCCCCAGTTTTCAACTTCCATTTGTTTGTCGCGGTTCATTATGAATACCCCTTCGACTGTTCCGTCATTGCTATCGATCACGTTGCAGTTGTGGTAGGGCAACAATACATCAGATTCGCAACAAACCCGAGGCGATTCAGATTGGTTTTTCTGGGCGATCCAATGGTGTGATGGAATTAGGATCGTCATTGATTGTGAGGTTATTGGGCTATCGAATTAAAAGTTATGGAAGAGAGTGGGTTGATGTACTGACTCGGTCACAACTTAGTGATTTCACTGATTTAAGTCGGAACCGACTTAGCAATTTCACGTTTCCTAGGTTTTGAGTCGCTTCCGAGTTAGGACTTAGAGGATTTCTTGTTGCTTTGAACTAGTTTTGCTTCTTAATCTGGCCAAGACTCGGGAACTACTAGCTTTGACCCATAGGGAATTTCTCTTAAGTCGTCACCGAGTTAGTACTTAGGTTTTCGGCGACTAAGCAGATGACTTTTGAACTTTGCCTTAACTTTGAACTGTTGAACTATGAACTGTGTTGCATGTATTTCTTTCTACAGATTGCTTCAATTTGCAAGTTAACAATCCTGTTTAACACAACATTTACAGAGTACTGGGACGAATATACTGTCACTGACTGCCCACATCGAATGACAGATTAGTTGGTAAAGAGAAAGTTAAATTGAATGAATATGAACGAGATGCTGTACAATAACCAATTCAAGTGAAGTATTAAAACAAAATCATAATAGTCAAATGAAACTGATTTGTCTGTATTAACACTGCACTTGATCATTGACAAGTTCTGAAACTCTGTAATCGATTGATTGACAACTACTTTAATTCCAGTTATGCTTGTCTTTTATTTTCATTAGTTTTGCACAACACTTCACACTTTTTAGGAAACGTGCACCTTCACATTTGAACATTCAGCTGATTGTGTAGAATGTCTTCTCCACAAGAAGGAACAGAGCAAGTTGAAGATGCATTTCCAGTTGCTGTCCCGCTAAATGATCCTCCATAAAGGACTCCTACTACTTTGAGACATAAAGCCTTTCGTCAACTATGCATCCAGTTCGGCATTGCTGAAGCTGACGCTTTGCTTCCCGAAATAAATGATACTGCTGACAGGCCGCCCCATGGCTTTGTCGCAGTTAACCGCCAAATGTGCTCGAGCGGAGCTATCCCCCCATTCAATGACTGCATTCGAGAACTTCTTCTCCGACTATCTATCTCCCCTTTTCAATTACACCCTAATGGCTACGCCATTCTGCTGGGACTATGCGTGCTTTTTAGGAGAACGCTGGACCGCTTTCCTAGTTTCGGAGAAATTCGCTATCTGTGTACTTTTGCTAAAAATAAAGATCATCCCTCCATCATAGTCGTGAGGAGCGCGAGAAATCGTAAGTTGATCACCGGTCTCCCTGAAAGTGTTCATAGTTTCCTGAGCCTGTTTTTCTATGTTCGCTGTCCTCCGGGGTTTTATGCTATTTGGAGAGTAGGGAGTAAGATCACTTGCATCTGTTTCTTATGTTCTTTCAAACTTACCGAAGTTCGAGTTATCAAGTGCTAACTTTGCCTTTTTTCCTTTTTAGCACTTCCTCCTCCTTCTAAAGATCTCGGTCACAAAGTGACTTTCGAGAGGCTTATGGCGGTGCCTGTAGAGGAGAGGAGTATCCAGTTTCTATTAGATGATGATCTTTTGCACCAATTTGGGCTTCTACATCCTTCCAGGTCGACTCGAATTCATGAAATTTCTAGTTCTAACACAGAAACGTTGGCTGCTTCGGGCTCTCAAGCAGAGGCATCGAATGCCCCAGTTTCTGCGGAAGAAGTTGCATCAGAAACACCCGTCATAGAAGCTGCTTTGATAAAGTGTTCCGCATCCACTGATGTTGTAGGGTTAGTTAGCAAGTCGGCACTTGCCCCAATTATTGAGGAAGAAGAGAATCCTCGAGTTTCTGAAAAATCAATTGATATGGAAGTTGAAAAAGAGAAATCTGCTGAACACCTGGGTGATGACACCTTTGATGGCTTGAGCGATATCATGATAACTTCTCAAGAGCTTTTCGGGGATAACAATCCAAAAGCGACTTCTCCCGTTGTCGAGGCGACTTCCACCTTTAAACAATCCCAGACGCCTACTACGCCAGTCGTATCTGTTTCCACACTAAAGCGTGGTCTGTAGTTTGACGCATGTAGTTTGCACGCCACACACACTTAGGATTTTTCAGCACTTATAAGCACTTATCCTCTTTTTTCCTGGAAATTTCTAAACTTTACTCCTTTTCTGCTTTCAGGTTCTCCAATGGGACGTACAGGTTCATATTATGACTCATTCAAGTACCATGGAGGCCGCGGATCCTATGACTTTAGGAAGTACCTTGATACCCCAAAAGAAATAGATGAAGAGAGGGCTCGAAGGAAAGCCCAGGAGAAACGGGATTACGATCAGCGGCAAAGAAGAAAAGATGCCGAGCGATATGACTCTTCCCGTAGAAGTGACTACTCTCATAAGCGGAAGTCTTATGATGATAAGGGAAAAACTCAGATTGCTGACGAACCGAGCAAGCGATCTAAGCCGATTGACGCGTTTGAAATTTCTGAAAAGACTGACGCTCCCATTTCTTCCGATATTCCGGCCAGTTCTCCTCCTCTGAAGAAATCTGACATTCAGACTATCATTAACAGGTCACAATATCAAGTCAAAGACGGCCCCCCAACACTTCAGAGTCGTTTTCCGAATTGGTGCCTAAAAGGGGTGCGCTTTGACTTGGACTTAGTTCCGATTGATAAGCAAGACATGCTTAGTAGTCTTGACGCAGTCAGGCTTAATATCGAGAGGATGTCGCAGTGGCAGAAGCTTGTCGATGAACTCCAAAGGGTTAATCACATGAATCTTGAAAATATGTTGACTCTGGAGAACGACAAAGCTGAATGGGATAAATGGCGTAAACAGCATGATGCGGAGATGACTAGCATCGCTGATGACAACGCAAAGCTTGAATCTGAAGTCAAGCAACTTAAGGAAGATCTCGCCTCCTCTTCTACAACTCATACCCAAAGAGAAGAAGTTCTTCAGAAGCAAGTGCAGGACGCACATGCTGCACAAAGAGATGCTGAACTGAAGGTTGCGGCTAAGGAGAGCATTGTTGAGAAATATCGCATGGAAAATGCTAAACTACGGAATACAACCGCTTCTCAAAACGCGGAGATTGAGGTGCTGAAAGTTAGGCTTCTTCAAGTTGAAAAGGAGCGCGACGAGGCTGTTTCCAGTCAAGTTGCAGCTATTGCCGAGAAAGAAGCGGCCGAGCAATCTCATGCGGAAACAAAAGCCGGTGTCAGTTCTACTTTATTTGACTTTTACCTACACAGCGTTCTGGGTCATGGGAGCCTCGCCTTTCTGGGCTCTGACTATGAAATTACACTAGCTGAAGTGTGGGAAGTCGCACTTGACATGCTTGGCGGGGCCGGTTATGATGAATCGGAACTTGAGGAGCGCTATCTTGATGATGAGGCTCGTGCTGCTCTTGCCATAGGAAGAGAAAAACTTGCCAGAGCGCGAGCTGAGTCAGCGGGAGATGAATACCCGAAAGAGGTAGCTCCTTCAACTGCCCCTGTTCATGCTTCAACTTCGGCCGATGCCAACATCATAGACTCCAGCTCTCATTCTTCACATCCAGCTAAAGTTGCTCAAGAAACTGCAACTACTCCTACTGAGGATGAGGCACCGGATGATATTGAAGCCGAGAAATTTGAGATTGATCTTGCAAAGCCAAATCCTCCAGGTAATTTTGGCGTCGTCGCGGGCCCGATGAACCAGTCATTCGATTTAGCCGAACTCGACGACCTTCTTACTTGTTATTTAAACTTTGGTGAACCGATGCCTTCTCTATTTTCGGAGGATGTTGATTTTAACTTCTTTTCTTCTACAGCGGAGGCACCAGACACTGCACAAGCTTTCACTCCTTCAGTTGCCGTTCCTCCGTCTTCCCAAGTTACTCCTCCTTCTGCTTCCCAACCGGGATCACAGGCAGAGAAAATCGAAGCTCTTCAAGGCTTGGATGATCCGGCTGCTTCACAGGAGCAGAAGGCGGAGGATCTTGAAGACATTGAGAAGACCCCGGAGCGGTCTCTTGATGACGATACGAAGCTCTCAACATTGCTTACTACTCCGGGGAGCGAATCTTCTTCAAAGAGGAAGGGGAAGTGTGCCGTAAGGAAGAAGAAGAAGACTTCCACTGGAGAGGAGGCAGTAGTTGATCTGGCCGTACCTCTTTCTCCTTCTGCCCCTACCCGTTCACAACGACTTCAAAAGCTAATCATTAGGCCGGGTAAGGGCTCAAAAGGTGGCAAAAAGAAGGAATAATCAAGCTGGATCTTCTACTTATTATTTTTGCTTTTTGCATGTATTGACCGGGGATTGTGCGGGTACCGGTCCTCGCTTTTGCTTTTTTGAGATATCTGCACATGTAAAGAATTTTCATAGTACTAAATAAAACAATTATTTTACTTGTACAAACTCTTGTGTATGTGAGAATGCATTTGTTTTTTATTTTTAGTGTAGAACAAACGATTCCTTCTACTTGTACAAACTTTTTGTCTGTGTTTAAGAATGCATTTATTCCACATCTTTTCGCGTGATATTGTTATGTGCTTGTGGTATGTCACTTGAATACTACTTTTTATTGTTATAGCTGTATCATATGATATTGCCCCTATACCACAAGTGCATTACAATATCTTGTTGCTTTTGGCGAGACCTGCGCTCTTATTTTTCATAGAATAACTATTCCGTCTTTAAGGGAACGATTATTCTACTTAAATGGAGCGTGTCTCATTTTCGGAGAAGTTTTTTACGCTTCAACCTTCGGAGATGTTCACTTCATGTTTTCGAGAAGTGAATTCTCCTACACGGTAAAGCGAACCTCAGACAAGGATATTACTTAGCACTTCAATTTCTGGGGAAG
This sequence comes from Allium fistulosum, assembly GCA_030737815.1. Taxonomy (NCBI): domain Eukaryota; kingdom Viridiplantae; phylum Streptophyta; class Magnoliopsida; order Asparagales; family Amaryllidaceae; genus Allium; species Allium fistulosum. Next base: position 616,290,873 of record CM060908.1, on the reverse strand, counting down.
AGTTTTTCAAGATGAACAAGTAGGTCTTCCCTAAGAACTGAAGTGTGCCTCTAAGGAGGGCTTTTTTGGTATTTTTGAGGAGTAGCATTTGGACTCCGAAGAGTAGCATTATGCTTTATGGAGTATTGTTGTGCCCCCGGAGAGGTCTTGTGCTTCCGAAGAAGTCTTGATTTTGGTCTCCGAAGAGAAGCAATGTTGGTCTCCGAAGAGAAGCAATTTTTGTATTTCTACTCGGGTGAAGTGGGTCTCCGAAGAGAAGCATTTTGCACTTTTACCCTGGTGAAATGTGCCTCCGAAGAGGGCTTTTTATTTTGTGCTTCAAGCATGGTGAAGCGTGCCTCCGAAGATGGCTTGTGCCTCCGAAGAGGGCTTGTGCCTCCGAAGAGGGCTTGTGCCTCCGAAGAGGGCTTGTGATTGCCTGGAAGTTACTTTCTCATGGTCAGAGGGGTCTACGGGGCGAACGCAAGTTGCCTGATTGGATGTTTGCTTGCACAAACGATCGCAATTAACTAACAAGGTGCCCCTTTGGTAGTCCCACCGATCTTTTTGATTGAGTAAAGCACTCCCATTTATTGGCGTGCCTCGTTAGAGGGCTTTGGTTGGTTGGTGTGCCAGGTAGGTTGCATCTCAGGGGCGAGTGGATCCACGGGACGGACGTATGCTATCTGATCGGATGCATCACGACCAGTTAACGAGGGTCCTGTTCCTTCTGCTTAGGAAGGTGTCACTTTAGTGGATCTCCTGGCCTTCCTGTTGAGAGGCATTCCTCCCTTTGTTTGCTTCTTTGTTTGCTTGGCAATTTTCTCTCATCATCTGCCCATTAGCGATCTCTTATTGTCGTTTCCAAGCACATCTTCTTTCCTTTTGCGAGTAAATTGCTTCATCCGAAGGAATGTACTTCACTGTTGAATGACTTCACGAGACAAACGCGAGTTATCTAGCTGGATGCCTATTCATAACGACAATCTCAACTAGTGAACAAAGGTTTGTCCCGGTGAAGTCGCCAACTTTTTATGTGAAGTCTTCCTTGCATAGGATTTGAGTTTGGAATTTTTTGTCGCTTGGTTTTTGTGCAATAGCTGATTTATAGAGGTCGCTTAGCTTTGTGATGAGCAAGCCTTGTTATAATGTCCTGCAATTTTGAATCGATATTTTAGCGATACATTTAAAGTATTTACATATCGAAATAAAACAGGCATTATGAAATAGTAAAGAACACAAGATTTATAGTGGTTCGGCCAAGAATCGGGCCTACGTCCACTTTATAGCTTTCATTCATTTACACTGATTTACAATATTTCACAATATAACTGATACATTCATCATCATTTTACAATTTTGAGCAGAGCTCTTTTCAAGTAAAATAAGGACGCAAGTGGTTGCTGTTCCAGGCTCTTGGAATTGGATCTCCTTCAACAGTTATGAGTTTGAAAGTGCCATCAAGAAGTTTAGTGCCTATGACATATGTCCCTTCCCAGTTTGGCCCAAACACACCAGTTGCTGTCATGATCCTTTTCAAAACCAAGTCTCCGATTTCAAAGCTGCGTTGGCGAACTTTAGAGTTGAAATGCCTGGCTATTCTCTGCTGATGAGCTGAAATTCTGAGCCTAGCTTCTTCTCTTTTCTCATCAAGAAAATCAAGTGCTTCAAGTTGCAGTTTTTCATTTTCGGATTCGTTGAAGTGAACTCTTCTATGTGAAGGAACTTCTACTTCTACTGGAATCATTGCCTCAGATCCGTATGCCAGTGAAAATGGAGTGTGCCCAGTCGCAGTTTTGTGAGTAGTTCTGTACGCCCATAGTGCTAATGGAAGCCTATCAACCCAACCACCTTTTGCTTTTTCAAGTTGTTTTTTGATAGTTGACTTGATGATCTTATTAACTGCTTCCACTTGCCCATTTGCCTGCGGATGAGCCACTGCTGAGAAGCTTTTTCGAATTCTGAACCGTTTGCAAAAATCCTGGAATTCTTCACTTTCGAACTGAGTACCGTTGTCTGTGATTATCTTCTGTGGCACACCATATCTGCAAATGATATTCTTTGTTACAAAATTTATCATCTTTTTTGAAGTGATGGTGGCCAAAGGTTCAGCTTCAGCCCATTTGGTGAAATAATCAACGGCAACAATAGTATATTTAATTCCTGATTTAGCGATCGGTAATGGTCCAATCAGGTCTATTCCCCAAATGGCAAATGGCCATGGGCTGACCATCTGTGTGAGTTCTGTAGAGGGCGCTCTTGGAATTTTCGCAAATCTTTGACATTTGTCGCACTTCCTGGAGTAAGCTGCAGCATCTCGATTAATATCCGGCCAGAAATACCCATATCGGAGAATTTTCTTTGCGAGTGTTTGACCACCTGAATGATCTCCACATTCTCCTCCGTGTACCTCTGCTAAAATTGTCTTAGCTTCTTCCTTGGTTACACATCGAAGTAATGGCATTGAGAATCCCCGTCTGTACAACCGACCATCCTGAATTACATATCTTGATGCTTTTCTCAACAGCTTTAGGCGTTCTTTAGAGTTTTCTGGTAATGAACCATTGAGCAGATATCCTTTGATTGGAGTCATCCATGATTCATGCTCTGGAGACGCGGCCATAATCCAATCAACATCCATTTCATCAATGCTTGGAGCCGACAGAACTTCCACAGGAACTAATCCCAGTAATTGAGCTTCCCCGGAACTAGAATACTTTGCTAGAGAATCTGCCTTCATATTTTCTTCCCGAGGTATGTGGCTTATTGAATAGTGATCGAAATCATTGAGAAGTTCGGAAGTTTTTGTCAAATATGCAGGCAAATTTCCTCCTTTGGCCTGAAATTCTTTCTTCACTTGGCAAACAATAAGCTGAGAATCGCTGAAAATCTGTATCACTTTGATGTTTAACTCCTTGGCGATTTTTAATCCGGCAATGAGGGCTTCATATTCTGCTTCATTGTTTGTCGAAGGGAATTCCAGTCTCAATGCATAACATAGTGATCGTCCTTCGGGAGTTTCGAGCACAACTCCTGCCCCAGAACAATAATCATTTCTCGAACCATCAACATACAACTTCCACTGTATCGGAATGCAGTCAGTTGTTTCTTCCTTACTGTCACCTTTGTCAGTGGACTCCGCAATGAAATCTGCTAAAGCTTGTCTGTTAATTGCTCTTCGGGGGTGGTAAGTGATGTCATATTGGCTGAGTTCTATGTTCCACTTCAAGAGATGACCCGAAGTTTCAGGACGATACAGGACTTGCTTTAGAGGTTGATCAGTCAGGACTTTGATAGGATGAGATTGAAAATAGGGTCTCAACTTTCTGGAAGCGATTAGCAAACAATAAGCAAGCTTCTCTATTTTTGAATAATTCATCTCTGCCCCAGTGAACCGTTTGCTGATGTAGTAAACTGGACGTTGTATTTTCATATCTTCTCGTACGAGTGCTGCACTTAGAGCATGGGATGAAATTGCTAAATAGATGAAGAGGTCTTCGCCATCACTAGGCTTGGAGAGGACCGGAGGAGTTCTCATATGATGAATCAGTTGATCGAAAGCATTCTGACATTCAGGAGTCCATTCGAAATTTTTCTTTCCTTTCTTTAGAGCATCAAAGAAGGGAATGCATTTTTCTGTGGCCTTGGAAATGAAGCGACTAAGAGAAGCAAACTTTCCATTGAGACTTTGCAGTTCTTTCTTTGTTCTAGGGGCTTTAACTTCTCTTAAAGCTGTTATTTGAGCAGGATTGGCCTCGATGCCCCTAGTGCTTACGATGAAACCCAGGAATTTTCCAGACTCTACTCCGAATGAACATTTCAATGGATTGAGCTTCATTCCGTATTTTCGAAGAATTGTGAACATATCCGCCAAGTGATCCATGTGGTCTACTGCTTTCTTTGACTTTACTAACATATCATCAACATAGACTTCCATAGTTTTGCCAATCTGAGGTTTGAACATAGCGTTGACAAGTCTTTGGTAGGTTGCCCCTGCATTCTTTAATCCGAATGGCATGACTTTGTAACAGTAGAGTCCCACATCTGTAATAAAGCTTGTGTCCTCCTGATCTGGTTTATTCATCATAATCTGATTGTATCCAGAGTAGGCATCCATAAAAGACAACAACTCATGTCCAGCCGTCCCATCCACCAGTTGATCGATTCTAGGCAATGGGAAGCAGTCTTTGGGGCAAGCTTTGTTTAGATCTGAGAAATCAATGCATACTCTCCACTTTCCATTTGCCTTCTTAACCAGTACTGGATTTGAAACCCAATTTGGATAAGTGGATTCTTTGATGAAATTATTCTCCAAGAGACGATCTACTTCTTCCTTTAAAGCTGCTGACCTTTCTGGACCTTGAGTTCTTCTTTTCTGTTTTACTGGTGTGAATTTCAGATCGACATTCAGAGTGTGAACAGCAATTGTTGGAGAGATTCCACACATATCAGCATGACACCAAGCGAACACGTCCAGATTTGCTTTTAAAAATGATATCAGTGTATTTTGAACTGCTGTACTTAGTTGCGAACCCACATTAAGTACTTTGTTTGGGTCTTTGGAGTCGACAGGTATTGGTACCGTAACTTCCACAGGCACCACTCTATTCTCCTCTGCACTGGATTTTCTGGGGTCCATTTCTCGCCTTGCACCACTATGCTCACCAGTGCAGGGACCACCCTGTATTTGCTATAAGGTTGGGTTTTTGATGCGGAGGAGAGCTGCTGCATCCTTACCCATCTCTCTCTTTCTGGCTTCTCGAAGCTCTATGAGATAACATTCGCGTCCAGCATTTTGATCTCCCTTGATGACACCAACACCATTTTCTGTAGGAAACTTCATAGTTAGGCACCATGGAGCCAAAATGGCCTTGAATGCAGCTAGAGTCGGCCTGCCTAGGAAAGCATTGTAGGCAGAAAATTCATCGACAATCATAAAGGTTTGTTTGCGAGCTACCCTTTTCTGCCCTTCACCAAGTTCCACGAACAACTCGACAGTTCCGATTGGTTGCTGTGGTTCCCCAGTGAAACCAACGATCTTTTGTGACGAAGCCTGTACGTCGGTCATCGGGATCTTCATCTGGTCAAACGTTTTCTTGAAGAGTATATTGCAGGAAGCACCGCAATCAATGAGCACTCGTCTTACTATAGCCGGTCCAATTCCTGCAGATATAACCAAGGGATCTATGGTCGGAGCTTCAATACCAATAGAATCCCTAGCTTTGAACATAATATCATCATCCGAAATCTTTTGCTGTTTCAGAGGTGCAACATTTTCTACAGCAAAAACATCTTCCTCTGCTGGGATATACTTCAAAGCATGAGCATATCGTTCCATTTCACCCCAGCTTCTGCCTTCTGGGTGTGGGCCCCTTGTAATGACGTTGATAACGGGCCTCTCAGATTCATGTGCCACAGTACCTTTACCCGAACTTGATGGCTGAGTAGGGGGTTGTTGCCTCTGAGTAGACGAAGATGGGTCACTTCTGTTTTTCTTGACATATTGTTGCAGCTTGTTTTCTCTCAATAATTCTTCAATTAAGCTCTTTAAGTGACGACAGTCATTGGTATCATGACCGGGTTGGTTGTGAAAGCGGCAGAACTTTCCATTTCTCATAGCGCCCTTTCCCGGTTTTATCTCAGCTGGTTTGGGATAATCCACAGCATCTTTGGTGGCGAAGAAGATATTTTCCAAAGTGTCGGTCAATGGAGTGAAATCTGAAGGTTTGAAGAAGCGAGGTTTCTTTGTATCCTTTTGTTTCTTCCCCTCGTGATTTTCCCTTTTCTGACCTCCGGAATCCTTCTTCACCGAAACAGCGATATTATTTTCCACCTTTGCTGCCACCACTTTCATTGGTGCCGGAAGATTTTCCAAGCGTATGAATTCATCAGCTTTCTTGTAGAATTTCTCGAGAGAATTTGGCTCCTTCATCTTCAGCCATTTTCCAAATTTGCTCGATTTATCGATAGCACGCATCAAATAGGTCAAGATCATTCATGGCTCTGCGTTATCAACTTCTGCCAGAGCTAGATTGAAGCGGTTCAGGAAGGATTTGATAGGCTCTCCCGGACTCTGCTCAAGACTGGACAATGACATTATGTCTTTTGCCTTTGAAGCGTATAGCCTGAATTGCTCTTTAAACTTTCTAGTTAGATCGGAAAACTGATCTACTGATCGGACAGGAAGTTTGGTGAACCAGAGAAGTGCCACTCCTTCCAAATATACTGGGAAATACCGGCACTTGATTTCATCAGTTGCTCTTGCACCGGTCATGTGCCAGTCATACTTATACAAGAATTGGTTTGGATCACTTGTTCCCCGATAAGCAGGAATGGTGGGGGGAACAATTTTTCTAGGAAATTCAGCCTTTAGAATCTTCTCGGTAAACGGAGTCTTACTTGGCGCGAATCCCCATTCGCTCTCATCTTCACCTCTTTGCATGCTCTCTTTCATTATTTGCTTGATCATGCCAGAAAGATATTCCTCATTGTTCAAAGATTTTGCGGAGTAGACTTCTACCATTTTCTCTGAAGTTTGCCCAGGCAGATGTTCGCGGAAAATTGGTGATGGTCTAGACCCTTCAGCTTGGAGGGGTGCCCCTTCAGCAGCACCTGATCCCCCCTGAGGAATATTTCTCCCTTCGGAGTTGCGAAGAGCATCAGCGGTGTTTTCTTCATTACCCACTGGTCTTTGATTGGCACCAAGCAGAGCATTCAGTTTTTCCATCATTAGATTGTTTTGAGTCTCAATTTGTTGGTATAGTCCGGATACAGCAGCGTCTAGCTCCTCTCGCGTCACTCCGACGCTTGGAGCTGCTTGACTTGGTGAAGCAGAAGTGGCGGTATCATCATGAACATTTTCAGATCTGACAACCTTTCATTTCCTTCCAGGAGCCATTATGTCTGATAGACTTCTGGTTTTGTAGGAAATCTTTTCAACAAACTTGTGTGAAGCAATGATGGATGGTAGCCTGAGTTGGGTTCTCAGTGAAAGCACCAAAATGTTAACGTTGAAAAGTGAACGCTAACACCCGGTGTGTGTGTAATAAGATCGTGAAAGCACCACCCGTGTGACGGGAACAGATAACAAGCAAGAAAATAGCAGAAATGCAGTAAAAGACAGCAATTTATAGTGGTTCGGCTTGAGTTTTAGCCTACGTCCACTTTGAATCTCTTTGTAATTGAATCCGGTTACAAATCGGCACAAATCTCTTATGAAAACAGTACAATTCGATCACAAGAAACAATCTTGGCTACTAGCTCAATCTTCGATGTTGAAACTCGTTGAATCCATGTTGGATGTAAGGAATTTCTCTCGAAGCTTGTTGTAGTGTCGCGAATGCTTGAAGGATCCTTGATTGCTGAATGAGTGAAGAGTTCGATAGAGTAACGGCGCTGTAGAAATGATTTGCCAAAAGTCCTTTTCATGTTGGAAGTGGTGGGGTATTTATAGGAGCTGATTTGGAGACTGGAAATTTTCCTAAGTCCTAAGTCGTAGCCGACTTATGATAGGTCGCTGCCGGCTTACCAGCTTCAACACTTCCTCCGTAGTTCACCTCCTCTTCTGGTTTTCTACTTCAAGTCCTAAGTCGCCGAAGACTTAAGGCAAGTCGGTGACGAGGTAAAGGTGTATAAGGTGTCCTGAGATTGTACACGACTTAGTATAAGTCGTAGGTCGGCGACGACTTAAAAGATAGGTCGTAGGTCTTAAGTTCTCAACAAATGCCTTAGGTCCAAGACTCCCTTATCTCGAAGACCCTTAAGTCGTAGTGCTTCTTAACTCGGTGTTGTTAGGTCGGAGCAGAGTTAACTCGCAATCTTAAGTCGGCAATTTGTTAACTCGGCAGCCCTTGCTAACTCGCAATTTGTTAAGTCGGTTGGCTTCCTTAAGTCGGTAGTCATCTTAAGTCGGAGCGTATCTTATCTCGAAGTCTTTCTTGGGTCGGAGTAGGCTTCTAGGTCGGCATGTGTTTAGATCGGAAGCTATTCTAGCTCGTATACTGTTAGGTCAGGCCGTTCCTTAAGTCGTCTTCTGTTAGGTCGCGAATCAGAGGATTAACATGCATCATTCTAATCTTTGTAATGTTAGAGTTTACATAGAATATCCGAATATTATAATATCTAAAATAAAACATATTCAAATACAGTTCAATCAATTCAAACAACATTAAAAGAAAATATTTGATAATCTAAATAGATTATATATTAAACATAATAGAAGTTACACCAAGTTCATACACCAAACATAATATTTTGTAGGAAATACTTTAATTATACATGATAGTACAATAAAGATTCTACAAAAAAACTTGTCAAAGTAGTGAAATATCGTGATCACCGAGCTTGTCCTCTTTAACAATCCGTGCTCTATAAAAATATAATAATTCTGGAACAATAACATAAGTAGAAGTTATCAAACCTACTTAAAAAAATCAAATAATAATTATTAGTAATAGTATTACTATTATAATTATTATCTTTACCGTTGATTTTTGTGAAATTATTTAAAATGTTAAAACTTGGTTAATTTTTAGAAACTTTGTTAGCTTAATTAACTTAGTTAAATATCTTTAAAACATAGTAAAATTTTAGAAACTTAGTAAGCTTCATAAATTTTTATAAAATACAGTTTATTTTCTGAACTCATTTAATTTTTATATAACTTGATTAACTTAGTTAATTTTTATATAACAAAGTTAAATTTTACAAATTTGATTAACTTAGTTAAATGTTTATAAGACTTAGTTAACTTTCATAAAATGAAGTCTAATTTTATAAACTTTGTTATTTTTATAAGTTTAATTAACTTTGTATACTTAATTAATTTTATAGGTAATTCTAATAATGATTTTTAGAAAATTAGTCATTTTTATAAACATAATTAATTTTTATGAATCAATCTAATTTTTATAAACATGGTTAACTTTTATAAAATGAAGTTTAATTTTATAAACTTGGATATTTTTATAAACTTAATTAATTTTTTATAACTTAATTAATTTTTATAAATTTAGTAATTTTGATAATAATTTTTATATACTCAATAATTTTTATAAACATAGTTATTATTTACGAATTAATCTAATTATTATCAATTTATTTAATTTAATTTATTTTTATAAAACTCAGTTAACTTGATCAATTTCATAAACTTGGTTAAATTTTTTAAAATTTTATTAATTTTTATAAGTTTGTTATTTTCATAAGCATATTAAATTTTCATTAAACTTTGTTATCTTTTTTAACTTTTATAAATTTAGTTAATTTTTGTAAAATATAGCCTACTTAGTTAAATTTTATAAAACATGGCTACTTTAGTTAATTTTATGAAACTTAATTAACTGAGTTAATTTTTATAAACTTAGCTTTTTTATTAAAATTATAATTATTTTTTATATACTTAATTATTTTTATAAACTTGTTTGATTTTTATAAGACTTAATGAACTTAGTTAACTTTTCAATTTAGTTAATTTTTAGAAAACTTGGTCAACTTTGTTAAATTTTTATAAAATTTAATTAATTTATTTAATTCTTTTAAAACTTAGTTAACTCGTTAATTTTCGTAAACTTAATTTATTTATTAATTATTTATAAAACTCGGTTATCTTAGTTAATTTTTACGAACTTAGTTAAAAAAATTAAACTTAGTTTTTATGAACTTAGTTATTTTTATAAAGTTAGTTAATTTTATAAAACTTATCTAACTTAGTTGATTTTTTATAAATTTAGCAAGTTTTTATAAAATTTATTCAACTTAGTTAATTTAATTAATTTTTATAAACCTTAGTTAACTTAGCTAATTTTTGTAAAATTTAGTTGTTATATTTAATTTTAGTAAGATTTATTTAACTTGGTTAAATTTCAAAAACTTAGTTAATTTTTTCAAAACTTAATTAATTTTTATAAATTAAGTTTGGTTTTATAGAACTTAGTCAGTTAAATTTTATCAAACATAATTTGTTTAATTTTTATGAAAGTTATTGGCTTAGTTAATCTTTATAAATTTATTTAAAAATTTTAAATTACATATTGTAACGACCCGCTTTTCTGTACAATTCAAGTCGACAATAATCCACACATGTCCAACTCAAACCGAACGGAAGGGCGGATAGTTAAGGATTAAAAAGAAAATAAGACAGAATAAAACAGAAATAGAATCTCACATGAATGGAATAACATATATTATTTTAAGGGGTATTTCACTAGAAGGACAAACTTTGCAGTCCAATTAGTTTCTAAGACACACATCCATAGAAATTAATTTCAAGGTCAAAGTCAGCAGAATAATTATTTTTAAGGACAAAGTTAGTAGTCCAATTACTTTCAAGGACATAATTTCGTAGATTTTTAGGCCTTAGAAACTGATTATTTTGCATTTTGTCCTTAAAAGTAATTATTTTAGTTGTGCGTCCTAGAAACTAATTGCACTAGCTAAAGAGGCCCTTGTTGCTAATTTCCACTTATTTTAATATATAATCTTTACAGTGGAAAATTTTGAATACAATATCAGAGTCTAACCTAGATTTAGCCTGGATAGTTATAAACCCTCTGTCCTTGTAAATGTAAAAACAAATGCAATAGATGTAGTGGATAATAGAACACGTCCATACGTAGATGAAGATCTCTAGCTCTCCTCTAGAAACTCCAAGTTTCTTCAACTAAAACTAAAACTACTCGTATCGGACCCGAGTATAAAAAATACCCAGATCAGGTTTGATAAACCAGCGTGAGATACTTTAAATTTTATAGATCATGCTAATGTCAATCAAAACCTTTGAAAAGAATGGTATCTCATTAGACTATGCCCACACATAAAAACAGACATGTTTTTACCTTATGATAACCAAAATACTTTGTACTTAAAACACTTTGATATTATCTTTAATGACATCCTTTTGAAAATGATTTTCAAGTAATATATCAAAATAAAGTAATAATATCCAGAGTAAGTCTATGATAAAATATCTGGACTAGGTCAACGGAATATACGTAGACATAATATATGATACTAAAGGGGTAACTGAAATGTTTGCAAAGCATTACAGCTATTTTAGGACTACAATCAAAAATGTAAAGCTCGTATTGGGATTGCATTTCCATCATGACAAGGAACTAGTGGCCTGATGCGGTTTTTGGTTGCAACAAACATATATCCAGTGGCTACATATTAAGGACTCAGACGCCACTATAATGTTGTCAACAACCGATGGGAAACAATATCAATGGCTACTCATCCAAGGGCTCAGCGCCACTTACTCTACCCATAGAAGGCTGTAGCCTTTTCCGCATTTCATTTGATAGCCCATAATTTTGTCTTGCAGACCACATAGTATCATGTATCATTACCGGGTTGTGAGGCTATAGAGGTTATGCTCTTCTTCTCATAAAGCCATACTTTGTTTTTCCACAAAGCACGTTCGACTTAGAATGCCACATTGTCATTCCTTCGACTACTATTGACTTCCATGAACATACAACCTCTGAGCTCTTACGTCTCAGAGAAGAGTGTTAAGCTAAGAGAAGTTGCCTTCTCCACCACCAAGCAGATGTATGTTTATAAAAGTCAACATTTGTGATCTCAGAAATGCAATGTCAAACATTCGTCCATACAAGTTTGTTCTGGGACTAAACGAAACCGAAGGCACTCCTCCTATCACATCCTTTTAGGGAATCACCCCTAGATCAATAGCGAGTGGTCCTTGCAATACAAAGATTTCAAAACACGACAGGACCACTGCTATAATAAATATCTCTATAGTGGGAGCGACCCAGAGAATGTCAACAAGCAGTCCTTCCGCTATGAAGATCTTCGATCTTCTATAATCATCATCTTCAACATGTCTCCATCATTAAGATGTCTTCATTTCCGAACGTGTACATTGGTTCGAAGTGATTTTCGTATAGGAGTTACCCAAATCTGATCCCGGTTCCTTCGAACCAATCATCGATTAAAAAGGTGTTAAGTTCATATGTGATTATCAATCATCATTCAATTTAATTTTCATTCATAAATATCTCTTAGTGATATATTCATTAAATCATTTCTTTATCTTTTTCAGAGTATATGGAATTATTTAGCCTCATTTAACAAATCCTTTGGTTAGTTAAACACCCTTTTTAAATCTTGGAATAATTATAAATCATTTCACCTTTTATTTAGGAAAATATTTCCAAATCATTTATTTAAATCAAAAAATTTCCATTTTAAATCATAACTTTTAGATGGGTCAAAAGATGTTATTTAAGACATTATTTACTATAAACCGAAATCAATAAATTTTAAGTACGGGAATTAAAATAATTCCAAATCATTTATTTAAATCTCATATTGGAAAAAATTATTGAGTAAAAAGGATCATGGAAATTATACTAATTCTACTCAATGTCAATTTCTGTATTCAACCTTTACTATCTATCGAATATCAATGAAATCACCTTTTAAATTCATACGGATAGTATGGGTTCCCTCCTTGGAATTTAACACAAAGTGTAAGAAGATTATTTCCATGCAATCCAAGTTGTTCAAATTTATAAATTTTGATCTTTTATACTTAACTTGTTTTCGACATTTCGACCTTATCTATCCCTCGCCTAGGAGAGGCTAGGTGAGCCAGTGCACTGGTTGCTCCTGAACATCTCCTTAGTTTAAGCACCTCGCTCGGATCTCATGAATTGAAAAACCCGGTCTACTCATGGGCTTTTGGAGCCAAGATTAAACCACTTGATTTTGAGAGCTTCTCTTTAAATCATTTATTTAAACTCTTTAAAATAAATTATAAAATCCTCAAATCATCTTTAAAACACTTAATTATTTACTTGAAAACTTATATTAAAGGATTTGGAAAAGAATACTTAAGTTTAAAGCCATATTTCAAAAGTTATCAAAGTGCTGCAAAAAGTGCTGTGAATAGTGCTTCAAAGGCTTATTTGATAAAAACGACTTTTCTGGTTGAGTTCTGATGGAGTTCTGCTCTAATGATCAATGAGAATCTGATTTTTAATTTCAAAAGTATGCACAAGGAGTGCAACAATTTTCCTAACTCAAGAATAATTTTTAGTTTGACAATGACCAATGCAAATATAATCGATTCCTATAAAATATTAAGGTCAGATTAGGTTTATTCCTGCGATGTTGCTATGGAATAAATTGGTCGATTGGGTTATCTTCGACATTGAAATTTGTTTGTTACACAAATTTTGATATTCATTTTTCGCTAATGGTGAGAATTATTAACATCTATTGATTTGATATTGATCGAGTAGAAATGATTTCTACAAGTTATTAACATTATCCTTATTTAAGGTTACATACCATGTTAAGATATGTTTAACCACTACATAAACCCCTTGAGTCACTTTCAAATTTCAAGAAGTGATTCGAAAAAGAAATTGAAATCATAATTAGTGAAATTTTTTCACTATTTTCTTCTCAATAGGTCCCAATGAAATTTCCATTATGCATGTCGATAAAAAAAATCAATAATACCTTTTATTATGTGCAATCATTCGTACAAATGACTTAAAGCAAAATAAAGTTAGTTTAACTTACATATCTTTACCTTCTACAAACTACTTACTAATACAAGTAGCATTCAAGATTTTAACAATTGTTCCAAAGATTCAATATTGCGAATGAGAAATAATTTCCATTTGAAGAAATTACTACCCAATATGATAATGATTTTATCTAGGCTTTTTTAATCCACCTATAGCCATTATTCTGAAGTCATATGATGAAATGATACAACAATAGTCAAAATTTAAGATATATATAATTACCTAGAAAACCTAACTGCTAATAGATTATATTATGCTTCGGCTCAAACCTAATAGGGCAGCATACAATAGAAAAGCCTTTGATATTGTAGTAGTTGGTGAAGATTATGCAAAAGGAACATGTTCTGTATATTACACTAGAGGAAAAGTGTGGAAGGACATGGAAATGAGTTACATACTATAGTAGTTATATCTGCTTCAAAACTTAGTCCATAAAACTTTTACGATAGGAGTAGGCATTCAATATAGACTGTAAAGTTCAAAGATGACCAACAAGCTATATAATTAAGATGAAATTTGTAGGTTGGTGCCCATTATTTTGAAGAAAGAAATGTACGGCTTGGTTCCAATAATGATGCAAAGACTCTACTATGTTACAGTCGTCTAAAGATATCGTGGTTTCAATAACAACAACGATTATTTAACACCATGAAGTTGAATACTTGTCATCTCTAGAGGAGTCATTTTCAAATCTACCTGATACCACTTTCAAGGATTTCAGGAGAAAGCTGTCGCTAACTAGAGTTCTATTTCCGTAGCATAAACACTGCAATTCAGTTTATAAGAGACAGTTCATGAGAATTAGGAAACAGAAAGTGAATTTTATGACTGTAGAATGTTTCTTTCTCCTCTGTTTGTTGTATAGTTCAATCCGATTAGTCTTAATTTTATATTTATCCAGATTGTTCTCATCCTCTTGTAATTTAATCATACATACATACATATATTTATATGTGTGCGTGTATTTAAAAAATATAAAATTATTATAACCTAGTTTAAGATTATTATATAAATTTATTATTCATAAAATTTTAAAACAAATTCTATAGTTTATTACCGATTTCTTACTTTTAATTTAACATAAATTCAGAAATTAAAAGAAATGTTTTCATTTAAAATCAGTTTAAAACTTAATTAGACTAGTTTTCACTTTGAAATTAAAATTGTTTTTTAAAATTGGCTTATATATTTTAACTGACTTCAAAATTAAAATCATTTTTCAAGTAAAAATTAGTTTTTAATTGAACCAGCTTTTAATTAAAATTGGATTTTAACTAATATCGGTTTTTCATCCAACAGTAGAGGCTAGTTTAGTTTTATTCATCTCGAATCCTAGATTCACTTAAACAGTTTAAAACTTTATATAGTAAATTTATTATTAATACACACACGTGTGTGTAACTCATCCTTCCTTCACTCATATACTACTATGTAACCCGTACGTTGCAGACGGTAGTGTTGTAAAAGAAATTGTCAAATATACATAGTTAAATAGTTGACGTACAATGTAATATGCTAATGTTAAGCATATATTTATGCAAGTCATATATTTCAATAATTGTGTATTTGTTAGTCTATAATAAAATACCAATTTCAAAAGAAAAATTAAAACATAAACTTAGATGTAGCTTAGTTAAATGGAATTAAAGAAAACATCCTAACTAATTTGTAAATTATACTTCACTATAATGTGGTAAGCACCAATAAAGAGAGCCTTCATTATTATGCATGTTTATTATTACTAAATATCATTTAAGAAAGAAAATAATAACACAAACTTGAATGTAAAATAGTTAAAGTTAATTAAACAATGATAGAATTTATACTTGAAACTAAATGGTAGGTTAGAAATAAGGAGAGATTTATTAATAATCATAAAAATCATAAACTATAAACAATAGTTATCTTTATATAAAATAAAAAATCAAAATAATAATAGACTTTAATTCTCAAAATTCATAAGTGAGATATAATTCCTTCTACCTTACTATTATTTAATAGAATATATATAATAAATAATTTTATCAATAATTTAAGTTACATAAGAATAAATTACCGAAAACTATATCTATTATTATTTTGGATTACAAATATATATGTCTAAATTTAAAATAATTCTAGAATTTTTTTTAAAAATATAAATAAATTAAACATTAAGTATGGTATTTAATTAATTTATATGTATAGAAATAAGTATACAAATATATTAGAAAATTTATATTGCTATTTTCATATCTTTGTGTTAACAGAATGTTTTTGTTGTTGAAAAATAATTTAAAATAATATTTCTCAAATTACGCAGTTACATTTTCCGATAAATTATTTTAAATGTATCTGCGTAATTTAAATAATTATAAATACTATTGTTTTCCGATTCTAAATATCCATAGTGAAATATATAGTTTTAAATTATTTCCAAAATAAGGTTATATTTAAAAGTTTCATTAAGTTATATTTTAGATTATATGAAATATTCAAATTAGATTTAGATAAAAGTATAAAATTGTAATATACATACATACATACATATATATATACATATATATCTGTGTATGTAATAAAAGATAACTAAGGATGATACTATTTTATTTTTGACTTATTGAAATCGTGAGAAGCTTCAAGACAAATCAATAGAGAGAATAAAGAAGAAACCTTAAAAAGTGAGAATTAAGGAGAAAAATATATTTTTTCTGTTTTATTATTATTTAATAGATCAATACTTAAATAAACACATATATTAATCAATTTAATATATTAACAGAATAGATTATAAATACCTATATTTTTTAGATTGTAAATATCTAAAATAATATATTAGGATTGTTAAATAATTTTGACATTTTTAGCACTAAGTAGAATACTTCACCGATTTATATTTGTTAAATAAATATAGATGAATTTATAGAAAAATTATCATTGTTATTTTTTGATTTTAGCATGTTAAAATGTTATGTTTTCGTAGTCAATTATATTAAAATATTATTTGTGAATTGTTAAAAATAATAATATATTCATTATTTTCATATTCTAACTACTTAAAATGATATATTTTGTTTCAAATTAGTTTCAAAATAATATTTCTAAAGTTAAGGAAATTATACGTTAAACATATTATTTTATTAATTATACATTTAAAAAATGTAAATAAATAAAGATATATTATTGTTATTTCCAAAATTTTATGTTTTAAAGTATTTTATCTAATTCTAAAATAATTTTAATTTATATTTTGAAATTAAGAAATTATACGTTAAATATGACTGTTATACCTATATATGTGAAACAACTGCAAGTATTTATTTATGTAATAAATTTCAAAGAAAAATATTAATGTAATATTTTCCTTTTTAAAGTAATATTAAGTAAATTCGTGATCTAGTGTGTATTTATGCTTATGCGCACCAGCATAAGCGTATGATGATGGGTTTAAGATGTTAAATAGCAAAATCATCACTGATAAGAATTTTAAATGTTATATAAGATAATTAAAGAAAAATATTTTTTAAATTTACTAAAATTGTGGATTATAATAATAATAAAGCAAAAGAATGTACCACATGATTGCACACGCCAGTGTTGTAAAATCATGGTACTCATACTTTAAATATTGTTAAAATAAGATTTGATATGCAGTGTTCGATATTCTTTTTATTATTGTTCATGCATATAATTTTTGTTAAGTGATTCATATATTTTATATTTGAAAGAGATATCTATTTTACCATTTTGTTACTACGAATGCGATATATAAATTGAAATTGTCATTTTGTTCATAAAATATCAAAGAACTTATTGAGTATTAATTACCTGAATCTATTTATATAGTAAGGATTTATAATGTTTGGTTAATTTTAAATATGCAGATTTGAATGAAAAATAATAAAAGAATACTAATGAACACTTTGTAAGTGACGGTAGAAATTATAAAATCTCGGTATTTGAATATAAAATCATCGAAAAATTAATGTAATATTTTGGATAACTATAAAATGATAATTTATATGGATTCACAAAAAAATGAAGAGAATTAATGTAACGACCCTAGATATTAATTTAATTTAAATTCATAATTAAATGAATTTTTGAATTAAAATTGTATAATCTATTATAAATAGAAACGAGTTTCCCCGAATCTAAATAAAAATGTATTAAATCATTTAAATTTAATGTATATATATGTGAATATATATGTATATGTGATATATGAGTAAAATTGAAATTTTATATATGTATATACATTTGATTTGAATTAAAATTGTAAATAAATGGGTTAAAGACTAAATATAAAAATATAGATAATTGATACAAGTTTAAAAAAAACGAATAACCTTAAATTTGAAATTGATGGGTTATGTTAGAAAATAGAAATAAATTAATAATAGATAATTTAAGCTAGAAATATAAGATAAATATAAAAAGTAAATAATGAGCAAATGAAGTATAAGAATCTGACTAAAACAACTTTATAAATTATAACAACATATTAAAAATAGAATCTCATGTATATTACAAAACAATATAACAAAAGAAGAAAGAAGAGAATAACAACTTTATATCTATGTGCATAAAGTATGAAGACAAAGTCTAATTAAAGGCAATAATTCTTTGGCATACAAATATATATATCATTTCAGCCACCTAGTAGGGTATAAAAACATAAAGGACATGCATTTAATACCCCATCACTACTTTGCACAAACAAATTATCAGCCGAGTAAAATAATGCAAGGCTAGAATAAGCAAAAGAATAAACAAAGTATATTTGTACATGAAGTAAGAACATAAGGTACATGTGCATTTAATGTTTACACCTCTACCCTAACTAAAGTCAGTTCGAAACTATTTATAAACATCATTCCTGTGCTTACAAAGATCTCTGATGTATACTTGTACAAAACAAAACAATGTTCACACTGTTGTACAAAGCATTATAATATCACCCCTGTTGTACAAAATTCATTACCCTGTAAACTCTCCTATATTATCATCTTCCTCACTTCAGTTTCGTCCATTCTAAGTAAAAGAAAACTAAGATAATACCATCTTATATTCAAACCAAACATCCTCCTAAACATCTCTGATTAAAACATCAAAACCCTTCATCAAAATCTGAAATCAAGTGGAGACTTTCAGTTATCAAGTTCAACCCAGATTTCAACTATACAAATAATTAAAGGGTTTCAACTTCAACTAGAAGGCTTCTGGAATCTGAATGTTGAAGGTGAGTAACTTCACCTTTAAACTTTAGGTATAGTTTCTGGTTGCAAGTCATTGCTCTGTCCATCTCTTAATCAAGTGAGCAAATTCACTTATCTACCTATGTGCTTTTAATATTATGTTGACACTTGAAGTATGATGGTTTAAAGGACTGCATGTTTGAATTTATATATATTTATGGATGTAAATGTATGGGTATGTGTAAATACATATCTCTGTTGTGAGTCAGGTTAAATTTTCTTAGAGAAAATTCAAAAATTTTCATTGTACAATAGATGTTAGGCCAATATTTTAGGAAGGAAGATGATTGTAATAAGGGAATACAAATGTTAAAAATGGTTTTAAAGGTTTATATTGAATAGCCACTTCAATAATATAGGATTCACTGTAAAAATCTTTTTTTATCAAAGAATCAATAAATTTAATTTCGTGTTTTGATTCCACAGTGGGATTAGTGCTATCAAACGATGAATTTTGGTACAAATATCTCGATTTTTAATGATGGGATTGATGAGGAAAGTTGAGTTGAACAGGAAATGAACTTTTAGTGAAATCTGGTGATCAGATGAATTTTAGGCCTCGGGTTTCTGACCAAATGAGCATGAAGTGATGGGGGACGAGGTAAAAATGGTTGCGAGATTTTTAAGCCACCGTGGTGGCCGGGCAAGGCGAAGGTAGGGTTTTAGGAGTTGTTCTGCTGGGTTGGTTATTGATGTGACCTCGGCGACGAGAAAGCATCGGGGTCGATCGCTTGAGGGGTGATCATTTTGTCAACAAGTGGTGCGACTTTGGGATGGTCGGCGTAAATTTCAGATGGCCGGAGGTGGCTACTCGAGTAAATTTTTGGACGATGAGTTTGTGCCAGTGGGAAGCTTAGTGTTCGATTTCGATTGTGAAGGTATCTCAGGGTTTTGATGGTCGGAATCGTGAGAGGAGATCGAAGGTGATAGGCTGGCGGCGGCGAAATTGGTCAGATCGTGGGTAATCGCGTGGACACGTGCACGTGTGTCTGAAGATATCTGAGGTAGGAGGAAGAAGAAGGTAAGGTGGAAAGAATAGGGGCGATTGGGGTCTCGACTCGGGAAATTGATAGCATTGCTCGAAGTTCATCATGATGTTGTACACGAGAATTTCTTTATCTCTAGCAGATTTTAAAATAAAAATTAAATTAAATTAACAAAGTTTAAAAGAAAGGAAAAAAGGAAAGGCTCGGGTTTGATCGGAGCAACCTGGGTATGCCTCGAGTAACAAGAAATTAGAATGACTAACAAGTTTTTAAGTCAAAATAAAATCAAGTTTTAAACATAAATTCTCTAACTATTTCTCTAAAACAAAGATTGTTTATTTTTTTGAATGTTTGGTTAGGTAAAGATTGTTACTTAAAGGATGATTAAATTAATGAGATTTATTTAAAGAATGATTATTTAATATAAGTAATTAAAAAGATGATTTATTAATGAAATTAACTAAGGATTATTAAGTATAAATTAAGGTGATTAATTTTAATAATTAATTAGATTAATTAATTTAGATATGAATTATAAATTGTTTAAATGTAATTACTTAATGAAAGTAATAAAGGATTAATTACTTATTGTAATTAATTTTGGATATTTTGATTAATTAAAGTTAATTAATTTCGTTTAATTAATTTAAGAAAATCATTAGATAAATTAGTAATTAATGATTAATTGTTATGAGATGATTGCTTAATGGTAAGTAATTAAAGGTTTAATTTCTTAAAAAAATAATTAATTAAGTTATGTTAAATGATTTGAAATCAATTAATCAGGATGATTAATAATTAGAGGATGATTAATTAATTGGTTTGTAATTAATAAATGATTAATTAACCAAGATTTGTAGTTTATTCATAAGTAATTAATCTGGTATAAATTAATTATAATCGGATATTAACTGACCTTACTTATGAATGTTTGTATTCTATTGGATGACTTGATTGTTTGATATCCCTGATATATGATGCTTTGTGATATATCCTTATTTATGTTGTGATCTGTAGTTTACTTACCTGTGATATATATCTGTGATCTGTGAATGAACAATAAGCGTGATAGTTAATACCGCTTATCAACTATATTTCTATATTCTGATCTGTGATGATTGAATGATATTGCACTACTGTGTAAAACCCCTGGACTACACCTTTACACACACAAATATGGATTTCACGTGGAAATCGGTTAAGTCACAGATAATTTAAATTTGATGTTTTTGAAATTAAAATTTTAATTTCAATTGATTTTGAAATCGGAAATTTTGGTTTAAAATGAAAAGCTTTTGAAATGGAATTTCAAATATAAAAGTTATTTTGAATAACTTAATCGAGTTTTGAAAATTTAAATAATTTGATTTAAATTTGAATTCAAGTTTGAAATTGAATCCAATGATTTGAAACTAGGGATTAAAGATGATATAAATGTGTTTGTATGAATCTAAACCATTTAAAAGTAAAATTTTGGGAATTTGAATTTAACCCAAGGATTTCAACTCGTATAAATGAATCAGATTTTCCGAAATGAAAACTGTTTGTTTTCAAATGATAAAAGCTTTCATATATATAAGAAATGAAATTCCAATTTAATGGAATTTCAAGATTGAATTGAAAAATGGTTTTCCAAGTTCTGAATGAAATTTGTTTTTGAAAGCTATGAATTGAATCTGTTATTTTTAACAGATTTAAAATGATGATTTGTTTAAACCATTCGAAATGAAATTGTTTTGAAAACTATAAGTTGAATCTTTGTTTTTAAAGATTTAACGAGTTAATCAAATTAAAACGGAAATTGTTTTGAAATCTGTGAATAGATTTTTTTGAAACTGGGTGAACTTTGTGAAATAAATCTTTTTGTTTAAAAGATTTGAAAATGGTAATTTGTTAAACCATTTGAAGAAAGATTTTGGGTAATAAATTGTGACTTAATTGAAATCCCAATATCGATATATTTTTAAATATTGCACTCACTATTCGGGTTAGCCGGGAAAAGACCGTTGTGTCATATAACCCATTCCGAATTAGTGATACGTCGTATATGGATCGCATTTGCTATATTACAGCATGATGGGGGGTTCTCGCTTCGCAGTTTGGTGGCGAACGAGAGACTCTTACCCCTACATGTCCCTGAGAGGGATGGGTTGGTTAGGCAAAGGCCGTGACTGTCGAGAGGCTGGTCGTAAAAGTAAATGCGAGGTGCCAGTGTAAGCCACGGTGGGACTGGGATGGTTGCAAAGCCTACCGGTGGCCGCTGTCCCGTATCGTTACATCTGGTATCAGAGCTAAGGTTGAACTTCAGCTTAGGAGTATAACACGTTAAGTAACTCGTTAGAGATAGGGTGAAGTATCCCTAGAATGAGTATATCCCTAAGATATCCGCCTGAACGTCTCAGTAAATTCTCTTACTATCCACTGATAGTGAGTATGAGTGCAAGAAGAAGACGAGATAGGGGACAGAGGAATATGACTATAAATGGTCAATACCCTACAACAGTGGAAACAACTTTCTTATCAATTTTCTTTGATTCATTTCCAAATTCTTTTCATTTCTTTGTACCATCTACAAGAAGAAGTTTCGGTGTGATGAAGGCCCTACGAATCATTGTAGAAAATCCTTACTTCGTATCTAAATCGATTTCTTATCATTTTTCAATTTAAACGTTAATGAATATGGATTTGGAAATTGAAATTTTAAATAAATTGGAAATTTTAAATTGAGTTAAATTGATTAATAGAATATGAGGCTAAATTTGAATTAAATCAATAAAACAATATCGTTTGAAATCAAATTTCAAAATTTTATTGAAATTTCTTGGGTACGTCAAAGTCCGAAGAGGGACAAGTTGATATATATTTTGGGTATTCCGATTTAAGTTTGGAATCCATAACTAGTGTTTGAGGAATTATAGGAGATTGAATCTATCTATCTTTGTTGCTTTCGTGCCTGCAAATTTCGAGGACGAAATTCTTTTAATGGGGGAAGTTTGTAATGACCCTAGATTTTAATTTAATTTAAATTCATAATTAAATGAATTTTTGAATTAAAATTGTATAATCTATTATAAATAGAAACGAGTTTCCCCGAATCTAAATAAAAATGTATTAAATCATTTAAATTTAATGTATATATATGTGAATATATATGTATATGTGATATATGAGTAAAATTGAAATTTTATATATGTATATACATTTCATTTGAATTAAAATTGTAAATAAATGGGTTAAAGACTAAATATAAAAATTTAGATAATTGATACAAGTTTAAAAAAAATGAATAACCTTAAATTTGAAATTGATGGGTTATGTTAGAAAATAGAAATAAATTAATAATAGATAATTTAAGCTAGAAATATAAGATAAATATAAAAAGTAAATAATGAGGAAATGAAGTATAAGAATCTGACTAAAATAACTTTATAAATTATAACAACATATTAAAAATAGAATCTCATGTATATTACAAAATAATATAACAAAAGAAGAAAGAAGATAATAACAACTTTATATCTATGTGCATAAAGTATGAAGACAAAGTCTAATTAAAGGCAATAAATCTTTGGCATACAAATATATATATCATTTCAGCCACCTAGTAGGGTATAAAAAGATAAAGGACATGCATTTAATACCCCATCACTACTTTGCACAAACAAATTATCAGCCGAGTAAAATAATGCAAGGCTAGAATAAGCAAAAGAATAAACAAAGTATATTTGTACATGAAGTAAGAACATAAGGTACATGTGCATTTAATGTTTACACCTCTACCCTAACTAAAGTCAGTTCGAAACTATTTATAAACATCATTCCTGTGCTTACAAAGATCTCTGATGTATACTTGTACAAAACAAAACAATGTTCACACTGTTGTACAAAGCATTATAATATCACCCTGTTGTACAAATTTCATTACCCTGTAAACTCTCCTATATTATCACCTTCCTCACTTCAGTTTCGTCCATTCTAAGTAAAAGAAAACTGAGATAATATCATCTTATATTCAAACCAAACGTCCTCCTAAACATCTCTGATTAAAACATCAAAACCCTTCATCAAAATCTGAAATCAAGTGGAGACTTTCAGTTATCAAGTTCAACCCAGATTTCAACTATACAAATAATTAAAGGGTTTCAACTTCAATTAGAATGCTTCTGGAATCTGAATGTTGAAGGTGAGTAACTTCACCTTTAACCTTTAAGTATAGTTTCTGGTTGCAAGTCATTGCTCTGTCCATCTCTTAATCAAATGAGCAAATTCACTTATCTACCTATGTGTTTTTAATATTATGTTGACACTTGAAGTATGATGGTTTAAATGACTAAATGTTTGAATTTATATATATTTATGGATGTAAATGTATGGGTATGTGTAAATACATATCTCTGTTGTGAGTCAGGTTAAATTTTCTTAGAGAAAATTCAAAAATTTTCATTGTACAATTGATGTTAGGCCAATATTTTAGGAAGGAAGATGATTGTAATAAAGGAATACAAATGTTAAAAATGGTTTTAAAGGTTTATATTGAATAACCACTTCAATAATATAGGATTCACTATAAAAATCTTTTTTTATTAAAGAATCAATAAATTTAATTTCGTGTTTTGATTCCATAGTGGGATTAGTGCTATCAAACGATGAATTTTGGTACAAATATCTCGATTTTTAATGATGGGATTGATGAGGAAAGTTGAGTTGAACATGAAATGAACTTTTAGCGAAATCTGGTGATCAGATGAATTTTTAGGCGTCGGGTTTCTTACCAAAGGAGCATGAAGTGATGGGGGACGAGGTAAAAATGGTTGCGAGATTTTTAAGCCACCGTGGTGGCCGGGCAAGGCGAAGGTAGGGTTTTAGGAGTTGTTCTGCTGGGTTGGTTATTGATGTGACCTCGGCGACGAGAAAGCATTGGGGTCGATCGCTTGAGGGGGGATCATTTTGTCACGAAGTGGTGCGACTTTGGGATGGTCGGCGTAATTTCAGATGGCCGGAGGTGGCTACTCGAGTAAATTTTTGGACGATTAGTTTGTGCCAGTGGGAAGCTTAGTGTTCGATTTCGATTGTGAAGGTATCTCAGGGTTTTGATGGTCGGAATCGTGAGAGGAGATCGAAGGTGATAGGCTGGCGGGTGCAAAATTGGTCAAATCGTGGGTAATCGCGTGGACACGTGCACGCGTGTCTGAAGATATCTGAGGTAGGAGGTAGAAGGAGGTAAGGTGGAAAGAATAGGGGCGATTGGGGTCTCGACTCGGGAAATTGATAGCATTGCTCGAAGTTCATCATGATGTTGTAAGCGAGAATTTCTTTATCTATAGCAGATTTTAAAATAAAAATTAAATTAAATTGACAAAGTTTAAAAGAAAAGAAAAAAAGAAAAGGCTCGGGTTTGATCGGAGCAACCTGGGTATGCCTCGGGTAACAAGAAATTAGAATGACTAACAAGTTTTTAAGTCAAAATAAAATCAAGTTTTAAACTTAAATTCTCCAACTATTTCTCTAAAACAAAGATTGTTTATTTTTTTGAATGTTTGGTTAGGTAAAGATTGTTACTTAAAGAATGATTAAATTAATGAGATTTATTTAAAGAATGATTATTTAATATAAGTAATTAAAAGATGATTTATTAATGAAATTAACTAAGGATTATTAAGTATAAATTAAGGTGATTAATTTTAATAATTAATTAGATTAATTAATTTAGATATGAATTATAAATTGTTTAAATGTAATTACTTAATGAAAGTAATTAAGGATTAATTACTTATTGTAATTAATTTTGGATATTTTGATTAATTAAAGTTAATTAATTTAGTTTAATTAATTTAAGAAAATCATTAGATAAATTGGTAATTAATGATTAATTGTTATGAGATGATTGCTTAATGGTAAGTAATTAAAGGTTTAATTTCTTAAAAAAATAATTAATTAAGTTATGTTAAATGATTTGAAATCAATTAATCAGGATGATTAATAATTAGAGGATGATTAATTAATTGGTTTGTAATTAATAAATGATTAATTAACCAAGATTTGTAGTTTATTCATAAGTAATTAATCTGGTATAAATTAATTATAATCAGATATTAACTGACCTTACTTATGAATGTTTGGATTCTATTGGATGACTTGATTATTTGATATCCCTGATATATGATGCTTTGTGATATATCCTGATTTATGTTGTGATCTGTAGTTTACTTACCTGTGATATATATTTGTGATATGTGAATGAACGATAAGCGTGATAGTTAATACCGCTTATCAACTATATTTCTGTATTCTGATCTGTGATGATTGAATGATATTGCACTACTGTGTAAAACCCCTGGACTACACCTTTACACACACAAATATGGATTTCACGTGGAAATCGGTTAAGTCACAGATAATTTAAATTTGATGTTTTTGAAATTGAAATTTTAATTTCAATTGATTTTGAAATCGGAAATTTTGGTTTAAAATGAAAAGCTTTTGAAATGGAATTTCAAATATAAAAGTTATTTTGAATAACTTAATCGAGTTTTGAAAATTTAAATAATTTGATTTAAATTTGAATTCAAGTTTGAAATTGAATCCAATGATTTGAAACTAGGGATTAAAGATGATATAAATGTGTTTGTATGAATCTAAACCATTTAAAAGTAAAATTTTGGGAATTTGAATTTAACCCAAGGATTTCAACTCGTATAAATGAATTAGATTTTCCGAAATGAAAACTGTTTGTTTTCAAATGATAAAAGCTTTCATATATATAAGAAATGAAATTCCAATTTAAAGGAATTTCAAGATTGAATTGAAAAATGGTTTTCCAATTTATGAATGAAATTTGTTTTTGAAAACTATGAATTGAATCTGTTATTTTTAACAGATTTAAAATAATGATTTGTTTAAACCATTCGAAATGAAATTGTTTTGAAAACTATAAGTTGAATCTTTGTTTTTAAAGATTTAACGAGTTAATCAAATTGAAACGGAAATTGTTTTGAAATCTATGAATGGATTTTTGTGAAACTGGGTGAACTTTGTGAAATAAATTTTTTGTTTAAAAGATTTGAAAATGGTAATTTGTTAAACCATTTGAAGAAAGATTTTGGGTAATAAGTTGTGACTTAATTGAAATCCCAATATCCATATATTTTTAAATATTGCGCTCACTATTCGAGTTAGCCGGGAAAAGACCTTTGTGTCATATAACCCATTCCGAATTAGTGATATGTCGTATATGGATGGCATTTGAAGACCGGTGGTGAAGACCGGATATTTTCGAAAATGAAAGGACAACCTGTAGAATGTCTCTACACCAAGTTGCTCCGGTATAGAGATTTATATCACTCTTTTTGTGATGGGAAGTCCGGACGTGATTAGAAAATTATCCGGATTTGCAAGGGCTTCTTTGGAAGTGCCTTCGGTTCTGTTCGAACCCGGAACAGACTTGTATGGTTACATGTCTGACATTACACTTTGAGATATAAAGCCGATTTCTTTCAAATACATTTCTGTTGGTGGCGGAGAATTTATTCTCTTAGCTTAACACCCTTCTTTGAGACGTACGAGCTCAGAGGTTATGTAGTTGAAGGTTATCAGCGATATATTCCCATTTTGGTAATGTGACATGCTGAGTGTTGCTGTGTGATGATCATTGTTTGATCATTTGTGATATGATCATTTGTTTGATCATTTATCTTTGTGATCATTTCTTTGATCATCTGTTGACCCAAAGCATGGCTTTGTGACAAAGCATAGCTTTGTGGACGAGACTTCGTCGAACCTCACGACCCGGTAATGGTCGAAACAGGAATCGTGGCAGCAAGGTTATTAGGGGATAGCGACCCCTTAGTGTATGTCATTTCCTTCTGGATTATGAGTGGTATCATGGTATGGAGCCCAGATACTTACTTTGTGGTTTCTGCAAATTTATTACTTGTGGTTGTTGGAATCGAGGATCCTCGGGAAAAAGGTCGCAAACGATCGGGGAATGACATATTCGTGTCACTAGTTACCCAGCTAGAGGTAACCCGGCCTTGTGTAGGAGAGATCCGGTTAGGATCCGGCAACGTCGCTCCAGAGGCGTTCTATTTTACTTGGGAAGTTCCTTTACCCGACCATTTGTTGGAAATCCAAACAAAACAATACGAGCCTTGTACGGTATTAGTTGTAGAACCTGCCATTTACGTACGGTGGTCAGCACTGTTTAGATGGTAGCTATAGTAGGCATACGATAATGGTCGTATGTTGGCTAAGATTGATATTCTATTTTCGAAATACTTTTTCCACTATGCACTAATAATAATATAAAAAATGATTTGATTTTGCGTAGTAAGCATCTTTGACTATCATAAGGAGAAATCTTCTCCAATTCTGCGTTTGCATTGTGTGTGTGGCGGGAGGCCTTATGGTAGTTTCATTTTTCAAAAGCATTGCGAATTGACTTTAAAAATTCTCTGCTACTGTTTTTAAAGATAAACTATTTTTGTTGCTCACACCAGTCCTATGACTGATCCGGAGTTTATTGTTTCTTTCCTAAACTCTGGATGCTCAAAATCTTTCTACACGGGCAGTCTAGAGTTGGGTTTTTCAGATAGTCAGATTAGTAGATTTTATGGAGCTAGTTCAGTCTTTGGATATGGACTGCACTTGATTATCTTTGTGCATCATTATTGGGAGTTCAAGCTATTTCTGGATTAGCGCTTTGAAGATGGAGATTATCCGCTGCTGATGTTATCGTTTTCTTTTCCGCTGCCATTTGTTGTATCACATCTCTGATGTATATTGATATTCATTGTATCACTCTGTTGTACCAGATATTGTATCAGATATTGTGTATCATTGTATTATTCTTTTTCTTCCGCTGTGTTATTTACTTAACTGTGTTATAAGCTCCGGCGACTCGGATTTGAACGGTCGAATCTATGGCATTCGAGTACGATGTAAAGTATGGATGTCGATTTTCGAACGCGAAAATCCGTATTGTTACAATTAAGAAGTGGGGGTGAAATTTTTATAATAAATGAGATGAACTGTAATTTTTGAACATTTCTATCATTTAACTGATAATTTATTAAAATAAATAATTATATATTAAAAAATTTCTTATTGTCTTTTATGTGATCCATATTTTTTTGTCTCAATGAAAATTTAGTTTATACATTTTGTTACAATGAGCGTGGTATACTTATTGACCTTGTTATCTGTATTATTTAGTAGACAAATTAATAAATAATGGTTAGTTAATTTTGTTTAAATAGTTTATAGTTAAATTATTTCATTAATTAAAATATACAGACTTAAATGTAAATTGTACATAAAAATTGAGAACTTTGAAAACGATAGTAGAAAGCATGGGTTTTTGAATGTATGATAGTGTAAAATTAATAAAATTTTATAAACAATTCATTAATTAAAATATACAGACTTAAATGTAAATTGTACATAAAAATTGAGAACTTTGAAAATGATAGTAGAAAGCGTGGGTTTTTGAATGTATGATAGTGTAAAATTAATAAAATTTTATAAACAATTCAAAAATAATAAATTGTATCAGGCCTTTAAAATAAAATATTAATAAATATCTAGAGCAAGTTAAGGAGAGCAAAGAGAAATGCTAGAATTAATGTGAGAGCAAGAATTTCTTCGGCTTTACTATTATTTAATAGAGAAGTGGAAGAAACTTGAAGGTGGATGGAGGATACTTAAGGACCAGATTGTAAATTCAGCATCAAACTTCATTTTTAAGTAAAAACTTCACTTTCACATACATGCACTTAAACTCAACATTCATGTTCTCATGCTATTTGATTAGCTTTTATCTCCCTGCCACAAATTCTTTCTACCGCTTTCTCTTTAATATGAACTCATTTATCTCTTCTTCCTTCCTTTTGTGGCCTTCAAGAGATCTAATGTTTTAAGACTTCTTAGCATTAGCAAGCTCTTGCTGTAGCACCTCCTCAAAGTTCTAATCTTTTTCTTCAACTCCAATGTGAAAATTTTCCATATTCTCCTTGAAAAATTGCTCTTGGTACTCCATCTGTTAGAAAAATAATAATAACAGAAGCTAAGGGCCCGTTTGGTTTCATTTTGTATTTTGAGTTTTGTGTTTTCAACTTGCACTAAGAAACATGAAGAACAAGAGAAGAAGATTTATAATTCTTAACTGTTGCGACGGCCAACGGACAACGAAAGAGTTGGATTGTTCCCCGTGCTTTTCTTATCTCTCGAAACACGAAAAACAAAATAAACTTGTTTTCTATTTTACATGTTAATTTCATTTTTCAAAATCGTTTGTTTTTCAACAATGCATACAATGGACGCGCTTTTGTATAGATGAAAACACAAAACTAAAAACGACAAGCCAAACGGGGCCTAAGTTACCAACAAGTTGAAGAATGAATGGTGCATTAGAAGCTTACTGAGAAGAACAAACATTAGACCTCATGAATTACACATATTCGTATAAGCTAACATATTTGGGACCATAGAAGTTAGGGGCTGTAAAATTATTATTTTTTATGTACAGCATAATTATAAGGCACGTGTTGCACGAGTAAATTTCTTCCTTACGGCTCTAATTTTTTTAACTATCACCATATTTCAACCATTGTCAAAATTACGTCCTTTGCACAAAACTGGAAACTAAAGCATTGCACTAATTTAATTCATTAATCATTTAATCACTTCTAATATTTAAAAAAGAATAAGTTAAAATAATTGTGAATTTGTGAAACTTATACATAGTTTAAAGTAACAAATACCATACCTCAATTAGCGGTGGTGTGATAAGGAGTGACGGTCGCGATTGGGGGTTGACTATGAGGAGCGGTTTCACAGAGAGATGAACAATATCGTAGGAGGAGGCTAAGGAAATGAAGCGAGCAATTTTTCTGTTTGGAATTGACTGAGAAGAGGAAACGTGTTTTGTGTAGCAGTCGAATTCTCATAGGAGAAGGAAAGCAGTGTAGTTTTGGAGGGGTGAATGGTGGAACAGGCGTGGAGAGGTGGAAAAAAAATACTAGGTTTTAGGTTTCGGAGGGAATGGCAACTTATGAGAAAATGGAGGGATGGGCAATGAGGGCGGTTGAAATTTTTTTAAGGTTTAGATAATATGCAGCATTTTGTTATATTTACTTATATTTTAAAATTACCAAAGACAACTTTATATATCAAAACATTGTAATTTGGTGTTGTTGAAAGTGATTTTTCTTATAAAGGGTGAATCCAAATTTCGAAAAACTCATGACATTGCTATATGATAACAAAATCACAATATAAATCGCAAAATAACACAGAGCTCGCTAGAAGTGGAAAAGCATACTTCAAAATGTTACATATGATAAAGGCAATTTATCAGTGATTGAGAGAATTGAATGATAGAGAAGATAATTAAAATAACATAGCAGATTCATTCACAATGGGATTAGTTCGATCATTTTGAGAAAACTAATCAAAGGAATGAGAACAAGATTCCACAATTGGCCCCAAGTACAGTTGGGATATTGAGAAAGTTAGAGTTATGCCTTTGGGGCAATTGTGTAATTTATTATATATCTAACTCTATAACAAATCTTGTTCATAATAAAGGTATTTATTTTCAATTACATACTTTGTTATATTATAATATAATTAATTAAGTAATTAATTTAAAGTATAAAATTAGAAAATCCTTAAATAATATGGTATATGGTAATTGTTACATGGAGTTGTAACCGCGAGAAAATTATCATAATATAAAATAACATATTATTTTAAATATTCTAGGTCAAGATGTTTTGAGAAAGAATATCGATAAATCTATTGAGATAGGAGTATGTAACCACTCCAAATATCGAACACTGTATTACTCATGGCTGTTGCAGGCACTAAGGGGTTATGTACGTGATAGTTATTGGATAACTATGGAATAACTCGCTTGAGAAATTCATGTTGGTTGATAATAACTAAGGTCAAACAAGAAATTTCAAAGTGAAGGTATTATATAATTCTCTTGACTTTAGAATAACATGGAACTTCAATGTGGATACTCCATTTTGATTATAGTTAAATCGTTGTGTGATATCCATCGAACGACTATAGTTGGGTCTGGGTTGAAGCATTGGAAGTGAAACACTATTCAATAGAAGAATTCGTCTTCTTAGTTATATGAGGTTAGTATCATGGTCAACTATAATCAAATCAAAGTCAACGTCTTTGGCTAGAGCAGTATGGTAAATAATAAATGTTATTTTTCAACTAGGGACTTTGTTTAAGGACCAACCGAGTTGAATGTGTATGATATTCGAATTTTGACCAACCAAATTCCATAAGCCCAAAAGTGGTAGTGTTACAAAGAGATTTTGTGTAAAAAATCATTACTAAAAGGTACTACTTTAATTATAAAATTGGATTTCACCGATAAAGATGTATAACCGATAAATTTGGCCAAAATGTTACTCCACAAACTAAGGTGATGAGTGAAAGTTAAAATTTGATTAGTTCAATATTAATCGCTAACTGAACTTACACCTATGAGTCACACAACTGTTTTGGTGATTACTTTGAAATAAACCACAAAGTTTCATTATTTATAAATTGTTGTAAATTAACTAAATACCAAATATTAAGGAAAAATTATTTATTTCTTTGATGTGTTGGGTGCTATTAGTATTTTCTGGGTTACATTTATAATTAATTGAGCTCGTATATAAAATTTATATATGTACGTACCGGTATACAATATCGATATACATTTAAATACAACTTAAATGGTATTAACCATTTAACAAGTTTAGGATTTTTTGATTTCCATTAGGTCCGTCTAATGGTCGACCATAACTAGGTAAAAAGAGTGTATTTTTTCCAATTCTTTATATAGATCTAGAATTGGTAAAAAGATGAATAAGTAAAAGGAGGATAATTTTTCTCCTCCCTTCCCTATTTAAACAACCACATCTCATTCATTTGATGGTGTCCTCTCTTGCTCCACCCACCAATGGTCGTGAGCTACCTCCTCCCCTATGGTCAAAAATAATGAAAGCCGGACTCATCAAACAAATAAAAAAAATAGTCGTATTCTAAGCCGTTATAACGTGAGAAGGTTAATCCAAGGTGGATCTAGGAAAACGCATCAATCAACATAAGATTATAAACGGTTTGATACATAGTCGGATAGTGCCTTATCGGTATCCGTAACCAAAATAATTTTTGGATATCGGATATCCGTATCCGTGGATGCGAACGGATATTCGTATCCGTGGATGCGAACGGATATCGGATATTCGTCGACCAGTTCACAACCAATAATTTCAAACAAATAAATACAAAATTTTGATTTATTATAAATCCATTTCAATATTAAAAATTTAAAAAATAATAAATACCCTAAGAAAAATAATTCTAAGCAGCAAATATTGATTTATATATATATATATATATTTACCAAAATAAAATAGTAAAGACAATCATTTATGTACTAAATTACACAAAAAAATAACTATAATCTTGATAAAAACCGAACGAATAATTATCGGATACGGATATTGCCATATCCACATCCGTATTCGTTTTTTGGATATTGGATAAATTTTCATATTTCAGATATGGATACAGACGGATTTCAGATTTTTCGGATGTTCATTAATAGCCCTAAATCAAAGTGCATTCAAGGGCCATAATCATAAGATATAAATCCAATCTATCAGTTTTATCTTTATATAATATTAATTTACATATGTATATGTTTTCAATGTCAAATATATAATTATAAACTTGGATCTGCATATTTAACTATATACATTTGTTAATTATGAATTAGTCATCAATTGACAATGTTTTTAAAAAAACCATTTTTTAGTAATTATATATATGTTCAACCTATGTATATTACTAATTTTAAAATACTAAAATTAATTTCATTGACTTCAAAATGGTATTTCAATTTTAAATCTATACATATGCATACATATACGTATATATACATATACACACACACACATATATATATATTCATATATTTGTATGTATATAAATCAGTTAAAATTATATTTTGCACTATATTACTCTCGTCAAAAAGATTTTTCTATTAAAGCCAAAACTAATTTCATAATATAAAATATTAATTAAATATGTTTTCTACTTATAAAAGTGTTTTATAATAAATGAATTTATAAAAATAATATGTATTTTAAAAAATTATATTTTTTGTTTTAAAAATGATTTTTTATAAAACCATAACTAAAATAATAACATATAATTTTTAATTAATTTTTTTTTCCAAATTGTAAAAGCATTTCCTAATAAATGGATTTATATATATTAATATTTATTTTTAAATAAATTATATTTTTGACTTTTTTATTAATAAAATATTTTTACGCTCGAATTATATTTAAATATGAAAGTATATATTTTAAATTTTTAATCATTATTTTTATTTTAAAATTAATGTATATTAATTA
The DNA here is from genome assembly GCA_030737815.1 of Allium fistulosum. Classification (NCBI taxonomy): domain Eukaryota; kingdom Viridiplantae; phylum Streptophyta; class Magnoliopsida; order Asparagales; family Amaryllidaceae; genus Allium; species Allium fistulosum. The sequence continues at coordinate 616,256,677 of CM060908.1, read as the reverse complement.
ATAAATTTTTTTTTCGGCATATAGGATATTTATAAAATTATCACATATTATTTATACTTTAAATTTTTTACATATATTAATTTTGATATTATAGATCTAGACTTGAATTTTGAAATTGTTTTACTAAGTCAAAATTAGATGTGTTAAATAATATACGAATTTAAAGTTGTCGTTTTGATTAAATAGATTTTTACTATTATTTATTTATTTATAAAATAATTTGAAAATTTTATTTTATATATAAATATATAGATTATAAATATTTTGGAAAGCCATTATGTATATAGAGAGCTGATGTGTTTGTTATGGGTGTGAATCGCAGCATCTATATGCGTACACAATAACTTTGTCACAATATATTATTGTTACGCATGCACAAAAAACATATGAGAATATTTGGATATACTCGTATAAAATATTAAAATATAAATTCATAAATTAAATAATCAAAAAATTATATAAAATATGATTTTATTTGTATTAATTAGATTGGGTCTAATACAACCGTTTAGGCTTCATAGGCCCAATATGATTCAAAATAGAAATATTTATTAAAATCTATTTATTTTACCCACTTCGGATTGACTCATTTTTTTCGATGGTATCGGAGCCCTAATGGTCTATGCAGTCTAAATTAGCAACTTTAGGGCTAACTAATAAAGCTTGCCTATCATTTGGATGTTTAGAATAGTAGTTCTAGGCTTGGGGTTGATTAATAAAGTATTTTCCCCTTTTTTGGCTACTAGCCTGGCCCAATGATGGAGTAAGTCCAGAAGATTAGTCCAATTGTAAGTGCCTAAATTAATTTGGGCCTTGGGCTAGTTCTCAAATTTTAGTTTTTAAGTTTTAAAAATATATTTTGAATTTAAAAGTTAAATTTACATATAAAATTGATTTTATAGTGGTTATAAAATATTTTTCATATATTATTTTTGAAAATAAATTAATAATATCGAATTTATTTCAAAATTAATTGGTTGGATTAAATAAATAAATAATTAATTAAAATTTGATTAATAAAAATAAATAAATATGTTGATATATGTAAATATATATATATATATAAACATGTAACCTATTGGAGGTCAAGTAAGGAATCTCACATGACAAAGGTAAAGACCTACAAAGTGGATTGTGGCCAGAAAGTGGATTATGTCTTAGTAGATGACACTACTCTTACATTTTGACAAACATGTTAGAATAAATTATCTTCACTATGGCTTGAAGGCATGGAATCTGAAGTGGATTTCATGTACACCAACAAAGTATGGACTTTGATAATATACCCGGTGGGTTAAAACCCATAAGATGCAATGGTTCTTTAAAAAGAAACTGAATGTAGATGGAAAGGTAAAGACCTACAAAGTGAGGCTAGTCGCAAAAGGTTTCCATCAAATTCAAGTGTTGACTATGACTATACATTTTCACTCATTGTCATGCTTAAGTATGTTCGAATATTACTTGCTATGGTCATGTTCTATTACTACAAAATATGAAAAATGGACGTGAAAACAACATTTCTAAATGGTAACTTAAAAAAGACCATTAACCTGATGCAACCCGAGGGTTTTGAGGTCATAGGGAGCAAGGGAAAGGCTTGTAAGTTGTTAAGATCAATATATGTTATTAAACAAACTTTAAGGAGTTATAATGAGTGTTTTGATAAAGTAATCAAACAGTTTGGTTTTTATCAGAACGTAGAGGAAGCATGCGTACACTAGAAAGAACAAGGAAGTATTATAATGTTTATTATTTTATATATCGATGAGTTACTTCTGAAGTTACCAAGATCTCAGAAGAAATCGAGGCACATACTCTGAAAGTTCCACCTGATAAGATAGTTTGTGACGATTAATAACGACCCAAAATTTAAATTAATCAAATTAATTAAGTAACAGGCTAGGACGGCACAAATAAGAGAAGTAAGAGGAAATGAATTAATAGAAAGGGGGTATGAGGGCCAAAGTCCAAATTATTATGTGACAATAACACTACTTTTTTTATTCATTCATTTCATCCTACCTAAATAAAATAAAGGCTAAAGAAGAACTTTAATGGTGGTGGATTAGAGATGGAAAATAGGAAGAAGATAAAGAAAATGCAAGCTAAAGGGGACCAAGAAGACTAAAGCTAGACATCTTAAAGATCTAGGTGAGTAATACTTAACCTTTCTATACCATTTCCCAATATATGGTTTAAGTTTAGATTTGTATGTTTTTAAGTATGACGAGGTTAATACGGTATTCTATTAATAAACATGTTTGAACCAAAAATGGTTCAAACACCCGGAAGTTAAAGTAGAGAATAAAAAGTGAAGAATAAAATGAAAAATGAATAAGAAAGAGCACACAACAATTCATAATGGTTCAGCAAATCAAAGCCTACGTCCACTTTCTTGTATTTTGACTTGGAGGCAGAAATTCTTATGGGTCGGTAGAACTCCGATGCTTGGTTATAAGAATTAATGATAGAGAAGAACAAGAGATAAAAGATCTTCGAAAATGAGCCATACCTTCCTATTTATAAAGGTAGGGGCCTAAAATCTCGTAAAAATATCTCCAGGCTATTCTCCATGCTTTAGACCAATTCCCTTTGAAAATAGACCGTCACATCATCAGTTTTATGGGTCGGTACAACTCCAATCGTAGGGGTCGGTGCCGACCCATAAGATGGCCAATATGGCCGCCATGAACTCTTCATCTTGGCTCATCTTATGGTTAGATTCGTGATTACATAGTTGTTTGCACTAGTATTAGCTCGTCTCTAAGTCCAAATGATGGAGTTATAGAAGAACAGAGTTGTGGCTTCAATTGCTTATGGAGATTTATGGTGAATTGGATTGGATAAACAAAACAACATTGAAAATAGGTTTTTGTCACAAGAAGGACTAGTAGGCACAAGATGGGAAATAAAGGGGAAGAAAATAGGGGGTCAGTACCGACCCATAGAGTAGGGTCGATACCGACCCATCACTTGGATGGATTGGTGCTTGTCTTGGCTTGACTTTCCTTTGCCTTAGCCTTACGACTCTGCTTGGGCTTGGTTTCAAGACTCTTGGGTTATCCCTTTGGGCTTCTTGCCTTGATAACTTCAAGTTCGTCTTGTCCAATCTATCCGAATATGGCTTGGTCAAAAGGCTGGATAACACTAGCCCCACAATGTACATATCGTTTCAAACGTGATGCGCTTTGGATCGAAACAAGTCAGAACTTCCATGAAGAACTCCACTCTGTGTTTCGAATGGTCATTATCCTTCCTGCAAATCATTTCTGTGAAAAGTTATAGCCATAATGATTCATCGTGATGCTTTACAAACATCCGGTATTATAAATTTGGAATGGATTCTCATGATCTATCGTTCTAAAGGTGATCTTGTACCGGTTCCTTTGGATTTTCCATATTTGAATTTGATTTTCCTTTGATTCTAGTCGTCGGTATTGGATATACGCACGTACACATATTCACGAGCATGTTCTCTAGTAGGAATGAATGCGTATACATGGTCCATCACATGTATACACATAGACGTATATCTATACATATATATATATATAAGCATGTATATAGATATATAATCTTTTTAAAATCTAAGACTCGGTACCGACCTATAGCTCTAAGGTTGGTACCGACTTCAGACTTAGGAGATTTCCCAAGTTTTTATGCCTAAGGATATGAGCTCATGAGATTATAAACCTCGTTCCTTTCATTTGCATCTCCTCACTTTATCTCTTGCCGACCTATAACTCTCGAGCTCACTATTAAAACACTTCACCTTCGATCTACCACTTCCCATTGCCAATATTTATCACTCCCAACCCCTACATCGCCAGCACCACTGCCTGAAACCTTGCCTGAGCCTGACTCCATCGTGCCTTAACTCGAACGACCCATGCCCAGGATCCAAAACCTAACTCCTCCAATCGAGTTTGTTCCCATTGAATTCCATACTCTTAGGTAGGAGATGGCTAGAAAATTGACGGGATCAGATATGGACGCAGATGAGCAGATGGTGATGGCTGTGATTTAGGATCAGTGAAGATGGAAGAAGAAGGGTAGAATTTTCACTAAGTTGTTGGGTCGTCACAACTCCAACATTTAGGCAATTTTCTGGATTTTGGTTCACATGAGAGTCTTTCCTTATGAACCAATCTCTTCTTCTTGATCTTGAGCCTTTTCCAAAGCATGGTTAATGATGCAAAGCTTGTTGGGATGGTCAGCGATGCCGGTCACTTCAAGCGAAAACCAAACCTTTAAAACGAACAATTATAATCTTAGAAATCTGAAATGCACGGCATTGCACAACACTGCATGACACTGCACTAGGATTCACTTTGGCGTGGGGATACAGCTTATAATTTATCTAATGTTGATTATCTGTCATGTTTTTATAGATATGGATTAGAGACGTTCCAAACATGTTGTCGCACAAGCCATAAGTACATCCACTTCCAAATATATTGAATCTGATTCCGAGTCAAATTCAACTACGACTCCACATGCACAGCAAACTCTGGCAGAGAATGTATAGCAACAAGAAAATCCACCAACTAAATAACAAGTTCCAAAGAATCCAGTTGAGTCGGTAGATGGGCCAGAAGTAGATCCTGCCCCTGACATCCTTGAGGATGCCGTTATTATAAACAATCCTGCGGATTCTGTTACCTCTAAAATCGATAAAGGATCGCTTCGAAGAATATGCAACAAGCATGGAATTCCATTTGATGATGTCCCAGTCCTTTCTCACAATCAAAGAGCTCACAATCCCCAAGAGACTTACGTTGCATGCAATAAATACATATGCTTGGTGGGCTATGTCCTACAGTTCAATCAGTTTGTCCGTTGAGTTCTGAACTTCATGCAACTAGCTCCAACACAACTCCATCCAAACAGCTATGCTTTCCTCCTCGGCAAATACATTGTCTTCACTAAACATTTGCACCGAGCACCCAGAGATGAGGAGATTTGATATATATATATATATATATATATATATATATATATAGCTTTAGGAGCCGAAAATATAGTCCGTCCTTAGTCTACTTGGAATTGATCAGGGATTGTAAAGTTGCCTCTAACACATGGAACAAGTTCAGCTATTTCAGAAACAAGTGGTTCTATGTTCGTTGTCCACCCGGGTTCGCACCATGATGGCTGTCCAGACGTAAGTTCCATTCCATGTTCTTTATATGAATTTGTTTAATTGTCTGCGGTTGACTCATTTCTTGTTGAATTATCTATATATTCCGACGAGACCGAGTAGCATGGCACTTTCAGATGTCGTTAATACTCTTATGGTCGTTTCAACATAAGATCGAGATATCAGAACCCTTCTATTGGATGAGAGTCTTCTTGCCTATGGTTTGTTGGAAGTGGGCCACGGTACTGGTATAGTCCAAGTGGTTGCTAGTGAGGATGCCGATGACAATGAAGATGATGATCACAATAACTTGCCTAGAGAAGGCAATATTGATCCAGATGTACACCCAGTCCCAAGCCCCGGTGCTGGAGTTAAAGAAAATGTTGAACAAGTACAAGAACACGTTGGGGAAGTCGAGATAGTAGGTGAAAGTGGTCAGGCTGGTCAAGGTAACATTGATGTAGGCCATGAGTCTCAGACTGAGCAATCCAGAGACAATCAACTGTCTACACCAAGGAAGAGGCAAGTAGTGAAGATTTCCAAGGCTCACACTTATATGCAGCCTCCTCTATTTACGACTGCAGAGACGACGCCTTTTATTCCCTCGACGGGCACATTTGCAGGATTAGGGCCATTGCTGCCGAGTTTGGCTCCTTCGATGTCGGTAACATTAGTTTGGAGGGCATCGACTCCCCTATTCGCTTCGATAAGGATACCATCCCTATAAGTGTGGGAGAGATCACTCCCGTGAGTAAAGATCCAGCTCATGGTTCGCTGGGGGGACACTAGGACACTTACACATATGTGCACTTCACGCTATTGCACAGCACTTGACTTGGCTCCTGGTTCATTTGAACTTCTTCTTGTTTTATTTGCAGGATCCATGGAGAAAAGAAAATTTGTATACTCTAATCTGTGCAGGATAATACAACTTGATTGCGAAACGCTATCCAAGTGCTTACCATCAAGGCAGCAATCGGGACTCAGCCTCAACCACCAATCTGATCATGATAGTGGTAGTCGTGATAGAGACGATCGGGACAGAGATATCCGTAGCATAGATTATCCATCACGTGACTCCGGCTCTAGGTATCCTCTTGTAAAGGACTTGTATAAGCACTCAGATCGTCACGATGACATCCCACCAAGCGGCACATCTCATGCACTTCCAGCTTCTATTCCTACTCAGTAGTTGACCTCAGCCCATTGCAGTCGATCTTCTGACCATGGGCACCAAAAGAGTAACCCTGAGAATTCTCATTATAGACCTGGTAAAGAAACTATTGAAGCTCTGATCATCTCTATGGTGCAACAACTTGTTGTGAGCGCTCGAATGGCTGAACTAAAGGAGCAATTTCCAATTATCTGCTTTGATGGGATTAAGTTTGTGCCCAACTTGAAAATAATTCCATCTGATGTCCAAGAGATGACCGTTACGTGTGTGATTGATGTTCATAATCAATACAATGAATGGTCTCAAATAGCTTAAAAAATCTCTAAGGTCTCATGGGAAAGGAAGCTCGAAATCAAAAATTAGAAACTCCTCGAGGCCGACAATAAAAGGATCATAGCTCTTCTTGATGCTAAGGTTGAAAAATCGAGGAAATCTTAAGCCGAAGCTGAAAAGAAAGTTAAGGATGCTATCAAATCGCTCGAAGATGAGAGGACCAAGCATCGGGATGAGATGGAGAAAGCATTCCATCGGAACCATGATCTGGTGTTAGAGAGAGATGCCGATAACATGAGCACGGCTGAACTGAAGACCAAGCTTGATCGTGAAACAAAGGAAAATGAGGAGGCACTCCAATAGGCTCAGGATTACTGCGATGAGCTACTCAAGGCTGAAGAAGAGAGGTACAATGCAATCGAACATGCTAGGGACGTAGATGTGCTTGTCAAGAGGGAGGTTGAGGACATAGAGCAGCGAATGATGGATAGGTTTGATTCAGGGCTCATCAAATACAACGCCACTGTTCTCAAGTTCCGCAACTTGGAATGGCTTGGTGATGATTATCCCAGGGTTTTGGGCCTAGCGTGGGAATAGATTATCTCGGAGGAGAAAGTATTCCTGACAGGTGGCGAGGTGGACCTCGCTCAGTTGGAGAAGGAGGTACTGGTGGATGATGATCCTGGTGCACTGAGAAAAGGTGGGCTCATTCTTCATCCGGAGCGAGCCGCCACTGCAGAGAAAAACGTGAGCGAGGGCTCAGGATCAATGCCACATGATTCCATTACTAGCCAGACACCTGGGTCCTAAGCTGCTCTAGATTCATCCACTGATCCTGGGTATGATCCAGAGAATCCCCGGATGCATAAGCATGCTATCCTTTCTCCCATCCCGAAAGGAAATTCTGGTAGCACTTTGGCTCACACAGAACCCCATACAGAAGAAGGTATCTTGCTGACTTACCCTATATTTCAAAGGGTTGATGTGTCGCCAATCAACGTCGCTAATCTATCTTTTTATCTCTCCTAAGTTTCAGGTCGGCCCTAAATCGATCCTCTTCCTGATAAGGACTCTCGATTGGGACAACATGTGTTTGCAACGGAATCAGTAACCGTTACAACTTCAATAATTATTCCAACCATCCTTGTTGAAGAAACTCCCAACATTAATGAGTGAATGATTAACGCTTTGCTTGATGAGGGGACTGGCGGGACTCTGGAAGCTCGGATCAATGTGGATGTTATGATAAACAGAGTTTCTGAGTCCCTATAAGGTTGCACCATGAGTCAACTTGAACGGGAACTTGGCCTTGCCAAACAGGCCAAGATTGGAGAAATTGAGATACAAATCCTCCTTGCTATAGAGATTAAGCAGGGGAAGTTTGAGGTTATCCCTCCTCCTTTATTGATCCCCTTGCCCGGGCAGACTGTCTTCGCTCCGGTCCAAATTCCTCCACCTAGTAGCACTCAAAGCATACATGTAGGATCTTCGCAAATCACTCTTGTCTCCATTCCTCCACCTGGGAGCACTCAAACTGTGCATGCTGGATCATTATAGAGAACTTCATCAAAGGGTAAAGGAAGTGGGGGAAAAGTAAGGAAGCAGTTGGAGGGATCCAGCGTGCCTTCTTCTATGGAGAAGATGGAGAAGAAAGAAATAAAAAATAAACCAAGAAGTGATCATCTGCCTTCTTTGTGCCTTTTGGTTATATAGAAGTACTTAGGCTTTTTTCTAGTTCCCCTACTTTTTTAGGCCGGTGTTATGCGGATTCGGTCTTCATTTTTGTTTTCTAGCTTAGGAATAAATAAACTTACTTAGCTTTCCAAGTTTCATTTTGAATGTTACTAATAGAGACATTTTTGTTTTGTCAAATCTTTATGTGAATTTTCCTAAACTGTTTTAGAAATGCACTTTCCATTCAATGTACTTGTGATCCATTCCTTTTAGTGATTACCATCGGACTAACTCCTCAGTCCGCTATGTAATTTACCAGCCTTTCGTCACTCTTGCGAATAGTAAATTAATTGTCGCAGTGCCAAACTCTAGGCATTAGTTAAGGTTTTACCATTTAGGACAGTAGTCCAGATATCCTTTTCTAGGATAACGATACTCGATTGCGTCGAACTCCAAATGCTAATTTTAAATTAACCACTTAATAATGCACTTTGCACATCCTTATCCAGGATGTTTATTTCCCATCGCGCCTAACTTCGGGCATCGATTCAAAGTTCATGGTGGTAAGATCCCACCTTACGTCGGGTGTGGACCTTTCGTTTTGCCTACTCAGGGCAAAATGTTGAGGATTGGACGGTCCTATCACATCCACTTCGGTTTATACTCACGCCCCTAATCCAAAGGCAAGAGTTGAGTGAGCGAACAGAATGTGACTATTCACTAAAAAGTGCCTTGATAGTATCAAATGTCTCATGGACAGACATATTTTCATGTTGCCTTTGTAATAGCTTTCTAACGTAGATACCATGCAAACTTGGGCGATCCCTAGGTCTGACACCCATTTTTCATAAGAAAGTCATAGTTTGGATCTGCATTATAGGTAGGTTTTTCTTTAGGTTCATATCATGTTCATTTTGATTTATACTCCTGGCCCCTACATCAAGGGCGAGAGTTAGTGTATAGACAGTCATGTCACATCCGGTTTGGTTTATACTCCTGCCTACAATCCGAGGACAAGAGTTGGTTGATGGACGGTCGAATCACGTCCATTTAGTTTATATTCCCACTCCCAATCTGAGGACAAGAGTTGGCTGGTATCTATCTCTGAATATCGAGAAGAACTTCGAAGGTAAGATCATGAACCGGAGATGTTTTGGTTAGCACCTATCTCCGGGTACCTGCACACTTGCATTATTCACATGTAGATTCATTTGAGTCGGTTAAGTCACAACTCTTAAGTGATGGAAAGACAGAGTCTTGGACTCAAAAATCCATTTTATAATGTAAAAGACGGGAAATGACAGAATCTGTCTCATTACACAACTCTAGCTAATTATTTACGAATTTATTTCTAAGTGAAATAGCATCATAAGTGCTCACTATTCCAATCCCTCGGGAGCAAAATCCCGTCTATTGTCACAAGCCTGAAAGTTCCATCTCCAAGCTTTTTCTCTATTGCATATGGACCTTCCCGGGTCTGGCCTAAGTTTCCAGGGCCAGGGAAGATTCATTTGAGAACCAGGTCACCAACTTCGAATGTTTGATTTCTGACTTTAGTGTTGTAATATCGTGTGACTTGGTGTCGGTGTGCAGCTACCCTCAACTCAGCTGCATCGCGCTTCTCATCGATAATATCAAGAGACTCTAGTAGGAGTTTCTCATTAGTCCATGGATTGTAGTGAATCACTCGATGAGAAAGTACTTCCAATTCAACCAGAACCATAGCCTTGATCCGTAGGATAGGGCGAATGGAGAGTGGTCAGTCGCTGACTTGTGAGTTGTTCGATAAGGCCATAGTACTAATGGAAGTTCATCGACCCACTTACCCTTTGCCTTTTCCAACCGTTTCTTAAGAATGGACTTGATAATCTTATTCATAGCTTCGACTTGTCCATTCGCCTGGAGATGTGCCACCGTAGCAAATCTCTTCTCTATGCGGTGATGGCAACCGATATCTTTGAACTCGATACTGTCGAATTGGGCCCCGTTATAAGTAATGATTGCCTATGGAACTCCAAAATGATAGATGATATTCCGGAAAACAAAATTGATTACTTTGTTATGGTGATCATGGCCAATGGCTCTGCCTCAGCCTATTTAGTGAAGTAGTCAATTGCAACGATGGCGTATTTTGCGCCACCTTTAGGTATCGGCAACACACTAATGATATAAATTCCCCAAACTACGAACGACCAAGGACTGACCGGTTGAGTAATCTTTGTTAGCGGAGATTTTGGTATTTTAGCAAATCTCTGGCACTTGTCACACTTTTAGGTGTAATTAGTTGCATCTTGGTTGACAGTTAGCTAGAAGAAACCGTAGCAGAGGATCTTCTTTGCTAGGGTTTGCCCCTAGGTGTGGTCGCTACAGGCCCTTTCATGAACTTCTTTTAGAACTCGCTTGGCCTCTTCGCGGGCGACACACAAAAGCATAGGGATAGAGAAACGCTTCTTGTAAAGTACTCATTCCTGCATAATATATCTCGAAGCTTGGTGAAGGTGCTTTCATCTTTTATTCCTTCTCTCTGAAAGGATTCCTCTCTACAAATAATCTCTTATTAGAGTCATCCATGACTCCCTTTCGGGTTCAACCACCAAGATTCAATCGATATCCATTTGGTCGATGCTCGAAGTTGATAGTACTTCCACCAGGACCAGGCCCATGAGTTGTGCATCTTTGGAACTAGCCAACTTAGCCAGTAAGTCGGCCTTCTCAATTTTCGCTCTATGAATATGAGCGATCGTGTAATATTTGATGTCATTGAGTAGCTCAAGGACCCGGTTTAGATAAGGAGCTAGTCTTGCTCCTTTTGCTTGAAACTCTTTTTGAACATGGCAAACCACCAGTTGGGAGTCGCAAAAAATGTGTAGAGTCTTTAAGCCTAGCTCTTTCGCAATCTTGAGTCCTGTAATCAAGGACTCGTATTCAGCTTCATTATTCATTGTCGGAAAGTCGAGTTTCAAAGCGTAACAGATCGGGTGTTCTTCGGGAGTGACAAGTACAACTCCAGCACTAGAACACCATTCATTAGATGCACCATTTGTGTACATCTTCCACCCAGTGCCTTTCTCACCATTGCTCTCTGGAGGATCGTCTCGTGCAGTGAATTCAACTATGAAATCCACCAAAACTTGACCCTGGATTGCTCTCCGACGGTGATAGGTTATATTGTATTGGCTTAATTCAGTATTCCATTTCAACATCCTTTTAAATGTTTCAGGTCGCTGCAAGACTTGTTGCAAAGGTTGGTCAGTGAGAACTTTGATCAGATGAGCCTAGAAGTAAAGGTGGAGCTTTCTCGAAGTGATCAACAAGTAGTATGCGAGCTTCTCTAGCCTCATGTATTTGTTTCTGCTTCTGTTAATCGCGTACCGATATAATAGACCAGTCACTGGATGTAGGAATCCTCTCGTACGAGTGCGCACTCAATGCATGCACCAACACTACCAGCTATATAAATAGATCTTCGTCATCCAATGGCTTCGAGAGGATGGGGGTTCTCTCCAAGTGATCAACCTAAGCATGGAATGCATCTTTACACTCATAATTCCACTCAAAATTCCTTTTTCCTTTCTTAATAACATGAAAGAAAGGAATGCATTTGTCTGTGGCTCTTGAGATGAAACGACTCAAGGTGGCGAGCTTCCCATTCAAGCTTTGGACTTCCTTGATTGTCTTTGGAACCTCGACCTCTCTCAATGCCTCGATCTTTTCTGGATTGGCTTAAATCCAACAGGGGTTCACAATAAAGCCCAAGAATTTCCCTGACGCAACGCCAAAAGTGCATTTTAAGGGATTAAGCTTTATCCCGTAATTTCGGAGGATGCCAAACATCTCTGTTAGATCATTAATGTGGTTTGCCTAATGCCGCGACTTCATAAGCATGTCATCCATGTAGACTTCCATCGAACATCCAATCTGATCTTTAAACATCTAGTTTACAAGCCTCTAGTTGGATGCTCCTACATTCTTTAATCCAAAAGGCATGACCAGATAGCAATACAACTAGAGGTCGGTTATGAAGATAGTGTGTTCCTAATCTGGGATGTGCATCGGGATTTGATTGGATCTAGTGCGCGCAACCATGAATGAAAGCAGCTCATGGCTAGCTGTCAAATCCACCAAGTGATCAACCCTCGGGAGTGGGAAGCTGTCTTTCGGGCATGCCTTATTCAAATCAGAATAGTCGATGCATGTCCTCCACTTCCCATTCGCTTTCCTCACAAAGAACAGGATTAGATACCCACTTCGGGTATAAGGCGCCATGGATAAACCCATTGTCCTTCAGCTTATCCACCTCTTCTTTGAGTGCAGCAGATCTCTACGGACCCAAGCTTCGGCGTTTCTATTTCATAGGAATGCACTAGGGATTTATATTTAATGCATGGCTCGCTATCTCCGACGAGATCTCACACATATCCGAGAGTGTCCAGGAAAACACATCCAGGTTTGCCCGTAGAAAACAGACCAACTCCTTCATCACTCTTGCACTGAGCTGTGGTCCGACCTTTAGGACCCGATTTGGATCATCCTGGCTGACCGGAACAACGATCGTCAATACGGCGGGAGCCGCTCTTCCACCTTCTGGCTCTTTATGTGATTCCCCACCTTTATGCCCTCATTAACACGGGATATTAAGGAGTAATGTCATCTGATAATGTGGACAATAAGGCTATTTAGGAGTGACCATCTATACTATTGCTTTGGGCGAGTATTGAATATGTCAAATTATGTGAATATTTTATTTTAGAAGGGAATTCAACGTACACAATCTAGGAACAAAACAACAAATCAGTGGCTTATTATGATTCAGAACAATATAGAATATCAAAGACAGAGAATCATAGAGTATACACATATGATACACAGTTGAAGCGGATAAGAGCATGTACATGATAGTCTACAAAATATACATGCCCGACAATTGAAAAAAAATACATAGATAGTACAAAAAATGAGTCTCTATCTCTAAGACAAAAAAATAGGTACATGGATGTACAAGATGAAATAAAATACTAACTAACTCCTGAAAGGTCCAACTCTAGAAGTCATCCCCTAGAAGCACTTGAAACATCCCGGTCTGACCCAAGTAATATTAAAATAATAAACGAGTCAATCTAGTCTAATTCAAATAAATGTGAGATAAAGTGATAATAAGGATAACATAAATCTCAAGAATAATATTTAACTATATAAAGTTAAATCTCCAAGTAATACCACTATACACCAAATTCCATTCACAAAAATACCCAATAATGCACTTTAATTTTTAAAAGTAAAACCCAAGATGATTTTGGTGAAAACCTCAAATTATATAAAATCCATAAATCAAATGTAGAAATCTAGAAATGAAAAAGGGGGAGGTGCCTAAAAATACCCAAGATTGATAAACATAAAAGCTCATTGAACACATGAGTTATCACCAGATAGATATAAAACCCGTAAACACCGGATGGATATAAAATCCGTAAACACCAGATGGATATAAAATTCATAGCACCAGATGGATATACAATCTAAACATCAAATGGATATAAAATCTGAACACCAGATGGATATAAAATCCATAATACCAGAATAAGTGTCGTAAGCTCACAAATAGTGACCATTCAAGTAACATTCATGTGTCGCACACCACTAAGGTTTACTATTAGTTAGTAAACTTCCACTAGTGTGTAAAGATATTCAATTAAACAAGTCCGAGAATTAACCGACGAAATAAAACACAAGCATTCCATACCACTTGTTTATTAGATCATTTAGTTCAATTTCTCGTTCGATTGAGAACATGCAATTTTCATATTAAAACTAGTTTCTTTAAAAGCATAATTTGGAAAAATATAGGTTTACAAAGCTAATGATAGTTTTAGGAAATATAAGTCATTTTTATATACATATTAACAAAAGATATATAAATATATATACTTTGCATGTTATTTAAAACCATTAATAAATATTTATATATTTGTAATTATATTTTCGAAACCCATTATTTCAACCAAAATATAGTTTTCAAAAAATACATTGATTTCTAAAATATATTTGTTCGCAAATCAGTTCAGAAATAGTGCAATGAAATCAGTGCATCGAATAGCTTCTATAAAACAACTTTTATAGAACCAAAAGCATCAAAATGCAATTATTTTCCATTGATTATAGAATCCTGAAATTCTCATCATAATACACCAGAAAATAACATCAAAAGTCAACACAAAGTAATGCAATTCAGTCGGGAAAACGAGTGATGATGGGAGGAGCAATCGAGGGACAAGTCTATGCCTGGAGCATGTTCCAGGCAGTTCAACCGATCGACCGATGGATGTAATGCCTGCAGCTTGCTCCAGGAGTTTCGTTCCCCCTCTGGTCGCTAGTTCATTCCATTTTCACACCCTAAACTTTGTTTTCTCAACCTAGCATTCTGCTGAAATCGTTGCATGCACATAACAACACTATATAACACAATTAAAATAATTTAGTTAGGACTGGTTTTAGCAATCGGAGAGCAGAAAATTGACAGTAGGAAAACATAAAGTAGATTTTGAGAAACATTAATAGTAAATACCAAATAGAGATAAAAAAAACCAATATTCTCACCATTCAACCACATGCATATGAATCAAGACTAGAAGTGTGAGGAGTACTCACCTATTTTCAAAGAAAAGAACTGATTTAGACTGATTTGAGCAGTGGTTTATCTTTTTTCAGCCGTAGTCGCTAGAAATTTACCCAAAATCTCAATACCAAAATCAAAGACAAAATTGAAATATAGAGCTACAAGATGTATCAAGGGTTTTTGTAGATTACATGAGATTGTACACACCAAAGTTTAAAGATTTACTTCTTGAGTTAATTAATTTGGAAAGTAATTGCTAGGGTTGTGAATTTGGGGAAGATGTAGTTTACTATATTTTCTCAAATGTAAACAGAGAGTTGAAAAATGAGAAAAATGAATGTACGGAACATTATTTTCTCAAGTAAACCATTTCCTCAAATCTCTTAAATGGGCCAAGTGTTGATTTAATCCAACAAGAGAAAATAAAACTTATTTTCTTCTAAGTACAAGGGATTATACTACTAGACCAAAGTTGTAAACTTTAATTTGGTTACATAAATCACAACTAGTTTATAAAATCAAACTTAAGCTACTAATTACATTATATTTGCAATAAAGAGTAATAAATTCAAAATCCATCTTTTAATTAATAAAAAAGTTACATTTTTACATTTATAATCAGGATAAAATATCCCTTTATATCATAATTCATCAATTAAACTCCAAAACTTAACTAATCTAAATTAATTTCATTTCCATACTTCTATGGTGATAAAATAAACCATACATTATACTTAAAAATAGGATAATCCAATGTTTAATAATTTCACTAATTAAATTTTCCATTTTCTTTTATGATAAAAATAAAAGGGTTATCTCCCAAATTAATTAATATTATTATAACCAAAACTCCAAATATTCATTTTCCTATTAGAAAATTATTTACATGAACTCCTTCCTTAATTTACTAAATTCCATTATAATTTAGAAATAAAAATCTCCAAATCTCTTAATTATTTAATTATCTCAATATTAAATTATTCTTTTCATTTAATTCAGGTAATCTAACCCAGGATTTTTATAGATTCCCCCCTACGAAAATTATGTCCGTGCAATTTCCTATAGAGGAAAATCAATAACCATACTCAGATGATACATCTTTCAAAGGAGAATATATTTAAGGACAAAGATAAATCAAATTGAAAATTCACCACTAATAAGCTCTAGACAATAACTCAGGATGCGTTTGCTTGATAAACGCTTTGGTTTCCCAAGAGCAATCTTAAAATTAGCGGACCATTGAACTTTCACGAGTGGGACGTCTTTATTCCAAAGGCGTTTAACCTTTGAAGCAACAATGCGAATAGGATATTGCTCAAAAGTCATATCCGATGAGATCTCAAGCTCTTCAAGAACTCTAGGCTTAAGGATAGAATTAGAATCTCTAAGGCGTTTCCGATGCTAAGACATATGGAATACATCATGAATACTGGAAAACTGAGCTGGAAGAGAAATCCAATAAGCAATAGGACTGATGCGTTCGGTGATCTAATAGGGTTCAATGTAGCGAGGAGTTAACTTCCTTGATCGATTGAAACGCGCCCTTTAAAGGCGTAATACGAACGAAAACAAAGTCTCCCATAGAAAACTCCAAATCCTTCCTTCTATTATCAGCATAGGATTTTTTTCCTGCTCTACACCTCTTTCATCCTTTGCTGAATAAGATCAATCTTCTCAAAAGCTTCACGAACTAAATCAGGACCTAAAATCAATTTCTCATCGGTTTCAAGCCAATAAGATGGTGATTGGCATGGCCTTCCACAAAGAGTCTCGAAAGGTGTCATTACAATATTAGACTGAAAGCTATTATTATAAGCAAACTCAACAGGATGGATATGATCTTCCTAACTTCCACCAAAATCAAGAATACAAGCACAAAGAAGATCCTCTAAAATTTGATTCAGTCGCTCGTCTGTCCATCAGACTTAGGATGATCAGCAGTGCTAAGATTAAGCTTTGCCTAAAGTTTTCTAAAGACTTCTTTAGAATCCACTAGTAAATATTAGATCTCGATCATTGACAATGGAACTGGAATACCATGCAATCTATCAACTTCTTTGATATAAAGCTTAGCTAACTGAGGAGCAGTCCGATTGGACATAATAGGAATGAAGTAGGCCGACTTCGTTAGTCTATCAATAATTACCCACAAGCTATCATGACCAAAACGATAACGGCGAAGACCATCAGTGAAGTCCATGGATACCTGAAGAAAAGATAAGACAAGAAATGATCACTACTGGATCGACACAAGAAAATTGAAATATGAACTCAATTCTTAAGTCCACATTACCTGATCCCACTTCCATACTGGGATGTCCAATGGTTGCAACAAACCACTGGGACTATGATGCTCGACCTTAACAAGCTGACAAGTCATACAACTTTTTACAAAACTAGCCACATCTTGCTTCATCCCTTCCCAATAGTAGAGTCGCTTCACATCCGCATACAACTTACTACTGCAGGGGTGGACCGTGAGTTTAGAGTGATGACAGTCTTCTAAAATCTCTTTTTAGAGATTATCAACAATAGGTACAATAAGTCTACCACGTCTCCAAACACATCCTCGAGCATCAATCTCAAACTCCTTTACTACATCAACTACATGACCATCTCTACAACTCTGACAAAGAAGAAGAAGATTGAAGTCTTGCTTCTAAGCTTCAACAATGTGATCCAAATGAGAAGAATGAGCTTCCAAACTGCACAACAACAATGAAGAACTAGAATCTGGATCACGATTTCTAATCTCACAAGAAGATAAAATCTCAAGATCACTCCATGTGGACAACGTCAAAAAAACCACCGTCTATTGCTTGCGACAAAGCACATCAGCCACTCGATTCCCTTTCCCTGGAGTATACTACATATCAAAATCATAAGATGTAAGGAATTTGAGCCATCTCTACTGACGCATATTAAGCTCCTTCTGGGAAAATAGATATTTCAATGACTTACGGTCGGTGAAAAGCACAAATCTATCGCCTAACAAATAATGACTCCAAAACTTAAGGACGAAAATAATACCCGCAAGTTCCAAATCATGCATGGCATATCTAACTTCATTCGGCTTCAACTGCCTCAAAGCAAAAGCAACTACACGGTCTTTTTGTGTAAGAACAGCTCCTAAACCAAATCTACTAGCATCCGTATACACCACAAGTCTTGGTTCCCTTCGAGAACCACAAGAATAGGAGCGTGGGTAGGGATTCCTTCAATCTTTCGAAAGCAACTTCACACCTATCGGACCAAATATACTTAAATCCTTTCCTTGTCAAAGAAGTAAAAGGTAAAACATTCTTGGAAAAGTCTTTTATGAATCGGCGGTAATAACCTGCCAATCCAAGGAATCTACGAATCTTCGATACATTTTGCGGTCTTTTCCAATTCCAAATACCTTCAATCGTAGAAGGATCCACCGAAATTCCAGCCTCATAAATCACATGACCCAAAAACTTCACTTGCCTCTACCAAAAATGACACTTAGAAAATTTTGCTTTTAACCGATTTTTCTGAAGTGTCTTCAAAACAATTCCAAGATGCTTCTCATGCTCCTCCTGTAACTTAGAAAAAACTAAGATGTCGTCGATGAAAACAAGAAAAAACTTATCTAAATATTCTTGAAAAACTCTATTCATACAGTCAACAAAATAAGTTCGAGTGTTCGTTAGCCCAAAGGGCATCACGAGCGACTCATAAGATCTATATCTAGTATAGAATGCAGTTAGAGGAATGCTATCCTCTGGAACTCCAAGCTAATGAAAATCAATCGCTAAGTTTAGCTGATAAAAGGCCTTAGCACCACACAGCTGATTAAATAAATCATCTATCCTAGGTAATGGCTACTTATTCTTTATTATAAGCACATTAACCTTATGATAATTAATGCAAATTCTAAGAGTCACATCCGCCTTCTTCACAAACACAACAGCTGCACACCATGGAGAAGAACTGGACTGAATAAACTACTTCACCTCTAACTCTGACAATTGCTTCCTCAATTCTTCATTCTCTCCAACTAACTTCCGCGTGGGAGTACGGCTCACCGGATAAGCATTAGGAACTAAATCAATTCTGAACTCAAGAGCGCGCTTAGGTGGAAGTCCTGAAATGGGTTCAAACACCTAAAGGAAATCACAAATGATTAGAATTCGAGCTATATCTTCTTCTTCTCGAGATTCAAGAGAGCATAGAGATGCTTCTGAATTGGAAATGATATCTTGAAGGGTTACTGAAATTCACTCTTCCAAATAAGGATTCTTAAGACAGATAATTCTTTCCAAACATAAAATATGAGCTTCATGCTTACTAAGCCAATCCATTCCCAAAATCATTCCAAAGCCTAGATGTCAGATCACATGCAAATCAACGAAGAAAGGATGTCCACACATGATAAGCTCAACATTACTACAAAGCATACTAAGAGTTGTGCACCCACCAATAGGATTCGCAATCCTAAGTGAAGTAACAAAGTAAATAACGTCCAAAGATAATGCATCAACAAGTTCTTTCGACATGAATAAGTAAAAGCACCTGTATCGGAATAAACACAAATAGGAAGATTCTAAAAAATAATAGTACCCTCTAAGACAGAATGAAGTATATCTCTACGTTGACTAAATGCACCAGAAGATCCTACAACATTCAACTTGCTTACCATATTCCCATAAGATGCTATAGGGCAATCTGTAATGGCATGACCTTTTAGCTTACAATAACGGCACATAGAGGCTTTGGACAATTCTTAGCAAAATGCTCCTTAGAACCACAGTTGAAACAATCTCTACGGTTAGGCTGAGATCCAAAAAATCTTGTACTTTGCTTCTTAGCTTTCTTATTGGAGTTGAAAGACTTAGACTTGTTGAATGGATGCTTCTTCTTATGGTTGAAACTCTTCTTTGCAACTACAAGCTCACCACCACTATATTTCTTTGCCTCTTCAAGCCTAAGGGCGATATCCACTAGCTACTCGAAAGATACCTCTAACTTCAAAAGCAAAGCCTTCTCGAGACTCTTCAATCCATAAACAAACTTCTGATTCTTCTTTAGTGGGGTATTAACGTGCTCGACCCCATACTTAGATAGTGCCTCAAATGATGCAACATACTCTGAAACAAAAAAAATCCCCTTACATGAGATCTATAAACCTCCAAGCTAAAGACACCTTCTCGGCCTCTGGCACAAACTTCAACTCAAATCTCTAATAGAACTGTTCCTGAGTAAGCTTCGCTTCTACAACCTCAGAAATCAACAGCTCGTACCAATCCAATGCTCGCTCTTGGAGTAAACTAGAAGCCACCTAAACTCTATGCAAATAAGAAAGATCCATGTGAGAAAAGATACGCTCGCATGTCCTAAGCCAAGCCTAAACCTTTATAATGGTGCCTTTGAATGGCTTACCACCTAATGAGCAAAGTCGCTACACAGACTAGCGAATCCCGAATTGCGGGGAGAAGAATCAGAAGCGGAATCGGAAGATTGGACATCCTTCACAAGATTCATAAGCTTTTGGGCAGACATGAATACACCATCCTCGCTAGGCCCACTAGACTGACTAGCATCAGAACTCGAAGTTATACCATCGGCCACCCCACTTCTACTCAAGATAGAATTAGATAAAAGATTATTCTCAAAGATAGATTAAAATAAGTTTGATTATAAGATATTTTCAATAAGATGGAATCCTAATGTTTAAATTAGAAACTAAGGAACGATCTCTAAGATACACTTAGGATATGATTCTCGTCTTAATATCGTATATTGTTCCGAACCTTGCTCTGATACCAACTGTGAAGCCCCACCTTTAGACCCTCATTAATAAAGGATATTAAGGAGTAATATCGTCTGCTAATGTGGACAATAAGGCTATTTAGGAGCGTTTATCTGTACTATTGCTTTGGGCTAGTATCGAATACGTCAAATTATGTAAATATATTATTTTTTTAGAAGGGGAATTTGACGTACACGATCCAGGCACAAAAGAATAACACAATTGCTTATTATGATTCAGAAAAATATAGAATATCACAGATAGAGAATCATAGAATATATACATACGATACACAACTGAAAGGCATAAGAGCATATACATGATAGTCTACAAAATATACATGCCCGACAACCCAAAATAATACAAATATAGTACACAAAACGAGTCACTGCCTCTAAGACAAAAAATAGATACAACGTGGATATACAAGATGAAATAAAAGACTAGCTAACTCCTGAAAGGTCCAACTCCAGAAGTCATCCCCTAGAAGCACCTGAAACGACCCTGTCTGACCGGATTATTATAAAATAATAAACCGGCCAGTCTAAACCAATTCAAGTAAATGCGAGATAGATTGATAATAAGGATAAGATATATATAGTTAAATCTTTAACTAATGTCACCATACATCAAATTTCATTCACAAAAATACTTAATAATGAACTTTTATTTTTAAAAGTAAAACCCAAGATGATTTTGGGGAAAATCTCAAATCACATAGAATCCATAAATCAGATATAGAAATCACAAAGTGGGAGACGCCTAAAAATACATAAGATTGATAAGCATAAAAGCTCATCGAACACATGTATTATCACCGTATGGATATAAAACCCATAAACGCCTGATGGATATAAAATCCGTAAACACCAGATGGATATAAAATCCATAACACCAGATGGATATACAATCTGAACACCGGATGGATATAAAATCCAAACACTAGAACAAGTGTCGTAAGCTCACAATAGTGACCATTCAAGTAACATTTGTGTGTCCCATACCACTCAGGTTTACTCGAATGTTTACTATTAGTTAGTAAGCTTCCACTAGTGTGTAAAAGATATTCAATTAAACAAGTCCGAGAATTGACCGACGAAATAATCGCAAGCATTCCAAACTACTTGTTTTATTAGACCATTTAATTCAATTTCTCGTTCGATCGAGAATATGCAATTTTTATATTAAAATTAGTTTCTTTGAAAGCATACTTTGGAAAAAAATATAGGTTTATAAAGCTAACGACAGTTTTAGGAAATATAAGTCATTTTTATTTACATATTAACAAAAGATATATAAATATATATACTTTTCACGTTATTTAAAACTATTAGTAAATATTTATATATTTTTAATTATATTTCCAAAACCCATTATTTCAACCAAAATATAGTTTTAAGAAAATACATTGATTTCTAAAATATATTTGTTCACAAATCAGTTTAAAAACAGTGCAATAAAATTAGTGTATCGAATAGATTCTATAAAAAAACTTTTATAAAACCAAGAGCATCAAAATGCAATTATTTTTCATTCATTATAAAACTCGAAATTCTCATCACAACATTAAAAATCAACACAAAGAAATGCAATTCGGTCGGGCAAATGAGCAACGAGGGGAGGAGCAACTGGGGAATAAGTCTTTGCTTGGAGCATGCTTCTTTAAATTAATTAGAGATAGAAGTAACTAATTTAATTCATTTTAAATTAATTATAAATGGTATGATTATAAATCATTGCTTATGGATGAATGATATTGATATTTAATTTGATGATTTTGAACTCAAATATGAGATGAATAATACCGATGTGATATGGATGCCTGGTTTAAGTATGATAATATTTATTATCTGTCTGTGATGATAATATGAATTATCTGTTTATGATAATGATGTGATTATATATTGTGATATGTGAATTATCTACCTGTGTATATGGTTAATAATGAATTGAATTGTTTTAACTTTAAAATAACTTGGACCTAAAAGATACGTTTTGGATTTCGATGAGACCGGGATTGGGTTTCCATATTTGGATATCAGAAAACCACATCGATCCAAATTAACGATAGGTCGTGAATCTGAAGTGATGATGAAGATTCAGAGCGCAAGGGTTATTGTCGTTAACTATGATGGTAATTCCAAAACGAGTGTAACGAGATAATGCCTTCGGTTTCGTTCGAACCCGGAACGAACTTGTATGGATTAAATGCTTTCATAACATCGTCAGGAGGACAATGAGCATTCTAAGAGATGTGTTCTCTAAAGGTAATCGTATCCTCAAGCCTCATCAACCGGGAATGGCTAAAACATGGGATGTGCAGTAAGGCTTCGTGGGTAGCACCCACTTGAGAGTAAGATTTTCCCCTATCTAGATGTCCCTTTTTATTCGGCTGTGTGGGCAGTTATTGAGCTCCAACTGTTGGGGTTGTCTTATTTGGGACTGTCCAGTAAGGGATGGTACCGACTTTGTGTTGTAGGGGATTGGGAGTAATCCTCGGTACGCTGATCTAGGCCATGTATTGTGACGGGTGGTACCCCAATAGCCCTGCCATTGTATGGAATCCAAAATCCAATAACCGCCCTCGAATTTGGTTGTATTACCCACCTTGTTGGCTAGTATGCTGGAATTTAATAAATGTAACAATTTCGGCTATTTCTTATTTATTTGAAAACCCTAGACCTATTATAATATCACTGCATTTCCTATCAAATGTTTGGTTAGCATAAGGCAAAAACTTACTCATGTTTATTGGTGGGAAGTCATACGTGATACCCTTTCTTTCAAATGTTTTTAAAGTTAAGCAAGTTTAACCTGTTACTCACACCAGACCCATGTCTGACCCGGAGTTTATTTCTGTTTTTCTAAACTCTTGGGTACTCAAATTTTTACGAGTATTCAAGGGATTCAGGTTGGCTTTGATGAATTTGGAGGAGAAATGGAGTAGGAGGCTTCAGCGTTGTAGATATATAGTTCCACTGTATTGGTATCTCTGAGTTATTGTTTGAATTGTATCGAGTTGTATTAATTAGACAGGTGTTTATAACTGTCTAGTATCTACTGTATATTCTGTGTAACTCTGATGCATATTGTATATTATGTAATATTTATGTGATTAATATAATTTATTCCTTACGCTGTTGAGATTCTGATGTTGTTTCTTATTTCTTCTCTATCTTTCTATTATCTCGTCCCTTTCTTTCTTCAAGACGATACGGATTCCCGGGCATAGGAATTCGGGTTGTCACAATATATATACTAAGTACGAGTGATACGTCTCGCCCTCCAGCTTCTCTTCTGAGCTCCACAGTATCATATCCTGTATTCTATAATACTCGGTCTGACCCGAGAATCATAATAAAATAACACCCGAGTCAGTCTGGAAAACCAGTGTGGGAAAAACACACTCAATTTGATTACCAAAGTTTCAAAACCCTTTGAAATCAAAAGCATCTCGTAAGACCACGCCATAAATAAACATGTCGGGTTTTTACCTTACGATAGCTAAAACACTTTTTATTAAAATCCTCATATATTATAATAGTGTCTATATACAAATACTTATTAACATAGCCGAAATTGTTACATTCATTAAATTCCAGCATACTAGCCACAATCGTGGGTAATACAAACAAAAACCGTATAGGCATGTAGAGAGAATGAATTTCCAACTAATGACTAGACACTGGGGTACCACCTGTCATAGTACCTGGTCTAGATCAGTGTACTGAGGATTACGCCTAATCCCCTGCAACACAAGGCCAGAACTACCCCTCACTTGATAATTCCGAGTAAGATCACCCCACGGTTGGGATCAGCAACCACATCACTAAGCCGAAATAAAAGGGACATCTAGACAAGGATGACCTCACCCTAATGGGTGCTACCCACTTAGCCTTGCTGCATAACCCCTAATTTTCAGTCATTCCCGGTTGATGAGGGTCGAGGCTAAGCGTTACCTTTTTAGAACATATCCCTTGGAATGCCCACCGTCCACCTGACGGTGTTCCAAAAGCATTCGTCCATACAAGTCCGTCCCGGGTCCGAACGTAACTAAAGGCACTATTCGTACTACATCCATTTTGGAATCACCCTCAGGATTAGTAGCGACTAGCCCTTGCACTTCACTGTACCACCTTCGATTCTAAACTCGTTTCACTACGAAACGTACAAACCGGATCGAAGTGGTTTTCGAGAAATAAACCCAGATCCCGGTCTCTTCGAAACAATCAGCGCATTTGGCCAATATTGATAGTCGGTGATTTAACTATCAATTAACATTCACAACAACCAACAAACATAAATAATTGTTTTCTGGGCTATGTGATGAAGATATAAGAAGATATAAGAAGACATGTATATAAAGAAGACATGTATAAGAAGATATAAGAAGACATGTATATAAAGAAGTGTTTGTACAGGGAGTGTTTTCTGGGCTAAGCAATTTTAAATTAATTACTTCATCTATAAATCCTGCTTATAAAACCATTAATTAATTATAAGTCAAATTAATTAATCATCCTCTAAATATTTATCTTGATTAAATACCCTTGATTAATCAATCTCTAATTACAATAAGTAATTAGTCTTTAATTAATTTCACAAATTATCCTAAAGTATTCAAAGTAATTAACATTTAATTACTTCATTTATTAATTAAATATAATTAATTACATTTATCCTTAATCAATTACATTAATTATTCACCTCATTATTAATTATTCCCTAATTAAACCATTTAAATTACATCATTAATTATGTTAATTAATGATCTCTAATTACATTAAAATCAAATTACTTTATTTAATTTAATTACATTAAGTAATTTGATCTTTAATTAAACACAATTATTAATTACCCTTGATTAATAACAAACCAGTAATTAACTATCCTTAATTACTTATTAAATAAATTAATTATTCCATAATTAGTTATCTCCATTAATTAATCCCCTTGATTAATTAAAAAAGTACTTACCCAAATTATTTCATTAACAAATCATCCTTCACTAATTACATTCAGTAATTATCATCTAATTACTTCCCTAAGTAATTCCACTTCATTAATTACATTAAGTAATCACACTTATCAATTTATCAAATGATTATCTTAAATTAATTAACTTAAATTAATCACTTATCTCAATTAATTACAATAAGTAATCAATCCCTTAAGTACTTATTAAGTAATTACTTAACAATTTACAAATGATTATCTTAATTAATTAATCTAATTAATTAATAAAATTTATCACATTAATTAATTATTAAATAATCCTTAGTTAATTATCTTCATTTTCTAATAACATTTCCTTAATTACCTTCTTAATTAATCTCTAATTATAAATTAACCTAAATCATTAATTAATTAAATTAACTAATAACCCATCTTAATTACCTTAATAATTTAATGAACTATAAATCATTAAGGCCTAATTAACCTTAAGATGAACCTTAATCTTATTAATGATTTAATTATCATTTACAAAGTAATTTAAAAACAATTTGCTTTTAAACTTCCTTTAAATTCCATTTAAAATTAAGATTTAAAATGAAATTAATTTTAACTTAAACATAGTTTAACCATTTAAAACCTTTTAATTTCATGTTAAAGAATTACTTATCTTCTAAGAGAAATTTAAAATAGTTTTAAATCCATATTCAATTTAAATCAATTTAAAATATACTTTAAATGTTCAAAGTTGTTTTTTTAAAACATTTAAATTCAAAAACTTTATTTTATTTCAAACTAAAATCCAAATCAAGCTTTGAATTCAGATTCAAACTTAAATTTAAAATCAAGTTTAAATCTTATATTTCAGATTTTAAAAACATGTTATAAAATATTTAACATTCAAACTTAATTACAACATTTGAATTTATAAACTTTATTTTCTTTTCAAAACCTAAGATTTCAAATTCAATTTGAATTCAGATTTAAAATTCAGATTTAAAATTCAGATTTAAACTTAAATTTATAACCTTGTTATAAACCTCATTTTCAGATTCTAAAACCAAATTCTAAAATATTATAACCAAATTTTAGTTGTTAAAAACATTCTATTTTATAAAAATTATTATTTTTGAAAACTAGAATTCAAATTCATTTCGAATTCATATTTTAAACTTGTTTCAAACTTTTGTTTGAAACTTACTTTGCTTCCTTTTTTTTAGTTTAAATTTCAAAACAGAATGTTGTCAGGTTTCAAAAACCTGAAACTAAAAACTGCTCGAGCCCACTCTGTTTTACTCCGAGTCTTCCCTCACTTGACTTCGGGTAAATACTCAAATTACACGAGCAATACACGAGAACAACTTCACCCATTCCAAAACCCTTCACCAGAAAACATAAGTGCACGGTGCACATGCACCGTGACTTTGATCAACTCCGGCCTCTCACCAAACCTCCATCTCATCGGCAACCACCCATGCTCCATCCCACGATCATCAGAACTTCACCATTCCCTTGAAATCAAAATCGAGACTCCACCCCCAAACCTGGAACACTGAACCCCTCCTCAAACCCAAACCTGTCAACGCTTCAAATAGTGACCTCCATCCACCGTAAATGCTGCGGCTCCGACCACATCTTTTCTTCCAACCCCTCAACTAATTCCCAAATTCTGGTGGAGCTCGATCCACCAGAGATGATGAACGAACACCCTAAATACCCAACCCAAAAACTAGGGTTACAGATAAGATTGACCTCCTACCGCCACCACAACATGTTGATCCACCACCTGACATTTTCCCAAAGTCACCAATCATTTCTCAACCTCCAGCAACAACCCTGGCCTCTCCAACCACAGGAATCATAAGAAATTCCCAAAATTCCAAAAACAGTACAGTCCAGAAATGCCATTACATCTCTAATCTAAAATTTATGTTTTTAGTTTTAAAAATCATGATTTAGTTTAAGGTTTCAGCTTATATGCCTGAACTAAGAAATTATAAAGTTTGAGTTTTTACAAAACTCAAGCTTATACTATTATTTTTATTTTTCAGAACAGATTTGAATTTGTTTTAACTTAAATACAATTTTAAAACTTATTTTATAATCAAACAAACAGATGTTGTTTAGATCCTAAGTCCTAACAATTAGTGGATCAAGAGGAAATGATTTTAAATTGAAACTGGGGATTGAAATTTAGAACAGATATGTTCTACATGCATTTACAAACATACATGCATCACACATCCACAAATACACATGAATTTTCCAATATATATATATACAAATAGAAACTTATTTTAGGCATTAATCAAGCAACTGGATTTATACTTGAGTTTATAAAAAGTGTTACTCACCATTTAAGAAAGCAGAGCAATTATTTGAAAACAGTTTTGAATTGAAAGCTGCAAACTTGAAACTGTAATGCTCTTTAGCTTTTAAAACTTGAAATCCTGGATTGTTGATGCTGAAGAATGCATGCATGCAGAAGATTTGAGTTGCTTCAGACTTAAAAGAAATGCAGCTGATTGAGTTGAAGAAGAATGCATATGCTATTTTTTTCTTCTTGGTTTGCTTAGTCTTGAGAACGAAAATGAAACAAGAAAGATGTATATATAGAATGCTAAGTTTTGTAGAAGGTAGGTGTTTACTGGTTTAGGCAAATGCATGTACAATAATTTTTATTATTTCATTGATCAGAGATAACATTAGGAGGCTGAAATATATTTCGAGTTGACTATATTTTGCTGCTAAGAGGAAGGCATTTATTGCCAATAAACTTTATGTCTCCTACTAACCTTATTTTTTATGTAGATAGATCTTTTTATACTTTGCAGCATATCTAAACTTCATACTTTATTCTTGCCTGATTTGTTTTTATATTATTGTGCATATATATATATATATATATATACTTTTGTCTGGTTTGCTTTTATTTTCTTGTCTCATTTCTTTTCATATCCATATTTCACTTTCCTGGCTTGCTTATGTACATATATGAAGTTATTTTAGTTATTTGTTATAAATTGTAACTTATTTATTTATTTCTTTTTATACTTATGTTAATACCATAGTTTCTTATGTTTATGTATTCAGACTTATTTTATAACCATATATTTGATTTACACTTATGTTTAAATATTTACAAGATTTATTTTAAACATTTTTGAAAGACTTTATTTTAAATTTACAAATCATAGCTTCTTCCAAAATACACACACACACACATATATATATGTTTGAAATAACAATTTCTATTTATATTTAAAATCCATTTGTGAAGACATTACATTATATTGTTTAAATACAACTCATTATTAAATTAAAATAATTTATAAAAGAAATTATCTCTTTATTAATAAATTTACTTATTTTATCAAGCTATATTTAAAAAGAACAAAACAACCTTTTTGTTTAAATTTAAACTTAAGCTAAAATCAATTTTAAACAATTAAGTTTTTATCTTGAGTATTTTAAAGTCATATGATTATTTATTCAATATTAAATTTAATCAAATTTCCAATTTACCAAAAATATCAGAATTAGAAAACACGCCTTTATTTATTAAATTTAAAACAAAGATTATCTATTTACAATATATACATATACATATACATATATATATTATAAATAGGAGGCAATTTGATTAGCTTTTTAAAAAATAAAATCTTCCATTTAAATAATTATTAAAGAAGATTATTAAATTAATTCAAATTTATTATTAACAATATTGTCAAATCAATTTAATTTTAACATGGATTATTAAATTTATATTGCCAAAAATTTCCGGGATGTTACATATATTCCACTGTGTTGTGTTCTGTGTATTCTGTTGTGGGTCAAGTTAATATAACTGACCATTGTTTGATCCTGACTGTATTGTACTCCAATGTTGTATTCTGGTGATGTATGTATAAACAGATTTGTTTTGTGTAAAGATCAGTTATTATATATTATATTTTATTCTGCTGCGATGGTTAGATTTTGTTGTTGTTTCTATTTTCTTCTTCTATCTCTTTTCTTTAATCCTGATGGTTCGATTTTTCGGGCATGAAAATTGGGTCGTTACATAAGTGATGTGAAATCTCGGGTTGAACGGAGTTTGGTTTTGGGCATTTTCTGGTGGTCGGAATGAACTGGGTGGTCGGGATCACTGTTAGAGGTAGTGGGGAGGTTGACGAACTCAGGAAAAATGATGGGTGAATTTCTCGATCACCGTGGTGGTCGGACGATGTGGGTTTAGGGTATTAGACCCAGTTTTGGTCGACTGGGTTTAGATGGAAACTGCGGCATCGACGATGTAACAGACATAACCGGATGAGGGAGAATCGATGCGTGGATGACCGATGAAGCTATGGTCAGAGTCGCGTGATTTCTGGTGACCTGTGGCGGCGTATCGAGGTGGATTTGGATGACCAGTTTTGTTCCAGTGGAGCTTCAGTAGCTCGAATTCAATTTTCATGATCGAATTTTGGTTATGGGTAATCGTGATGCTCGTGTTGGTCGTCACCGACGTATTGAAGATGGTGGCAATGGTAGGAGCTGCCGCAATTAATCGTGCACGTGCACGAGGTGTCAATGGTGTCTGGGTTGTGATGGTGATCGGGGAAGAAGATGTGTAGCTCAGGTTTAATCTCGGGAAGATAATGAATTAGCTCGAGTATGTAATCGGGTTGGGTTTCCTTGTTATTCACCTGGTTTAGAAAAAGATAACAGGGTTTTTTAAATTTGAAAGGAAATTTTGTATAGGTTTTAAAAACAACCAGAAAATGCAATTTAAAAACAAAATAAATTGTAAACAAGTTTCTAAGAGCAATGAAAGTAAAAGAAAACCCAAGTTTTAAAGCAAAAAAGAAAATAACAAGTTTAAAAGCATGTTCGTTAAACAAAGTTTTTCAAAGCTTAAAAATAAAAAGAATAGTATTAACTAAGTTTTCAAGCAAATTTGTCAAACAAGGTTTCAAAAAAATAAATATTACCAAGTTCCAAAGTGATTTTTTAAACAAGTTTTCAAACAAGTTTTCAAAGATTAAAATGTTAAAGCTAAATGTTTTTAAATTGTTTTGAAAATTTATTGATTTGATTTTGAAATAATTTATATGATGATAGTAATAAATTAATTTCTAAGTATTTTCAAATGGAATTTATTAATGTTTGAATTAAGCAAGTGTTTAAGATAAGTATATTAAAAACTTTAATTACAAGGTGTTTTTGAATAAATTAATTTCAAATTTTTAATTCAAATAAGTTTTAATAATGTAACTAAGTGATTAATTGAGATAAGGGTTTATCTTTAATTAATTAAGGTCTTAGATAACTAAAGAATAATTAATTAATAATTAAAGAATTAATTAATGTAATTAATTATGGGATAAAAAATTAATATAATTAATTAAGAATAATTAATTAATGTGATTAATTAAGGGTAATTAATTAATGAAAGTAATTTAATAATAATTAATTAATGGAAGTAACTAAAAGGATAATTACCCAATAGAATTAATTAAAGAGTTAATTACTTAATGTAATTAATTAAGAGGAAGTAATTAAGGATAATTACTCAATGAAATTAATTAAAGGAGAAAAGTATAACTAAGTATAGATTTGAAAAAAACTTAGTAAAGTTTTTGAAAGAGTTTAACTATTGGATTTTGGGGAAGTTGTACACTTAAGTGATTCTGAAATTTAATTTGAACGAATTGTTTGAAAAGTTAATGAATTATGGGGCATGTTTCTTACCTTGCAATTTCGAGGATGAAATTCTTTTAAGGGGGAAGATTGTAACGACCCAGAATTTCCGTCATTTGAAATTCAGATATTAATTAATTTTAAATATTAACAAGTAAGATTTTTAAGTCGAATAAATTATTTTTCGAATATAGTGATTTAATTGGATAATTAAATCGATAATTTAATATTTGAAATTCTAGAAATAATTGAAAATTGGGTTTAATGTGTATATAAATGATTTATAAAGTTATAATAAATCATATTGGAGTTAGAACGATGTTTGTAAACTTTTAAAATTGATTTAAAAGTTAAATTGTGAAAATTGAATATTTTAATATTTAATCGACTAGTGAAAATAGTCATTTTTCAAACAGTCTCGGATTTCGAAGAAACTAGTTTCATCGGATCCGTAATGTTAAATTTTTGTATGGTTTCAAATTTCGTGTCAATCGGATTTACCGTTTGTCCGGGGCAAGCGAAAACGCATCGAAATCGTTATAATCGATTTAATTTTAAATTGATCGTTTAATTCCGTAACTCGCACATATGACTGAATTAGCTCCCGAAACAGGTTCCATTGTGTTTGAAACATGGGTAAAACATTATAAACGCCAGCCGACACGCTTTGTTTGGAGTTCGGAAAATTTTCGATGAATAATGTTTCGATATTTTGTATAAAAGGACATCTACACTTTCATTTGCAAGCCCTAATCAAAATAAAAACCTAGCCGGCAGCTAACATATTCAATGGTCGACATCGCTCATTCCTTTCCCCTTCAAAATCTTTAAATCCATAATCAATTAACGAAATCTTTCAACTACAATGTTATAGAGGGAAGTGAGATCTATAATCTCAACGGTGGAGATCGGGAACGAAGCTACGGATAGGCGGCGATTTGTCTTTGAACAAGTTGCGTTCGTGCGCGAAGAACGAGGGCTAGGGGCGACCGAGTTCGCCGGGATCACTGCCGTGGGTGAAGCTCGAGTGGGCGAGCAGTTTGGCGTCGGCCGATCAACTTCTCGATCGACGTAGGTGGAGCGAAAATTCAACAAAAGGTGGCGGCGATGGGTTTCCTTCGTTCGTCGTTTCCTGGGAATCACGTAAGAGAAGAAAATGAAAAGCACGGCCCAGATCTATTCTCTAAAAACAGATGGCTGATATGAAATATAGGTTAAAATATAGAAATTTAAATTGAAATTTTATTATTTTAAATCGTATAAACTTTGTAATATCATAACTTGTTCATACGAGGTCGAAAAATTACGAAACAACTTGCGTTGGGATTGTATTGACGAGCACTACGCAATGGAGCCAGTTTGGAGTCGATTGGAGCCAGAAAATTTTCGGTAAAATTAAACGTGTGTTTAATTTTATTAGAAACGAACCACTACAACTGTTGTCGGAAACTCAAGGTGAGAACTCCTCACTAAATCGAATCATGTTTTCGATTTAAATTTTAAATAGTTAAATTTAAAATTTTTTAATTATGTAAATTGGATGATGGTTGCTATCTGTTGTACTGAAATATACCCTATACGTCGTATATTAAGCGGATGTTATTATATTAAAAACATATACCGCGATATTCCACTTTGTAGTGGAATTGGTATTATATATGTATTTGGAGTTGATTTCCCGCATTATATAGCGGAAAAGGCCGTATTGCGCCGCATAATAGTGGATAATATTTTTGTAATCCCATATACCACGATATTCCACGTTTCGAGGTGGAATTGGTATTGTGCTGACATCTGTGGATGCAGAGAAACAGGTTGGAGGGATCCAACTGGATTCCTCAAATATTTGATTTATTTCATATGTTGAATGTTGATTATTTGTAATCTCCGTGTGATTATCTTTGTGATTGAATTCGTTGAAGGCTACGGTTTAGCCGAATATATTTTTGGTATCGTTGGATACCAGAAATAAATAAAAATTTGATTTTTGAAATTCAAGTTGAAAATTTATCGAAAAATTTATTTTGAAAATTGGGTAAATTGAAAAGGAGTTTTAAAAGATAAAAGTTTGTATTTTTGAATTATATTGAATTAAATTCCAAATTTTGGGAAAAAAGGCTTAATAAATAGATTTAGGGTAATATTAATTATAAGTTGAATAATTTAGTTAAAATTGGATTTTTAAATAAATTTGAAGAGATAAAGGAATTTATTTTTAAAAGGAAATAATTTTGGAAATTCATTTGAAATTTATTTGGGATTTGAAAATCAATTTGAAATTGATTTGGAGTTAAAAAAATGAATATTTGTGAAATTGTATAAACTTTGTGAATATTTGGAAATGTAAATTCATAATGGAAATTTATTAGGAGAAATTAATTGATTTTGGAAATCAATTGAGAATAATTATTTAGAATTAATTATTAATTAAGATTTAATTAATGATTAATTCAAGGAAAATATATTAAATGTTTTGTAATTAATTGATTATTAATTTACCAAAATTAGTAAAACTTATTCACAGAAATTAATTTGAATTTAAATTAATCAGATGATTAAAATTAATCCTATCTATGGATGTTGGATTATATTGAATGTGGAATTTTTTTGTTATCCCCGACATTTGATGTTTGTTATATATCATGTTCTGTGTTGTGATCTATAATTTATTATCCTGTGATATATATATCTATGATCTGTGAATGGAAGATAAGCGTTATGGTTTATACCGCTTATCGAATATATTGTTATAATTGTTCTGTGATGGTTGAATGCTATTGCACTATTGTGTTAAACCCTTGGACTACACAATACACACACAAGTGTGGATTTCACGTGGAAATCGGTTAAGTCATAGATTTTTATCAATTTTGAAAAATTGAGTTTTTGAATCCAAATTAGTTTTGGAATTAGAATTGAAGTTTTTGAAAATGAGTTTCAGAAATAAAAGTTATTTTAAATAACTTAATAAAATTTAAATTCGAATAATTTGATTTAAATTGGAATTCAATATTTGAAATTGAATTCAAGAATTTGAAAATTTTGGTCTAAGGGAATTACAAGTGAAAAAGGGTGTTTATATGAATTTAAGCCATTCTTAAAGGTGTCGTTGTGGAAATTTGAATCAAATTAAAGACCGTAACTTGTATAAATGAAATCAGATTTTTCTGAAACGAAAAATATTTGTTTTCAAATAATAGTAGCTTTCATATAAGGAAAGAAATTTCCATTTGTGTTAAAGGAATTTTAATTGGATATTGAACTGTTTTGAAGGCTATGAATCAATCTTTGTGAAAGATCTTTCAATCTTGTTTAGAAATAAAAGAGTATTTCAAATGGTGTATCTTTTATATTATAAAGGTCTTGAAATTAAATAGTTTTAAAAGCTATAAAATAAATCTTTGGTTTAAAGATTTAATGAGTTAATCCAATTGAAATGGAAATTGATTTGGGAATCTATGAAATGAATCTTTGTGAAACTAGGTAAACATTGTGAAACAAATCTTTTTGTTTAAAGATTCGAAATGGTAATTTGTTGGAACCGTTTAAAAGAAAGGTTTGGGTAAAAAGTGGTGACTTAATTGAAATCCCAATATCCATATGTTTTAAAATATTGTGCTCACTATTCGGATTAGCCGGGAGAGAACCTTTGTGTCATATAACCCATTCCGAATTAGTGATACGGCGATATGGATTGCATTGAAGACTGGTGGTGAAGACCGGGTATTTGTGAAAATGATAGGATGACCTATCGATTGTCTCTGCACCGAGTTGCTCCGGTATAGAGATTTCCTTTGTGATGGGAAGTTCGATCGGGATTATGAATACTCGGATTGCAAGGGCTTCTTTGGAAGTGCCTTCGGTTCTGCTCGAACCCGGAACAGACTTGTATGGTTACATGTCTGACATTACACTTTGAGATATAAAGCAGATTTCTTTCAAATACATTTCTGTTGGTGGCGAAGAATTTATTCTCTTAGCTTAACACCCTTCTCTGAGGCATATGAGCTCAGAGGTTATGTAGTTGAAGGTTATAAGCGATATATTCCCAATTTGGTAATGTGACATGCTGAGTGCTGCTGTGTGATGATCATTTGTTGATCATTTGTGATCAAAGCATGGCTTTGTGCTAAAGCGTAGCTTTGTGGACGAGACTTCGTCAGACCTCACACCCCGGAAATGGTCAAAACAGGAAAGATGCGGCAAGGTTATGAGGGTCGCGCCCTTTAGGGTATGTCATTTTTTCCTTCTGGAAAAGGGTGGTATCAGGTATGGAGCCCTAATATTTAACCTATGTGGTTACCGCATATTTATTACTTTATGGTTGTTGGTTGCGAGCGCTCGGTTCCCAAAGGACCGGGGGTGGCATATTCGTGTAGTAGTTACCTAGTTACAGAGGTAGCTCGGCCTTGTGTTGGCAGAGAGCCAGGTTGGTTTCTCGGGACGTCCCGCCAGAGGCGTACCCATGTGGTAGTAGGAAGTTCCTTAGCCTGACCATTTGTTGGAGATCCATCTTCCAATATGAAATTTGTACGGTATTAGTTGTAGAACCTGCCATTTATGTATGGTGGTCATCACTGTTTAGATGGTAGCTATAGTAGGCATACAATAATGTTATGCTGGCTAAGATTTATATTATACTTTTGAAATGTTTTCTGCACTATGAACTAATAATAATATTAACTGATTTTGCATAGTAAGCATGTTTGACTATCATAAGGAGAAATCTCCTCCAATTCTGCGTTTGCATTGTGTGTGTGGTGGGAGGCCTTATGGTAGTTTCATTTTCCAAAAGCATTGCGAATAAGTTTTCACTTCCTTTGTTTGTTGTTGTTTTAAAGATAAATAACTGTTTTAGTTCTCACACCAGTCACCATGACTGACCTGGAGTTTATTATTCCATTCCTAAACTCTGGGTGCCCATCATTTTCCACACGGGCAGCTTACAGTCAGGTTTCAGGTCATTCTGAATATTCAGGAGATGTTGTGGAGCTCAAGAGATGAGCTGGATGGTGAGACGTATCACTTGTATATGATATTATTTATTCCGCTGTGTATTCTGTATAGGGACAAGTTTGTATAACTGTCCATTGATGTATATTGTTGTTGTACACTCTGATGATGATGAAATGTATAAAATGATATGGTCCTTTGTTTTAAAGATTATTCATCTATCTATTATATGTTGTTCCGCTGCGAATGTGAGATTCTGATATTGTTTATGTTGCTTCTTTTTTTTATTTTTCTTCTACCTCTTCTTTTTAACCCTAACAATTCGGTTTTCCGGCATTCGATTGGGCGACATTGGTTGCAGTGGACGTATTGATGCCGTTTTTCGGATTCCATAAAAACTGTATCGTTACACCACCAGTCCGGAAGCGTAATTGGTATATCTACACTGGCATTGCCTCATGTGCCTTGTCACCTACCATAGCGAGCCTTACTACGAGTTTGTTTTTCTCTCGTAGCCCGTGTGGTATCCTCTTATAGTCTCCCGATCTGGAGATGTCATGATATTGGATGGACTACTGGGACTATTATGTGTTAAGGGGAATATTGGGTCACTCCTTAACGCTATTTAAAAGTAAGTTTATTTTACTGTAGACATTATTATAATAGCGCAATATTACTACATAGTAGATATTTTAACGGATCCTTAGAGGATGGTTATCCCAAACATCCTTTGAGTTACCTATATTTCAATTCTGCCTAGATTTTTCTCTATAAATACTGCACCTGCTCCAACTGAGGGTGGGACCTTTTTGGATCAGTTCTGGAACGCCGATACTCTGCCATTTTCTCTATAAACACCACGGACGCTTCTACGAGCTTTTGGAAGAGATCTAACACTTCCAACATGGATTCAAAGAGCTCTCCTACATCAAAGTTCTAGCTATTCGTCTAAAGTGTGTTGTAATCAAAGTGCATTGTAAAGAATTGTAATCGAATCATCAATAAAGGAGATTAAAGTGGATTTAGGCTAGATCTTAAGCCGAACCACTATAAAACTGTTGTCTTTTTACTGCTTTCTGTTATTTCTCTGCTTATCTTTTGTTCCCGTACCAACGGGTGGTGCTTTCACTTTTTCATTACATACACTGGGGTGTTAGCGTTCAACTTTTAGCATTAACATTTTTGGTGCTTTCACTGAGAAGCCAACTCAGGATTACTTTCATCATTGCTTTGCAAAAATTTGTCAAAAGAATTTCTCTCAAAACAAGAAGTCTATTTGAGATTATGGCTCCTGAAAGAAAGCGCAGATCTGTTAGATCTGGTGATGCTCATGATAATACCGCCACTTCTCTCTCATCAAGTCAGGCGGCCCCTAGTGCTGGGATCACAAGGGCAGAGTTAGATGCTGCAGTGTTTGGATTATATCAGCAGATGGAGGCCCAGAATACTTTGATGCTGGATAGGTTAAATGCTTTGATTGGAGCTAACCGTCAACCATGGAATAATGAGGAAAACTTTGCCGATGTTGTTCATAATTCTGAAGGGAGGGATATTCCTCAAAGGGCAACTGGCACCGCCGAAGGGGCACCTCCCCAAGCTGGAGGAACAGGGCAGCAGCCAATTCTCCGCGAACGTTTGTCCAGGGAAACTTCTGAGAAAATGGCTGACGTCTGCTCCGCGGAGCCACTAAACAATGAGGAATACCTCTCAGTCATGATTCGACAAATCATGAAAGAGAGCATGCAAAGGGATGAGGATGAAAACGACTGTGGTTTGCTCCAAGCAAGACTCCGTTCACCGAAAGGATCTTGAAGGCGGAATTTCCAAAGAAATTTGTTCCTCCTACCATTCCATCGTATCGGGGGACAAGCGATCCCAATCAATTTTTGTACAAGTACGACTGGCATATGACGGGTGCTAGGGCAACAGATGAAATTAAATGCCGGTACTTTCCGGTATATTTGGAAGGGGTGGCACTTCTCTGGTTTACAAAGCTGCCGGTCCGATCTATAGACCAGTTCTCCGATTTAACTCGGAAGTTTAAAGAGCAATTCAGACTGTATGCTTCAAAGGCAAAAGACATAATGTCATTGTCCAGCCTTGAGCAAAATCCGGGAGAGTCTATCAGATCCTTCTTGAATCGCTTCAATATAGCTCTGGCTGAAGTCGATAACGCGGAGCCATGGATGGTTTTGACTTATTTGATGCGGGCTATCGATAAGTCAAGTGAATTTGGGAAATGGCTGAAAATGAAGGAGCCAAATTCACTCGAGATATTTTTTAAGAAAGCTGATGAGTTCATGCATTTGGAAAATCTTCCTACGCCAGCGAAAGTGGTGTTGATAGAGGTGGAGAATAACATTGCCGCTTCAACTAAGAAAGAATCCGGAGGTCAGAAGAGGGAAAATAATGGTGGGAAGAAACAAAAGGACATAAAGAAACCTCGCTTCTTTAAACCCTCAGATTTTACCCCCTTAACCGACACTCCGGAGAATATCTTCTTCGCCACCAAAGATGCCGTGGAGTATCCTAAATCAGCTGAGATAAAGCCTGGAAAGAATGCTATGTGAAATGGAAAATTCTATCGATTTCATAACCAACCCGGCCATGGTACCAATGAATGTCGTCATTTGAAGAGCTTGATTGAAGAATTGCTAGGACAAAACAAGCTGCAACAGTATGTTAAGAGGAACAGGAATGACCCAACTTCGTCTACTCAGGGGCAGCAACTTCCTGCTCACAAATCTGGCTCAGGTGAGGGAACTACCGCACATGAATCTGAAAGGCCTGTTACCAATGTGATTACAGGAGGCCCACACCTAGCGGGCAGAAGCTGGGATGAGATGGAAAGATACGCTCGTGCTCTGAAATATGCCCCAGCAGAAGAGGATGTTTTTGTTTTGGAAGACGCTGCACCCCTGAAACAGCAGAGAACTTCTAATAATGACATTGTGTTTAGAGCTAGGGATTCTATGGGTGTTGAAGCTTCAACCATGGATCCCATGGTCATTTCTGCAGGTATCGGATTGGCTATTGTGAGATGAGTGGTTGTTGATTGTGGCGCCTCTTGCAATATACTCTTCAAGAAGACATTCGATCAAATGAAGATTCCAATGGTTGATGTTCAGGCTTCATCGCAGAAGGTTGTTGGGTTTACTGGCGAACCAAAGCAGCTGATTGGAACTG
The DNA here is from genome assembly GCA_030737815.1 of Allium fistulosum. Taxonomy (NCBI): domain Eukaryota; kingdom Viridiplantae; phylum Streptophyta; class Magnoliopsida; order Asparagales; family Amaryllidaceae; genus Allium; species Allium fistulosum. Next base: position 616,217,256 of record CM060908.1, on the reverse strand, counting down.
TCGACTTGTTTGTGGAACTTGGAGAGGGACAGAAAAAGGTGGTTCGAAAACATACTTTTGTAATTGTTGACGGATTTTCTGCCTACAATGCCTTCCTGGGCCGGCCAACTCTAGCTGCATTCAAGGCCATTCTCGCCTCGTGGTGCCTAACTATGAAATTTCTCACAGATAATGGTGTTGGAGTTATTAAAGGGGATCAAAATGCTGGGCGGGAATGTTATCTTATAGAGCTGTGGGAGGCAAGGAAGAGAGAGATGGGAAAAGATGCGGCAGCTCTGCTCCGCATCAAAGATACAACCTTGTAGCAATTACAGGGTGGCCCCTGCACTGGCGAGCATAGTGGTGCAAGGAAGGATATGGACCCTAGAAAGGCCGGTGCAGAGGAGAATAGAGTGGTGCCATTGGAAGTAACAGTACCAGTACCTGTTGATCGTAAAGACCCAAACAAAGTGCTGAATGTGGGTTCGCAACTCAGTGTGGCAGTTCAAAATATGCTGATATCATTTTTGAAAGCAAATCTAGATGTATTCGCCTAGAGTCACGCCGATATGTGTGGAATATCTCTGGAAATTGCTGTACATACTTTGAATATTGATCCGAAATTCACACCCGTGAAGTAGAAAAGAAGAACCCAGGGTCCAGAAAGGTCAGCAGCGCTAAAAGAAGAAGTAAGTCGGCTCATGGAGAATGGTTTCATCAGAGAGTCCACTTATCCAAATTGGGTTTCAAATCCGGTACTGGTTAAAAAAGCTAATGGAAAGTGGAGAGTATGCATCGATTTTTCAGATCTAAACAAAGCCTACCCCAAAGATTGCTTCCCATTGCCCAGGATTGATCAGTTGGTAGATGGAACAGCCGGGCACGAATTGTTGTCTTTTATGGATGCTTACTCCGAGTATAATCAGATTATGATACATGAGCCAGATCAGGAGGACACGAGCTTTATCACAGATGTTGGTCTTTACCGCTACAAAGTCATGCCTTTCGGACTGAAGAATGCGGGGGCAACTTACCAAAGACTTGTTAATGCTATGTTTAAACCGCAAATTGGTAAAACTATGGAAGTTTATGTTGATGATATGTTGGTGAAATCAAAGAAGGCAGTACACCACATGGAGCAATTGGCAGAGATGTTCGCAGTTCTCCGAAAGTATGGCATGAAGCTTAATCCGTTGAAATGTTCGTTCGCAGCAGAGTCCGGGAAATTCTTGGGTTTCATTGTGAGCGCTAGGGGCATTGAAGCTAATCCTGCTCAAATTACCGCTCTGAGAGAAGTCAAATCCCCTAGAACGAAGAAGGAATTGCAAAGCCTCAATGGGAAAGTCACTGCTTTGAGTTGGTTTATTTCAAAGGCCACGGATAAATGCATCCTTTTCTTTGACGCTCTAAAGAAAGGAAAGAAGAACTTCGAGTGGACTCCCGAATGTCAAACAGCTTTTGACGAACTGATTCGTCACATGGAAGCACCTCCAGTACTTTCAAAGCCTAGCAATGGTGAAGGTCTTTTCATATACTTAGCAGTTTCGTCTCATGCTCTCAGTGCAGCACTAGTACGGGAAGATGCCTAAGTTCAGCGCCCGGTCTACTACATCAGCAAGAGATTTACCGGGGCAGAGATGAATTATTCAAGGATAGAAAAGCTCGCCTATTGTCTGCTAATTGCTTCTTGGAAATTGAGGCCATATTTTCAAGCTCATCTTATCAAAGTCCTTACTGATCAGCCTCTAAAGCAAGTCATGTTTCGCCCTGAAACTTCGGGTCGTCTTTTGAAATGGAATATTGAGCTTAGTCAATATGATATCGCTTACCACCCCCGAAGAGCCATCAACGGACAAGCTTTAGCAGACTTCATTGCAGAATACACTGATAAAGGTGACAGTGAGGAAGAGGTGACTGATGATACTCCAATCCGATAGAAATTATATGTTGATGGCGCCAGAAATGACTATTGTTCCGGAGCTGGGGTTGTACTAGAAACTCCCAAAGGGTGCTCGTTGTGCTACGCATTGAGATTGGAATTTCCCTCGACAAACAATGAAGCGGAATATGAAGCCCTTATTGCCGGCTTAAAGATTGCTAAAGAACTAAACATCAAAGTGTTGCAGATCTTTAGTGATTCCCAACTTATAGTTTGTCAAGTCAAGAAAGAGTTTCAAGCTAAAGGAGGAAATCTGCCTGCTTATTTGTCAAAGGCCTGTGAGCTTCTCGACGATTTCGATCACTATTCGATAAGCCACATACCTCGAGAAGAAAACATGAAGGCGGATTCTCTCGCAAAGTATTCGAGTTCTGGAGAAGCTCAATTATTAGGATTAGTTCATGTGGAAGTCTTGTCAGCTCCAAGCACTGATGAGATGGATATCGACTGGATCATGGTTGTATCTCAATAACAGGAGTCATGGATGACCTCGATCAAAGAATATCTACTCAACAGTTCCCTGCCAGAAAATTCTAAAGAACGCCGAAAGCTGTTAAGAAAAGCATCGAGATATGTAATTCAAGACGGCCGGTTATACAGGCGGGGATTCTCAATGCCATTACTCCGATGTGTAACCAAGGAAGAAGCCAAGACAATTTTAGCTGAGGTGCACGGAGGAGAATGTGGGGATCATTCAGGTGGCCAAACTCTTGCCAAGAAAGTTCTCCGATATGGGTATTTCTGGCCAGATATTAATCGAGATGTTGTTATCTACTCCCGAAAGTGTGACAAGTGCCAGAGATTTGCAAAAATCCCAAGTACGCCTTCCACCGAACTAACACAGATGGTCAGTCCATGGCCATTCGCCATTTAGGGGATAGATCTAATCGGACCTTTACCAATTGCCAAGTCTGGAATAAAATATGCTATTGTTGTTGTTGATTATTTCACTAAATGGGCTGAATCTGAATCTTTGTCTACTATTACCTCTAAATATATGATAAATTTTGTGACTAAAAATATCATTTGCAGGTATGGTATGCCACAGAAGATAATCACAGACAACGATACTCAATTCGAAAGCGAAGAGTTCCAGGACTTTTGCAAGCGATTCAAAATCCGAAAAAGCTTCTCAGTAGTGGCTCATCCGCAGGCAAACGGGCAAGTGGAAGCGGTGAACAAAATTATCAAGTCAACCATCAAAAAGCAACTTGAAAAAGAAAAGGGTGGTTGGGTCGATAAGTTGCCACTAGCACTATGGGCATATAGAACTACCCATAAAACTACGACTGGGCACACTTCATTCTCATTGGCGTACAGATCGGAAGCAATGATTCCCGTGGAAATAGAAGTCCCTTCACACAGGAGAATTCATTTCAACCAGGCTGAGAACGAAAAACTGCAACTTGAAGCACTTGACTTTCTTGATGAATGAAGAGAAGAAGCTAGGCTCAGAGTTGCGGCCCATCAGTAAAGGATAGCCAGGCACTTCAACTCTAAAGTTTGCCAACGCGGCTTTGAGATCGGAGACTTAGTCTTGAAAAGGATCATGACAGCAACTGGAGTGTTTGGGCCAAATTGGGAAGGACCATATGTCATAGGCAATAAACTTCTTGATGGCACCTTCAAACTCACAACTGTCAAAGGAGATCCAATCCCGAGAGCCTGGAACAACAACCATTTGCGTCCATATTTTACTTAAAAAGCTCTGCTTGATATTGTAAAATGATTATGGATGTATCAGTTGTATTGCAAACCATTGTAAAATCAGTGAAAATCAATAAAAGATCTATAAAGTGGATGTAGGCCCAATTCTTGGCCGAACCACTATAATCTTGTGTTCTTTGCTATTATAAAATGCCTGTTTTATTTCGATGTGTAAATACTCTAAACGTATTGCTAAAATGTCGATTTAATATTGTAGGCCATTAAAACAAAGCTTGCCCATCACAAGGCCAACTGAGCCCTTTAAATCACTCAATAAACAAATATCAAGCCACAAAAAATTCCAGATTCAAATCCTACATAAGAAGAGCTTTACGCAAAAAGTTGATTATTCCGCCGAAGGGGCACCTTCCCAAAGCGAAGGAACCAAGCCCTTGTTAACTAATTACGATCATCTGTACAAACGGACATCTAATTAGATAGCTTGCGTCTACCCCGTGGAATCACTTAACAGTGAAGTACACTTCTTTGGATGAAGCAAACCACTTGCAAAAGAAAGGAACACGTGCTTGGAAACGATAACAGGGAACCACTGATGAGCAGATGACGAAAAGACATGGGCGAGCAGACACAAAAGCAGCCAAAAAGGAGTCTTGCCTCTCAACAAAAAGGTTGGTGGAACCACCGGAGGGGCACCTTCTCCAAAACGAAGGCACCAGGCCCTTGCTAACTAATTGCGATCGTTTGTGCAAACGAACATCCGGTTGGATAGCTTGCGTTAGCCCCGTGGATCCACTAAATCGAGAGACGCTACCTTCCAGGCAAGCCAATCAACAAAAGCCCTCTTCAGAGGCACAAGCCCTCTTTGGAGGCACAACTCTTCGGAGGAAAAAGCCCTCTTTGGAGGCCAACCAAGACCTCTTCGGAGGCACAAGACCTCTTCGGAGGCACAAGACCTCTTCGGAGGCACCACAAGACCTCTTCGGAGGCGTAAGCCTTCTCCCAAGGCACATACTGCCCTCTTCGGAGGCAGAAGACCTTCCTTAAGGCACACAAGACCTCTCCAGAGGCACAAGACCTCTCCGGAGGCACAAGACCTCTTCGGAGGCATGTCCCAAAATGAAATGCTCTTCTCAAACAACAAAGTTGACAGAACCACCGGAGGGGCACCTTCCACTACACCAAAACAGGGATTTTGCAACATTTTATATTTGTTAATTTCTAACACTTATAAGTGTTACAGCCTAGTGACAATGAAAAAGTGTTAGGATACCTGAAAAAGTGTTAGGAAATATAAATAATATTTTTTATAGACTTCCCAACACATCAATTATAATTTACAACACTTATACATGTTAGAACAGTTGGTAAATTTGTAAATAACTCACTAAAAATTGGTTCCTTTTGTAATTTGTACATGCAGCGTTTTTCTAACGCTTTCCCTCCCATCTCCACTGTCGGCCACCTAATTTTTAATCTAATTAGGGTTCCCGCATTCCATTCCCCTTCGCGCGTTCCATTCCCATTCGCGCAACCCTCCCGTTCTTCTCGCGTCAGTTCTTCTCGCAACTCTCTTGTGATTTCAAACCTTGAATCAGGTATTTTCTTTTAGTTATGATTGTTCGTTTTATATATTCGCGCAACCCTCCCGTTCTTCTCGCGTCAGTTCTTCTCCCGTTCTTTTAGGTAAAATCAAAATAGGGTTTATTGATCGAAAAAGAAAATCTAATTCCACTATGTGCTACTGATTTGATTGATTCACAGAGATTACATATTCAAGTTTCTATGATCCAAAAATCTAACTCATTCGCTGTTGCAAGGCATGGAGTATCTTTACAACTTAAGTAAGGGCCATGTTTTCGGTCCTTAAGCTGTATTTAGCGACTGAATGCAACATTAGCGGTTATTCATTATGTAAGGGATATGCATGTGGACCAGTACTATAATGACTTAGGTGGATGTAACAAACCAAGTGTAAGGTGAACGGGCCATAAAAAAGTGAAGTAAAATTGACATTTGGGACATCCAAAGAGCTTAGAACCAAGATTCATCAGGTGAAATGAAAGTCTCACTATTTGACATAAACAACCAATTATAAGTTTTGTAGTAATACCAATGGAAGTCGAGGCTAGTATATTGAACCCAAGATTAGTTGAAAAATACTTTAGCGATCAGTTGTTAATTCTTTACTTTTAGAAGAACTATAAAGTAGGAGCTGCAAATGGAAGCTTAGATATCTATCTGTTGTGCTACTGGATGGTTAAAAATTTATAAGTTGACACTTCAAATTATCATGGACAGCTAGTATTTGAAGAAAATAGAATCCTATCTACTGTCATTTTCTTAGAAACTATTCCAGCTAAGGATGTAGTACTGTATAAGAAAACTGACGGTCCAAAAATCTAAATTAATCTAGTTTTCCAATACCAAACTAAGTATCTGTATATTAAATGGTTAAAATTTCAAAGTTCTGAAATACCCAAGTATGCATTGTACTTTGCAGTTGTAAAAATCAATAGGTTTAATGGACTTAAGTTGTATTTAGCGACTGAATGCAACATTAGCGGTTATTCATTATGTAAGGGATATGCGTGGGGATATGAGTGGGAGGTTACCCCACCGACCTTCGATAGGCTTCCTGACTTCAGTTTAATCAGGAAATTCTAAGTGTAAATTGGATCATTATTAGTTTGGGAGGGTAGATAAATAACGAACTTGACATCTATACGGTATGAATATTTTTTTATTTTTTTCTCTGATCTTGTACCTGCTGTTGTTGCACTCTGTGTTCGCGTTTTCCTGGCTACCTAGGTGTGTTTGTGCTTTTGAGTATAAATATATTTATGCATGTGTGTTGTAAAGTCTGGGCTATTGTATTGATTAATCAACATAAAACAATTTATAATTGATACGACCTAATTATAAAAGAAAATTTGTAAAGCCTGGGCTGTTGTAAAGCCAATTTGCTGTCGTATAGTGGAGAAGATAAGTTGTCAGTTGTAGCCTGGAGTGAAGTGATGATGTTGATTGCCACTCACTCTACAACTGTTTTATATGTCAAAAGCCATATGGTATTGAATTTACAAGGGTGTATGGTTAAAAATAAAAGTTGAAACAAGTGTTTGCTGTCACTTTGCTCGTAAAAACCAATTTTTACCGTTATTCACCTCTGGGCTCAGGAACGTTTACCCTGAATTGACAAAATATACCAGTAAGATATATTCTGTGATGCATGAATCAGCTTCTTTTTACAAGAACATGGCTTATCATATAATGCTGGTGTGCAAGTCCAGCTATAATTTCAAAATATTGGTGTGTGATCATTATACAATGTGGGTGGGTGTATAACTGTATAATGTATATGTTGGAATAAGACGATAGATGTAGGGAAAATAATTTAATAAATAAGAAAAAAATCAGGTAGATTTGCCTGTCCCACGTTCACTGCATCCTTATATTTGAAGCCACCTGTCCTAAACCTATGTTCAAGTCCAGTTGCATCAAAATTTTAACCTTACCTTGCGATTTGCATATATGGATGGTATTTCCTACAAGAATATACAGTTTGAAAGCCTTTTATGTCTGGAACGTAGCTTCTTTCCATGAAAAATTAAGAGGGAAAATATATACATGTACCGAAGTACTTAAATATACTTATCTCAAACTGAGCCATTAAGGCAAAATTATGTTACCATATTCTGACATACTGATGTACTTACATATACTTATCTTTTGAATAATTTGTCAATCCATCGTTCCAATGAACTTCCCCTTTAGTTGCAATGCTGAAATGAACTTCCCCTTTAGTTGGAATTCCATCAACCCTCATCCAAGCTGCTATTCGGGGGAAGGAACTAAGTAAACAAATATGCCCTGTTTTCAATTGAATGGTACTGTCAATTTGGTATCCAACAAAAATATTTTGTTTCTTTATTCAATTCAAACATCTTTTGTGCCTTAATATATCATATTATCTTTCTGAAATTAGTATCTCTGCTGCTTTCTAGTTATATTGCAATACGTTATGCAAAGGATAAAGTGAACTAAGCAAAGAATACTGATTGTTTTGCAGGTTGTCGACGTTGCATCTTTCCGGGAAGGTTAGTCATTTTTCACACAAAAGCATGGATTGATGTTTAATTAATGTTCATGTTGGAATGCTTTTAATGCCAACATATGCATTATTCAACACTGGAATACATTAAACTCTCATGTTACCTTACTGAATATATAAAAGAACCTGTAGGACCAGAGCTTTTTGGTTGGATACCCTAATGCCAGGCTCATCAAACAAATGACCATGTACAACCCAGTTCATAAGACTAAGTTCAATTTTCTTTTACACTATAATATGTGCAACACTACTTATCATATCAGAATTCTCAAATTGGGTTTTTAAATATTTGGTGTGGTGATTCAGGCTAACCAGTTTCTCTTAGTGTTTTTTAATGAAATTTGGTTAGTCTCAAATTCTGAGCTATCAAATATATAATCTGATGATTTTAGTTACTAGGCGTTTATATGCAGTAAATATTATAAAAGGTTATGTTAATGTATGCTGAAACATGTAAAATTTGCTGATGAAAAACATCATGCATACAACCAAGAACATCCTCATTACTTAATCACCAGATTCTTTAAAACCTCGTACGTGTGTCCATGTCTCCAAGAAGTCATTGCCACGCATCACTTGATCAAATATTTTGATTAAAATAACTGATGGAAGAATTACTTGTTGGGATTGTTTGGAGATGCAAATATGCATTTGGGAACAGAGAACTCAAGCTGTCACCTACTGGATGCAAATACTAAATGTTTAAATCGTGCATAGGTTAACATTTCTCAATTATGAGAGCATGATAATTTTTTTGGATTACGCCTCAGTTAACAGTGTTCAGTAACTCACATAAATGATTTTGTGAGTAGTCTATCATGTTTTATGATATAGGAGATCTGGTAGGGAAATGTAGAATTGGTAGATTTGTGTGAGAAGAGGTTGGGTGATGCAGAATTAGTAAAATTTGAAATTCAGCGAAGATGTCATGCCTGTACTTTGAAATGACATTTTAAGTTTCATTGTATACTAAAATCTTTTTTATGTAGGTCTAAATGTCGAACAATTGCAATGCTAGTGCATCTAAAGGTACAAATGCAGAGCTTGAAGCATATAATCCTCCTCAGACAGGTGATAAAAAATACTTAATAAATGTTGATCTTGAGGGTGTTAAAGGTAAAGATGAAGCTAAATGGAGCTCCAGATGCGGAACCATAATTCGTTGTCATATACCGATTGGCTATGATGAGTGGAGAAATGTAGATGATTATTACAAGAATATTTTGTGACAAGAGCTATTGGTATGTCACAAATTCATCTTATTTAGTCATTTATGTTTTGCACAAGATTTATCCTTAGTACTAAAATTTCTTTGTTAAACAGAATCAATTTGACATGGATATAGATCCCGATCTAGCTCGGCCAATTTTAGAAAAAACTTTTCCATGATATTATCGTACGGTAAAGTCTACTTTGCGGAATAAATTGCTCAGAGTCGGAGGAACCACCATACCCAAGAATATTGCTATTACTAAATGTCCCGCGGACATTGACAGAGTATGGTGGGAAAAGTTTATAGATAATGAATATTCAGATAAAAAAAAGAGCAATGTAGGAAAAACGCCGAAGCCAAAGCTAAAAATACTATCACTCATACACTAGGAAGAAAATCATACCATAGAGTTTACGACGAAATGGTAAGAAATAGTATAAAAAATATTTCTTGTAAATATTAATAATGAATAGTTAATTAGTTTAAAAATATTTGTTCTTGCAGGTCAAGGAAAATCCGAAAGAGAAAGTGGTGCAGTACATACCTTGATTGGCGAAGTAGTCGAACGACCTACCAATCACCACGACATAACTCCATTCCGACCTAACTTCTCACGACCTACTAATCCCCACGACTTAATTCTTCTCCGACCTAACTTTCCCGACCTAAGCCAACCCACCGCGACCTACGACTCAACTTCCCCGACCTATAAAACTTCCTCTGCGACAACAGTTCCACGACCTACCCAACTTCACGACATAAAACTTCCACGACTTAATCCACTTCCACGACCTAACTCCTCACGACCTACCAATTTCCACGACCCAACTCTACCGCGACATAAACTCCACCTCGAATCAACTCCACGACTTAATTCCGACCTAACTTTTCCTCTTCTCGATCTAATACTACACCGCAGAACTTCCCTCCGAGCTTCCCCTAAATCGCGTGAACGAGTTTCAATAACTTCTTGCTCTGATGTCGCGTGTCGCCTTCATTAAATCGCGAACGAGAGTATGTTAGATCGCGAATGATTTTGGTAAATCGGGAGAGAAGTTGATAACTCGCAGAGACGTTTTGATAAGTCGCGAGTTTCTTCTAAGTCGCGAGATGCTGCTGTTAAGTCGTGAGTTGCCGTTGATAAGTCGCGAGCTACTTTTAAGTCGCGAGATGATTTTTGTTAAGTCGGAAATCTTTATCTCTTTAGGTCGTTAAAAACTGTTGTTAAGTCGGAAACGACTTTGGAGATGTAATTTTTTTTTGTGTCATGTTGTAACGTCTATAAATAGACCGGTTGGGTTATTTGTAATAGGTTGTTGATTTTGAAATAAAATTCTCTTTGTTAGCTTTGTGCTTTCATCCAATTGATAGTCGAGTGTGATCTCCTATCTCCACCTTCGGTCAATCGAGTGCATTCGATTCAACGATCGTGAAGCCAATTCGCGGAATCAAGTGCGCTTGATCAACGTCGAAGAATTGAAGATCTACTTTCACGGTATCGAGATCGATCAACGTGACGTAGATAGCTAAAATTCGGCATCTTCGGATCAACGAATTTGGGCATTTCAATATTCATCAATCCACAGATTGCTACGTTCATCGTATCATCAGTTTTTGTATTCCGCCGCTGCGTCATTTGGTACCAGAGCTTGTTTTAGCCAATCATAGCTAAATCGAGCCTTGGAGCTGAGAATTTGAAGTGTTGAAGTTGTGTTCATCGTGTTCATCATATTTGGCAACAAAGTTGGAGTTTTCGATCCATTTCATTTTGGATCAAAGTTCGAAAGGTGTTTGAAACACTTGAAGTGTGAATTTGTTGAAGTGTTTGGGAAGTATTCAATCATGCCGCCAAGACGAGTTCAACGTCATTGCAATATTAATGCTTTGTATGGAAGAGAAGAGGCCGATGAAATGGAGCAACGAATCAACGAGAATTTCAATGAGAAGCTTACTGAAGGGATTGGTCGATTAGAGAGAATGATGCTTGAAATGAGTCAAAATCAAAGAAGGGTTTCACCTGAATCGAGCCATGGGAGAAGTAGAGTTTCACCACATTCCAATCGGGAGAGAAGTGTTGATAGTGATCATAGAAGCATGGATCGAGATTGTGATAGAAATATTGAAGATTGAAATCGTGATAGAAATGTGAATGATCGTGATCGAAGGAATGTAGATCGTAGGAATGTTGGTGGAAGAAATGGTGGTGGTAGAGATGTTGGTGGTCAGGATCGACATCGATATACATCAGATTGTGGAGAAGAATATGATGGTGGTAGTGTTCGAGGACGTGGACAAGGAAGAAATCAGTCGGAGTACGATCACAAGTGGGAATCTGGGATGAAGACTGAAATTCCAGAATTCAAAGGTGGTATGCAAGCTGAGGAGTTTTTGGATTGGGTGGCTAATGTTGAAGAAATTTTTGATTTCAAAGAAGTTCCAGAACATCGTAGAGTGAAGTTGGTTGCTACAAGGTTGAGAGGTAGAGCTTTGGCATGGTGGCAGCAAACCAAACTTACACGTGAACGAATGGGGAAGTCAAAAGTTGAATCTTGGGAGAAGATGAAGAAATTGATGAAAGCAACGTTCTTACCTTACAATTATCAATCTCTGATGTATCAACGTTTGCAGAACTTGAGGCAGGGCACAAAGACTGTTAATGATTATGCGGATGAGTTTTACCAGCTTATTGCGAGGAATGATATTATGGAAACGGAAGAGAAGCTGACATCTAGATTCATTGGGGGATTGAGAATGCAGATTCAGGATATGGTTAATATGTTCGATCCAAGATCTGTGGCAGAGGCACATCAAAAAGCGTTGGCTTGGGAGAAGCAGGGTCGACGAGGAGGTGGTGTGTTTACTAGTTCCAACAACCAAGTGAAGGGAGTTAGTGGAGATTCTAATGTTTCTAAACCTTTCAGTAAACCAGTGGTGAAGGAGGCTGAGAAGGCGAAAGTTAACAATGGTTTCAAATGTTACAATTGTCAGGAATTGGGTCATAAAAGCAATGAGTGTCCAAAGCCAAAGAAGAGAACCATGATTGCAGAAGTTGAGGATGAGAATGTTGATGGAGATTATTCTAGTCCAGTTAAGGAGGATGAGCAGGATATTGCGTCAGGAGATGAAGATTGTAATCTAATGCTGAGGAGATCGTGTTTGACACCGAAACAGGAAGAAGCTAGTTGGTTGAGGAGTAATATCTTTCAATCGACATGCACTATACTAGGAAAGGTGTGTAAATTTGTGATTGACGCAGGAAGCTGTGACAATATCGTTTCAACCGAGGCTGTAACAAAGCTGAAGTTGAAGACAGAGAAACATCCGAATCCATATAAGTTAGCATGGCTGAGAAAAGGAGGAGAGGTGAAAGTGGATAGACGAGTTCGAGTTCCATTCTCTATTGGGAAGAAATACAAAGACGAGATCTGGTGTGATGTAGTAGAGATGGATGTTTGTCACTTACTATTGGGAAGACCATGGCAGTATGATCGAGCAGTACAGCATGACGGTCGGACCAATAACTACAGTTTTATGTTTGAAGGTACGAAGATTATCTTAGTTCCAAAGAAGAGACAATCAGGAGAAAGTAAGTCAGAAGAGATTGAAGAGCTGAAAACTTTATTATCTCTGAAGGAGTTTGTTAATGAGGTTGAGGAAGAGCCAGAGGTATTTTTGCTAATTGGGCGTGAGAGCAGTGAAGAGGTTGAAGTTCCAGAAGAAGTGAAACCAGTTTTGGAGGAATTCAATGATGTGTTTCCCGAGGAGTTACCGCAGGAGTTACCACCGCTTAGAGACATACAGCATCAGATTGACTTGGTGCCAGGTGCTGCATTGCCTCATAGACCACACTATCGGATGAGTCCAAGGGAACATGAAGAGTTAAGGAGACAGGTGGAGGAACTACTGGAACAAGGGCGAGTTCAGGAAAGCTTGAGTCCGTGTGCTGTACCAGCATTACTCGTACCGAAGAAGGATGGTTCATGGAGAATGTGCACCGATAGTAGAGCATTGAATAAGATCACAGTCAGATACAGATTTCCGATGCCGAGGCTTGATGATTTATTGGATCAAATCAGTGGGTCCGTAATCTTTTCTAAGATTGACTTGAAGAGCGGTTATCATCAGATTCGCATTAGACTAGGGGACGAATGGAAGACAGCATTCAAGACGAGGGAAGGATTGTATGAATGGCTGGTAATGCCCTTTGGTCTATCGAATGCACCAAGTACATTCATGAGGGTGATGAACCAAATTTTCAGGCCATACATTAGGAAATTTGTGGTGGTTTATTTTCATGATATTCTGATTTACAGTGCTAGTACAGAAGAACATGTTCAGCATTTGAAAAAAGTGTTAATTGTTCTTCGTGAAGAACAATTCTATGCTGCTACAAAGAAGTGTGTTTTTATGGCAACGAGTGTTTTATTTCTGGGGTATGTTGTGTCTAAAGAAGGAATACAGGTTGACCAGAGTAAAATCGAAGCAATTAGAGATTGGCCACAGCCCAAGACGATAACGGATGTTCGTAGTTTCCACGGGTTGGCTTCGTTTTACAGAAGATTTATTCCACATTTTAGCAGTGTGATGGCACCTGTTACGGATTGCATGAAGGGTAAGCAGTTTGCATGGACAGAGGAAGCAGGGGATGCTTTTGGGAAGGTCAAGAAGTTGCTGACATCTGCACCAATTCTAGTATTACCTGATTTTCAGTTGTTGTTTGAGCTACACACTGATGCATCCAAGGTTGGGATTGGAGGAGTACTGAGTCAGAGGGGACGTCCAATTACATACTTTAGCGAGAAGTTATCAGGAGCAAAGATGAGATATAGTACATATGATGTGGAATTTTATGCTGTTGTGCAAGCTATTAAACACTGGAGACACTATCTATTTCAGAAAGAGTTTGTTCTTTACACTGACCATGAGGCGTTGAAACATTTACAAGGGCAAGACAAGATTTCAGCAAGACATGCATCATGGGTTGCATATCTACAACAGTTTACTTTTGTTGTCAAACACAAGTCAGGAATAACGAATCGTGTGGCTGATGCTTTGAGTAGGAGGAATCATTTGTTGACAACGATGAAGGTTGAAGTGACAGGATTTGAACTATTGCCAGAATTGTTTGAAGAAGATCCTTATTTTGCGAAGCTTGTTGAGAAAGTCAAAGACGGGAGTACTGACGAGTTTATGATGGTAGATGGATTCTTGTTCAAGGGGAATCAATTATGCATACCAGATTGTAGCTTGCGAATGAAGATAGTGAAGGAGCTGCATGAGGAAGGACATGTGGGTAGATATTGTACATTGTAGTTGATCTCTCAATCTTATTTTTGGCCATCCATGAGGAAAGAGGTAGAAAGATTTGTGGAGCGATGTCATATCTATCAGGTTTCGAAAGGAACTGCGACCAATGCTGGATTATATATGCCACTACCTGTACCAATTAATCCTTGGGTTGATGTGAGTATGGATTTTGTTTTGGGTTTGCCTCGAACTCAAAGGGGAAACGATTCCATTTATGTGGTGGTTTATCAATTTTCGAAAATGGCACACTTTATTGCTTGTAAGAAGACGGCGGATGCTGTTCATGTTGCTCAGTTATTTTTCAAAGAAATCTATCGACTTCATGGATTGCCTGAATCGATTGTTTCAGACAGGGATACTAGATTTCTAAGTCATTTCTGGTTAAGTTTGTGGAAGATGGTGGGAACGAAGCTGAAATTCAGTAGTGCTTATCATCCACAAACAGATGGGCAAACGGAAGTGGTGAATAGATCGTTGGGAAACTTGTTGCGATGTCTTGTACAAGACAATTTGAAGAGTTGGGACTTAAAGTTGTGTCAGGCGGAGTTTGCTCATAATCATGCTGTTAACCGAAGCACTGGTTACAGTCCGTTTCAGATTGTATATTCGAGCTTGCCAAAGGGGCCGTTGGATTTAACGGTAGTACCACAACCAAAAGGAGTGATTAAGCGGGCGTCAGATTTCATTGATGAGTTGAAAGATTGTCATAGAATCGTTCAGGAACGTTTGGAGAAGACGAATGAGAAGTATAAACGAGCTGCAGATAAAAAGAGAAGAAGTGTGGAGTTCAACAAAGGTGATTGGGTGTATGCAGTGTTAACAAAAGGTCGTTTTCCAGTGGGTGCTTATAACAAATTGAAAGCCCGAAAGATTGGTCCAGTAGAAATTATAAAACGGATCAATGAAAATGCTTATAAGTTTAAGCTGCCTGAGGATGTTTACACTTCTGACGTGTTTAATGTTAAACACCTTATACCTTATTCTGGAGATGAACAATCCAATGGGGAGGAACTTTTAAATTCGAGGACGAATTTCTCTCAACCTGGGAAAGATGGTGCAGTACATACCTTGATTGGCGAAGTAGTCGAACGACCTACCAATCACCACGACATAACTCCATTCCGACCTAACTTCTCACGACCTACTAATCCCCACGACTTAATTCTTCTCCGACCTAACTTTCCCGACCTAAGCCAACCCACCGCGACCTACGACTCAACTTCCCCGACCTATAAAACTTCCTATGCGACAACAGTTCCACGACCTACCCAACTTCACGACATAAAACTTCCACGACTTAATCCACTTCCACGACCTAACTCCTCATGACCTACCAATTTCCACGACCCAACTCCACCGCGACATAAACTCCACCTCGAATCAACTCCATGACTTAATTCCGACCTAACTTTTCCTCTTCTCGATCTAATACTACACCGCAGAACTTCCCTCCGAGCTTCCCCTAAATCGCGTGAACGAGTTTCAATAACTTCTTGCTCTAATGTCGCGTGCCGCCTTCATTAAATCGCGAACGAGAGTATGTTAGATCGCGAATTGATTTTGGTAAATTGGGAGAGAAGTTGATAACTCGCAGAGACGTTTTGATAAGTCGCGAGTTTCTTCTAAGTCGCGAGATGCTGCTGTTAAGTCGTGAGTTGCCGTTGATAAGTCGCGAGCTACTTTTAAGTCGCGAGATGATTTTTTGTTAAGTCGGAAATCTTTATCTCTTTAGGTCGTTAAAAACTGTTGTTAAGTCGGAAACGACTTTGGAGATGTAATTTTTTTTGTGTCATGTTGTAAGGTCTATAAATAGACCGGTTGGGTCATTTGTAATAGGTTGTTGATTTTGAAATAAAATTCTCTTTGTTAGCTTTGTGCTTTCATCCAATTGGTAGTCGAGTGTGATCTCCTATCTCCACCTTCGGTTAATCGAGTGCATTCGATTCAACGATCGTGAAGCCAATTCGCGGAATCAAGTGCGCTTGATCAACGTCGAAGAATTGAAGATCTACTTTCACGGTATCAAGATCGATCAACGTGACGTAGATAGCTAAAATTCGGCATCTTCGGATCAACGAATTTGGGCATTTCAGTATTCATCAATCCACAGATTGCTACGTTCATCGTATCATCAGTTTTTGTATTCCGCCGCTGCGTCAGAAAGTTACGCTGACAATGGTTTGGAAGGCGGGACATATAAATAAGAAATCTGGACAAGTTCTTCCATCTGCGGCAAAAGCCTATGTAAGTTCTTTCATACGTTGTTCTACAAATCTGGACAAGTTCTTCCATCGGTTTCCAGTATTAATTTTAAATACAGTATGTCGCAAATCTATTCCAATCGTCAAATGCTTGTACAGTAGTAAAAAATAAAAATCAAATGGTATCAAATAAGAAACTTTTTGATACTGAATTAGCATACCTCACTAAGTAGAAGTATCCTTTTTGCAATGTCCATCAAGCCAAGATATAATGTCATCAAAAACTTTAAAAACCATATCATCATGCTCTCCTTCAAGGAGAGCATGACAAGCATCTTTATAAAGGCAAAGCTTCTTGTCCGAGCTACTTGCTTTCTCGTATAGTATTTTACTCACCAAAGAATATGTCACAATATCTGCTTCACCGTGTAGGATTAACAAAGGCAACGATACCTGAAATATGAAAGTGACATCCTCTGCTATATAAAAATTTGCTATACCAATTAAAAATTGTTGTATTGGCCAAGCAGGAGTGACATCCTCTGCTATCTAAAAAGTTGTATTTTTTTTAAGTAATACTGAAGTTGCATCGAAACATATAGTCAAAACTCAAAGGAACCCAACCCCCCATCGACTAGAGCCAACCTGGAGCCTCATCGGCTCTAGGAATGTTGCCGATCGGGTGGACAAAACTGGAACCGATTTGGTTCCAGGATTTTGTTTTACTTGGTGCTGCCATATTCCTATATGTTTGTTCGTCTTGTTCTTGTTGAAATGTCTGTTAGTTGATCTTCTGTTCTGGCTAGCTTGTGATGTCTTTGTCAGCTTGGGTGCATTAAAATATTTTTGAAACTTTAGTTACATAAGTATTAAACATGATATATGAATGAATGGGTAGCAAGTTATTTTACTAACTTAGTATCAAAACCTGTTGAGCAGCAATACATATAAATTGCAGTTTGTTTTGAGACTTGGAATTCAACCTATTTTAGTAAGCATACTCTCATTTTTATAGTCTTAAAGTTAATATTATAAAATGAATGAACTTTAAAAATAAAAGTTTTTATATAAGCATATGCTAGTTTTGAAATTTACATGGTTCTACTAAAAGACCTGACGCATGCGTGTGTCTGTTTATGCTTCGGTATACATATTTTCTATGCCTATGTTTATATTAAAGCCCTATCACTTTCTTTTATGGCATAGGCTTATTTATACAAATTAGTAGTATGTCACCTTATTTCATTGTATAGAATAGCTTTGTAAGGGAAAAACCTGATACATTTTTGCTTTGAAATGATCGTTTGATTATATATATATATATAGTTTTCAATCCCTTAGTGTAGTGTGTGTATAGCATGCATATATTTATAAAACTGGTTTTAAAATAAAAGTTCTTAAAGTCTAGAGTAAATATAGCACCATATATATATATTTCTTGACTTTGCTCGCGTTTCATATTAGAGCTTGATAATTTTTGTTTTGAAAGATCAGGTTATGTAATTAAAAGTAAGTGGCAGCCTATGCAATTTCAATAGCTTCGTAAACTGTGAGTCAAGCAATTCATGTATAGGGAATAGGCTATAATATTTTGAACTAGTAGCAGATTATGTACCAGGAGCATACAAATTTTGAAGCATATATGTGCCTTTTATGTAGAGTAGGCTATAATATAAAAGTATAAGCACGCATAGCCTTTAATACAACTCCATGCCTTTCTTTGCTTGTCTTGCTTTGTTCCATTCTTATATATATGTCATATTGCTTGAGTTTTATTACGTCCCCAAGGCTCCTAGCCATATTTTCGTACCTCCCTGCCATGAAACAAGTCATGCACCCTTTCAATTGCTTTGTATATTTCATCACCCAATATTTAAAACTTCTTGAATCACTGATAATTATTTATTATTTATCTTATTGCTTCTCAAGCGCTAATCTTCTGTACGTATTGAATGAAGGCACTTGTGGAGGAAGAGAAAGAAAAACAGAAGTTGGAATGTAGCGGTAACGAGGAAGCAAACACATACGACCTTGACAACGATCCCATCTCTAAAGTTTTTGGGTCCGATAGAAAGAAAAACTATTGTCGTGCAATTAGCTCCACTTCCTCTGCAAAACAAGTAAAGTGATGCAAGCTTTAAAAGCAATTGCCGATAAGAATAAAAAGGAAGATTTTCATCAATGGTCATCGGAATTACAAAACCAAGTGGCAAATCAAGTTGCAAATCAAGTGGCGAATCAAGTGTCGAACCAAATCAATGAGGCTCTTAAATCATTTGCTTCATCTTTCTTAACTATGATACCGGGGTTACAACATAATCTTAATAATGGTAATGTGACGCCAATGACTGAAACCGCTTCTAACTTGAATAAATCTCCTTCGAATATTGGAGTTGCTAGTATTCCGTCAAATGATGTTGGATCATCTACAGGAGGTAAACAATTTGTAATGCTACTATCACAGGTTATGAAGAAGGATGTAGCAAAAGCTTATATTGGAACACAAACTATGTGTCATTTCAGAGAGATAGTTCCAAATATTGAGAAAGTTGTTTGGATAACAGAAGTTTTAGAACCGGAAGCACCAATTTACGATGGTCCTCAAAATGGGCACTACAAGCTTTGTGAATTTTCAGATGGGGGCTTTGTGATATGGCATGTGTTTCGTCTTCGAAGTATCTAAAATTCTATTGTAATTTGGGTATGATATTGTGGTATTTTGAAATTGGAAAGTTTGTAGCTCATATTATAGTATTATCTAAATATGATATTGTTGCATTTGAGATATGGAAGCATTTTGGACTTCATTTTGATTTGATATGATGAATTATATATGATATGGACATCATCATTTATGAGATATTTATATATGATATGGACTTCATATTGAATTGATATTATATTCATTTGTTTTAAGAATTAAATATAATTGTTACTAAATAATCATTTTCCAACACTTATAAGCGTTACCGTATATTTCTGTAACAACACTTATAAGCGTTACCGTATATTTCTGTACCAACACTTATAAGCGTTGCCGTATATTTCTGTACCAACACTTGTAAGCGTTACCCCATATTTCTGTACCAACACTTATAAGCGTTGCCGTATATTTCTGTACCAACACTTGTAAGCGTTACCCCATATTTCTGTACCAACACTTATAAGCGTTGCCGTATATTTCTGTACCAACACTTATAAGCGTTACCCCATATTTATGTACCAACACTTATAAGCGTTACCGTATATTTCTGTACCAACACTTATAGGTGTTACCGTATATTTCTGTACCAACACTTATAAGTGTTAGTAATATGTATGTTCGTAACACTTATAAGTGTCACAAATTTAACCGCTTCATTCCTCACAGTCCATTAGTAACACTTAAAAAGTGTTACTGAAATTATTTGTAACACTTATAAATGTTAGGATTTGTCTGTTTTGGTGTAGTGTTCACAACATGAAGGCACATGGCCCTTGTTAATTGGCTGCGATCGCTTGTGCAAACGAACATCCAATGAAGTAAGTTGCGTCCACCCCGTGGATCCGTTCAACTGTGAGGAAGTAATTTCTAGCGAACAGAACAAAAAAGCCCTCCAACGAGGAACAACAAATATAAAAAAAAGAGAAGCCCTCTTCGGAGGCATACTTCAACTCTCAAGGGAAGATTAACTTGTTCATCTTGAAGAGTTCTTCCCCAAAAAAATTGAAGTGCTAAAAAAAAGCCCTCTTCAGAGGCCCGCTTTACTGCATAGGAGAATCTACTTCTTAAAAATTAAAAAGTGACCATCTCCGTAGGTTGAAGCGTAAAAACTTCTCCAAAACGAGGCGCACTCTATTAAAGCAGAATAATACTTCCTTAAAATCGGAACAATTATTCTCTAAAATAAGAGTACAAGTCTCCTCAAAATGAAGAATATTACAATGAGCCATGGTATAGGGGAAATATGGCAATATAATCAAGCCGCATCAATAAAAGCAGTACTCAAGCAACATACCACAAGTTCACTGCAATATTGTGCAAAGTAAATAGAGAAACTTGTATGAAAACAAAGAATAAGTGCATTCTCAAATACAGACAAAAGTTTGTACAAGTAGAAAGAATCATTTTATTCATACTATAAATTTTTTATACATGTACAGGTTTCAAAAAACGGGGGCCGGTACCCGTACAATCTTCGGTCAATACAAACTTCTATATACAAGCAAAAAGCAAAACGAGAAGCGTAAAGTCAAGCTCATTACTCCTTCTTCCCGCCACCTTTAGAGCCCTTGCTTGGCTTGATGGTTAACTTTGGCAGTCGGCCTGAATGAATCGGAGGAGAAGGAGAAAGAGGTATAACTGGGTCTACTTCTGCCCTCTCTTCACCAACAGAAGTGCTCTTCTTCTTCTTCTTTGAAATTGCGCGCTTCCCTTTCTTCCTTGAAGAAGATTCACTGCCCGGAGTAATCAGTTCAGATAGCTTTGTCTCGTCGGCATAAGATCGCTCCGGAGTCTTCTCGCCTTCCTCAAGTTCTTCCTCCTTATGTTGTTGCGAAGCAGCCGGATCGTCCAAGTCCCGAAGAGCTTCTATTTTTTCTTCTTGCGATTCCGGTTGAGAGGCAAAAGGAGGAGTAACTTGAGAAGATGGAGGAACAACAGCTAGAAGAGGAGAGGTATGTGCGACACTTGGTGATTTCACTACAGAAGAAGAAAAGTTAAAATCAGTATTTCCTGTAAAGAGGGGAGACAGTGGCTCATCGAGACTTAAGTAATAAGCAAGAAGTTCATCAAAGTCAATTGAAGCAAACAAGTAATTCGCTTGACCTGGTTCAACGGTGAAGTTACCTGGAGAAGTTGGGTTTATAATGTCAACCTCATAGGCTTGTGCTTTGGCGCCTTCTTCGCCTTCATCTCCGCCCTATGCAGTTGTAATATTGGTTTTGATAGCAGGAGGCGGAGAATGGGAACTGGAGCCTATGATATCAACATCGGCTGAAATCGAAGGATGGACAGGGGCAGTTAAAGGTGCTTCCTTCCCTGGATGCTCCTCGTCTGTCGTTCCGGCTCGCACTTTAGCGAGTTGCTTCTTTCCTCTGGCAAGAGCGGCAAGAGCTTCATCATCCAAATAATGCACCTCAAGGTCTGCTTCAGCATAGCTAGCGCCTCCTAGCATATCAATTGCGGCCTCCCACACTTCGGCCAAGGTGATCTCATACTTCGGGCCCAAGAATGAGAGGCTTCCGCGCCCCAAAATGCTATGGAGGTAGAAATCAAATAAGGTAGAGCTAATGTTGGCCTTTGTCTCATCATGCGATTTCTCAACTGCTTCTTTTCCAGCAATAGCCTCATCACGCTCTTTTCAGTTTTTGATAGTTGAGCTCACAACCGCATAATTTCCGAATCGTGGGAACTTGCCTTCTCAGGCAGCTGGGCAATGTCGGTGCGATAGATTTCCGTCATCTTCTTTTAGCTTCAAGTTGAGCCTCGACATACCGTTGAGTGGCATGAGCATCGCAAACTTGTTTTTGAAGTACTTCTTCCTTTTGAGTATAGGATGTAGAAGAAGTAACAAGCTCATGTTTAAGTTTCTCGACTTCCGCTTCAAGCTTTTCATTGTAAGCGGTGATATTTTTCATCTCAGTGTCGTGTTGGTCGAGAATTTTTTGCCACTCAGATTTATCATTCTCCATGGTCAGCATGGCTTCAAGATTTGCACGATTGACTCTCTGAAGCTCGTCGACAAGTTTTTGCCATCCGGACATTCTTTCGATATCAAGTCGGACGACATCAAGATTCTTTAACATGGCTTGTTTTTCGATGGGAACCAAGTCAAGATCGAAGCGCACTCCCTTCAAGCACCACTGTGGGAACCGACTTTGAAGAGTAGCCGGACCTTGTTCAACTCGGTACTGAGGCCTGCTAATGATTGTCTGAATAACAGTTTTCTCGAGAGTAGGAGAACCGGAGGGGATGTCAAGAGGGATAGGAGCAGCGGGTTTTCCAGAAATTGCAGAGGCGTCCCTTTCGCTAAGCTTCGCCCGCTTGCTCGGATCTTCAACAACATGACTCTTTCCTCTATCATCATGTGATTTTCTTTTATGGGAATCATCACCTCTTTGAGAAGAATCATAACGTTCATCTCTTCTTTCATATCGCTCCTCATAGGCCCTTCTTTCGTGAGCCTTCCTAGCAGCTCTTTCTTCGTCGGTTTCCCTAAGGGCAGGGAGATAGCGCCTGGGATCATAAGTGCCATGCCTTCCGTAGCGCTGAAAATCATCATAGTATGAGCCACTGCGTCCCATTGAAGAATCTGAAAATGAGGAAGATACAAAACTTAAAAATCTTCGAAATAAAGAAGCTATGTGCGTATAAGTGCCAAAAATCCTAAGTGTGTGTGATGTGCAAACTACGCGCGTCAAACTACAAACCACTGTTTAGCTTAGCAGCGGTGACGACTTTTGCAACCGGTGTCAACTCTTGAGATGACGGAGCTTGTTGCAGGGCGGATGTCGCATCAACTACTGGAGAAATAACTTTAGTAGTAATAGGGTCATCCTTAAAAAGCTCCTGTGAAGTTATCATTAGGTCACTCAGTCCACCATAAATATCGTCATCGTCATGCCCAGCGGAGTTTTCTTTTTCAACTCCTTCTTCAATCACCGAGGAAAGTGTAAGCTTGCCGGATGACCCTGCGACATCGGCAGGGGTGGAACATTTCACTAACGAAGCTCCTGCAGCAGTTTCCTTCGATGCGACTTCTTCGGTAAAAACCGGGGCAGCTGATGTTTCAGTCTCGGAACTAGAAGCTTCATGAAACTGAGTAGATTGAGAGGGATGTAAAAGCCCAAATTGGTGTAGAAACTCGTCTTTTAGCAAAAACTTGATGCTTCTCTCCTCGCCGCCATGGCACTTAATGTTTCAAAGGTTGGCTTGCAGCTGGGATCTCTAAGCGGAGGAGGAAGTGCTACAGAAGTAAAGAATGAAGTTCAGTACTAAACAATTCGAGTTTCAAGAAATTCAGAAAAATGAAGTGAGCGGAAATAGGAAATCTTACTTCCTATTCTCCAGATGGCATAGAACACCGGGGGGCAACGAACATAGAAGAATTGACTTAAAAAACCGTGTGCACTCTCGGGCAAGTCTAAAATCAGTTTACGGTTCCTCGCGCCTCTCACGAGAATAATTGAAGGGTGATTATTGTTCTTTGCGAAAGTGCACAAATAGCAGATTTCTTTGAAGCTCGGAAGACGGTCAAGTGTCCTCCTGAATAGCACACACAACCCCATCAAGATGGCGTAGCCATTGGGGTGTAGTTGGAAAGGAGAGATGGTTAATCAGAGAAGGAGCGTTCGAAGAAAGTCATTGAAATGAGGAATAGCTCCATTCAAGCACATCTGTCGGTTAACAGCAATGAAGCCGTGAGGTGGCCTATCAGCAGTATCATTTATCCCGGGAAGCCGAGCGTCTACTTCAGCAATGCCGAACTGAATGCACAACTGACTAAAAACTCTGTGGTTCAAAGTGGTCGAAGCTCTTTAAGGAGGATCATTCAACGGGTTAGCAATTGGAAAAAGCTCTTCAGCTTGCCCTATTTCTTCTTGTTGAGAAGTCATTCTACACAAGGAACTGGATATTCAAATATGAAGGTGCACGTTTCCTAAAAGTGTGAAGTGTTGTGCAAAACTAGTAAAATGACAGGTAAATATAATTGGAATCAAATTAGTTGACATTATTCGATTATAGAGTTTCAGGGCTTGTTATTTTAAGTTTAAGTACAATGTTGGTGCAAGCAGATCAACTTTAGTTGGTTATTTTATCTTTGCTTTAATACTTCACTTGAACTTGTTGACTCATAGCATTTCATTCACACAGTTCACTTAAGTTGGTTATTCTTTATCGACTAATCATTCATTCGATGTGGGCAATCAATGGCAGTATATTCGCTCTAGTTTTCTGCAAATGTTGTGTTTAATAGGTTGTTAGCTTAAAAGTTAGTATGGTCTGTAAGGAAGTGAAACAAAGTTCAAACAGTTCAAGTTCAGACAGTTCAAGTTCAAACAGTTCAATCAAGTTCTTTCAAAATTTTACAAGTGTTCTAGTTTTGTTCATCTCCTAGGTCGTCCAGATTGTGCTCAAGCGACCTAGCATAGGTCGGGTTTCTATTAAGTCGTCCTACTTGGAATTCATATGCTATTCTGGCAAGTTAAGACACAACAAGGTCACGAGTTACATAAGTCGAACTCTTTTAAGTCGCATTGTTCAAGACAAAGCAGTGCAAATCTAACGAAGTCCTAGGTCGCATGAATACAAGCGCGGCCTAAGAAGTTAAGTCGCAAGTGGTTTAAGTCGCAGGTTGATAAGTCGTCCAGGTTTCTTAGGTCGCGAAGGTTTCTAAGTCGCTCAGATTCACTAAATCGCTAACTTCTTCTCCACTAAACAACTCGCTATCTCGTTAACTGGTAACCCGATAAATCGTTATCACCTAAGCAACGAAATCCACCATCTTCTCAGCAAGACCATTTATCTATCCACACCATAAAATCGCCCAACGCAGATTCAAACCATCTCTTATCCATCATAGATCCAGCACGCTGCTATGCTTTCGTGAATCGCAATGGCAATATAGCTAATGGCGATCGAAACCGACCGCAACATGACTCAAAAGTGAAGCACGGCGTACGAAGTTGGTCTGGGGTTTGAAGATTGGAATTCGTGGTTCGACGGTGATCGTGGGATGGATAAAGATCAAGTTTGCTTACGCAATATGATAGCAAGGATTAATCGTCGACTGATTAGCTCGAATTCGCCTTTGAAATCACGAAGTTTTGTTAATGGCAGAGCGGGATATCGAAGCAGCTAAGTAATGAAGAAGCAGCGAGCTAGCAGTTTATATGGGGCAAAGAGAAGAAGGCGAATGGGCACGCGAGTTAGCACATGTTTTAGGTCGCTCACGACCTAGCAGAATTAGATCGAAGCACACGACCTATGACATAGGCCTGTACTTCGAGGGGCAAGTGTTAACTCCTCTTTTAAAGCGACCTAGCAACCTAACTTCACAAGCAACCTAGCGACCTAATGGACTCAGCGACCTAATGACTTAACGAGCTAAAGGTTCTGGAGATCATAGCGGGTTAACGACCTAACAACCTAAAGCTCCAGCGACTTAACGACCTGAGGATGAAGCGGACCTAACGATCTAAAGAACTTACAACCTAAGGGCTTCTACAACTTAGCGACCTAGTAATGTAACAACCTAGCGATCTAACGTCACAAGCGACCTAGCGACCTAAGGTTATCACGACCTATCAAGTGTACGACCTATGACTTACAAGCTTCACATCCTTATGTCGCTTAAGATATAGGACGACCCACACTAAATCGCTGCTACCATCACCTCCCCTAGGTCGCTCATGACCTACAGCTTGCTACCCCGTTCAGACAAGATCAAATGCAATAAGCCGTAGCTCGCATCCCCTAGGTTGCTGGCGACCTACGACCTACTCTTAGGTCGTTTGCGACCTACGACCTATCACCTGCCCAGATTTTTCTCTATAAATACTGCACCTGCTCCAACTGAGGGGGGGACCTTTTTAGATCAGTTCTGGAACGCCGATACTCTGCGTTTTCTCGACTCATCCGACACTTTAAACACTCCAAACACCAAGGATGCTTCTACGAGCTTTTGGAAGAGATCTAATACATCCGACATGGATTCGAAGAGCTCTCCTACATCAAAGTTCTAGCTATTCGTCTAAAGTGTGTTGTAATCAAAGTGCATTGTAAAGAATTGTAATCGAATCATCAATAAAGGAGATTAAAGTGGATGTAGGCTAGATCTTAAGCCGAACCACTATAAAACTGTTGACTTTTTACTACTTTATGTTATTTCTCTGCTTATATTTTATTCCCGTACCAACGGGTGGTGCTTTCACTTTTTCATTACATACATCGGGGTGTTAGCGTTCAACTTGTAGCGTTAACAATATGATTTAAAAATTCGATTTGATATTAAGTATATATATTTGTTTATCTCTAAAATAGTTTGAAGTTGATCGTAAAATTTAATTTTTAAATTTTAATCTTAAGGGATGATTTCAATTATAAAATAAAGCCTAAAATTTTGAATGAACATTTAAATTTGAATTAAATTGAATAAGGAAATTTTTACTTGTATAATACTCAATTGCATTCTAATACAACTTACCTTGATTATTCAGAAGTTGAATATGTAAATGGGATAATATACAACATAAAAGGATTTCATAAATAAAATTTGAGTGGTTATAATAAATGTTATACACTTAAATTTTAAATATAAAATGATTAGTAGGAATAAATAGAATAATAAGTTGATTGAATAGTATATAATATGACATGATGTTATTTTTTTTATAGATTTGAGTAGTTATAAAAAGTACAAATATACTTAATATATGTGATAGGATATATTAAGTGGAATAGATTTAGTAATAATTTGGAATAAAGAAAAAAAAATCAAATTTGTTGAATAAAATGTAATTTTAATAAATGACTATTCAAAATTATGATTTTAGAAAATTTAATTTAGGATAAAGTAGATAATAAGATAATAAATAAATATAAGTTTAGAAACAGTTAAGATTGAATTATAAGCCGAATTTAACTTAAGAAACATTAAATGGATTAAGCCAAATTGTTGAATATAATTTATTTTAAAGTGAAATTCAAATGGTTTAAATTAATTGTTTCTTTTGAATTTCAATCTATTTTCTTTCTGGTTGTTTCTATTCTCCGACCTCCTTCCTTTTCGAGGACGAAAAGTTTTGAGTGGGGGAGAGTATAACGACCCATAAATTTAAGTGGTTTTATGAAACGACCTAACTTTATACTACCAGAAAGTTGCATCATCTTTAAGAAAGAAAGAGGTGAGAAATAGAAAAGATAAAGAAGAAAGAATAAACAACATCAGAATCTCAACAGCGAAACGGATAAATTATATTAATCATATAAATATTACATAATATACAACATCAATTAGAGTTACACAGATAATACATCACATACTAGATAGTTATAAACACCTGTCTAGTTAATACAACTCGATACAACTCAAATACATCACAGAGATACCAATACAGCGGAAAACTATATATCTATAATCGCTGAAGCCTCTTGCTCCATTGCTCCTCCATAATTCGTCAAAGCTAACCTGAATCTCTTGGCTACTCGTAAAAAATTGAGTACCCGAGAGTTTAAGAAAAACAGGAATAAACTCCGGATCAGACATGGGTCTGGTATGAGTAACAGGTTAAAGTTGCTTAACTTTGAAAATTCTTTGAAAACAAAAGGTATCACGTAAGACTTCCTACACATAAACATGGAAAAGTTTTTACCTTACGCTAACCAAACATTTGATAGGAAATCAAGTGATATTATAATAGTGTCTAGGGTTTTCAAGTAAAATACAGAAATAGCTGGAATGCTTACATCTCACGTTCAAACATAGTTGGGCACAACTAATACATACGACACTTATTGGAGATTGGATTCCATACAATGGCAGGGCTACCGGGGTACCGCCCATCACAGTACCTGGCCTAGATCAGCGTACTGAGGACCCACCCTAAGTCCCCTGCAACACAAGGTCGGAACATCCCTTACTGGATAATTCCCGCACAAGACACCCTACAGATGGTCGTCGCCAACTGCACACTAAGCCGAATAAAAAGGGACTCTAGACAGGGGCAATCTTGTCCTACTTGGGGGCTACCCACTAACCTTGCTGCACCTCCCCTGTTTTAGCCATTCCAGGTTGATGAGGCTTGAGGCTACGATTAACTTTAGAGAACACATCTCTTAGAATGCTCATCGTCCACCTGACGATGTTCTGAAAGCATTCCATCCATACAAGTTTGTTCCGGGTTCGAACGAAACCGAAGGCATTATCTCGTTACACTCATTTTGGAATCATCCTCAGAGTTAACAACAATAACCCTTGCACTCTGAATCTTCATCTTCACTTGAGATTCATGACCTATCGTTAATTTGGATCGATGTGGTTTTCGGATATCCAAATCTGGAAACCCGATCCCAGTCTCATCGAAATCCAAATCGCCATCTTTTAGGTCCAAGTTGTTTTAGAGTTTAAAACAATTTAATTCAATTATCTATATACACACAGATAGATAAATCACAATATAACAATGGAAAATCAACATCATCATCATATACAGATAATCCATATCATCAACTCAAACCGATAATCAATATTATCCTACTTAAACCAAGCATCCATATCACAATAGATATTATTCATCTCATATCTGAGATCACAATCAATCAATGGGATATCAATATCATTCATTCATAAGCAATGATTTATTAGCCACAATCTATAATCAATTTAAAATTAATTAAATTAATTACTTCTATCTCTAATTAATTTAAAGTAAATTAAATTAATTACTTCATCATTATAAATCTTGCTTAGGTAATCATTAATTGATCTCTAATCAATTAATTAATCATTCCCTAATTTCCATCTTTTATTAATCATCCTTGATTAATTAACCTTTAATTACATTCAAGTAATTAGCTTTTAATTAATTTCACAAATTAATTAGCCTTAACCAAGTACAGTAATTAATCTTTAATTACTTCATTTATTAATTAACTATAATTAATTACATTAATCCTTAATTAATTACATTAATTAATTAGTCAAAATTACTTATTATTGATTAATTAACCTTAATAAATCAATCCTTAATTACAACATTAATTATATAATTTAATGATCCCTAATTACATTTAAATTAATTACATTATTTAGATTAATTACATTAAGTAATTAATCTTTACTTAAACCATATTATTAATCAATCTTGATTTAATCCCATTCAGTAATTAACTACCCTTAATTACTTCATTTAATAAATTAATTATTCCTTAATTAATTATCTCAATTAATCCCTTGATTTATTATACAAAGTAATTTAATCCAAATTACTTCTATTATTAAATCATCTTCGATTAATTACATATAGTAATTACCATTAATTACTTTATTAAGTAATTACACTTCATTAATTACATTTAAGTAATTATGCTTATCAAATTATCTAATGATTAATTTAAATTAATTAAACTAAATTAATTAACTTAAATAAATCAAGTTAAACTCAATTAATTTTATTAAGTAATAAATTCCTTAATTACTCCCATTAATTAACTTCAAATCAATTTCATTAAAGTTATTACCCTCAAATCCTTCTATTAATCGACCACTAATTACTTGCATTAATTAGTCTTTAATTAATTAATAAATCTCTAATTACTTTCATTAATTAATTGTTCTTAATTAAATTACCTTCAGTAATTACCCTTTGATTATTAACATTTATTAATTACACCAATTAATGTTTATTAAGTGATTAACTCTTAATTAATTTTACTCATTAATTACCCTTAATTAATCTCAACTTAAATAATTTAAGAGATAATTTATTCATCTTTATTATATACGTAGTTATATCACTTTACTTTCATTCGAAACATTTTTGCAAATCAATATTTAAATTGAAAATATATAATTCTTTTCAAAGCAAAACAATTTAAACATTAATTTTTAAAAACTAGATTACTTTAAATACACATTTAAACTTGTTTAAATAATTTCCCTTTGGAAACAAATTATTTAAATACTTTGAAACTGGGTTTACTTGCTTTAAAACTGGAATAGCTTTCCCTTTTACAAACCCAGACAACACTCTCACTTACTCGAGTCTAACCCTTAGGCAACTCGACCACCACTCGAGACATTCACTAACACTCTCGTACCCAGTTCCTTCGAGTCACGCACGCTAAAACACGAGCATCGACCCGAGTTTCTTCATCTTCCCCAAAGACGAAATTCCACAGCAAAACCCAACAACTCAAAACGTGCACGTGCACGTGCACGTAGCATCGGTGGCATCGCCACCTCTGGCGACTTTCTCCATGCATCGGCAATCGTCTCCATACTCGATTCCCACTCTCAAATTGACATCACAAAGCACGAACAAAAATCGACTCTTACAGTCGAAACTGGAACCAGGCGAACGCGACAAGATCGCCTCACACTCACGTCTCCGATCATCTGAACGCAAGCTCTTCCAGTCACACCATCGTCAACCCCTCCACTTCCTATCTCCAGATTCTTACTACACTCGATCAACTGGGAAGGTCGAACGAACAAAATACAAGCCCTCGACAAAAACTAGGTCACCAGACTTCAAATCAAAATTTCTACCTCCACACTGATATTCACTACCACCAGATATTTTTCCCATCGACACCGGTCACTCCACCACCTCCAGGAGAAAGTTCGATTCCTCTGACCCTTTAGATCGACCAAGACAATTCGAAATGCTCAAATCAGAGAATCCCAATCTGCTCTCTAATTTGAATTCTAAAATTTATGATTTCGCTTTAAAAATCATGATTTTATCTAAGAATTCGATTTGTAATCCTGAATACATGAATTAAGAATTTTATTTTAAAACTTATCAAAGATCTCCTCAGTTTTCTTAAGTTCCAGAGATATTAATTTGTTGTTATAGCCTAAATAAAATTTTAATCTTGAGTATAAACTATAACAAACAATTTTCGTTTGAAACTTAAGTTCAAACATCAAAGAGATTGAGAGGAATGATTATTCGAAAACAAGACATATTAAAATTTCAACAGGAAATAATTGTGACAGCCTGCACTACAACATCACACAAGTATATACAAAGGATTTCAACACACACACATATTTAAAGATAATCACATACTAAGCAACTTCAACTCAGGCATGATGATCATCAAATAAAGGTTTGCTTAATTGAATTTATGTTGGGTTACTCACTTGATAAATAACAGAGAATAGAGGAAATCTATATATACATATATATTCAGCGATTTCACAGATATCAACATCTATTCTTATATGCAAACACCATTTACTTCAAACAGTCATCACATGCAGTAAAACTTATAACCATATTTAAGTTTTTTTTTTAAAAAGTGTTACTCACAGTTCAAAGAGGCAGAGAACTTGAAAAGGACAGGGAAGCTTTTGAAAATTGAATACTTTGCATTGCTTTTGTTGCTTTGATTCCAGAAAACTTGTCTTGTTTGTAACTTAAAACTGAAGAGCTTTTAAAACTGGAAACTTGAATTGCTTGTGGAGGTTGAAGGTTTGAAAATATTTTGAGGAGATGATTCAGGTTGTTTTCTGGTATACATTGTTTGATGAACGAAAAAGAAAAAAGAAACTTGATATAAGGAAAACAGGTACACAGGGCTGATATTTGCACTTGCACCATATTTGATCAGAGATTTTTTCCCTTTTTTTATAAATAAAGAGGCTGAATTGATATGTTAGAGTGTGCTATAGATATGGGCATTAAATGAAGTTGTCCTCTATATGTCTACTAATACTTACCTTTTATTAATTCGTATGTACTTATGATTGTATATATATACTTCTTTCCTTTCAAGTGTACAAACATGAAGATATGCTTATTTACAAGTGTACATGCTCATTTAATTCTTCCTGTACAATCCTGAAGATATCTTTTCTTTTCTAGTTTGTTTACTTTTGCCTTACTTTAGTCTAACAACTTAGCAACTACATTTATTTCCAGAACTTCAAATGTGTACACTTATCTTGCCTTGTTTTAGACTTATACTTTACATGCCTACACATTTTTACTTGCCTGCCTAAATTTTGTTTACAGACAACATTTCTATTTATACAAAACCAAGCAGCTTTTTACTCCATGTACAAATTATAAAGTATACCTAAATAATTTACAATTCTACCTTCCTTTTATTTTTAAACTTAAACTATTAAATACTCCATTTACTTATTATTTATTTATTACTTATGTTTGTAACCATTATTTATTTATACTTATGCTTAATATTTATAATGTTTATTTTATTTTAAACATTTTTGAAAGACTTCATTTTGAATTTCCAAATCACAACTTCCCTTTATAAATAGATTTGTAATAAGAATTTCCATTAAATTTCAGTTGCAAAAACATTACATTATTAATATTATTTAAAATATAACTCATTATTAAATTAAAATAATTTTTAAAAGAAATTATCACTTCATTAATAAATTACTTATTTAAACAAACTATATTTAAAAAGAACAAAATAACCCTTTTGTTAATCTTATTTAAATTCAAGCTTAAAATAAATTTAAAACAATTAATATTTCTCTTAAGTATTTTAAACCATACAGTTATTTATTAAATATTAACTTAAATCAATTTCCCAAATTACCAAAATATATTAAAATTAGGAAACAAGATTTATTTATTAAATTTAAAACAAAGCTTATATATTTACAATTATATACATTATAAATAAAACAATTTATTAGCTTCTAAAGGATAAATTATCAGTTAAATATTTATTTAAAAGGAGATTATTAACTCAATTCAAAACTAATTAACAAATATTATCAAATCAATTTAGTTTTTAAATGCAGATTATTAAATTGATATTGTTAAAAATTCCGGGATATCACATACTTCCCCCCTCAAAATAATTTCGTCCCCGAAATTTAAAACAAAGGTAATTTAATAATCTAATTAAAGATTTAATTTTTTAAAACACAAGCATATATTAATCATATGCTAACAACCATAGCAACCAACTCAACCAATCAAACAAATCTAACTATCCAGACAAAATACTGGATAGAACTATCTAGAGTTCCCCAGGTATAAAACACCGGGATACTCGCCCTACAAAACCCAAACAAAACTATATTACTGAGCTACGAAGCTCCTATTCATCTAGATCTACAAAACTAGATAGAAAATCAGACTATAGATAAGTCTGACTCAACAACCAAACCTCTAGAACTGCAGATTCCAAAACCAGAGATGGATCATACACGTACTCCCTCAGAGATACGTGAACACATCGAATCCCAGTTATCCAAACTGACATTCCATCCTGAAGACCAACACTAATCCTCACAAGAACGCCGAGAAAATCCAAAATACCCCGGAGCTGACTTCCCAATCTTACCAAATTTAAAGCTCCTCGATTGGAGAAAACTTACTCAAAACCAAATCTCCAACTTTGAAATCCAAATTTCTCCGTCTCTTATCCACAAAACTCATCTGACGATCCTGTGCTGCCTCCATCCCTACTGATCAGCTCAACCTTCGCTGATGCCTCAAAACAACTCATCAAAATGATCCACTCACAATGAATCCAAGATCACAAACTCTACTTCTCAAACATCAGAAGACTGAACTTACTTTTCCTACCCGAAAAGATAAAACAGATGCACTCCCAAACTGCTTCCGCTGCACAACTCTGATCCGGAGAAGATGAAAATGCTGATGATGCACACGAGCACAAACTGGACAACACATCCTCGAAATATGGTTCAATAGATCCATAAAGAATAAAACTCAGAAATCCCGAAAGATCTCTGACAGACCAAGAGAACACTCAACTATCGCAAGTCACTTTTGCGATCAACCCAATCTAATATCCAAAGAAAACTGTTCTCTCTTTACCAATCAGAACAGCTTAAGCCTATCTAGCCAATCCATCGAAGAAAATGGATCCACTCTGCTGCTTTTGAACTTCACGTCTAGAAAACTGCTGACAGATGACCTCCTTGCCTGCACACAGAACAATCAGAACTACGACGCTGCCACTTATGCTGAAAACTTCCTAATCCAAACTCCTCGAGAAACTCAGGCCTCAAAGCCAAATAAAAACACTCAGCTGAACTCCGCCTCAACACCAATACAAACACACTTCCTTAAACTTGCTCCAAAGAAATATCTTCGGAGACATCCATAGTCACTGTGTCTCATCACACAGCTACTAATTCCTGAGGTATCAAGATACCATCACTAGCTTCTGCTCGACTGTCAGAATCCAAATTCTGCTCATCCAACTTGCACTTCAAAAATGGACTCCGAACCCTAACAGATTCCCTTCAGAAATTGGTGAAATCTTTACACCACAACCAAACATTCACTCGAGACAGTATTGGGTCTACAGTCTCGGCAGATACACTTCCAATCTCAACAAACCCGAACCATTGGTAGTCGTGTTACACACACCACTATCCTATCTACCTTCATAGATTATATTGGAAAACCCGAACAGGTAATCCAACAAATAGGTAGAAATAATATATATACATATATCAAAATTACAAATACGCTCTCTCAAGATAGACACCACTCCAGAGCTTAGGTATTCACTCAACCAATGCTCTGATACCAACTGAAACGACCCAACTTTCTACTACCAGAAAGTTGCATCATCTTTAAGAAAGAAAGAGGTGAGAAATAGAAAAGATAAAGAAGAAAGAATAAACAACATCAGAATCTCAACAGCAGAACGGATAAATTATATTAATCATATAAATATTACATAATATACAACATCAATCAGAGTTACACAGATAATACATCACATACTAGACAGTTATAAACACCTATCTAGTTAATACAACTCGATACAACTCAAATACATCACAGAGATACCAACACAGTGGAAAACTATATATCTAAAATCGCTGAAGCCTCCTGCTCCATTGCTCCTCCACAATTCGTCAAAGCTAACCTGAATCTCTTGGCTACTCGTAAAAATTTGAGTACCCGAGAGTTTAAGAAAAAAAGGAATAAACTCCGGGTCAGACATGGGTGTGGTATGAGTAACAAGTTAAAGTTGCTTACCTTTGAAAATCCTTTGAAAACAAAAGGTATCACGTAAGACTTCCCACACATAAACATGGAAAAGTTTTTACCTTACGCTAACCAAACATTTGATAGGAAATCCAGTGATATTATAATATTGTCTAGGGTTTTCAAGTAAAATACAGAAATAGCTGGAATGCTTACATCTCACGTTCCAACATAGTTGGGCACAACTAATACGTACGGCACTTATTGGAGATTGGATTCCATACAATGGCAGGGCTACCGGGGTACCGCCCATCATAGTACCTGGCCTAGATCAGCGTACCGAGGACCCACCCTAAGTCCATTACAACACAAGGTCGGAACATCCCTTACTGGATAATTCCCGCACAAGACACCCCACAGATGGCCGTCGCCAACTGCATACTAAGCCGAATAAAAAGGGACTCTAGACAGGGGCAATCTTGTCCTACTTGGGGGCTACCCACTAACCTTGCTGCACCTCCACTGTTTTAGCCATTCCAGGTTGATGAGGCTTGAGGCTACGATTACCTTTAGAGAACACATCTCTTAGAATGCTCATCGTCCACCTGACGATGTTCTGAAAGCATTCCATCCATACAAGTTCGTTCCGGGTTCGAACGAAACCGAAGGCATTATCTCGTTACACTCATTTTGGAATCATCCTCAGAGTTAACGAAAATAACCCTTGCACTCTGAATCTTCATCTTCACTTGAGATTCACGACCTATCGTTAATTTGGATCGATGTGGTTTTCGGATATCCAAATCTGAAAACCGGATCCCAGTC
The DNA here is from genome assembly GCA_030737815.1 of Allium fistulosum. Classification (NCBI taxonomy): domain Eukaryota; kingdom Viridiplantae; phylum Streptophyta; class Magnoliopsida; order Asparagales; family Amaryllidaceae; genus Allium; species Allium fistulosum. The sequence goes on along the minus strand of CM060908.1, from coordinate 616,181,344 downwards.
TCATCGAAATCCAAATCGCCATCTTCTAGGTCCAAGTTGTTTTAGAGTTTAAAACAATTTAATTCAATTATCTATATACACACAGATAGATAAATCACAATATAACAATGGAAAATCAACATCATCATCATATACAGATAATCCATATCATCAACTCAAACCGATAATCAATATTATCCTACTTAAACCAAGCATCCATATCAAAGTAGATATTATTCATCTCATATCTGAGATCACAATCAATCAATGGGATATCAATATCATTCATTCATAAGCAATGATTTATTAACCACGATCTATAATCAATTTAAAATGAATTAAATTAATTACTTCTATCTCTAATTAATTTAAAGTAAATTAAATTAATTACTTCATCATTATAAATCTTGCTTACGTAATCATTAATTAATCTCTAATCAATTAATTAATCATTCCCTAATTTCCATCTTTTATTAATCATCCTTGATTAATTAACCTTTAATTACATTCAAGTAATTAGCTTTCAATTAATTTCACAAATTAATTATCCTTAACCAAGTACAGTAATTAATCTTTAATTACTTCATTTATTAATTAACTATAATTAATTACATTAATCCTTAATTAATTACATTAATTAATTACTCAAAATTACTTATTATTGACTAATTAACCTTAATAAATCAATCCTTAATTACAACATTAATTATATAATTTAATGATCCCTAATTACATTTAAATTAATTACATTATTTAGATTAATTACATTAAGTAATTAATCTTTACTTAAACCATATTATTAATCAATCTTGATTTAATCCCATTTAGTAATTAACTACCCTTAATTACTTCATTTAATAAATTAATTATTCCATAATTAATTATCTCAATTAATCCCTTGATTTATTATACAAAGTAATTTAATCCAAATTACTTCTATTATTAAATCATCTTCGATTAATTACATATAGTAATTACCATTAATTACTTTATTAAGTAATTACACTTCATTAATTACATTTAAGTAATTATGCTTATCAAATTATCTAATGATTAATTTAAATTAATTAAACTAAATTAATTAACTTAAATAAATCAAGTTAAACTCAATTAATTTTATTAAGTAATAAATTCCTTAATTACTCCCATTAATTAACTTCAAATCAATTTCATTAAAGTTATTACCCTCAAATCCTTCTATTAATCGACCACTAATTACTTGCATTAATTAGTCTTTAATTAATTAATAAATCTCTAATTACTTTCATTAATTAATTGTTCTTAATTAAATTACCTTCAGTAATTACCCTTTGATTATTAACATTTATTAATTACACCAATTAATGTTTATTAAGTGATTAACTCTTAATTAATTTTACTCATTAATTACCCTTAATTAATCTCAACTTAAATAATTTAAGAGATAATTTATTCATCTTTATTATATACGTAGTTATATCACTTTACTTTCATTCGAAACATTTTTGCAAATCAATATTTAAATTGAAAATATATAATTCTTTTCAAAGCAAAACAATTTAAACATTAATTTTTAAAAACTAGATTACTTTAAATACACATTTAAACTTGTTTAAATAATTTCCCTTTGGAAACAAATTATTTAAATACTTTGAAACTGGGTTTACTTGTTTTAAAACTGGAATAGCTTTCCCTTTTACAAACCCAGACAACACTCTCACTTACTCGAGTCGAACCCTTAGGCAACTCGACCACCACTCGAGACATTCACTAACACTCTCGTACCCAGTTCCTTCGAGTCACGCACACTAAAACACGAGCATCGACCCGAGTTTTTTCGTATTCCCCAAAGATGAAATTCCATAGCCAAACCCAACAACTCAAAACGTGCACGTGCACGTAGCATCGGCGGCATCGCCACCTCCGGCGACTTGCTCCACGCATCGGCAATCGTCTCCATACTCGATTCCCACTCTCAAGTTGACATCACAAAGCACGAACGAAAATCGACTCTTACAGTCGAAACTGGAACCAGGCGAACGCGACAAGATCGCCTCACACTCTCATCTCCGATCATCTGAACGCAAGCTCTTCCAGTCACACCATCGTCAACCCCTCCACTTCCTATCTCCAGAGTCTTACTACACTCGATCAACTGGGAAGGTCGAACGAACAAAATACAAGCCCTCGACAAAAACTGTCACCAGACTTCAAATCAAAATTTCTACCTCCACGCTGATATTCACTGCCACTAGATATTTTTCCCATCGACACCGGTCACTCCACCACCTCCAGGAGAAAGTTCGATTCCTCTGACCCTTTAGATCGACCAAGACAACTCAAAATGCTCAAATCAGACAATCCCATTCTGCTCTCTAATTTTAATTCTAAAATTTATGATTTCGCTTTTAAAAATCATGATTTTATCTAAGAATTCGATTTGTAATCCTGAATACATGAATTAAGAATTTTATTTTAAAACTTATTTAAAGATCTCCTCAGTTTTCTTAAGTTCCAGAGATATTAATTTGTTGTTATAGCCTAAATAAAATTTTAATCTTGAGTATAAACTATAACAAACAATTTTCGTTTGAAACTTAAGTTCAAACATCAAAGAGATTGAGAGGAATGATTATTCGAAAACAAGACATATTAAAATTTCAACAGGAAATAATTGTGACAGCCTGCACTACAACATCACACAAGTATATACAAAGGATTTCAACACACACATATTTAAAGATAATCACATACTAAGCAACTTCAACTCAGGCATGATGATCATCAAATAAAGGTTTGCTTAATTGAATTTATGTTGGGTAACTCACTTGATAAATAACAGAGAATAGTGGAAATGTATATATACATATATATTCAGCCATTTCACAAATATCAACATCTATTCTTATATGCAAACACCATTTACTTCAAACAGTCATCACATGCAGTAAAACTTATAACCATATTTAAGTTTTTTTTTTAAAAAGTGTTACTCACAGTTCAAAGAGGCAGAGAACTTGAAAAGGACAGGGAAGCTTTTGAAAATTGAATACTTTGCATTGCTTTTGTTGCTTTGATTCCAGAAAACTTGTCTTGTTTGTAACTTAAAACTGAAGTGCTTTTAAAACTGGAAACTTGAATTTCTTGTGGAGGTTGAAGGTTTGAAAATATTTTGAGGAGATGATTCAGGTTGTTTTCTGGGATACATTGTTTGATGAACGAAAAAGAAAAAAGAAACTTGATATAAGGAAAACAGGTACACAGGGCTGATATTTGCACTTGCACCAGATTTGATCAGAGATTTTTTCCCTTTTTTTTATAAATAAAGAGGCTGAATTGATATGTTAGAGTGTGCTATAGATATGGGCATTAAATGAAGTTGTCCTCTATATGTCTACTAATACTTACCTTCTTTTAATTCATATGTACTTATGATTGTATATATATACTTCTTTCCTTTCAAGTGTACAAACATGAAGATATGCTTATTTTCAAGTGTACATGCTCATTTAATTCTTCCTGTACAATACTGAAGATATCTTTTCTTTTCTAGTTTGTTTACTTTTGCCTTACTTTAGTCTAACAACTTAGCAACTACATTTATTTCCAGAACTTCAAATGTGTACACTTATCTTGCCTTGTTTTAGACTTATACTTTACATGCCTACACATTTTTACTTGCCTGCGTAAATTTTGTTTACAGACAACATTTCTATTTATACAAAACCTAGCACCTTTTTACTCCATGTACAAATTATAAAGTATACCTAAATAATTTACAATTATACCTTCCTTTTATTTTTAAACTTAAACTATTAAATACTCCATTTACTTATTATTTATTTATTACTTATGTTTGTAACCATTATTTATTTATACTTATGCTTAATATTTATAATGTTTATTTTATTTTAAACATTTTTAAAAGACTTCATTTTGAATTTCCAAATCACAACTTCCCTTTATAAATAGATTCGAAATAAGAATTTCCATTAAATTTCATTTGTAAAAACATGACATTATTAATATTATTTAAAATATAACTCATTATTAAATTAAAATAATTTATAAAAGAAATTATCACTTCATTAATAAATTACTTATTTAAGCAAACTATATTTAAAAAGAACAAAACAACCCTTTTGTTAATCTTATTTAAATTCAAGCTTAAAATAAATTTAAAACAATTAATATTTCTCTTAAGTATTTTAAACCATACAGTTATTTATTAAATATTAACTTAAATCAATTTCCCAAATTACCAAAATATATTAAAATTAGGAAACAAGATTTATTTATTAAATTTAAAACAAAGCTTATATATTTACAATTATATACAAATATATACATTATAAATAAAACAATTTATTAGCTTCTAAAGGATAAATTATCAGTTAAATATTTATTTAAAAGGAGATTATTAACTCAATTCAAAACTAATTAACAAATATTATCAAATCAATTTAGTTTTTAAATGCAGATTATTAAATTGATATTGTCAAAAATTCCGGGATATCACATACTTCCCCCCTCAAAATAATTTCATCCCCGAAATTTAAAACAAAGGTAATTTAATAATCTAATTAAAGATTTAATTTTTTAAAACACAAGCATATATTAATCATATGCTAACAACCATAGCAACCAACTCAACCAATCAAACAAATCTAATTATCCAGACAAAATACTGGATAGAACTATCTAGAGTTCCCCAGGTATAAAACACCGGGATACTCGCCCTACAAAACCCAAACAAAACTATATTACTGAGCTACGAAGCTCCTATTCATCTAGATCTACAAAACTAGATAGAAAATCAGACTATAGACAAGTCTGACTCAACAACCAAACCTCTAGAACTGCTGATTCCAAAACCAGAGATGGATCATACACGTACTCAATCAAAGATACGTGAACACATCGAATCCCAGTTATCCAAACTGACATTCCATCCTGAAGACCAACACTAATCCTCACAAGAACACCGAGAAAATCCAAAATACCCCGGAGCTGACTTCCCAATCTTACCAAATTTAAAGCTCCTCGATGGAGAAAACTTACTCAAAACCAAATCTCCAACTTTGAAATCCAAATTTCTCCGTCTCTTATCCACAAAACTCATCTGACGATCCTGTGCTGCCTCCATCCCTACTGATCAGCTCAACCTTTGCTGATGCCTCAAAACAACTCATCAAAATGATCCACTCACAATCAATCCAAGATCACAAACTCTACTTCTCAAACATCAGAAGACTGAACTTAATTTTCCTACCCGAAAAGATAAAACAGATGCACTCCCAAACTGATTCCGCTGCACAACTCTGATCTGGAGAAGATGAAAATGCTGATGATGCACACGAGCACAAACTGGAAAACACATCCTCGAAATATGGTTCAATAGATCCATAAAGAAGAAAATCAGAAATCCCGAAAGATCTCTGACAGACCAAGAGAACACGCAACTATCGCAAGTCACTTTTATGATCAACCCAATCTAATATCCAAAAAAAACTGTTCTCTCTTTACCAATCAGAACAGCTTAAGCCTATCTAGCCAATCCATCGAAGAAAATGGATCCACTCCACTGCTTCTGAACTTCACCTCTAGAAAACTGCTGACAGATGACCTCCTTGCCTGCACACAGAACAATCAGAACTGCGACGCTGCCACTTATGCTGAAAACTTCCTAATCCAAACTCCTCGAGAAACTCAGGCCTCAAAGCCAAACAAAAACACTCAGCTGAACTCCGCCTCAACACCAATACAAACACACTTCCTTAAACTTGCTCCAAAGAAATATCTTCGGAGACATCCATAGTCACTGTGTCTCATCACACAACTACTAATTCCTGAGGTATCAAGATACCATCACTAGCTTCTGCTCGACTGTCAAAATCCAAATTCTGCTCATCCAACTTGCACTTCAAAAATGGACCCCGAACCCTAACAGATTCCCTTCAGAAATTGGTGAAATCTTTACACCACAACCAAACATTCACTCGAGATAGTATTGGGTCTACAGTCTCGGCAGATACATTTCCAATCTCAACAAACCCCAACCATTGGTAGTCGTGTTACACAAACTACTACCCTATCTACCTTCATAGATTATATTGGAAAACCCGAACAGGTAATCCAACAAATAGGTAGAAATAATATATATACATATATCAAAATTACAAATACGCTCTCTCAAGATAGACACCACTCCATAGCTTAGGTATTCACTCAACCTATGCTCTGATACCAACTGAAACGACCCAACTTTCTACTACCAGAAAGTTGCATCATCTTTAAGAAAGAAAGAGGTGAGAAATAGAAATGATAAAGAAGAAAGAATAAACAACATCAAAATCTCAACAGCGGAACGGATAAATTATATTAATCATATAAATATTACATAATATACAACATCAATCAGAGTTACACAGATAATACATCACATACTAGACAGTTATAAACACCTGTCTAGTTAATACAACTCGATACAACTCAAATACATCACAGAGATACCAACACAGCGGAAAACTATATATCTATAATTGCTGAAGCCTCCTGCTCCATTGCTCCTCCACAATTCGTCAAAGCTAACCTGAATCTCTTGGCTACTCGTAAAAATTTGAGTACCCGAGAGTTTAAGAAAAACAGGAATAAACTCCGGGTCAGACATGGGTCTGGTATGAGTAACAGGTTAAAGTTGCTTAACTTTGAAAATCCTTTGAAAACAAAAGGTATCACGTAAGACTTCCCACACATAAACATGGAAAAGTTTTTACCTTACGCTAACCAAACATTTGATAGGAAATCCATTGATATTATAATAGTGTCTAGGATTTTCAAGTAAAATACAGAAATAGCTGGAATGCTTACATCTCACGTTCCAACATAGTTGGGCACAACTAATACGTACGACACTTATTGGAGATTGGATTCCATACAATGGGAGGGCTACCGGGGTACCGCCCATCACAGTACCTAGCCTAGATCAGCGTACCGAGGACCCACCCTAAGTCCATTACAACACAAGGTCGGAACATCCCTTACTGGATAATTCCCGCACAAGATACCCCATAGATAGCCGTCGCCAACTGCACAGTAAGCCGAATAAAAAGGGACTCTAGACAGGGGCAATCATGTCCTACTTGGGGCCTACCCACTAACCTTGCTGCACCTCCCCTGTTTTAGCCATTCTCAGTTGATGAGGCTTGAGGCTACGATTACCTTTAGAGAACACATCTCTTAGAATGCTCATCGTCCACCTGACGATGTTCTGAAAGCATTCCATCCATACAAGTTCGTTCCGGGTTCGAACGAAACCGAAGGCATTATCTCATTACACTCATTTTGGAATCATTCTCAGAGTTAACGAAAATAACCCTTGCACTCTAAATCTTCATCTTCACTTGAGATTCATGACCTATTGTTAATTTGGATCGATGTGGTTTTCGGATACCCAAATCTGAAAACCCGATCCCGGTCTCATCAAAATCCAAATCGCCATCTTTTAGGTCCAAGTTGTTTTAGAGTTTAAAACAATTTAATTCAATTATCTATATACACACAGATAGATAAATCACAATATAACAATGGAAAATCAACATCATCATCATATACAGATAATCCATATCATCAACTCAAACCGATAATCAATATTATCCTACTTAAACCAAGCATCCATATCACAATAGATATTATTCATCTCATATCTGAGATCACAATCAATCAATGGGATATCAATATCATTCATTCATAAGCAATGATTTATTAACCACAATCTATAATCAATTTAAAATGAATTAAATTAATTACTTCTATCTCTAATTAATTTAAAGTAAATTAAATTAATTACTTCATCATTATAAATCTTGCTTACGTAATCATTAATTAATCTCTAATCAATTAATTAATCATTCCCTAATTTCCATCTTTTATTAATCATCCTTGATTAATTAACCTTTAATTACATTCAAGTAATTAGCTTTCAATTAATTTCACAAATTAATTATCCTTAACCAAGTACAGTAATTAATCTTTAATTACTTCATTTATTAATTAACTATAATTAATTACATTAATCCTTAATTAATTACATTAATTAATTACTCAAAATTACTTATTATTGATTAATTAACCTTAATAAATCAATCCTTAATTACAACATTAATTATATAATTTAATGATCCCTAATTACATTTAAATTAATTACATTATTTAGATTAATTACATTAAGTAATTAATCTTTACTTAAACCATATTATTAATAAATCTTGATTTAATCCCATTCAGTAATTAACTACCCTTAATTACTTCATTTAATAAATTAATTATTCCTTAATTAATTATCTCAATTAATCCCTTGATTTATTATACAAAGTAATTTAATCCAAATTACTTCTATTATTAAATCATCTTCGATTAATTACATATAGTAATTACCATTAATTACGTTATTAAGTGATTACACTTCATTAATTACATTTAAGTAATTATGCTTATCAAATTATCTAATGATTAATTAAAATTAATTAAACTAAATTAATTAACTTAAATAAATCAAGTTAAACTCAATTAATTTTATTAAGTAATAAATTCCTTAATTACTCCCATTAATTAACTTCAAATCAATTTCATTAAAGTTATTACCCTCAAATCCTTCTATTAATCAACCACTAATTACTTGCATTAATTAGTCTTTAATTAATTAATAAATCTCTAATTACTTTCATTAATTAATTGTTCTTAATTAAATTACCTTCAGTAATAACCCTTTGATTATTAACATTTATTAATTACACCAATTAATGTTTATTAGGTGATTAACTCTTAATTAATTTTACTCATTAATTACCCTTAATTAATCTCAACTTAAATAATTTAAGAGATAATTTATTCATCTTTATTATATACGTAGTTATATCACTTTACTTTCATTCGAAACATTTTTGCAAATCAATATTTAAATTGAAAATATATAATTCTTTTCAAAGCTAAACAATTTAAACATTAATTTTTAAAAACTAGATTACTTTAAATACACATTTAAACTTGTTTAAATAATTTCCCTTTGGAAACAAATTATTTAAATACTTTGAAACTGGGTTTACTTGCTTTAAAACTGGAATAGCTTTCCCTTTTACAAACCTAAACAACATTCTCACTTACTCGAGTCTAACCCTTAGGCAACTCGACCACCACTCTAGACATTCACTAACACTCTCGTACCCAGCTCCTTCGAGTCACGCACGCTAAAACACGAGCATCGACCCGAGTTTCTTCTTCTTCCCCAAAGACGAAATTCCACAGCCAAACCCAACAACTCAAAACGTGCACATGCACGTGCACGTGCACGTAGCATCGGCGGCATCGCCACCTCCGGCGACTTGCTCCATGCATCGGCAATCGTCTCCAGACTCGATTCCCACTCTCAAATCGACATCACAAAGCACGAACGAAAATCGACTCTTACACTCGAAACTGGAACCAGGCGAACGCGACAAGATCGCCCCACACTCTCATCTCCGATCATCTGAACGCAAGTGCTTCCAGTCACACCATCGTCAACCCCTCCACTTCCTATCTCCAGAGTCTTACTACACTCGATCAACTAGGAAGGTCGAACGAACAAAATACAAGCCCTCGACAAAAACTAGGTCACCAGACTTCAAATCAAAATTTCTACGTCCACACTGATATTCACTGCCACCAGATATTTTTCCCATCGACACCGGTCACTCCACCACCTCCAGGATAAAGTTTGATTCCTCCGACCCTTTAGATCGACCAAGATAACTCGAAATGCTCAAATCAGACAATCCCAATCTGCTCTCTGGTTTTAATTCTAAAATTTATGACTTCGCTTTTAAAAATCATGATTTTATCTAAGAATTCGATTTGTAATCCTGAATACATGAATTAAGAATTTTATTTTAAAACTTATTTAAAGATCTCCTCAGTTTTCTTAAGTTCTAGAGATATTAATTTGTTGTTATAGCCTAAATAAAATTTTAATCTTGAGTATAAACTATAACAAACGATTTTCGTTTGAAACTTAAGTTCAAACATCAAAGAGATTGAGAGGAATGATTATTTGAAAACAAGACATATTAAAATTTCAACAGGAAATAATTGTGACAGCCTGCACTACAACATCACACAAGTATATACAAAGGATTTCAACACACAAACATATTTAAAGATAATCACATACTAAGCAACTTCAACTTAGGCATGATGATCATCAAATAAAGGTTTGCTTAATTGAATTTATGTTGGGTTACTCACTTGATAAATAACAGAGAACAGAGGAAATGCATATATACATATATATTCAGCCATTTCACAGATATCAACATCTATTTTTATATGCAAACACCATTTACTTCAAACAGTCATCACATGCAGTAAAACTTATAACCATATTTAAGTTTTTTTTTTAAAAAGTGTTACTCATAGTTCAAAGAGGCAGAGAACTTGAAAAGGACAGGGAAGCTTTTGAAAATTGAATACTTTGCATTGCTTTTGTTGCTTTGATTCCAGAAAACTTGTCTTGTTTGTAACTTAAAACTGAAGAGCTTTTAAAACTGGAAACCTGAATTGCTTGAGGAGGTTGAAGGTTTGAAAATATTTTGAGGAGATGATTCATGTTGTTTTCTGGTATACATTGTTTGATGAACGAAAAAGAAAAAAGAAACTTGATATAAGGAAAACAGGTACATAGGGCTGATATTTGCACTTGCACCAGATTTGATCAGAGATTTTTTCCCTTTTTTTTATAAATAAAGAGGCTGAATTGATATGTTAGAGTGTGCTATAGATATGGGCATTAAATGAAGTTGTCCTCTATATGTCTACTAATACTTACCTTCTATTAATTCGTATGTACTTATGATTGTATTTATATACTTCTTTCCTTTCAAGTGTACAAATATGAAGATATTGTAACGCCCCACTCTGAGACCCACTGTAACAAAGAGTATTATGGGAGTAATACTGTCTGTTAAAGCGGAGAATAGAGTATAGTGGAAGCGACCATTTGTAATCAAGCTATAACTATCTACTGAATACGTCGAAAGGATGGTATCTATATATATTTGTCAAGTGGTTCGACATATTCGGTAAATATTTATAATGAAATTACAATGGCTAAAGATCTATCAGAATAAGCATAGTAATAAAATGATAAAACATCACAGAATAGAATCACATAACAGATATAAAATCCCAGAACAATACATCATCAATACAGATCCAAATACTATAAGTGGGTACAAAGCCACTGCTCACACATGTGAGTCAAAAATATGTACATATCAAAGTCTGAATAATAACAGAGTAGCGGAATAGTTGACAAATAAAAGCGGTATCTATCAGCATAACAGATAATGTCCAAGCGGAAGCACAGAAGCTAAGTCTAGAGACCTAACCTGAAACAACTCGGTCTGACCCGAGCGAAAACACTCGGGTCAGGCTAGCTAAAAAATCAGTAATAACTGAGATATATAATAATGCGGTACATAAATAAAACAGTACTTATCCAAAGAGAAGTATATTATGAACCACATGAATATAATGACGATCCCTAATCATCAATAAACAATAAAAATCTCCAAAGAGAAATCAACACCAAAGTGTAGAATAAATAAAATCGCCTCATATCATCGGCGTAGCCAAAGCTATAAAAAGATGCCCATAGGAAATAATCCCAAGAGTGACCATAGTCTGTAATCAATGCCCAAACAAAGATCGATGCTCCAAAGAGCAATGGGGATATACTGAAAAGTCAATGAAATCCAACACTGAAAAGCAGTGTCCAGAGACATTGTGAATCCACAAGGCAATCGCACTTACATCGTATGGTTCCATAGAACCAACACCGAATGGCGGTACTCGAATAGATATAAAAATCATCAAATAATACCAATATTGCACGTGCACCGACCAGAGTCGTTGTTGCCAAGTACTGTAGAGTTGTGATCGATCACTCGCACAGATGCGGAACGCGCGAGACGGCGAGATCCTTCCCAGAAGGATAAAGGCCCAGAGGCGCACGCTGAAAAATAAACTGCTCCATAGAGCAGGTGTCCAGAGACGGTTGCCCAGAGGCGTGGTGACCCAGAGGTCCAGTACTGGCCGCCCAGAGGCTAATGTGTCACTAACTTCTTGGAGAGGAACCCGTAAAGTGTTAACAATGAGTCCCATACCCCACGTTCTTACTAAACGGTTTACTAACCAATAGCAAGCTCACACTCCAAACAATAAAAAGTCCACCTCGTATCATCGGTAAACTAGACCCAAAGGTCAAAACGATCAATCGAATAGGTCGGGGATTAACCGGAAAGAAAATACACACGGTTCCATAGGCCGGAGATTTGCTAACCGTTTAAGCACCTTTCCACTTCGCTCGACATGCTAAAAAGTGAGTGTGAGATTTTTATTATAGAAAATAATGGTGCGAAACGGATTTATAATTGATTTTGAAATCACTTTAAAACGGCTTTTGAAAACTCTCCTATTATGGAGTAATTAATTTAATAATTAAAACTAATATTATATAATAATTTCTAAAGCCATTTAGGAGTGAAAAATCTTTTGAAAATGATTCATAAAACCCGTGTACGAAATCTAGAGACAAATCTCAAAGAAATCAATAAAACCAGAAAATCACTGAAAAATATTCAGTGTTTGTAAACATTCAAAACAGCTGCGAACCCAAGTTCGGCAATTTATTTGGACAAGCAAATGGTGTCCAAATGTCTTGAAAATTTGCATGCATGTAGTCCAACATCCTTACTTTAAGATGCAAAAAGAATTTCTGGATTCCGAGTTGAGACGAAGTGGCAGCGACGTCTCAAAGTTGGACCCAGAACAAGATTCGCACTATTTACCAACAGCGACCAAGGTTCAACTTCGACATGAAATTCGAAGTACCAAACGAACTCCAATGTTGCACAAATTTTCCAGAGATGGAGTTCGAAACTCCACCTTTCCAACGAGACAAAAAACGTCGAATTCCGACTTCGGATGCGATCGTGGCGGTATCGCGAAGTGGAGGTAAAAGAATCTGAAAACAGGATTTAACAAATTTTTTTTTTAAGAGCCCAGCCCAGCCCGCCTGGGCTGGGATTCAAGTCGCAGCCCATGCGGGCTGGGAAGAAAAAGTCCCAGCCCGCCTGGGCTGGGATCCAAGTCCCAGCCCACGCGGGCTGGGAAGAACGAGTCCCAGCCCGCCTGGGCTGGGATCCAAGTCCCAACCCACGCGGGCTGGGAAGATTAGTCCCAACCCGCCTGGGCTGGGATTCAAGTCCCAGCCCATGGGGGCTGGGAAGAAAAAGTCCCGGCCCGCTTAGGCTGGGATCCAAGTCCCAGCCCACGCGGGCTGGGAAGAACTAGTCCCAGCCCGCCTGGGCTGGGAAGATTAGTCCCTGCCCGCCTGGGCTGGGATTCAAGTCCCAGCCCATGCGGGCTGGGAAGAAAAAGTCCCAGCCCGCCTGGGCTGGGAGCCGAGTCCCAGCCCACGCGGGCTGGGAAGAACTAGTCCCAGCCCGCCTGGGCTGGGATTCAAGTCCCAGCCCACGCGGACTGGGAAGATTAGCGGGCCGCCTAGTGCGGACCCGCACTGTTTACTATGCGCCAGCCCACTAAGGGCTGGCCTGCTGTGCCTGGGCAGCAGCCTGGGTGCAACCCAGGCCTGCTCTGGGCTTTCAGACCCCTGTTTCAGCCAAGCTGAATTCCAACCAGCTGATTTTGTTGATTTTTGTGGTTTAGGAGTGTTTTTTTCAAGTTTTTGACATCAAAATCCCACCAATAATAATCACTAACTAACCTATAATGATGATTACTACACTATATTAAAGGAAACAAAGGCCAAAGCTTAGCATTACCTCAACCAATATTATAATTAGCAATAACCACTAATAAATAGTAATTACCTCAAAGAAGCAATGGATCAAATAGTTAGTGTGCACAATATCAAACAAGCCAATTCCTCAATCCCAAAGCATAAGATCATGAAGCTTCAAGGACCCAAAATCAAAAACAAAACAAAGATTACACAAGATGGAAGAGATAAAATAAGGATTAAGAAAGATTAGAGAATAGGAGAGATTGCATTACCTTTCAAAGATTAACTAGTTTAATTATGAAGAGAAGGAGATGGATCTTCTAAAGGGAGGCCATTAATTATGTTTAGATCTAGGTTTAGGAATTTATGAAGAGGAGGGTTAGGGTTTATAGGAGGGGTTTGAGATATTATATAGGAGTGGGTTGGTTAATGGGTCATGGTAAGAGGTTTTAAAACCCATTAGGACTTAGTTTATTTTCCTAAGGTTATCATGTGAACAAAATTCTAAGTGGCATCCTAATTTTAATTAAAACCATATAATTGTCTCATTAGCCAATTAAACCCATTATCACATTAAAAATTCCACTTTTTAAATATTAAATTCCAAAATATTAATTTCCCCATTTTAAACCCAAAATACTTTAATTTGCAAACAAATTGCAAATTTAAATTCCCAAAATTTTTGTTTAGCTCCCTTTTCAACTTAAAATCATAATTTTAATTTATTATTCGGTAATTGCAATCTCAGGGTTGTTACAGACTCCCTCCCTTAAGAAAATTGCGTACCCGCAATTCCTTAAATATAGAAGTCGTCTATAACATCTAATCCACAAAAGGAATACAGAAGATAAAATATAGGTGCTCACCCGTGCCGGAAGATGAAAGAAAACCAGGATAAGTACGCTCGATAAATTCTCTGGTCTCCCAAGTGCAGTCCTTAGGATTAGACGACCATTGAATCTTCACAAGTGGAACCTCTTTGTTTCGAAGACGTCTGATCTCCGAATCAAGCACACGAAGAGGTTGCTGCTCTATAGATAGATCGGGTGAGATCTCCAAATCGGGCACGATATGAGGCTCGATAATAGAATCAGGGTCGCTCACACACTTGCAAAGATGAGAAACATGGAACACATCATGTATTCCAGAGAAATGAGCAGGTAGAGCCACACGATAAGCAACGGGGCCGATGCGTTCTGTAATAGAAAATGGTCCGACATAACGAGGAGCCAACTTCCCTGTAGAGCTGAAACGCACAACCCCCTTCATGGGAGATATCCGAATAAAGACATGATCACCAATGGAGAACTCAAGAGGCTTCCTACGGCTGTCCGCGTAGGATTTCTGACGGTTCTGCACCTCTTTCATTCTCTGACGAATAAGAATAATCTTCTCAGAAGATTCCCGAACTGAATCTGGACCAAGAAGGTGCTTCTCACCAGATTCTAACCAACAAGCAGGAGAGAGACATGGCCTTCCGTAAAGAGCCTCAAAAGGTGCCATGCCGATACTAGACTGAAAGCTGTTGTTGTAGGAGAACTCTACAAGCGGTAAGTGATCCTCCCAACTACCTTCGAAATCCAGAATACAACAGCGCAAAAGATCCTCTAAAACACGATTCACCCTCTCCGTCTGACCGTCGGTCTGAGGATGATAAGCAGTCGAGAGATTCAGCTTTGAGCGCAAAGCTGACTGTAGGCACTTCCAGAAGCGACTAGTAAAGATAGTGTCTCGATCACAGACGATAGAGCTAGGAATGCCATGAAGTCGAACGACTTCCTTCACATATAACTTGGCAAGCTGAGGAGCAGTCCAAGTGGACCTAATCGGAATGAAATGAGCTGATTTGGTCAAGCGATCGACGATGACCCAAATAGAAGTATGGCCTGACCTCGATCGAGGCAGACCATCAATAAAATCCATGGATATCTGATCCCATTTCCACAATGGAATTTCTAGCGGCTGAAGAAGACCGAATTGACGCTGGTGCTCAGCTTTGATCTGTTGACAAGTCATGCAATGGCTTACATAACTTGCAACATCACTCTTCATGCCTTCCCAATAATATAGACGACACATGTCGGCATACATCTTGCTCGACCCAGGATGAATAGTGTACTTAGTGTGATGACACTCGTCTAGAATGTCACGCCTAAGTGATAAATCAGATGGTACCAAAATACGGTTCTTCCTGCGAAGACACCGATGAGAATCAATAGAATAATCCAACAATGTCTCATCACTGGATCCCGACTCAAGGAGATGAATATATCGCTGCAAGTCTAGATCCTACCGCTGAGCATGGGCAATGCGATCCAATAGAATAGGTCGAGCTTCCAAGCTAAATAGCAAGATCTGAGGATTAGAAGACGGAGCTCGATTTCGAATATCACACATAGAAAGAGTCTCAAGAATATCCCACTCAGCTATCATCATAGAAACTACTGCCGAGTGTTTGCGACTGAGTGCATCAGCTACACGATTACCCTTGCCAGGGGTATACGGAATATCTAAGTCATATGAGGCGAGAAACTCAAGCCATTGCTGCTGCCTCATATTGAGATCTCTCTGGCTAAAAATATACTTCAGTGACTTATGATCGGTGTAGAGAATGAAACGTTCGCCCAATAGATAATGACGCCACGTCTTCAAGGCAAAGACGATAGCAGCTAACTCAAGATCATGAGTAGGATAGCGAACCTCATTCGGACGTAGCTGCCTAGAAGCGTAATCAACCGCCCGATCCTTCTGCATAAGAACAGCACCGAGGCCGCTACCACAAGCGTCGGTGTAAACAACAAGATCCTGGTTACTCTCAGGAACCACAAGGATAGGAGCATGAGTGAGAAGTTCCTTCAATCGCTGGAAAGAAGCTTCACACTTATTTGACCAAATAAAGCAAACCCCTTTACGAGTCAGAGTCGTGAGGGGAAGTGCAACTCGAGAGAAATCCTTGATAAACTGACGGTAATAACCTGCCAGTCCAAGGAAGCTGCGAATATCATGAACGTTCTCGGGCTGATTCCAATTTTGAATAGCTTCGATCTTGGCAGGATCGACGGAAATACCCTCAGATGATACAATATGGCCTAAGAACTTGACCTTGCTCTCCTAAAAATGGCACTTGGAGAGCTTGGCCTTAAGCTGATGCTGACGAAGAGTATCCAAGATGATCCGCAAATGATGAGCATGCTCTGCCTCAGATCTAGAATAAATAAGAATATCGTCGATGAAAACCAGAACGAATCTATCGATGTATTCCCGGAATACTCGATTCATAAGATCGACAAAGAAAGCCAGAGCGTTCGTCAAGCCGAACGGCATTACCAACCACTCAAAAGAACCATAACGAGTGCGAAAAGCTGTAAGAGGAATGCTGTCTTCGGTGACTCGTAGCTGATGGAATCCGGTGGCAAGGTCGAGCTGAGAGAAGACCTTCGCACTACTCAACTGATCAAACATATCGTCTATCCGTGGCAATGGATAACGATTTCTGATGGTCAACTCATTAAGCATGCGATAGTCAATGCAAAGCCTAAGAGAGCCATCGGGCTTCTTAACGAAGACCACAACAGCACCCCATGGCGAAGAACTGGACCGAATGAACTGCTTCGCCTCAAGCTCCAATAACTGCTTCCTGAGTTCCTCATTCTCTTTTGTAGACATCCTCATGGGAGGATGCCCAACTGGGTGGGAGCCTGGAATGAGATCGATGCGGAACTCAATAGCTCGCTTCGGTGGTAAACTAGATACTGGCTCGAAGATATCGGGGAAATCCCGAACAACTGGAATACGAGATATGTCTACCTCATCATCTCGTGAATCAAGGGAGAATAAAGTAACATCAGAAAGCCCAACATCTTGAAGAACAATAGCTAACGGAGAGGACAAGTTAGGGTGATGAATGAATAATATCCGCTTCGAACAAATAATTTTGGCGTCGTGCTGAACGAGCCAATCCATGCCAAGAATCATATCAAAGCCCAAATACTCCATAACGTGGAGATTTGCATGGAAAGAAAAGCCACAAAGATCAATATCTATATTCTCACAAAGCAAGCTAAGGGTCGTGGATCCACCAATGGGATTAACAATCCTTAGTGAGGAAACCATACAAGTAACATCCAAAGATAAAGTATCAACTAGTTCCTTTGATACGAATGAGTGAGAGGCACCCGTATCAAAGAGAACTATACAAGATCTACCATGAAATAAAATAGAGCCTTCAAGAACGGAAGGATGTGTACCTTTAGGCTGAGCAGAAGTGGTAGGAGCCTTGGCAGCATTAAGCCTGCCAGGCTTGGCACTAGCTGGAGTAATAGGACAAGTGGTGATCCTGTGTCCCTCCTTCTTACAGAAGGTGCAATAGAGAGGTTTGGGACACTCTCGAATAAAGTGATCTGGAGAACCGCAGTGGAGAACCACAGTTGAAGCATTTCTTCGGAGGACGGGTTCCACTAGGCTGAGCAGGAGTCTGGGACTGAGGACGAGTCTGAGGCTGAGTCTGAACAGTGGAACTGCTAGTCTTCTTCTTCTTATGCTGAAAAGAAGAGCCAGACTTGCCAGGAGGAAACCTCTTCTTGGTGGGGTTTGTGGAACCCCCACCGCCATCATCACTATGCTCCATCTCGACTGACTCGAGATGTAGAGCTGCATCGACTAGCTTCTCGAATGAGAGCTCAAGCTGTAGCATAAGCTACCTCTTCAGATATTTCTTCAAGCCCTCAACAAATTTGAGGTTCCTCTTATAAGGAGTAGCAATAAACTCAAGGCCGTACTTGGATAGGGCCTCGAAGGAAGAGACATAATCGGATACGGAGGACTTCCCCTGCTTGAGATCAAGAAAGCGGCGAGCAAGGGAGTTCTTCTCTGACTCTGGGATGAATTTGAGCTCAAATCTCTCACGAAACTGAGCCCAAGTAAGCAAGGTCTCATCAATCTCGGTAATAAGGAGTTTGTACCAATCCAGGGCACGACTTTCAAGCTGACTAGAAGCAATAAGAACACAGTCATGATCCGTGATATCCATACGAGTAAAAATGCGCTCGCATATCCGAATCCAAGCCTGGACCTCTAAGACATTCTCGGAGCCACTGAACGGCTTCCCTCCGAGATGGGTAAAATCACTGTAGAGACGCGCAAAAGCAGACTTGCGCGGAGCATCAGCAACTGGGGCTGGAGACTGAGAATGAGACTGGGAATTCCGAACCAGCTCCATGATCTGGTCGGTGGTCATGAACACGCCCTCTGGATGAGTGTTACAGGATTGCCCAGCAGCACTGGTCTGACGTGTGGGTCTCCCTCTTCCCCTTCCAGACATACTGAAAGTAAAATGGGAATTAGAGTTAGACATGATTCAATGATAGATAATTAATTAAGGAATACTACGGAATATAACGGATTCCTACACATATTCCTAACTTATCTATCAATAAACATAAGGAAGGGATTTGATTTAATTCGGATCTAATGAAAATGTATTGTACTAAGTGTATCTGTTCTGTGTTTATTATGCTTATTCCTGAAACCAGGCTCTGATACCAAGCTGTAACGCCCCACTCTGAGACCCACTGTAACAAAGAGTATTACGGGAGTAATACTATCTGTTAAAGCGGAGAATAGAGTATAGTGGAAGCGACCATTTGTAATCAAGCTATAACTATCTACTGAATACGTCGAAAGGATGGTATCTATATATATTTGTCAAGTGGTTCGACATATTCGGTAAATATTTATAACGAAATTACAATGGCTAAAGATCTATCAGAATAAGCATAGTAATAAAATGATAAAACATCACAGAATAGAATCACATAACAGATATAAAATCCCAGAACAATACATCATCAATACAGATCCAAATACTATAAGTGGGTACAAAGCCACTGCTCACACATGTGAATCAAAAATATGTACATATCAAAGTCTGAATAATAACAGAGTAGCGGAATAGTGGACAAATAAAAGCGCTATCTATCAGCATAGCAGATAATGTCCAAGCGGAAGCACAGAAGCTAAGTCCAGAGACCTAACCTGAAACAACTCGGTCTGACCCGAGCGAAAACACTCGGGTCAAGCTAGCTAAACAATCAGTAATAACTGAGATATATAATAATGCGGTACATAAATAAAACAGTACTTATCCAAAGAGAAGTATATTATGAACCACATGAATATAATGACGATCCCTAATCATCAATAAACAATAAAAATCTCCAAAGAGAAATCAACATCTAAGTGTAGAATAAATAAAATCGCCTCATATCATTGGCGTAGCCAAAGCTATAAAAAGATGCCCATAGGCAATAATCCCAAGAGTGACCAGAGTCTGTAATCAATGCCCAAGCAAAGATCGATGCTCCAAAGAGCAATGGGGATATACTGAAAAGTCAATGAAATCCAACACTGAAAAGCAGTGTCCAGAGACACTGTGAATCCACAAGGCAATCGCACTTACATCGTGTGGTTCCATAGAACCAACACCGAATGGCGGTACTCGAATGGATATAAAAATCATCAAATAATACCAATATTGCACGTGCACCGACCAGAGTCGTTGTTGCCAAGTACTGTAGAGTTGTGATCGATCACTCGCACAGATGCGGAACGCGCGAGACGGCGAGATCCTTCCCAGAAGGATAAAGGCCCAGAGGCGCACGCCGAAAAATAAACTGCTCCATGGAGCAGGTGTCCAGAGACGGTTGCCCAGAGGCGTGGTGACGCAGAGGTCCAGTACTGGCCGCCCAGAGGCTAATGTGTCACTAACTTCTTGGAGAGGAACCCGTAAAGTGTTAACAATGAGTCCCATACCCCACGTTCGCACTAAACGGTTTACTAACCAATAGCAAACTCACACTCCAAACAATAAAAAGTCCACCTCGTATCATCGGTAAACTAGACCCAAAGGTCAAAACGATCAATCGAATAGGTCGGGGTTTAACCGGAAAGAAAATACACACGGTTCCATAGGCCGGAGATTTTCTAACCGTTTAAGCACCTTTCCACTTCGCTCGACGTGCTAAAAAGTGAGTGTGAGATTTTTATTATAGAAAATAATGGTGCGAAACGGATTTATAATTGATTTTGAAATCACTTTAAAACGGCTTTTGAAAACTCTCCTATTATGGAGTAATTAATTTAATAATTAAAAATAATATTATATAATATTTTCTAAAGCCATTTAGGAGTGAAAAATCTTTTGAAAATGATTCATAAAACCCGTGTACGAAATCTAGAGACAAATCTCAAAGAAATCAATAAAACCAGAAAATCACTGAAAAATATTCAGTGTTTGTAAACATTCAAAACAGTTGCGAACCCAAGTTCGGCAATTTATTTGGACCAACAAACGGTGTCCAAATGTCATGAAAATTTGCAGGCATATAGTCCAACATCCTTACTTTAAGATGCAAAAATAATTTCTGGATTCCGAGTTGAGACGAAGTGGCACCAACGTCTCAAAGTTGGACCTAGAACAAGATTCACACTATTTACCAACAGCGACCAGGGTTCAACTTCGACATGAAATTCGAAGTACCAAACGAACTCCAATGTTGCCCAAATTTTCCAAAGATGGAGTTTGAAACTCCACCTTTCCAACGAGACAAAAAACGTCGAATTCTGACTTCGGATGCGATCGTGGCGGTATCGCGAAGTGGAGGTAAAAGAATCTGAAAACAGGATTTAACAAATTTTTTTATTTTTTTAAGAGCCCAGCCCAACCCGCCTAGGCTGGGATTCAAGTCGCAGCCCATGCGGGCTGGGAAGAAAAAGTCCCAGCCCGCCTGGGCTGGGATCCAAGTCCCAGCCCGCCTGGGCTGGGATCCAAGTCCCAGCCCACGCGGGCTGGGAAGAACTAGTCCCAGCCCGTCTAGGCTGGGATCCAAGTCCCAGCCCACGCGGGCTGGGAAGATTAGTCCCAGCCCGCCTGAGCTGGGATTCAAGTCCCAGCCCATGGGGGCTGGGAAGTAAAAGTCCCAGCCCGCTTGGGCTGGGATCCAAGTCCCAGCCCACGCGGGCTGGGAAGAACTAGTCCTAGCCCGCCTGGGCTGGGATCCAAGTCCCAGCCCACGCGGGCTGGGAAGATTAGTCCCAGCCCGCCTGGGCTGGGATTCAAGTCCCAGCCCATGCGGGCTGGGAAGAAAAAGTCCCAGCCCGCCTGGGTTGGGAGCCAAGTCCCAGCCCACGCGGGCTTGGAAGAACGAGTCCCAGCCCGCCTGGGCTGGGATCCAAGTCCCAGCCTACGCGGGCTGGGAAGAACTAGTCCCAGCCCGCCTAGGCTGGGATTCAAGTCCCAGCCCATGCGGGCTGGGAAGATTAGCGGGCCGCCTAGTGTGTACCCGCAGTTTACTATGCGCCAGCCCACTAAGGGCTGGCCTGCTGTGCCTGGGCAGCAGCCTGGGTGCAACCCAGGCCTGCTCTGGGCTTTCAGACTCCTGTTTAAGCCAAGCTGAATTCCAGCCAGCTGATTTTGTTGATTTTTGGGGTTTAGGAGTGTTTTTTTCAAGTTTTTGACATCAAAATCCCACCAATAATAATCACTAACTAACCTATAATGATGATTACTACACTATATTAAAGGAAACAAAGGCCAAAGCTTAGCATTACCTCAACCAATATTATAATTAGCAATAATCACTAATAAATAGTAATTACCTCAAAGAAGCAATGGATCAAATAGTTAGTGTGCACAATATCAAACAAGCCAATTCCTCAATCCCAAAGCATAAGATCATGAAGCTTCAAGGACCCAAAATCAAAAAACAAAACAAATATTACACAAGATGGAAGAGATAAAATAAGGATTATGAAAGATTAGAGAATAGGAGAGATTGCATTACCTTTCAAAGATTAACTAGTTTAATTATGAAGAGAAGGAGATGGATCTTCTAAAGGGAGGCCATTAATTATGTTTAGATCTAGGTTTAGGAATTTATGAAGAGGAGGGTTAGGGTTTATGGGAGGGGTTTGAGATATTATATAGGAGTGGGTTGGTTTATGGGTCATGGTAAGAGGTTTTAAAACCCATTAGGACTTAGTTTATTTTCCTAAGGTTATCATGTGAACAAAATCCTAAGTGGCATCCTAATTTTAATTAAAACCATATAATTGTCTCATTAGCCAATTAAACCCATTATCACATTAAAAATTCCCCTTTTTAAATATTAAATTCCAAAATATTAATTTCCCCATTTTAAACCCAAAATACTTTAATTTGTTAACAAATTTCAAATTTAAATTCCCAAATTTTTTGTTTAGCTCCCTTTTCAACTTAAAATCATAATTTTAATTTATTATTCGGTAATTGCAATCTCAGGGTTGTTACAGATATGCTTATTTTCAACTGTACATGCTCATTTAATTTTTCCTATACAATCCTGAAGATATCTTTTCTTTTCTAGTTTGTTTACTTTTGCCTTACTTTAGTCTAACAACTTAGCAACTACATTTATTTCCAGAACTTCAAATGTGTACACTTATCTTGCCTTGTTTTAGACTTATACTTTACATGCCTACACATTTTTACTTGCCTGCCTAAATTTTGTTTACAAGCAACATTTCTATTTATACAAAACCTAGCAGCTTTTTACTCCATGTACAAATTATAAAGTATACCTAAATAATTTACAATTCTACCTTCCTTTTATTTTTAAACTTAAACTATTAAATACTCCATTTACTTATTATTTATTTATTACTTATGTTTGTAACCATTATTTATTTATACTTATGCTTAATATTTATAATGTTTATTTTATTTTAAACATTTTTAAAAGACTTCATTTTGAATTTCCAAATCACAACTTCCCTTTATAAATAGATTCGAAATAACAATTTCCATTAAATTTCATTTGTAAAAACATTACACTATTAATATTATTTAAAATATAACTCATTATTAAATTAAAATAATTTATAAAAGAAATTATCACTTCGTTAATAAATTACTTATTTAAACAAACTATATTTAAAAAGAACAAAACAACCCTTTTGTTAATCTTATTTAAATTCAAGCTTAAAATAAATTTAAAACAATTAATATTTCTCTTAAGTATTTTAAACCATACAATTATTTATTAAATATTAACTTAAATCAATTTCCCAAATTACCAAAATATATTAAAATTAGGAAACAAGATTTATTTATTAAATTTAAAAAAAAGCTTATATATTTACAATTATATACAAATATATACATTATAAATAAAACAATTTATTAGCTTCTAAAGGATAAATTATCAGTTAAATATTTATTTAAAAGTAGATTATTAACTCAATTCAAAACTAATTAACAAATATTATCAAATCAATTTAGTTTTTAAATGCAGATTATTAAATTGATATTGTCAAAAATTCCGGGATATCACATTTTATTTATTTAATTAATTGAATTTTGTGAAATTTTAAATGTAAAATTTTGAAATAAAAATTTGATATTTGGAATATGTCAACTTAAACATAGCAACTGGTAAATTTTCATTTAAAAATATGGAAATTATTTTCTAGTGTAATTTTTGTTTCAATTCCAATAAGTTAAATTTGATGATAATAAAATGTTCTCCAAACCTGAATATGTTTCTATAGGAAATTTCTAAATCCTCTTCTGAGTGAGATGTCATCTTTCATTTTTCTAAATTTTGACTTCTATTGCTCCATTTATCTTATTTCTAGCAAATAAGCAGCACTTTTGGTACCGATTATCGACTTTTGATTGGATGATCGTATCACAGATATCTGTATACCGTTTTGATCGTCTCGTCGTGCTGATCTCCGCAGGCTATTAGTTTGTTTGTTTTGAAGACCGAAAGACGGCAAAATCCGCGAAACGATTTACGTATCGGTTCCGCAATTTCGCTTTCAAATGTGACCATTCATTTCTCAGCTGTGAAACCAATAGCCTCGGGACTATTTATGTTTTCTAAATTTCCACCTTTGCTATTTACACAGTTCCATACATATTTGTTTCATATTTTGGTCACGTTACTTCAAATTTAAGATATATTTATAAAAAGTTTTCTATTCGTTTTATTTGCACTACTATTGCCTATTCCTCTCCCCACCTCTTTCCATTCCCTGCTCCTTCATTCTTATTCATTCCTTCACACCTCACCTTTTCTTCCTTGTCCCACCTCCTTCACACGCTATGGCTAACTAGCATACCTCCTCTTCCCCCAGCCGTGTGCAGCACCCAAACCCGACCTCGAAGTCCACATCTCTGCCGTAAGCTTCACCACCATCTCGAGTACCCAGCAATCCCAGAGGATCTAACTAACCTCGTCACTTCATTCTCCGTCTCTTGATCCAAACCGCCCTCCCTCTTGTGTCGTGGTTCCCATAGTCTTTGTCAAGCGCATGTACATGTATACATATAATTATAGTAATACACAACTATAGTTGTTTTCTATGTTGTACTGCATTATATAATGTATATAATATAAAATTGTATAACGCTTTATTACGATGATCTGTTCCAAAGATTTATAAACTAAGGCATATTCACTTATATATAATATAGATGGTATAGTATGGGTGCATGTACTATTCGTAGATTTCATGTGCAGCATCAAATAGATATTTTATTCTATTTTTGTTGTGTGTTCATATTGGGAGTTCATTTTTAAATATAGTACACAAAATATTATATATATAGTTATAGGTTGTAGGATTTGTAGTCTGCACATGTGTACACTGTTGCATAAAAAGGCCTATGTGTATGCGAATTTTAACCTACATATGTACGTTTTTGTTGAAATTTTATGAGGAGTCTGCATATTTATTTTTAGTCCGCATATGTTTATTTTATCCGTCCTGTATTTTTTTCAATATAGCTAATGTATATACTAAGTTTTGTTTTCGAATATATATGTATAAATTGCAATTTATATATTTTACTGTGAATGGATATAGTTATATACATATAGTGTATATAATGTATCAGTATATATAGGATCATATGTATACATATATATTTGATATTGGAATATATATCTATGATTGTTTTGTTTAATAATATGTATTTGGACGCCTATGTTATCTGTTATATAATACGTATGTTTTTGCTAATTTTAATTTTACTGTATATATATAAATAAGTTGTGTATTAGTATTCACTGAGTAGGCTTGCTCTTATATCTACTAATTTGCGCATGTTTAGAAACGTATATATATTATATATTTTGCTACAGAAGTATATTTGGTAGTCTACTAATAATATTTTCATTTTTATTATTTCAAATATATATATATATATAAATATATATATTTTCTTTTAGGAATGCATGTGTATGATAGTGTTGTTGTATGGAATATGGGTATATATATTAGCTGGTATATTTGTATATATAAGTTTATGTGAATTATTTAATCGGTTTAAGTCTATACATGTGTGTAAGTGTTAATCCTTTTTTGAACGGCGACTCAATTATTCAAGGAAAGCACACAACTTAACAGTTCACAACGCTTCAGCGACCTAGCAACCTAAACATCCAACGAGTTAACATGAATCCGACTTAACGACCTAAGCTATTCACCAAGTTAACGACCTAGCAATCCAGACAGGCCAACGGTATAGCATAATAATGGGATGGATACTGCAGCACCTATGCAACCTAGCGATCTAAGCAACTAACGAGTTAAGGGCTCAGCGACCTAACGAGTTAAGGGCTCAGTGACCCAACGAGTTAACAAGCCGCATATCCCTATGTCGCTTGATCATAGGTCGCATCAACATTAGGTCGCTGCCATCCTTAAGCCTAGCCTAGGTCGCTCTACTTGATGCCTCGACATGCTTAAGTCGCTCACCTCTCCCATAGGATGCTACGACCTACCAACAGAAGCAATTGATCGCACACAACCATTATAAGCCGTAGCCCGTGTCCCTTAGGTCGCCCACGACCTATGACCTACCCTTATGTCGCCCACGACCTATGACCTACCATCAGATTTTCCCTATAAATACCCTGCCTGTTCCAACTGAAAGGAGCCTTTTTCCGA
Source organism: Allium fistulosum (assembly GCA_030737815.1). Lineage (NCBI taxonomy): Eukaryota > Viridiplantae > Streptophyta > Magnoliopsida > Asparagales > Amaryllidaceae > Allium > Allium fistulosum. The sequence goes on along the minus strand of CM060908.1, from coordinate 616,154,553 downwards.
GACTTTGAAGCACCGAAACTCTGCTGCATTCACGACCTCTACAACACATCTACTACAAAAAACACTTCAAACTACCTAAAGAGAAGATCAACTACATTCAAGATGAATTCCAGAACCTCTTTTGCATTATATTGCTAATTACTTGTATCGATTGTTGAATAATCGAAGAAACTCTTGTAAAACTTGTAATCGAACTTGTGATAAAGAAGATAAAGTGGACGTAGGCTTAACTTTGAGCCGAACAACTATAAAACTGATGTCTCTTTACTTTTACTACAATTATCTGCTTGTTTTAGTTCTCGTACCAACGGGTGTAGCTTTAACTTTACTAATATTCACACCGGGGCGTTAGCGTTCGATTTTGACGTTAACATTTTTGGTGCTTTCATTGAGAACATCGAACTCAAGTGTGTTCTCACCACTGCTTCGCAAAGATTTGTCAAAAGAATACCTCTAAGAACTAGAAGTTTATCTGAAATCATGGCTCCCGGAAGAAAGAGTAGATCTACCAGATCTGGAAATACTCGTGTCAACACCGCCACTTCTCCTGCGCCAAATCAAGCGACTCATACGGTTGGAGTCACAAGGGCTGAACTGGATGCTGTTGTGTCTGGGTTATACCAACAAATGGAAGCTCAAAATGCTTTGATGATTGACAAGTTAAACGCTCTGCTTGGGGCTAACCAACAACCAAAAGATAATGAAACAACCTTTGCTGAAGATGCTCATGACTCTCAAGAGACAAGCATTCCTCAGAAAACAGTTGGCACCGCCGAAGGGGCACCTCCCCAAGTTGGAGGTTCAAGGCCGCAGCCAACTCTTCGCGAACGATTGCCCAGGCAAACTTCCGAAAAAGTGGCTGACGTCTACCCGGCGATGCCTCTGAATGATGAGGAGTACTTATCAGGAATGATTCGCCAAATTATGAAAGAAAGCATGTAAAGGGAGGAAAATGAAAATGACTGGGGGTTTGCTCCAAGAAAGACTCCGTTTACCGAAAGAATTCTAAAAGCTGAATTTCCAAAGAAGTTTGTTCCCCCTACTATCTCAGCTTATCAGGGGACAAGCGACCCTAATCAGTTTTGTACATGTATGACTGGCATATGATAGGCGCCAGGGCAACAGATGAGATCAAATGTAGATATTTTCCTGTCTATTTGGAGGGAGTAGCTCTACTTTGGATCACAAAGCTACCAGTTTGATCTGTAGATCAATTCTCCGACTTAACTCATAAATTCAAGGATTAATTCAGGTTGTACGCTTCAAAGGATAAGGACATAATGTCACTGTCCAACCTCGAACAAGCTCCCGGAGAATCTATCAAATCTTTCTTGAACCGCTTCAACATAGCCTTGGCTGAAGTGGATAATGCTGACCCTCGAATGATTCTAACCTACTTGATGCGAGCCATCGATAAATCGAGTGAATTCGGAAAATGGTTGAAGATGAAGGAACCAAATTCACTTGTGAAGTTTTATAAAAAGACCGATGAATTTATGCATCTGGAGAGCCTTCCTGCACCAGCAAAGGTGGTTGTGGCTGAAATTGAAAACAACAATGCGGCTGAAGCTTCTAACAAGAAAGAATCTGGTGGTTAGAAAAGGGAAAATGACGGTGGGAAAAAGCAGAAAGATATGAAGAAGCCCCGCCGTTTTAAAATTTCAGATTTCACTCCTTTGACCGATACTCCAGAGAACATCTTCTTCGCAATAAAGGATGCTATCGAGTACCCTGAGCCACCTAAGATGAAGGTTGGAAAATATTTTGTGCCTAATGGAAGATTCTGTCGATTCCATAACCAACCTGGCCATGACACCAACGAATGTCGCCATTTAAAGAACTTGATTGAAGAACTGTTGAGAGAGAATGAACTTCAACAGTATGTCAAGAGAAACAAAGGCGATCCGGTCTCATCTACTCAGGGGCAGCAACTTCCTACTCGTCAATTTGGCTCAGGTGAAAAGGCCGCAATGCAGGAATCTGAAAGGCCTGTTATTAATGTAATCACAAGGGGTCCTCACCCAACAGGTAGAAGCTGGGGAGAGATGGAAAGGTATGCTCACGCTCTGAGACATGCCCCAAAAGAAGAAACTATTTTTGTCTTGGATGATGCTGTGTCTCCAAAACAGCAAAGAACCTTTCATGATGACATCATATTCAGAGCTAGAGATTCTATGGGAATTGAGGCTCCAACCATGGATCCTTTGGTAATATCCGCCGGTATCGGACCGGCTATTGTGAGAAGAGTGCTTGTTGATTGCGGCGTTTCTTATAATATCCTCTTCAAAAAGACACTTGATCAAATGAAAGTTCCGATGGTTGATGTTCAAGCTTCTTCGCAAAAAATTGTTGGGTTCACTGGGGAACCAAAACAGCCCATCGAAACCATCGACTTATTTGTAGAACTTGGTGAAGGGGAAAGAAAAGTGGTCTGTAAACAAACTTTTGTTATTGTTGATGAATTTTCTGCTTATAACGCCTTCTTGGGACGACCAACTCTTGCTGCATTCAAAGCTATTCTCGCCCCATGGTGCCTAACTATGAAATTCCTCACTGATAACGGCGTTGGTGTTTTGAAGGGGGACCAGAATGCTGGGCGGGAATGTTATCTCACAAAGTTGCGAGAGGCGAAGAAGAGAGAGATGGGAAAGGGTGCGGCAGCTCCGCTCCGCATCAAAGAACCCACCTTGTAGCAATTACGGGGTGGACCCTGCACTGGTGAGCATAGTGGTGCGCGAAAAGAAATTGATCCCAGAAAGACTAGTGCAGGGGAGAGTAGAGTGGTGCCAGTAGAAGTAACGGTGCCAATTTCTGTTGACCTAAATGATCCAAACAAGGTGCTAAATGTGGGTTCAAAACTCGGTGTAACGGTTCAGAATATGCTAATATCATTCTTAAAAGCAAACCTAGATGTATTCGCTTGGAGTCATGCTGACATGTGTGGAATATCTCCAGAAGTCGTAGTGCATGCTTTAAACATTGACCCAAATTCACACCCATAAAGCAGAAGAGAAGAACCCAGGGTCCTGAAAGGTCAGCAACATTAAAAGAAGAGGTAGATTGGCTTATGGAAAATGGCTTCATCAGAGAATCCACTTATCCAAATTGGGTTTCTAATCTGGTATTGGTTAAAAAAGAAAATGGAAAGTGGAGAGTATGAATCGACTTTTTAGACTTGAACAAAGCATGCCCCAAAGGCTGCTTCCCATTACCCAGAATCAATCAGTTGGTGGATGGAACAGCCGGGCATGAATTATTGTCTTTTATGGATGCTTACTCAGGATATATTCAAATCATGATGCATGGGCTAGATCAAGAGGACACGAGCTTCATCACTGATGTTGGTCTTTACTGCTATAAAGTCATGCCCTTCGGACTAAAAAACGCAGGGGCAACTTATCAGAGACTTGTTAATGCCATGTCCAAGCCCTGGATAGGCAAGACTATGGAAGTTTATGTTGATGATATGCTGGTGAAGTCGAAGAAAGCAGTAGACCACATGGATCATTTGGCGGAAATGTTCGCAATCCTCCGAAAATATGGAATGAAGCTAAATCCTCTGAAATGTTCGTTCGGGGTAGAGTCCGGAAAATTCTTGGGTTTCATTGTGAGTGCTAGGGGTATTGAAGCTATTCCTGCTCAGATCACTGCTTTAAGAGAAGTCAAAGCCCCTAGTACAAAGAAGGAATTGCAAAGCCTCAACGGGAAAGTCGCTACGATGAGTCGATTTATTTCCAAGGCCACAGATAAGTCCATTCCCTTCTTTGACGCTCTGAAGAAAGGAAAGAAAAACTTTGAATGGACTCCTGAATGTCAGAAAGCTTTTGAGGAACTAATTTGTCACATGGAAACGCCTCTAGTACTTTCTAAGCCCAGCGATGGTGAAGATCTTTTCATATACTTAGCAGTTTCATCTCATGCTCTCAGCTCAACATTGGTATGAGAAGACGCAAAAGTTCAAAGCCTGGTCTAATACATCAGCAAAAGATTCACTGGGGCAGCGATGAATTATTCAAAGTTGGAAAAGTTCACCTATTGCCTGCTGATTGCATCCAGAAAGTTGAGGCCATACTTCCAGGCTCATCCTATTAAAGTGCTCACTGATTGTTTGTGCCAAAAATGGTCACAAACCCCAAGTGTAGTGAAAGCACCAGCGTATGAATACAAATCAACAGTATTCACACAGAAATCACGGATCTAAGCAAGTAACAAGCAACAATCGAGAAATAATGAACAGTGGCACACAATTTATAGTGGTTCGGCTATCTCTGGCCTACGTCCACTTCAAGGTTTTTATAATTTTATTGCTCGATGTTTGAAGATTACAATTTCGTGTGTTGTATTACAACTGATTTGCTGAACTAAGTCTGAATCTAAGGCAGCAATGGTGATCTGGAGTAAATCTGGCAGAATCTAGGCGCTCTTTAGCTCTCAAACTTGTCCGACCCCTTTTCTGAATGACCAGAGGCTCTATTTATAGGTGTAGGAGGCTGATATTTCGCCTAAATTGAAGGGAGACCAGTTCTGGCACGTGAGGGAGCCCACATGGCCGAAATCTGGAGATCTGGGCCCACTTTGGGATCGATTCGACCCTTGATTCGAATCGATCAAGAAAGAGTCCAATCGAGCTGAAATTTGGTGTGGACATTCTTCATCATGTGCTTAAGCTTCTGTGAAAATTTCATTGCATTTGGACTTTTGGATCTCGAGTTATGATCGATTCAAGGTTAGATACTCTGCTGAAACGTCCCTTCGAATCGATCCCGTTCGACTTGGTTCCATCGAATCGATCCCATTCGACTCGGTTCCTTCGAATCGATTGTACTGAATCGATGGTGGAGTGTGCTTCTGTGATGATGTGGAGCGTGAACTTCGCATCGATCCGCTTTCACCGCCAGGTTGATCGAGTCGCCTTGAAGACTTTGTCGCTTTGACTTGATGGATTCGAAGACATCAATAATCCTTCGATTCGAATGACGCTTTGCTCGTATCGATAGCGACATGCTCCAATCGATTCGAAGTCAATCATAGCTAGATGGACTCGAGGGAAGGCACCTATGCATGGATTCGAAGCAGAGCGTTTTGTTGGGTTCGAAGCAGGATATCTTCATGGATTCGTACTAAGGATAGCTCGAAGGAAACGAATGTGGATTCGGGTAACGGATATGAAGCTCGACCTTGGGATGGATTCGAAGCAAGGCCCAGTGGGATGGATTCGAAGCATGGCCTGTGGATGGATTCGAATCACTATGTGGCTGATGGATTCGGAGCATGGCTTACGAATGATCGATACGAACCTATACTACTACATACATCTTCTACTGGTGATATCTTGAGCATACAAACTCGGATTGTCCCAAAATTTGGAATGTTGGTTTCTACGGCTTCGCTTGACGCGTCTTATCAATTGCAGCCCGATCCGGACTCGGGCAAAATTCATCGATATCCATGGTGAACCTGCGATACACAATCGATGTTCATGACTAATAATCATTGATTTTCAGTTAATCTTTGGGTATCTCAGCTTTGCCAAAAGTTGGGATAACATTTTGCCCCCCAAAACATGCCTTTTGGTAAATGGCGTGTTTTGATCAGTCTCAAGTTAAATGCAGTGAGTTCATGTTTTACTCATAGCTTATAGCATTTTCAATCAAGTCCATGGCTGTTCGAAGCCGAATTGTTATCAATTTTTTCCAGTGGAAGTTAAGAATGAAATTCTAAAGCCTCTCCGGACTATCGATGGTCACTCCGGACCCTTGTCAAACCCATTCTAGATTTAGAGATTGAATAGAAAGATCCTATTTCACTCCGGCGTTGCTTTCTATCCCTTGCACTCTGGCCCCAGCTAGGGCGTATAGCGATGTCTTGGTCATTCTGGACCGATCGTAGCCTCTCTGGGCCCTTACTGGATCCCATCCTGTCACTCTCCGGTGAAGGGGAAACAACGTTAAGTGAGTCAATCCTATCGCTCTCCAGCGAAGCGACTCATCTCCTGCACTCCGGTTCAGTGTATCTGAACATTAAGCGAAGTCATGACCTGAATCGTCGTTCGATCACAGCCTCTCCGGGCTCATGCTGGATCCCATCCTGTCACTCTTCGGTGAAGGGGAAACAACGTTAAGTGAGTCAATCCTGTCACTCTCCGGCGAAGCGACTCACCTCCTACACTCCGGTTCAGTGAATCTGAACATTAAGCGATGTCATGGCCTAAATCATGGGCCGATCATAGCCTCTCCGGGCTCTTATTGAATCCTGATCCAATCACTCTCCGGTGAATAGGAAACGATGCTTAAGTGAGTTGATCCTGTCGCTCTCCGGCGAAGCAACTCACTTCTTGCACTCCGGACCCTGCCTCTCCGGGTAGGATCATAAAGTGATCAATATCATATCAAGTTTCATTATTTGTCCTTCAACTCTCTGGTCAAAGGGAAATTCATGTTTATTTACTGAATTCAAGTTCCAGTGTTCAATCTCAAACAAAGGGAAAAAAACTAGATAATGCCTCTCCGGGCGGAGCGGTCTATTACCATCTCAGAGCATGCCTAGGGATCAATTGATGATGAGTCGTGATCCCGATCCAGGATCAGCCCTGTTAGGTTGAGGCGGTAGTTGTTCGGGCCTAACCTTGTTGCACGTTCTCTGACATACTGTGGCAATATACCACCCCTGGCATGTTCTTCCACCTCATCCTTCAGGTGGCGGCATTCATCGGTAGTGTGCCCATCTAGCTCATGGAATAGGTAGTATTTTCCAGTCCTGCGTTCTCGCTCCGTGGGATCTCTCCTGGGTGGTTTTCGATACGGGAGTTGCCCCAGAGTTTCAGTGTAAATCCTTTCTAGGTTTGCCGTCAAATCTGTGTATTGCCTGAATCTAGGCTCTCGGAATTTCTTTCGTTTATCAGGACCATCATGTACGTCATCCTGCTTTCTCTTTCCTTTGTCTGCCCTGGACTGTTCCGTGGCGGTTCCTTCGCCTTGTGCAACATTTATTTCCTGCCTCTCGGCTCATGATTCTTCTAACCGAATGAATTTTTCAGCTTCATGGAAAAACTCTCCAAGATCTTGCGGTGGATCTTTAGTCAAAGAGTCTTTGAATTCGGTGCCTTCCCCAACTCCTGCCACTACCGCCATCAGAATCATTGATGGATCCGGGTGATCTACAGAAGCCACCGTTGCATTTAATCGTAGCAGAAAATCTTTTATGGACTCTCCGGTCCTTTGCTTTATTGAAGCTAGAGTCATCACACTCTTAGGCCGTGTTACGTGGACCCTGAACTGTCTCATGAAGCAATCCATAAGCTCGCCCCATGTTCTGATTGATCCAGTCTCTAATTGTCTGAACCAAAGTGCAGCCAAATCTGATAAAAATAAAGGGAAACATCGTGCCATCACTTCCTCGGATGCTCCAAGTACTTCCATGTGTCTAATGTATTTGGTAATATGCATGGTTGGGTTTGACTTTCCGTCATACGAATCCAGCATTGGTAGTTTGAACTTTGGAGGGTTCCTTGCATTCCTGATATTCGGAGCGAACGGACTCCGACTAACTTCTTCCAATCCTCCTCCTGACAACCCTCCTCTCATGAGTCGTCTCACTAGGCCAATCATTCTTTCATCTCCATCTAGGGGTTGCCCCCTTGTCATGTCTCTGTCTTGCCCTCCGAGTCTTGTAGGGAATTCTGGTACGTACTCTTCAGGTGGCTCGTTAGCATTTGTGATGGCCCTAGCCGGTTGAGCTCCTTCCAAAGGTCCTTCTGCGTTGGATCCTGCGGGCCTGCCCCCAAGCCCTTGCTGATTGCCTTCTAGTTTTGTATTCTGTCCTCCATTGGGTTCCATAGCCCTAGCTCCTTGTTCCACATTCACAGCCGCTGTAGCTGGTCCAAGGTTCTGTGTCCCTGCAGCTCTCATATGTTCGAAGAAAGCCTGCATCATATCCTGTTGACTCTTCAACAACCTCTCATGTAATGAATTTTCCATAGCTTCCATTTCTTCTTTGGTAATGTAAATCGAAGCTTGTCCTTCTCCAGCTCCGGAGGATGCCTCTTGACTTCCTCCTTGTTGACTTCTCTCAGCTCTTTGTCTTGTTTGTCGAGTCATTGTAGAATCAAATCTGAATCCTTAAAATTTCAAGTCTAAACTCTGAATCTGGTGTAGCGGGTGCTAGTTGTTCTCAATGAAAGCACCAAAGTGTTTGTGCCAAAAATGGTCACAAACCCCAAGTGTAGTGAAAGCACCAGCGTATGAATACAAATCAACAGTATTCACACACAAATCACGGATCTAAGCAAGTAACAAGCAACAATCGAGAAATACTGAATAGTGGCACACAATTTATAGTGGTTCCGCTATCTCTGGCCTACGTCCACTTCAAGGTTTTTATAATTTTATTGCTCGATGGTTGAAGATTACAATTTCGTGTGTTGTATTACAACTGATTTGCTGAACTAAGTCTGAATCTAAGGCAGCAATGGTGATCTGGAGTAAATCTGGCAGAATCTGGGCGCTCTTTAGCTCTCAAAATTGTCCGACCCCTTTTCTGAATGACCAGGGGCTCTATTTATAGGTGTAGGAGGCTGATATTTCGCCTAAATTGAAGGGAGACCAGTTCTGGCACGTGAGGGAGCCCACATGGCCGAAATCTGGAGATCTGGGCCCACTTTGGGATCGATTCGACCCTTGGTTCGAATCGATCAAGAAAGAGTCCAATCGAGCTGAAATTTGGTGTGGACATTCTTCATCATGTGCTTAAGCTTCTGTGAAAATTTCATTGCATTTGGACTTTTGGATCTCGAGTTATGATCGATTCAAGGTTAGATACTCTGCTGAAACGTCCATTCGAATCGATCCCGTTCGACTTGGTTCCTTCGAATCGATCCCATTCGACTCGGTTCCTTCGAATCAATTGTACTGAATCGATGGTGGAGCGTGCTTCTGTGATGACGTGGAGCGTGAACTTCGCATCGATCCGCTTTCACCGCAAGGGTTGATCGAGTCGCCTTGAAGACTTTGTCGCTTTGACTTGATGGATTCGAAGACATCAATAATCCTTCGATTCGAATGACGCTTTGCTCGTATCGATAGCGACATGCTCCAATCGATTCGAAGTCAATCGTAGCTAGATGGACTCGAGGGAAGGCACCTATGCATGGATTCAAGGCAGAGCGTTTTGTTGGGTCTGTAGCAGGATATCTTCATGGATTCGAACTAAGGATAGCTCGAAGGAAACGAATGTGGATTCGGGTAACGGATACGAAGCTCGACCATGGGATGGATTCGAAGCAAGGCCCAGTAGGATGGATTCAAAGCATGGCCTGTGGATGGATTCGAATCACTATGTGGCTGATGGATTCAGAGCATGGCTTACGAATGATCGATACGAACCTATACTACTACATACATCTTCTACTGGCGATATCTTGAGCATACAAACTCGGATTGTCCCAAAATTTGGAATGTTGGTTTCTACGGCTTCGCTTGACGCGTCTTATCAATTGCAGCCCGATCCGGACTTGGGCAAAATTCATCGATATCCATGGTGAACCTGCGATACACAATCGATGTTCATGACTAATAATCATTGATTTTCAGTTAATCTTTGGGTATCTCGGCTTTGCCAAAAGTTGGGATAACACTGACCAACCTCTAAAGCAAGTCCTATTTCGCCCTGAAACTTCGGGTCGTCTTTTGAAGTGGAATATTGAACTTAGCCAATATGATATCACCTACCATCCCCAATGAGCAATCAATGGACAAGCTTTAGAAGATTTCATCGCAGAATATACAGATAAAGGTGATAGTGAGGAAGAGGCGACTGAGAACATCCCGATCCGATGGAAATTATATGTTGATGGTGCAAGAAATGATTATTGTTCTGGAGCCGGGGTTGTTCTTGAAACCCCCGAAGGGCGGTCATTGTGCTATGCGTTGAGATTGGAATTTCCTTCTACAAACAATGAAGCAGAATATGGAGCTCTGATTGTCGGCTTGAAGATTGCGAAAGAACCGAACATCAAAGTATTGCAGATCTTCAGTGATTCACAGCTTATTGTATGCCAAGTCAAGAAAGAGTTTCAAACTAAAGGAGGAAATCTGTCTGCTTACTTGTCAAAGACCTGGGAACTTCTTGATGGTTTCGATCATTATACAATAAGCCATATACTCCGAGAAGAAAACATGAAGGAAGATTAACTCGTGAAGTATTCAAGCTCTGGTGAATCTCAACTATTGGGATTGGTCCCTGTGGAATTCTTGTCAGCTCCAATTACTGATGACATGGATATTGACTGGATTATGACTCTATCCCAAGAGCAGGAATCATGGATGACCCCGATCAAGGAATATCTACTCAACGGCTCCCTGCCAGAAAATAAAAAAGTGCGCCGGAAGCAGTTAAGAAAAGCCTCGAGATATGTAATTCAAGATGGCCGATTGTACAGACAAGGATTCTCAATGCCATTACTCCGATGTGTAACCAAGGAAGAGGCTAAAACAATTCTAGCCGAAGTACACGGAGGAGAATGCGGGGATCATTCAGGTGGTCAAACTCTTGCAAAGAAAATTATCCGTTATGGGTATTTCTGGCCAGATATAATCGAGATGCTGCTAGCTACTCCCGAAAGTGTGACAGATGCCAGAGATTTGCAAAAATCCCAAGAGCACCTTCCACTGAGCTAACACAAATGGTCAGTCCATGGCCATTCGCCATTTGGGGGATAGATCTCATCGGGCCTTTGCCTGTTGCCAAGTCTAGGATCAAATATGTTATTGTTGCTGTTGATTATTTCACTAAATGGGCTGAAGCTGAACCATTGGCTACTATTACCTCTAAAAAGATGATAAACTTTGTGACTAAAAATATCATTTGCAGGTATGGTGTGCCGCAGAAGATAATCACAGACAATGGAACTCAATTCGAAAGTGAAGAATTCTAGGACTTTTGCAGGCGATTCAAGATCCAAAAAAAGCTTCTCGGCAGTGGCTCATCCGCAGGCAAACGTGCAAGTGAAAGCAGTAAACAAAATTATCAAATCAACCATCAAAAAACAGCTGGAAAAAGCAAAAGGTGGTTGGGTTAATAAGTTGCCACTAGCACTATGGGCGTACAGAACTACCCACAAAACTGCGACTGGGCACACTCCATTCTCATTAGCATATGGGTCAGAAGCAATGATTCCAGTTGAAATAGAACTCCCCTCACATAGGAGAATTCATTTCAAACTAGGTGAAAATGAAAAGCTGCAACTTGAAGCACTTGATTGCTTGATGAAAAAAGAAAAGAAGCTGAACTCCGAGTTGCAGCCCATCAGCAAAGGATAGCCAGGCACTTCAATTCTAAAGTTCGTCAACGCAGCTTTGAAATTGGAGATCTAGTCTTGAAAAGGGTCATGACAGCAACAGGAGTGTTTGGGCCAAACTGGGAAGGGCCATATGTCATAGGCAAAAAGCTTCTTGAAGGCACTTTTAAGCTCACAACTGTCGAAGGAGATCCAATTCCAAGAGCCTGGAACAACAATCACTTGCGTCCATATTTTACTTAAAAGCCATGCTTAAATTTGTAAAATCATTATGGATGTATCATTCTTGTATTGAAAGCCATTGTAAAATCAGTGTGAATCAATAATAAGAACTAAAAAGTGGATGTAGGCCCAATTCTTGGCCTAACCACTATAAATCTTGTGTTCTCTGCTATTATAAAATGCCTGTCTTGTTTCGATATGCAAATATTTTAAATATATGGCTAAAATGTCGATTTAATATTGCAGGCTATCAAAGAAAAGCTTACCTATTCAACACATCACAAAGAAAAGCGATTCCTACAAATCACTTAACAAACAAATGTCAAGCCACAAAAATTCCAGACTCAATCCTTACACAGGAAGGGCTTCACACAAACGGTTGGTGATTCTACCGAAGGGGCACCTTCCCAAAGTGAAGGCACCAGGCCCTTGCTAACTGACTGTGATCATTTGTGCAAACAAACATCCGGTTAAGTGGCTTGCGTCTGCCCCGTGGATTCACTCAACCATGAAGTACACTTCTCTGGAAAAAATCAAACAGCTTACCAAAGAAAGCGACATGTATTTGAGAATGATAACGAGGAATCGCTAAGGGGCAGATGGTGAAAAGACATGGGAAAGCAGACAAAGCCCTCTAACAAGGCACGCCCAAATCGAAATGCTTTTCTCACCTAAGAATGTTGGTGGACCACACAAGGGGGCACCTTCCCGAGATAGAAGGTTCCAGGCGCTTGTTACTTGATTGCGATCGTTTGTGCAAACGAACATCCAGTCGGGTAGCTTGCGTCTGCTCCGTGGGACCATTTAACTGTGAGAAAGTAACTTTCAGGCAAAACAACAAATAAAGCCCTCCAACAAGGCACGCCCAAATCGAAATGCTTATCTCACCCAAGAATGTTGGTGGGACCACACAAGGGGGCACCTTCCTAAGATAGAAGGTTCCAGGCCCTTGTTACTTGATTGTGATCGTTTGTGCAAATGAACATCCAGTCGGGTAGCTTGCATCTGCTCTGTGGGACCATTTAATTGTGAGAAAGTAACTTTCGGGCAAAAAAACAAATAAAGCCCTCCAACGAGGCACGCCCAAATCGAAATGCTTCTATCACCCCAGAATGTTGGTGGGACCACACAACGGGGCACCTTCCCAAGGTAGAAGGTTCCAGGCCCTTGTTACTTGATAGCGATCGTTTGTGCAAACGAACATCCAGTCGGGTAGCTTGCGTCTGCTCCGTGGTACCATTTAACTGTAAGAAAGTTACTTTCGGGCAAAACAACAAAAAAGCCCTCTTCGGAGGCTCAAGCCCTCTCCGGAGGCACAAGCCCTCTCCAGAGGCACAACAAAAAAGCCCTTCCCAAAGGCATATCAAACAAGCCCTCTACAGAGGCACAACAAAAAATCCCTCTTCGGAGGCACAAGCCCTCTTCAAAGGCACATTTCAACTCTTAACGGTGAAGTGCTAAACAAAGCCCTCTAACGAGGCACATCCAAGAAATCAAAGCCTTCTTCGGAAGCCCGCTTCACCACAAGGAGGAATCCACTTCTCAAAAATAAAAGTGGTCATCTCCGAAAGTTGAAGTGTATTAACTTTTTATAAAAAGAAGAAGAAGAAAACTTCTCCAATACAAAGCATACTCCACTAAAGCAGAATAATATTTCCTCAAAAACGATAAATTATTCTCCAAATCAAGAGTACAAGTCTTTTTCAAAATGGAGAAGGTTGCAATAAGCCGTGGTATAGGGGCAGTATAATACAGCTACATTAATAAAAGCAACGCTCGAGCAACATACAACGAGCTCATTGCAATTTTATACAAAGAAAATGAAGAAACTTGTGCAAAAATAAAGAATCAATACATTCACAAGTATAGACAAAAGATTGTAAAAGTAAGAAAAATCATTTTATTCCATACTATAAAATTTTTATACATGTACAGGTTTCAAAGAAGCGGGGGCCAGTACCCGCACAATCTCCAGTCAATACAAACAAAAAGCAAAAAACCAGATCCATCACTTCTTCCTCCCACCTCCTTTTGAGCCCTCGCCCGGCCTAATGGTTAACTTTTGAAGCCGGCCAGAACGAGTCGGGGAAGAAGGAGAAAGAGGTGCAACTGGGTCCTCCTCTACTTGCTCACTGCCAGCGGTTGTTCCTTTCTTCTTCTTCAAAATTACGCGCTTCCTTCTCCTCTTTGAAGAAGATTCGACGCTCGGAGAGACAAGATCAACCAGCTTTGTATCGTCATCAAAAAACCTCTCTGGGGTCTTCTCACTCTCTTCAAGCCCTTCAGTCTTCTGCTCTTGCAAAGCAGCAGGGTCGTCCAAGCCTTGGAGAGCACCTATTTGTTCTTCTTGCGACCTTAGTTGAGAAGCAGAAGAAGGAGTAACTTGAAGAGGTGGAGGAGCAACGGTTGGAGAAGGTGAAGCTTGCACGGCACTTGCTGTTTTCGCTACAGAAGAAGGAAAGTTAAAATCATCAGCATTCCCCGCAAAAAGAGGGGACAATGGCACATCGAGACTTAAGTAGTAAGCAAGAAGATCCTCAATCTCATGTGAAGCAAATAAGTAGTCCACTTGAGCTGGATCAATGTTGAAGTTACCTGGAGAAGTTCGATTGATTACATCGATTTCAAAGTCCTAGGTTTCGATATCGTCCTTGGACTTCTCCTCGACTTGAACAATTGGGGGCTCAACAATTGCAGTCTCAATTTCGGCTTTGGCAGGAGGCGGAGAATGAGAGCCAGAACCAATGATATTAGGGTCGACCGAAGCCGAAGGACGAGTGGGGTCGGCCAAAGGTGCCTTCCCCAGATGCTTTCCTTCCGCCGCTTCGGTTGGCTCCTTGGCAAGCTAGAGTAATTTCAGTTACTGCCTCCCACACTTCGGCCAGAGTAATTTCGTATTTTGGGCCCAAGAACGAAAGGCTTCCGCGTCCCAGGACGTTGAGAACATAAAACTAAAAAAGAGTGGAGTTGATGGTGGCCTTTGTTGTTTCGTGTGATTCTTCAGCAGCCATTTTCCCAGCAATGGCCTCATCACACTCCTTATCTGCTTTTGAAAGTTGAGCTTTTAACATTGCAATCTCCGAGTCTTGGGAGTTAACCCTCTCCCGTAGTTTAACGACATCATTGCGTTAATTTTCAACAATTCTCTGCTCCGCATCGAGTTGGGCTTTAGCATCTCTCTGAGCAGCGTGGGCGTCCCTCACCTGCTTTTGGAAAATCTCTTCCTTTTGAGAATGAGAAGCGGAAGAGGTAGCAAAGTCTTCTTTGAGTTTCTTGACTTCTGCCTCAAGCTTTTCGTTGTAGGCAGTGATGTTGTTCATTTCCACATCATGTTGGTCAAGAACTTTCTTCCACTCTGACTTGTCGCTTTCCATCGTTAGCATAGCGTCAAGATTTGGGCGGTTGACTCTTTGAAGCTCAACGACCAGCTTTTGCCAACCGGCCATTCATTCAATATCAAGCCTCACCGCATCTAGATTTTTTAACATGGCTTGCTTATCGATTGGGACTAAGTCTAGATCGAAGCGCACTCCTTTTAAACACCAATTTATGAATCGGCTATGGAGCGTAGGCGGAGGCTTCTCGACCTGATATGAAGACCTATTAATTATTGATTGAATATCGGTTCTCTGAAGAGCAGGAGAGCCGGAGGGGATGTCTGAAGAAACGAGAGAAGCATGCGCTTTAGGAATTTCAGAAGAAGATTTCTCGCTAAGTCGGGCCCACTTGATTGGGTCCTCAACTACATGACTCATTCCTCTATCGTCATGAGATTTTCTTTTGTGGGAATCATCGTCTTTCTGGGAAGAGTCATGGCGCTCCCCTCTTCTGCCATAGCGCTCCTCATAAGCTTGCCCCTCATGAGCTTTCTTGGCAGCTCTTTCTTCGTCAGTTTCCCTAGGTGCAGGAAGATAATGCTTGGGATCAAAATAATGACGCTTGGCATAGCGTTGGAAATCATCGTAGTATGAGCCGCTTCGTCCCATTAGAGAATATGAAAATGAAGAAGAGATAGAATTTAGAAATCTCCAGAAAAGGAATTTAAGTGCGAGTAACTGCTAAAATTCCTAAGTGTGTGTGGCGTGTAAACTACGCGCGTCAAGCTACAAACCACTCTTCAGGATTGAAGAAATATCGACTTTCACGGCAGGAGTCGACTCCTGGGTTGACGGAAGTGAATGAAGTACGGATGTCGCTTCAATTGCTGGGGAAGTGAGTCTAGAAGTGGTAGGGGTGTCGTCTTTGAAAAGCTCATGAGATGTCACCATAAGATCACTTAACCCCCCGAAGATGTCATCACCGTTATGCCCAGACGAGTGAGTCACACCAGCAGTGCCTTTTTCAGCATGCTCAGCACTTTTTGTGGCAGAACTTTCCTTCCCCGTCCCCTCATCAACTTCCGTGGCGGCCTTCCCAGGACGTTGAGGGAGTTCCTCTTCTTCGATAACCGGTAGAAGTTTAGACTTGTTGGAAAACTCTGCACCCTCAACGGAACCGGAGCATTTTATCAATGAAGTTTCTGCAACAAGTTCTTTCGATGCAAGTTCTTTTGCGGGGGCTGGGGCATCAGATGTTTCCGGTTGAAAAGCAGAGGCATCGCGAAGCTGAAGGGATCGGCAAGGATGTAAAAGGCCAATTTGATGTAGAAATTCATCTTTCAAAAGAAATTTGATACTCCTCTCCTCAACGGCTACAACACTTAGCCTTTCAAAAGTTGGCTTGTGGCTGGAGTCCTTAGAAGGGGTAGGAAGTGCTACAAGAGTTAAAATGAAGTTAATACTTGACAATCTGAATTATGAAAGGCTCAGAAATGGAATGAATGGAGATAGACAATCTTACTTCCTACTCTCCAGATGCCGTAGAATCCTGGAGGTCAACGAACGAAGAAAAACTGATTTAAGAACCCGTGAGCGCTGTCGGGCAAGTCTGTAATCAATTTGCGATTTCTAGCGCTCCTTATAAGTGTGATGGAAGGATGATCTTTATTCCTCCCGAATGAACACAAGTAGCAAATTTTGTCGAAGCTCGGAAGGCAATTAAGTGTTCTCTCGAACAACACACACAACCCCATCAGAATGGCATAGCCATTGGCGTGCAACTGGAATGGAGAGATAGTAAATCGAAGAAGAAGTTTTCTGAGAAAGTCATTAAAAGGAGGAATAGCTCCGCTCAAGAACATCTGACGGTTGACCGCGATAAAGCCAGGAGGTGGCCTGTCGGCGATATCATTTACTCCAGGAAGTAAAGCTTCTGTCTCAGCAATGCCAAATTGGATGTAAAGCTGACTGAAAACCTGTTGGGTTAGAGTGGTTGAGACTGTTTCCAGAGGATTCTGCAGAGGTTCAGCTATTGGGAAGACTTCTTCAATCTGTTCTACTGTTTCTTCTTGTGCTTGATGAGAAGTCATTCTACACAAGGAACTGGATGTTCAAATATGAAGGTGCACGTTTCCTAAAAGCATGTGAAGTGTTGTGCAAAGTTAATGAAATAACAAGTGAATAAAAATAATAATACTGGTTGGCATACGACAATTCAGGAAAATTCAAGACTTGTTATTAAATTAAAACTGAGAGTGGTGTCAATGCAGATAACATTCGGTAGTAAGCAGTTATAACTGTGAGAATTTTGCGTTGACACTTCATTCAAGTTAGTTGATTTGCAGCATTTCACACTCGATTGAATTCAGATTATTTTACTTGAGTAGAATGTTGTCTCTTGATCTAATCCATCATTCGATGTGGGCAGTCAATGATGAGTATATTCATCCCAGTTTTCTGCAAATGTTGTGTTTAACAGGTTGTTATCTTAAAATTTAATACAGTCTATGAAAGAAGTGCAACAAGTTCAAGCAGTTCATTCAGGCAGTTAAAGTTGGAAATTCAATTAAGTGTTGTCAAGATTTATAAGTGATCAAGTCAAAATGACTTAGCATAGGTCGAGTTTCCTTAAGTCGCTCTATGCGAGTTATGAAGTTCATTATTCATGCTCCTACGAGTTAAAGTATGGCTACGGGTTAAGGCATAAGGCTTCAGGTCAAGATAAGGCAAAATCGTTTAAGTGTTAGCTCGTTTGAATATGTCTGCGACCTAAAGGTTATGTCACAAAAAATTAGTTCGCCCAAATCACATTGCAACCCGAAGATAGGTCGTTACGAGGATTATTCCGTCTGAGGAAGTATGCTATGCAAGTTAAGTCGCAAATTCGTAAGTCATTCGGCTTCCCTTAAGTCGCAAGGTTCTTAGGTCGTTCAACTCATTAGGTTGCTCTTGAAGTAGTTCGAAAATGCCAAACTCTCTCCCACCAAAAAATCCTAAGTCCTACTCTCCACTCATACGGTGTCGCGTGTTTGTCCCCCTTACCTAACCAGGAACGCCGCAACATAACCCGCTATCCACTAACCCGTTAACCTAACATCTCCTCGTCTTCTCCAAACACCTAAAACCCCATCATCTCCTCCAAATTTCCAGAAACTGTTGTTAACTCCACAAATTCCAAAAACTCACCAAATAACTCTGTGAAACCCTAAGCTAATTCATTTTCAAAGTAATCGCCAACGATTCGACGAAAATCAAAGGGCGAATCAGAATATAGTCTTACAACATGATAACGAAAATCGTATGGAGTTTATTATGGAGGAATCGATGGTAAACGCGGCGAATAGATGATCGGAATTACCTAAATTCACTGTTGGAATCAACGATTGGAGATGAATCGGAGAGGATTTCGTGTTAACTTCTGAGCTCGAATGCAGTAATGGCGGCAAAATGTAAGCAATAAAGTGAAGAGGACAAAGCAAGTTAACGGCTTATAAAGGAGAAAGAGGAGAAGACGAATAGGCACGCGAGTTAACGAGCTTCTTGAGTCGCCCACGACCTAGCAAAGTTGAATCGAGGCACACAACCTATGACATAGGCATATACTTCGAGGGGCAAGTGTTAATCCCTTTTTGAACAGCGACTCAATTATTCAAGGAAAGCACAGAACTTAACAGTTCACAACGCTTCAGCGACCTAGCAACCTAAACATCCAGCGAGTTAACATGAATGCGACTTAACGACCTAAGCTATTCACCAAGTTAACGACCTAGCAATCCAGATAGGCCAACGGTATAGCATAACAATGGGATGGATACTGCAGCACCTATGCAACCTAGAGATCTAAGCAATTAACGAGTTAAGGGCTCAGCGACCAAACGAGTTAAGGGCTCAGCGACCTAATGAGTTAAGGGCTCAGCGACCCAAGGAGTTAACAAGCCGCATATCCTTATGTCGCTTGATCATAGGTCGCATCAACATTAGGTCACTTCCATCCTTAAGCCTAGCCTAGGTCGCTCTACTTGATGCCTCGACATGCTTAAGTCTCTCACCTCTCCCATAGGACGCTACGACCTACCAACAGAAGCAATTGATCGCACGCAACCATTATAAGCTATAGCCCGTATCCCTTAGGTCGCCCACGACCTACGACCTACCCTTATGTCGCCCACGACCTATGACCTACCCTTATGTCGCCCACGACCTATGACCTACCCTTATGTCGCCCACGACGTACGACCTACCACCAGATTTTCCCTATAAATACCCCGCCTGTTCCAATTGAAAGGGGACTTTTTCCGAGACTTTGAAGCACCGAAACTCTATTGCATTCACGACCTCTACAACACCTCTACTACCAAAAACACTTTAAACTACCTAAAGAGAAGATCAACTACATTCAAGATGAATTCCAGAATCTCTTTTGAATTATAGTGCTAATTACTTATATCGATTGTTGAATAATCGAAGGAACTCTTGTAAAACTTGCAATCGAACTTGTGATAAAGAAGATAAAGTGGAGGTAGGCTTAACTTTGAGCCGAACCACTATAAAACTGCTGTCTCTTTACTTTTACTGCAATTATCTGCTTGTTTTAGTTCCTGATGCAGCGCGATCTACTAGCTCATCTGATTTGAATTGTTCAAGGTCTTTAGGTTGCTCACGACCTAGTGATTCCTTAGGTCGCTCACGACCTAGTAAAGGTCGCACACGAGTTAATGGCTTCAGCACTAAACCAGCGCGCATTTTATTAGGTGGCTCGACCTTTTGTTGTGGGAAGAAAGACAAGTTACGACCTAAGTTAGGTCGCTCGATCATAGGTCGCTGGAAGATAGGTCGCTCGATCTTAGGTCGCTGGAAGATAGGT
Source organism: Allium fistulosum (assembly GCA_030737815.1). Taxonomy (NCBI): domain Eukaryota; kingdom Viridiplantae; phylum Streptophyta; class Magnoliopsida; order Asparagales; family Amaryllidaceae; genus Allium; species Allium fistulosum. Next base: position 616,134,857 of record CM060908.1, on the reverse strand, counting down.
CGCTCGATCTTATGTCGTGGGAAGTTAGGTCGTGGAGAAGTGTTACTACCTATGTTAGGTCGTGGAGAAGTGGAAGCGGGTTACAACCTATGTTAGGTCGCTGATGTGTATGCCGCAAGATTTCCTGAAGACATGTTGCTTAGGTCGCTCAAGATGGATCGCTGCCGTGTATTTTTAGGTCGCTTGACCTTGTGTGATGTTGTACTTTGTTGTGTTGTAATGTTTTAGGTCATTAACGACCTATGTTAGATCATAGGTCGCATGCCTGTTTTAGGTCGGATGTTTTGTGATGTAAACGTGTGTTGTAAACTTGTTTGTTTTAAGTCGCATTGTTTTTTTGGTCGTAGGTCGTTGTCTATGATAGGTCGTTTACGACCTAAGTGTTGTCATGTTTTGAGCCGTGTATGTTGTAACCCTATAAATAGGGATGGTGGTGTCATTTGTAATAGTTAAGTTGATTTTGGATAAAATTTGTTTGAGTGCTTTGTGCCTTTTTTGAAATTGGTAGTTGAGTGTGATCTCCCATCTCCACCTTCGGTTATTCGAGTGCGCTCGAATCAACGATTGTTGAAGCCGATTCACGGAATCTAGTGCGCTAGATCAACGTCGAAGAATCGTAGATCTTTAAACACGGTATCGTGCGCGATCAACGTGTTTGGGATAGCTAGAATTCAGTATCTTTGGATCAACGGATTTGGGCCATTTGGTATCTTCTATTCCATCGATTGTTACTTTCATCGTCACATTCATTTTGATTATTCCGCTTCTGCATCATTTGGTATCAGATCTAGACTTAGCCAATCATAACTAAGCCGAGTCTTGGAGCCAATTCTTATTGAAGAGTTTGAGGAGTTAGTGAAGCCGAGCTACATCAAGCGAAGCCGAGCTAAGTGAAGTGTTTGAGCCGTGCATAGTTTTGTTCATTTCTAAGTCAAGGCCGAGAGTTTAAGAGTTGAAGTTTGTTTCATTTGACAATGCCGCCGAGAAGAGCTAACCGTCATCAAATGTTGAAGATTTGTACAAAAGGGAAGATGCCGAACAAATGGAACAATGCATTAGTAACAAATTCAATGAGAAGTTAGATGAAGGTATTGGGAGGTTAGAGAAATTGATGATGGACATGAATCAAGGTCAAAGTAGAAGGTCGCCAGTCTCGAACCATGGAGGAAACAGAGTTTCGCCATCGATTACGGAAGTGAGGAGGGTGTCGCCACAATCTGTTCGAGGTAGAAGAGAATCATCAGTTTCGATGAGAAGAGATCACCATGAGTACAGAGATGAAGAAAGAAGAACTCAACGTGAGTTTGAGTATGAGCCATATCGAGATGATGAACGACATAGTAGAAGAGACATGCATGATCGAAGAGATGTTGATGGTCGAGATCGATACCGAAGTACACATGATTATGATGAAGAGAGTGATAGAAGTAATATTCATTATTGAGATCGAGACCAAGTACGAAATGCATATAGGGATGTAGAGGATGATCGTCGATGGGAATCGGGGATGAAAACTGAAATTCCAGAATTCAAGGGTGGTATGCAACCTGAAGACTTCCTTGATTGGTTGTCTAATGTAGAAGAGATTTTTGACTTTAAGGAAGTTCCCAAGCATCAGAAAGTGAAGTTAGTTGCTACACGTTTGAGAGGAAGAGCTATGGCATGGTGGCAGCAAAACTAAACTTACGCGGGAGATGATGGGAAAGTCAAAGATTGAATCATGGGAGAAGATGAAGAAATTGATGAAAGCTCCATTCTTACCTTACAATTATCAGTCTCTTATGTATCAACGTTTGCAAAACTTGAGGCAGGGGACGAGGACTGTTAATGATTATGCAGATGAATTTTATTAGCTTATTGCCAGGAATGATATTATGGAAACAGAGGAGCAGTTGACAGCTAGATTTGTTGGAGGGTTGAGAATGCAGATTCAAGATATGGTGAATATGTTTGATCCCAGATCTATTGCAGAAGCACACCAGAAGGCGTTAGCTTGGGAGAAGCAAGGCAGAAGAGGTGGTGGTGTGTTTACAAATTTCAACAATCAAGTGAAAGGAGCTAGTAGCAATGTGAATGTTTCCAAGGCTGTTGCAAAACCAGTTGTTAATGAAGTTGCGAAGACCAGGGTCAATAGTGGTATCAAATGTTTCAATTGTCAGGAGCTTGGTCATAAGAGCAATGAATGTCCAAAACCAAAGAAGCGAGCAATGATAGCTGAGATTGAGGATGAGGATGAGGAGGCAGAATGTTCTAATTCATTACCGGTTGAGGAGGAAGAGTTATTGTCGGGAGATGATGGATATATATTAATGATGAGGAGGAAGAGACTAGCTGGTTGAGGAGTAACATCTTTCAATCAACATGCACTATCTTGGGAAGGGTTTGCAAGTTTGTTATTGATGCAGGAAGCTGTGATAATATTATCTCTACAGAAGCTGTGAAGAAGTTATCATTGAAGACAGAGAAGCATCTAAAACCTTACAAGTTAGCTTGGTTGAGGAAAGGTGGGGAGGTGAAGGTTAATCGAAGAGCTTGTGTTAATTTTTCAATTGGGAAGAAATACAAAGACGAAATTTGGTGTGATGTTGTGGACATGGATGTATGCCATTTGTTGTTAGGGAGACCATGGCAGTAGATAGAGCTGTGCAACATGATGGGCGTACTAACAACTATAGTTTTATGTTTGAAGGCATGAAAATCACTTTAGTTCCTAATAAGCGACAACAGGAAGAAAGCAAGTTGGAGGAGATTGAAGAGCTTAAAACTTTGCTATCATTGAAGGAGTTTGTTAAGGAGGTAGAAGAGGAACCGGAAGTATTTTTGTTGATTGGACGGGAGGGTCATGAAGTGGTTGAAATTCCTGAAGAAGTCAAGCCAGTGCTGGCAGAATTTGACGATGTATTTCCTACAGAGTTACCAACGGAGTTGCCGCCGTTGAGAGACATTCAACATCAAATTGATCTTGCTCCAAGTGCTGTGTTGCCGCATAGACCACATTACAGAATGAGTCCAAAGGAACACGAGGAGTTGAGAAGGCAAGTGGAAGAATTGCTTGAGCAAGGGCGTGTACAGGAAAGTTTGAGTCCTTGTGCAGTTCCAACATTTTTAGTACCGAAGAAGGATGGGACGTGGAGGATATGTACCGATAGTCGAGCATTGAATAAGATTACAGTGAGATACAGATTTCCTATGCCTAGACTAGATGACTTGTTTGATCAACTTAGTGGAGCTACTATATTTTCAAAGATTGATTGGAAAAGTGGTTATCATCAAATTCGAATTAGACCAGGGGATGAATGGAAAACAGCGTTCAAGACACGTGAGGGGTTGTACGAATGGCTGGTTATGCCGTTTGGTCTTTCGAATGCACCAAGTACATTTATGCGGGTGATGAATCAGATTTTTAGACCATTCATTGGGAAGCTTGTAGTGGTGTATTTTGATGATATATTGATATATAGTAGAAGTGCAGAAGAACACTTGAAACATCTGAGAGAAGTGTTGATGATACTACGACAGGAACAATTTTATGCTGCAACGAAGAAATGCGTGTTCATGACGCATAGTGTTTTATTTTTGGGATATGTTATATCGGAAGGAGGTATACAGGTGCATCAGAACAAAGTTGAAGCAATCAGAAATTGGCCACAACCCAGGACGATAACAGAGGTTAGAAGTTTTCATGGTTTAGCGTCATTCTATCGAAGGTTCATTCCACACTTCAATAGCGTGATGGCTCTAGTTACTGATTGTATGAAGGGGAAGCAATTTTCATGGTCAGAGGAAGCGGGGGTAGCTTTTGAACGGATCAAGGAGCTTTTGACAACATCAACAATTCTAGTATTACCAGATTTTCAGTTGTTGTTTGAGTTACATACTGATGCATCTAAAGTTGGGATTGGAGGGGTGTTGAGTCAGAAAGGACGTCCTATTGCATATTTCAGTGAGAAGCTATCAGGAGCCAAGATGAGATATAATACTTATGATGTGGAATTTTATGCTATCGTGCAAGCAGTGAAACATTGGAGACATTATTTGTTTCATAAAGAATTTGTTTTATATACTGATCATGAAGCGTTGAAGCATATGCAGGGACAGGACAAGATTGCAGCTAGGCATGCTTCATGGATCGCATACTTACAACAATTTACATTTGTGGTGAAGCATAAGTCGGGAATAACGAATCGAGTGGCAGATGCATTAAGTCGGAGGAATCATTTGTTGACTACAATGAAGGTTGAGGTGACAGGGTTTGATGTGTTGCCAGAATTGCTTGTTGATGATTCTTACTTTGCCAAGGTGGTTGATGGCTTCAAGGAAGGGAAGACAGATGAGTATGTGTTGGTGGATGGTTTTCTTTTTAAAGGAAATCGATTGTGTATACCAGAAGGTAGTTTAAGAATGAAGATCGTGAAGGAGTTACATGAGGAAGGTCATGTGGGGAGAGACCGTACATTACAGTTAATTTCACAATCATATTTTTGGCCTACTATAAGAAAAGAAGTTGAAAGATTTGTGGAAAGATGTCACATTTGTCAAGTTTCAAAAGGTACAGCGACGAATGCAGGATTGTATATGCCATTACCTGTACCTATTAGACCGTGGGTTGATATTAGTATGGTTTTTGTTTTGGGTTTGCCTAGAACTTAGTGAGGAAATGATTCTATATTTGTTGTGGTGGATAGATTTTCCAAAATGGCACATTTTATTGCTTGTAAGAAGACAGACGATGCCGTCCGGGTTGCTCAGTTATTCTTTAAAGAGGTGTATCGATTGCATGGGCTGCCTGAATCTATTGTTTCTGATCGGGATACTAGATTTCTAAGCCATTTTTGGTTAAGTTTGTGGAAGTTGGTTGGAACGAAGCTGAATTTTAGTAGCTCCTATCATCCGCAAACAGGTGGGCAAACAGAAGTGGTTAATAGATCATTGGGAAATTTGTTGAGATGTCTTGTGAAAGACAATTTGAAGAGCTGGGATATGAAATTATGTCAGGCGGAATTTGCACATAATCATGCTGTTAACCGAAGTACTGGTTTCAGTCCATTTCAAGTTGTATATTCAGCAATTCCAAAGGGACCATTGGATTTGACGACAGTGCCATATCAGAAGGGAGTTGTTAAGCGTGCTTGTGATTTTGTGACTGAGTTACAGGAGTGCCACAGAACTGTTCATGAACGATTGCTTGCATCAAACGAGAAGTATAAACAACTGGCGGAAAAGAAGCGAAGGAGTGTGAACTTCAGAGAAGGTGATTTGGTTTACGCTGTGTTGAAAAAAGATCGTTTTTTCAGTGGGAACGTACAATAAGTTGAAAGCTCGAAAAATCGGTCCAGTGGAAGTCTTGAAGAAAATCAATGAAAATTCATATCAGTTGAGGTTGCCGGATGATGTTCATACTTCTGATGTTTTCAATGTCAAATATTTGATTCCGTATCATGGGGATGAGCTTGTTGTGGAAGAGGAAGTTGGAAATTCGAGGACGAATTCTTGTCAACAGGGGGAGGATGATGCAGCGCGATCTACTAGCTCATCTGATTTGAATTGTTCAAGGTCTTTAGGTCGCTCACGACCTAGTGATTCCTTAGGTCGCTCATGACCTAGTAAAGGTCGCACACGAGTTAATGGCTTCAGCACTAAACCAGCGCGCATTTTATTAGGTCGCTCGACCTTATGTTGCGGGAAGAAAGACAAGTTACGACCTAAGTTAGGTCGCTCGATCATAGGTCGCTGGAAGATAGGTCGCTCGATCTTAGGTCATTGGAAGATAGGTCGCTCGATCTTATGTCGCGGGAAGTTAGGTCGCGGAGAAGTGTTACGACCTATGTTAGGTCGCGGAGAAGTGGAAGCGGGTTACGACCTATGTTAGGTCGCTGATGTGTATGCCTCAAGATTTCCTGAAGACATGTTCCTTAGGTCGATCAAGATGGATCGCTGCCGTGTTTTTTTAGGTCGCTCGACCTTGTGTGATGTTGTACTTTGTTGTGTTGTAATGCTTTAGGTCGTTAACGACCTATCTTAGGTCGTAGGTCACAGGCCTGTTTTAGGTCGAATGTTTTGTGATGTAAACGTGTGTTGTAAACTTGTTTGTTTTAGGTCGCATTGTTTTTTAGGTCGTAGGTCGTTGTCTATGATAGGTCGTTTACGACCTAAGTGTTGTCATGTTTTGAGCCGTGTATGTTGTAACCCTATAAATAGGGATGGTGGTGTCATTTGTAATAGTTAAGTTGATTTTGAATAAAATTTGTTTGAGTGCTTTGTGCCTCTTTTGAAATTGGTAGTTGAGTGTGATCTCCTATCTCCACCTTCGGTTATTCGAGTGCGCTCGAATCAACGACTGTTGAAGCCGATTCATGGAATCTAGTGCGCTCGATCAATGTCGAAGAATCGTAGATCTTTAAACACGGTATCGTGCGTCATCAACGTGTTTGGGATAGCTAGAATCCGGTATCTTTAGATCAATGGATTTGGGCCATTTGGTATCTTCTATTCCATCGATTGTTACTTTCATCGTCACATTCATTTTGATTATTCCGCTGCTGCATCAGTTCCCGTACCAACAGGTAGTGCTTTCACTTTACTAATATTCACACCGGGGTGATAGCGTTCGATTTTGACGTTAACAGTAAGTATTTTGCATTTATAAGTATATATGTATTTATAAAAAAATTTAAATGAAATAAAATAAACTAATAATAAGGTATATATATGTTTGATTTTATATGTGTGTTTTTAATTTGAAATAATGGATTTTGAAATACATACACACACACATATATATATTTAATTTAATATATGTTTGAATTTAGCATATGATTTTATATATATAGTTATATATTTATATAAGTTCACTTATACCCATTTATCTTCATCGACCCAATTCTGATTTGATTTCGTCTATTCCTTGTTATCAGCTTTGATCATCGAGTTCGTGCTTGGATTCGTAACTCAATTTCGGTGTCCATATTAGTATGCGTATCCGTGTCATCTCCAATTTTCTCTAGCCTCGAAAGGTGAGCAATCACTCACGATTAACGTTTTATATTTATTAAATTTGATTTCAATTGAAATGACAATTGAAATGCTGCTGTTAGTTATTTACATTGCCATATATATGTTATTATCTGTATCTGTTCACCTATGACATCTGACACCATTATTTGTTATTTATATTAATGATATATGCCTGTTATATTATTATCATATCTATTATCACTCTACAAGTTCCCTATTAGTATAGAATTCACTATGAGTTGAAATGATACATACCCGAACGGACTTTAGAATAGGAGAAAATCGTTATGGGTTGAAATGATAAACCCAAGCGATTTTGTAACATCCCAGGATTTTTGGCTGTATTATTTTAATAAATATCTAATTAATAAATTAAAATACAACTTATTATCTTAAGAATAATATATGTGTGTATTGGAAGAAATTATGATTTGGAATTTAAAGTAAAGAGTTTCAAAATATTTTAAAAATGAAAACTATTTTATTTACATATAAATAAAGCAAGCTCTACTTATTTAACTTTTGATTTAAATATGTATGATGTAATCTGAATAATAATGGTTAAATAAAATAAATCTTATCAATATTAAATCTAAGTAAAACAAATATATGGTTTAGAAATAAAATATAAATGTATAGGCTTAACAAAATTATGATATTGACAAGTTTAACAATAAATAACTTTTAAATTAAGTGTTGATAGGTTATGTAAGAAATACGTAAATTATAGAAATAAAGGTTTAAGTTGAAAATAGGATAAATATAAGAAGAAAAGAATAAAATACAAAATGTACAAAATAAACAAACTATAAATATATAAATGTAGACATACAAGACAGTTAGTATCTATGTTAAAAATGAAAATATATATGGTAAATTTTATATAAAATAATAAAAAAAATTCAATACGTTAGAATAAATCCTAACATCATGTTAAAAATAGAAATGCATTTATATGACAAAGTAATAAGACCAAAGCAAAGAAAGTATAAGACAAAAGAAAAGAAGAAAGCAGGAAACAAAAATATAAATATCTTTGAGCTTGCAAAAGAAAACACTACTATATACATTCAAACAAAATTAGATAAGTATGTAGACTAGGAGATAAAAGACAATGGTTATTAATGCAAGAACTTTAGCACACAATAACACATCTCATTAGCCACCAAGCAATGGAAAAAAAATCTTTGATATGTTGTACTAAATAATATCTCCTGTAGCATGTTTCCTATATATCTATCAAGCTTCATCTCAGATTTGTCCAGCAGAAGCTAAGAAAAATCTGAAGTAGGTGTCATCTAAAACAAATTCTAATTATAACAACAATTTAACTTAACTCAAACAACAACGCAAACCAGAGATCAAAATGAGGACTTCAGCTTGCATTTTCAAAGCCTGTGATTAAAGGAAGAGAATCTGTCCATTTTAAAATTCACGTGAGTAAACCAAACTTTGATCTATCTAAACTTGGATGCACGAAATAAAATCCTTGAAATCAGATGTGATGATTGTTACATGATATGAAATGAATATATATATATGAACTGAACCGATGTGCATGTCTTTTATAAGATGATGTTATGTTCTTGCTCTTCAAGTTTTAAATCTGATCAAAAATCATGTTCTATCTTTTTGATCTTCTTTAGGACTTGCTGTATGAACAAATTTTGGGTTGTAAATCATTATATGAATATTAAAAATAATTTCAAGATAATTTGAAGTTAGTTTTTAAATGAAAAGGGAAAGAAGAACAGTAGAAATCAAAACACATCAAATCTCAACATTTTTAATTTGTTGTTCCAGGGTTACAATCAGTTTTGATATCAAAAACTAGGATTTTTGAAAATAAAATCTTGATTTTTAGGTTAAAAAATAAAGAGGAAATGTAGGTTGATCAGGAATTGTTTTTAAGCAATTGCGGGTGATCGAAGAATTGTGGAAGGTCGGAATCAATATCAGAGGAAGCTGGTAGGTTAACGACCCAGGGAAAATTTGTTCGATGGGTGTAACGATCACCGTGGCGTTGGATCTGCGGCGTTTTAGGGTTTAATTGCCCAGTTTTGGTCGACGAAGTCAAATGATAAATTTGTCGACAAAATGAAGGATCGAGCTTGACGGGTCCATGGGGAATCGCTGTATGATTGATCGGAATGGCTATGGCCGGAGTTGTGGGGTCCCTAGCGTCTTGAGGGTGGAGATTCGAGGCATTTTCTGTCAAGCGGCGATAGGCTGAGAGTTCTCGAATCGCTCGATTTCTGGTTCGACATTGTTTTGGATATCTTAGTGGTCGTTAGTAATGGGGTGGTCGTAGCTGGTTTGTCTGAGGTCACGAGTGCGATCGGAGAAGGATGAATCGGCGGTGTACGTTCATCGATGCACGATGTATCAATGGAAGAAGGAAGTTTTTATTATTTTCTTTTGGAAGAAGCTGTGTCTCGGGTTGAACTCTTGAATTTTGCATAGTTGCTCAAAGTTAATGCTGGTTCGAGAGTTCGTAGGTTTTGGCTCGAGAAAATCTGGGGGTAAACGCGGGTTACATGTTTTGTTTACAGGTTCATGATATTCTGTAAAGGAATAACAAGATTTCAGTTTCAAATTGATCTAGGATAAGCAATATACGAATCTTTCCAATTTTAAATAAATAAGGGATTTGTTTAAGATGGAATTATATTAGAAGTTTGAGAATAGAATTATTTTGGTATTAAAGAATTTCAATATTTATACACTTTTTTTAAAAAAAGTTTATTTTAAACAATCTTGATAATGTAATTAAATAGGTTTAAGGATAAATTTATTTATGATAAAGGGGTTAATTAATTAATGTATTGATAATTAGAGGTTAATTAATTAGATAATTACTTGATGAAAGTAATTAAAGGTAATTACTTAAGGGAGGTAATTGAGAAATAATTACTTAGTGTAATTAAGTAAAGGGTTGATTAATTAAGGAAATTAACTAGGGGTTAGTCAATTAATAAGTAAGGTTAATTACAGGATGATTAATCAATGTAAATGATTATAGGATAATAAATTTGAGTGATTAATCAAGGACAAATGAGATTAATGTGAATGGGTGAAGGTCAATTAATTTGTATAATTAATTAAGAGTTAATTTCTTAATATAATTAAAGAATAATTAATCGAAGAGGATTAATTAAGATGGATGATTTTTGGATGATTAATTAATTGGTTTGTAATTAATTAATAAGCAAGATTTAAAAGTAATTTAAGTAATTGATTTAATTCAACTTTGGTTAATTGAATTAATTATAGATGATGTGTTTGATTAGTCTTGCTTATGAATGTTTTGAATGATATTGTGTGCCTTAGATTAATTGATATTTCTGGTAGGTGATGTGTGATGCTATGGGATATAATATGTTGGGTCAAAACAGTGACATCCTGTATTTAAAGTTTGAATTTTATTTCATTTGAATAACTTGGGTTAAGATAACATGGGATTCGAAGAGACCGGGGTCGGGTATCAGTAAATACCCGAACCCACTTCGATTTGTAACATACAATGATTCTTAATAGATTGATATGTGAAATCAATACAATGGAATTGAATGATTTAAGTGAATTGGACCTTTTAAATCTAAGCTTTGGTACATAGAAATTGATGTGGGAAATAAGTAATGTCTTTAAGAACTTGTGAAGTCGTAAATTGATACAAGTTACCCCGGGTTTATGTAATTTGTATGCTTTTGTATTTCCATGATATATGGATTTACTCATGCTGGTTTCCAGCCTGACCCGGGTGTTACTTTGATGTAATGCTTGGGTCAGACCGAGTTTTACAGATTTTCAAGTAAGGACGTTCTGGGCTCAGGAGGCGAGCTGGATGGCAGGACGTATGGAGTGTTTCCGCTGTGACTATTATTTCTGTTTATCTGAGACATATTTGATTTCTATATGTCCATTGTTTGTGTATATGATTATAACTCTGAAGTAAATAAATGTAATTGATAGATACAATATTCTTTTGTAAACTGATTATTATTTGATAGTATGTTTTGATCCGCTGCGAATGTGAGAATTTGTGCTGTGTTTCTATTTCTTCTTCTATCTCTTTCTCTTTTTCCTAACTATCTGGAATTTTCGAGATCGTAAATTTAGGGTCGTTACACTTGGTATCAGAGCGAAGGTTAAACGAAAACCTTGGCTCTGGTGGGTGAACTCATTAAAGATAGGGTCAATAGTACCCTAGAATGAGTTGAGTATAATATATATGAGAGAACGTACTTGTTATTTTCCTATATAAAGATTTTAAATAGTTTTAAAGGTAAATGATTTTACATAAAATTAAATTTGATATATAAAGCAATATTTCTATTAAAGTAATTGGTTGTTAAACTATTGAAATTAGATAAAGTTAAGATTGAAATGGATTCAAATTGAACTTAATTCTTGAATTTGAGAAGAATTTCAGAATAAGATAATACTCATTTGGTTTTCGGATACAATAATCATAGTTATTATCAGAAACAATAAATAATATCATTTAATGTATTTAAATAAAAGGGACATATTTCAAACAAGAGTTGTTTGAAAATTTAAAGGACATTGTTTTGGATTTAAAAAAAAACAAAGGTGGGTTAAGGAAATAAATTAGTATATTTGGGAATAAAACTCTAAGGTTGAGATTTGAATTAGCCTTAGGATGTGATATAAAACCCAAAGCGATAAGTTTTTGAACCTATAAGTGAGATGATTATTAATGGGAAGTTTAAAATTTGAAAAGGGAATCATGAGTAATCTCAAGTCGGGTTTGAGATCTGGAAATTTAAAGTGGTAAAATAAATTGGATAATATCAACCTATTGTTAGTAATAATCTTTAAATTGTGAATTGAGTTTGTAAATTAAAATTGTTTAAGAACTAATTTCAAAACTGGAAGATAAAATTTAGTAATAAATGAACTTTTTAAGATAAAATTTTTTTGAACTCTTATTTGGAATTTGAAATAAGTTAAGTAAGGATAATTTGAAATGGAATTTTGAGAATTGGACTCAGGGTTAAATGGTTTAAAAATATAAGTTGATTAGATTTAATGGGTTAAATCAACATTTAAAGATTTAACTCGAATTTATATAATTCGAGATGGTTTAAATTGAGATTTTAATTAAATTTGTTCAAGTTAAAATTGGTTTGAATTAATTAATTTAAATTGAAGATGGATAAGTATAAAATTCAAACTCAAACGGGAATTGAGATTAATTCAAATAGAAATTGAAATGATTTGTAATTGAAGAGGATTCAATGTGAAATTAGTCTAAATTAATTTGAATAATTTGGTAATTGTAATTTAAGTGAATATGTTTAAAATCAAATGGAATTTGATTTAAATTTGAAAGGAGGTTGAGGTTAATTCAACTTGACTTAGGATTAAATCAATCTCAATGGAGATTGAACATATTCAAATTTGAATTGAGTCAATTTAAATGGAAGTGGAAATTTAAATTGAATGGATGGGAAATTGAATAGTTTGGCTCTGGACTATTTTTAAATAAGTCATTTTGATATAAACTGTTTTAAAACTATTTTCTAACTATTTACCATACAACTTTTTTTTTAAATTCCAAGACTATCTTATAACTAACAACTACTTTTGGAACCATTAGACTATTTTACAACTGTTTTATAAACTAATTACTATTTTTCCAACTATGTTATAAGTAATTACTATTTTACAATTATTTTTCAATTATTTAAAATTTCTATAACTATTTGATTATTTTTCAAATATCTTACAACTACTTAATTATTTTAAAGCTATTTTACAAACTAATACTTATTTTTCAAGCTATTTCCTAATTATAAACCGGTCAGAGTTCAAACTGTTATTGATTAAATACCCAACTGAGATAAGAATTCAAGTGATAATCCAAATGGGAATTAAGGCAAATGTGAACAAGTGAGTAAAATCAAAGTAGGGATGAATAGAATGGAAATTGATTTAACTAATAATCAATGAAGATAAATACGTAGGATGTACGTATATTATTCTATTCGCATAATGATTTGATCAAGATTCAAGCACAGAATTTCGAGATAATATTATTGATCCGAGTTGGGATTTTTCACTCAATTTTCGACGGTGAACCTGGATATGGATTGTTGATTGGTTCTGGGTATTCTCTATCATAGTTGTGACTATGCAAGGAGAATGATGGTTTCTGATCAAGAAACCAGATCTGAGTCCACACTAGGAAGTCGGGTGGACGATACTAGTTCGAAAGTGGAATTATGTGATCGAGTGAGCGATCAGATTGATATAGCGTACGGATAATATATGTACATCGTACGGGTTTGAATGAAATGGTTACTGGGAATTTGTGGATAATAACTATGAAATGGTCTTTGAAATGAAAAGTATATTTTGTGAAAATATATGACGAGGTAAATGAAATTGAAAATTTCTATGATTATGAAGAAAAGTAAAGAGTAATCAAATTTGAATATTTGATTTGGAATAAACAAAGTTATATATCTTTGTTATATAAGATAAATCTCCCCTTGTTGAATCTATCGCCGGAAGAAAATATTTTTGAAAGTATTTGAAGTATAAAAGTAAATTTATACAAGTATAAATTGATTCAAAGGTATTCCAAGATTATTATATATATGTATATATATAAAGGATTTTATGGAGATGATTTTGAGAAAGGTTTTGAGAACCTTTGGATTTGGAAAGGCTTTTGATTTTGGGTAAAATCAATATTGGAATTTGGAAAAGCCTACTTTGAGAATTATCGATTTTGGGAATCGATTTTGTGTAAAGGCACTTATATGAAATTCATACTAGGTGTATGATTTGGAAAATACTATATGTGTATAGTATAAAGTGTTTTGAAGTGGCTCTAGGAAAAAAGGCGCTCCCTTGAATGAACTTCTTAGGAGTGCCACAGGGTAGCACTATCTTGAGCCTCTAAGGGGGGAGGTTCTAAAGTTAATCCTGTGAGGAGTCCGGAAAAAACTAGTTCCTGAGGATTTTGTGTAGTGTAGCGAAAGTCGTGGGGCGCTGATGCCTATAGAGACATTTGGGTTATACTGTGACGATGGTTTAACTCGATGTCACTGCGATCTACTGTAGACCATGGCGAAAGTCGTGTGGGCCGTTGAGAACCAACAGTCTACGTTTGATTTTATATCGATAGACTGCGACACTATGGTAACATAGCGAAAGTCGTGTGTGCCGCTGAGAACCAACAGTCTATGTTTGATTTTACATTGGTAGAATGAAACCTATATGGGAGTGGAGAAGTTTAATTTTGACAGCGAAAATCGAGGGCGCTGATGCCTACAGTTACATGGACTTTTGCTGTGACGGCAACGTAACCCTGGAATGTAACTGCGATCTGTTGTGGGTTCCATGGTGTAATCAGTTATATGGACTTTTGATGCGATGGCAACGTAACCCAGGATGTAACTGTGACCATGGATGGGGGTGATGATTTCTAGAGCATTCTCACCAAAGATATTTTCTCTATTTTCAAAACTGTTTTCTATATGTTCAATAAAATAATTTTTCAGAATATTTTCACTAGGTGTTGAAACGCGTTTACCAAGTACTTATAGATTTTCAGTCATACGCCTGATCAATGTATGACCAAATTTCTATAGGAACAAGGATGGACTTGTTGAAACATCGAGTTATAAAAGTATTTTTATAAAAACTATTTTGGAATAATATTATATAGGTATTAAAAAGTGTTTAAAATTTTAAGCATTTTGATAATTCTGGCTTTGTTCCTTTTCGGGGACAAAAAGTTTTAAGGGGGAGGGATGTAACATCCCAGGATTTTTGGCAATATTATTTTAATAAATATCTAATTAATAAATTAAAATACAACTTATTATCTTAAAAATAATATATATGTGTATTGGAAGAAATTATGATTTGGAATTTAAAGTAAAGAGTTTCAAAATATTTTAAAAATAAAAAATATTTTATTTACATATAAATAAAGCAAGCTCTACTTATTTAACTTTTTATTTAAATATATATGATGTAATCTGAATAATAATGTTTAACTAAAAAAAATCTTATCAATATTAAATCTAAGTAAAACAAATATATGGTTTAAAAATAAAATATAAATGTATAGGCTTAACAAAATTATGATATTGACAAGTTTAACAATAAATAACTTTTAAATTTAGTGTTGATAGGTTATGTAAGAAATACGTAAATTATAGAAATAAAGGTTTAAGTTGAAAATAGGATAAATATAAGAACAAAAGAATAAAATGCAATATGTACAAAACAAACAAAATATAAATATACAAATGTAGACATACAAGACAATTAGTATCTAAGTTAAAAATGAAAATATATAAGGTAAATTTTATATAAAAAAAAAGTCAATACATTAGAATAAATCCTAACATCATGTTAAAAATAGAAATGCATTTATATGACATAGTAATAAGTCCAAAGCAAAGAAAGTATAAGACAAAAGAAAAGAAGAAAGCAAGAAACAAAAATATAAATATCTTTGAGCTTGCAAAAGAAGACACTATTATATACATTCAAACAAAATTAGATAAGTATGTAGATTAGGAGATAAAAGACAATGGTAATTAATGCAAGATCTTTAGCACACAATAATACATCTCATCAGCCACCAAGCAATGGAAAAAAAATCTCTGATATGTTGTACTAAATAATATCTCCTATAGCATGTTTCCTATATATCAATCAAGCTTCATCTCAGGTTCGTCCAGCAGAAGCTAAGAAAAATCTGACGTAGGCGCCATCTAAAACAAATTCTAATTATAACAACAATTTAACTTAACTCAAACAACAACGCAAACCAGAGATCAAAATGAGGACTTCAGCTTGCATTTTCAATGCCTGTGATTAAAGGAAGAGACTCTGCCCATTTTAAAATTCAAGTGAGTAAACCAAACTTTGATCTATCTAAACTTGGATGCACGAAATGAAATCCTTGAAATCAGATGTGATGATTGTTACATGATATGAAATGAATATATATATGAACTGAACCAATGTGCATGTCTGTTACAAGATGATGTTCTGTTCTTGCTCTTCAAGTTTTAAATCTGATCAAAAATCATGTTCTTTCTGTTTGATCTTCTTTAGTACTTGCTGTACGAACAAATTTCTGGTTGTAAATCATGATATGCATATTAAAAATAATTTCAAGATAATCTGAAGTTAGTTTTTAAATGAAAAGGGAAAGAAGAACAGTAGAAATCGAAACACGTCAAATCTCAACATTTTTAATTTGTTGTTCCAGGGTTACAATTAGTTTTGATATCAAAAACTAGGATTTTTGAAAATAAAATCTTGATTTTTAGGTTTAAAAATAAAGAGGAAATGTAGGTTGATCAAGAATTGGTTTTAAGCAATTGCGGGTGATCGAAGAATTGTGGAAGGTCGGAATCAATATCAGAGGAAGCTGGTAGTTTAATGACCTAGGGAAAAATTGTTCGATGGGTGTAACGATCACCATGGCATTGGGTCTGCGGTGTTTTAGGTTTTAATTGCCCAGTTTTGGTCGGCAAAGTCAATTGATAAATTTGCCGACAATGGAGGATCGAGCTTGATGGGTCCAAGGGGAATCGCTGTATGATTGATCGGAATGGCTATGGCCGGAGTTGTGGGGTCCCTAGCGTCTTGAGGGTGGCGATTTGAGGCGTTTTATGTCGAGCGGCGATATCCTGAGAGTTCTCGAATCGCTCAATTTCTGGTTCAACATTGTTTTGGATATCTTATTGGTCGTTAGTAATGGGGTGGTCGTAGCTGGTTTGTCTAAGGTCACGAGTGCGATCAGAGAAGGATGAATCGGCAGTGTACATGCACCGATGCATGATGTATCGGTGGAAAAAGGAAGTTTTATTATTTTCTTTTAGAAGAAGCTGTGTCTCGGGTTGAACTCATGAATTTTGCATAGTTACTCGAAGTTAATGCTTGTTCGAGAGTTTGTAGGGTTTGGCTCGGGAAAATCTGAGGGTAAATGCGAGTTACATGTTTTGTTTGTAGGTTCATGATATTCTAGAAAGGAATAACAAAATTTCAGTTTCAAATTGATTTAGGATAAGCAATATACCAATCTTTCCAATTTTAAATAAATAAGGGATTTGTTTAAGATGGAATTTTATTAGAAGTTTGATAATAGAATTATTTTAGGATTAAAGAATTTCAATATTTATACACTTTTTTTTAAAAAAGTTTATTTTAAACAATCTTGATAATGTAATTAAATAGGGTTAAGGATAAATTAAATTATGATAAAGGGGTTAATTAATTAATGCTAATTAGAGGTTAATTAATTAGATAATTACTTGATGAAAGTAATTAAAGGTAATTACTTAAGGGAGGTAATTGAGAAATAATTACTTAGTGTAATTAAGTAAAGGGTTGATTAATTAAGGAAATTAACTAGGGGTTAGTCAATTAATAAGTGAGGTTAATTACAGGATGATTAATCAATGTAAATGATTATAGGATAATAAATTTGAGTGATTAATCAAGGACAAATGAGATTAATGCGAATGGGTGAAGGTTAATTAATTTGTTTAATTAATTAAGAGTTAATTTCTTAATATAATTAAAGAATAATTAATCAAAGAGGATTAATTAAGATGGATGATTTTTGGATGATTAATTAATTGGTTTGTAATTAATTAATAAGCAAGATTTAAAAGTAATTTAAGTAATTGATTTAATTCAATTATGGTTAGTTGAATTAATTATAGATGGTGTGGTTGATTAGACTTGCTTATGAATGTTTTGAATGATATTGTGTGCCTTAGATTAATTGATATTTCTGGTAGGTGATGTGTAATGCTATGGGATATAATATGTTGGGTCAAAACAGTGACATCCTGTATTTAAAGTTTGAATTTTATTTCATTTGAATAACTTGGGTTAAGATGACATGGGATTCGAAGAGACCGGGGTCGAGTATCTGTAAATACCCGAACCCACTTCGATTTGTAACATACAATGATTCTTAATAGATTGATATGTGAAATCAATAAAATGGAATTAAATGATTTAAGTGAATTGGACCTTTTAAATCTAAGCTTTGGTACTTAGAAATTGATGTGGGAAATAAGTAATGTCTTTAAGAACTTGTGAAGTCGTAAATTAATACAAGTTACCCCGGGTTTATGTAAGTTGTATGCTTTTGTATTTCCATGATAGATGAATTTACTCATGCTGGTTTCCAACCTGACCCGGGTGTTACTTTGATGTAATGCTTAGGTCAGACCGAGTATTATAGATTTTCAGGTAAGGACGTTCTGGGCTCAAGAGGCGAGCTGGATGGCAGGACATATGGAGTGTTTTCGTTGTGACTATTATTTCTGTTTATCTGAGACATATTTGATTTGTATATGTCCATTGTTTGTGTATATGATTATAACTCTGATGTAAATAAATGTAATTGATAGATACAGTATTCTTTTGTAAATTGATTATTATTTGATATTATATTTTGATCCGCTGCGAATGTGAGAATCTGTGCTGTGTTTCTATTTCTTCTTCTATCTCTTTCTCCTTTTCCTAACTATCTGGAATTTAGGGATCAAAAATTTAGGGTCGTTACAGATTTTCATTTGAATTGAATTTGGGATTGCGGGTTGAAATGATATATACCCGTATTTATATTTTAAATTGCGGATTGAAATGATAAATATCCGTATCACTTGA
Source organism: Allium fistulosum (assembly GCA_030737815.1). Classification (NCBI taxonomy): domain Eukaryota; kingdom Viridiplantae; phylum Streptophyta; class Magnoliopsida; order Asparagales; family Amaryllidaceae; genus Allium; species Allium fistulosum. Next base: position 616,116,158 of record CM060908.1, on the reverse strand, counting down.
CCATAGGATAGAAAATTTTATATAGACACCGTTGGTCTATATATAAATATTTTGAAAAAATGATTTCTATGGTTTTAGGAAGAAATATATGGTTTTAAAAGAAATAAAAATATCGATTTTTGATATTATAAAATTCATAGTTATATCCTTGATTTTAGGCTATGTCTAATTTGTTTTAATATAAAACAAATAATAATAATGTTTGATTTTATTAAAATATAACATGGTTAAGTGTTTATATAAATTATATTTTAATATAGAGTTTATAATGATTTTGGGAAGATTGATTTAAAATGGTGTTAAATTAAGAATTTATTTAAATAAAAATCGATTTGGAACTTATTGAATTCAGGAATTTCAAAAGGGATGATTTTATAACTAGGTTTTGGTTTAAGATGATTTAAAAGAAAATTCAAGTTTAGATAAATTGGATGAGATATTCGTGATTTGGGATTTGGGGTTTACGTAAATGATATTGTATTTTATAAAGTGAATATTTCAAAGCTAAATAATATGGAAGTGAATTTGATATATATATATATATATATATATATTTGTGTGTGTGTGAGATTTTAATTTTAATTTGAATTATGGAGAATTAAGGCTTTGAAATATAATAAAAATTGAATAGTTTATTTTGTTGATCAAATATGTATTTGAAATTTATAAGATTTGAAATGGTTTATTGAGAAATTGATTTGAATTGAAATTTGATATAATTTGGTTAAATATGATATTTTATTTGAAAAATGGATATTTTACTTTGGGTATATTTCGAAATATTATGATTTCAAAGTGTAATGATTTCAAGTAATTTTGGTTTCAAAAGAATTATAACCTTGGAAGTATTATGGTTTTGAAAGGTGAATATATATTTGAAATAGAAAATAAACTATTTGAATGTAGTTTTGAAATTATAAATGGTTTTGGTTTCAAAGTATAAACTATTTTGGAAGGAATATAGTTTTGAAATGAAATGATATTTTGGTTTTGAAAGGTATAAACTATTTTGAAATGACCACATTGTTATAATAACGGTTGGTTGTTAAAGAGACCGGGTTCGGATATCTGGCATACTCTCTGTCGATACCGAAAACTACTTTAACAACTGTGTACGCGGTGGAGATTCCGGAACGAAGTAGGATGGTGGCGATGACCTTATTGTGGTATGAACGTGGACCCGGCTCCCGTGAGTTGGCTTAAGGTGGCTAAAACATGAGCGATTACCGGGCCAAAAGGGGTAGTTCCTCTGGTCGTATACATTCCTTCGATATTATACTCTTTCTTGTGGTTGATTTGATGGTCATCCTCCGATTTTTATTGGGAGTGTGTTCTGAGGTGGGCGTATGTGGCTGTTGCGTTACCACCAACCCAGAAGCGTAATTGGTATATCTACCCTGACATTGCCTTGTGTGCCTTGTCACCTACCATAGCGAGCCTTACTACGAGTTTGTTTTTCTCCCGTACCCCGTGTGGTATCCTTTGATAGTCTCCCAATCTGGAGATGTCATGATATTGGATGGACTACTGGGACTATTACGTGTTAAGGGTAATATTGGTCACTCCTTAACGCTATTTAAAAGTAAGTTTATTTTACTATAGACATTATTATAATAGCGCAATATTACTACATAGTAGATAGTTTAACGGATCCTTAGAGATGGTTATTCCAAACATCCTTTGAGTTACTAGTATTTCAGTTGTTATTTCACTTGAGTTGGATTTATTGATATAAGAATTTTAATCCTGACCTGAGTGTTTTGTGTTCTACTTTACGCTCGAGTCAGACTGAGTGATACAGCATTCGAGACTCACCACTGGAGTTGGAGCTTCACTTGGAGATCCAGCTATCTATTTACTTTCAGCTCTTTTGTCGATTCCAGTGATGTACTCAGATTTGTACTTGTAACAACCCGATAATTTCAGCCAATCACATCCGCACATGTCGGACTTGAATTGCTCAAAATACCGCATTGTAAATAAATTTTGAGCAAATGAAATACAATCACAGAATCACAGACATAGAAACATCAGAATAACTCGCAGCGGAAATTAAAATACCATAGTAGTTCATGAAGCTACTATAAAAAACTTTTAAAACCTAATACATAATATCATTCTGAAAAACATATACAATAGAAATCCCAAATACATAGAAGTTTATAAATACCAAAGCTAAAATAGAACAACTGAACTGGAAGGAAATAGATAACTGGACAAGCAGAATCTCCAGCGATTCCTAACTCTAGAAAGAAATCCAAAGCTAAGTTGTAAATACTCAGGCTGACCCTTGCGTAAAGTAAAACACAAAACACTCGAGTCAGGACAATATATACTTATATAATATAAACCAACTCAAGTGACTATAGCAGTAATGCATAATAACTTAAAGGATGCTTGGGACTGCCCATCCTCTAAAGATCCGTTAAACCATAAATTTAAATACATCCCATAGTTAAAATTCCAAAATGATATCTTATACTTCAAAATCAAATATCATCTCAAAATCCATCTTAAATATCAAAATATCATTTTAAAACATCATTCATTTAATTCATTTTAAATACCATTTCAACTCACATTTCGAAAGAGTTCATATTCCAAATTCAGTCTTTCCATTTAAACTAATTAAAGTCAAGTCATTTCATTTAATAATTAAATATTTAATTTCAAAAATTTAAATCTTTTCAAAGACAAAACAATGAATATTTAACTTCCGTAGCACTTACTAAATGTTATGTTTTAAAACAATTTATTTAACAAAAGACATCATAAAATGCTGTAATAAGTTTCGTTTAGTTTCAAGTAACTTTAGTTAACTATAGCGCTTACAAAGTGCAGTATTATCCTTTAGTTCAATTAAGCCATTTAGTTTATTTAGTCTAATGACAACATTTACAAATGCTGTAATATCTTTTCATTAGAAATGATAGCATTTTTAAAATGCTGCCAATTAAAATTCAAGATTTTAAATTAAATTTCATAACCATTTAAATTTTAATTTAAATCATTTTAACATATAAAATCATAAAATTTCACAGTATAAAACCATTATTTCAATACTTATATTTTTATGAGTAATATAAGTTAAATTTCATACAAAAATCAAATTCTATTATGAATTTCTTATTTAAATTTAAGTATTAAAGTTCCATTTCTCAAATTTAATTATTAACTTAGGAATTAAGTTTACATTTCCAAAATATAACTTATTACCATTTATTTTACTTAACTAAAATTTCACTTTTAACAAAAATTCAAATTTCCCAATTTAAGTTATATTTCCAAAATTTAACTTAAACAATCATTCATTTCACATTTAAACTTTATTCAAAATCATTAATATATTATAAAATCAATTTAAATTCATTTTAATTCAAAATATCAGAATTTTATCATATTTCATATTTAATTTAAATTCCATTTCATCACCAAATTAGAATTTCCAAAATAACCTACATTTCAAATTTCCAACTTTACCATTTATTTATTTCACTTATAAATTCTCAAAAAAATCAAAAAAACTTTACAAAAATCATTTTTAATTAAGTTTAAATCAAAAAATTATAATATTTACATTTCTATAATATTTTAAAAAACTTGGAAAAACATATTTTAACCACGGGTCTGTATATCATTTTTTTTAGCCTAAGTAAAGGGATACAGATATTATATCATTTCAATCCGTAATATACAATAAATGTAACGATCCCGAATTTTAATTAAGTTTAAATTGTTAATTAATTTGATTTTTGAATAAACATTTGTGAATAATTGGTAATTAATATAAATATTAGTTAAAATATAAATTAATTTGGAAATTTGAAAATAAGATAGATTGAAAATAGAATTTGAATTGGGATTTAAATGTAAATATCTTAGAAAATAAATTTGTATTTGGATTTTTGATATGATGTTAAATAAAATATTTCAAATAGATTTATAGTTATATAAAATATGAAATGAACATATAAACTTCTAGAAATAAATATTTGAGTTAAAGATAGAAATAAATATATAAGTGAAATAAAATACAAACAAATGCACTTATAAAATAAATAAGAAAATATAAATATATATAGAAATACAAGGCAAGTATTAAAGTTGAAAATAAAAATGTAAGTTAGAAATACATATTTAATTTGGAAATAGAAATAGTTATACATATAGGATAAATTAGAAAAAAAATGTAAACATATTAAAATAAATTTAAACAACATGTAAAAATAAGAATGTCATCTATATTACAAAGCAAAGAAAATACATTCAAGTATGCAAACATGAATATATAGAGATAGGCTAGAAAACAAGTAAACATAAAGCAGGATTACTTAAGCCACCAAACAAAACAAATATGCATAGTCAACAAAATAAATTTTATCAGCCTGGTCGACAAACAAAGTGAGAAATATAAGTATACTCAACTATAAGTATCTTTGAACTTGAAGAAAAAAAATGAAGAAAACAAATGTGCATATGTATTAGCTTGCAAATGCAGATACAAATATATATTCAAGTGTGAAACCAGACAAAGTTTAATTAATGCAAGATATTCTTATTACACTATATATATCATATCAACCTCCACCATAAAAATATCTCTGATCTTAATTAGTACAAAGATTTTTATCACCTGTATTGTACAAGATAAAATATTTACCTTGTAAACTTGCTTTCTTATTTATCAATCCCTTATATATATATATATATATATATATATATATATATATATATATATCAACTTTTCCTCAATTTAGTTCGTGCTGAGTAAAAACTAAAGTAAGCTTCATTTAAAACTTAAACAAAATATTTAACATTCAACAAGGCAACCCAATAAATCAGAGATTCAAGAAGTAGGAATTCCAGGTTGCAAAAATTTCTCAGCCTGTGCTAATGAAGAGGCTCTGTTCTTTCTTAAATCGCGGTGAGTAACTTCATTTTTCTTTTAAAACTGTAAGTATCTGAAATTTTTGCAAGTTTAAGTTTGGGAATATGAATGTTGAACTTTGTTTCTGAGCATGTATGTGAGTATATATGCCTGTATATTGTGAGGCATCTCTGTTTTTTTGTTTTCTTTTAGACCAGATATGCAAATAAATTCGTTTCTCTTGATCTAACAACTATTAGCACTTGGAATATAAACAAAAACTATTTGTTATAGCATTTATTAAAGTTTAAAAATTTGTTTGGGTTAAAACAATTTGTAAATATCTCTGAAAACTAAAGAAATCTGAGTAAACTTTAAACTGGTCGAATTTCAAACATTTTAATTCACGAATTCAAGTATATAAATTGGATTCTCATACCTAAACATGATTTTTAAAACAGAAATCATAATTTTTAGAGCTAAGTTTAGACAGCAGTTCGTGGATGAGCGGGAAACGATTTTCGACCAATTGCCGGCGATACGTTGAACTGGAAGGTTCGGGCTTGCTCATGGTGATGGAGGATCCTAGGGTGGTGGTAGGAAAAATGGTCGGAGGTGGCCTCGACTAATGTGGTGACGGCAGCAAGAAATTTCTTTTTGTAAACCTAGTTTTGATGTGCATTGGTATCTCGATTCGTTCGTCTTCCTAGTTGATCGAGTGCAGCAAAACTCGAGGGGATGAACGCAGGAAGGTAGGCAAAGGTTTGGCCGAGGTTTCAGCAACTCTGGTGGTCGGGGGTGTGCCGGCGAAGTGATTACCAGGTTGAAGTGTTGTCTCTGATAATGGGCTCCAGGTTTAGTTTGAAACTCGAATTCAATTTCGAGGTTTGGAGGAAGATTTGATGATTGAGTTGGAGTTTGGGAATGATGGTCGATGGGGGGTGATCGCTAAAGTTGATCGGAAGTGATCAAAGCCACCGTGCACATGCACGGTGGACATTTCTGGTGAATATTGATTTTTGGTGGCAGGAGAGGAGTCACTCGAGTTTTGCTCGAGACGTTGAGGGTTTTACTCGAAGTTATCTTGTTTTGGACTCGAGGAAAGATTTGGGTGGCTCGAGTCATATGTGTGGTTACAAGCTCCATACCTGTAGCATTTCTTTTAAAATTTAAACTGGATTTTTAAATTGTAAAGTAGGATTTAAAACAAGTTTAAATCTCAGTTTGATCTAATTAGGTTAGATTAAATCTCAGTTTCAAAAATAAATATAGTTTTAAAGATTTGAATTATTTTAACACCCTTAAATGTTTAAAATAGTTTGAATAAAAAAAATAAAAAAAAATAAAGTTTAAATTTTAATAAGTTTAAATAACTTGAATAATAAATTAAATTTTAAATTGATTTAAAATTAAAATGAAAGTGGGTTTTAAATCCTTTTAATTTCTATTATAAGATAAATAATTCATTAACGTGTGAAAGAAAGGAGAAAGAGGATTTTTGAAATTGCTTCGAACTTTAGATAATTTGTTTTCATTTTAAATCATAAATTTAAAATGAAATTTTAAAGGTAAAACTTGAAAGTAATGTGTTTTAAATACCTTATTAATGATAATTTGATCATTAATAAGAAAAATGTTTTTATCTTTAAATAAATGAAGATTAATAATTTGTAATTATTAAATTAATTAAAATGGATAAGTAATGATTTGGATTAATTAATTTAATAATTAAAGGTTTAAATCAATTGATTGAGGGTTGAGATAGTTGATTGAGGATAAATAAATTGGCTATTAAAGATCATTAATTAAATAAGATTTGAATTTTTAACTAATGATTAGTAATTAATTAATCAATTAATTTAGGATTAATTAAGTTATAGTAAACACTTAAATTAATCAAATAATTGGGATTAATGAATAAATTATTAAAGATTCATTAAATTGTAATTATCAATAAGTCATTTACTTTAGAAAAGTAATTAAAGAATTGTTATTAGTTAATAAAGGTCATTTACTAAGATTATTTGAATAATCAATCAATGTGATAAAATTTTCATAATTACTTTAGATTAATTAATATAATAATCATTGGTGAAGTGTAATTATTTAACGGAAATAATTAAGGAATTAATTATTCAGTGTAATTAATTGAGTATAATTAATTAATTATTCAACGTAATTAATTGAGTATAATTAATTAATTATTGATTTACCATGACTAGCAAATTTATTCATAGAAATTTATCTGATTTAAAATAACCAGATAATTAAATTGATCCTACTTATGGATGTTTGGATTATATTGGATGTGGAATTGTTTGATATTTTTGATATGTGATGCTTTGTGATATATCCTGATTTGTGTCGTGATCTGTAATTTATTTATCTAGGATGACTGTAATTTAATTATCTGTGATATATATATCTGTAATTTGTGAATATAGGATAAGCGTTATAGTTTATACCGCTTATCAAACATATATTGTTATATTTTAATCTGTGATGATTGAATGTTGTTGCACTATTGTGTAAAACCACTGGACTACACCATACACACACGAATATGGATTTCACGTGGAAATCGGTTAAATCACAGATTTTTGACAATTTTAAAGATTTAAATTCTTGAACCCAAAATAGATTTGGAATTGGAATTAAGAGCTTTTGAAAACGAGTTTCAAGAATAAAAGCTATTTCAAATAACTTAATAAAACTTGAAATTTAAATAATTTGATTTAAATTTGTATTCAATATTTGAAATTGAATTCAATGATTCAGAAATTATGGTTTAAAAAGGTTATACATGTTATAAAGGCATTTACATGGGTTTTTAACCATTTAAAAGTGTGGTTTTGGAAATCTAAATTTAAAACCAAGTTTTATACTTGAATGGCTTTAACCTATGTAAATTGTAATCAGTTTTTCCCAAACGAAAACCATTTGTTTCGTATAATAATAGCTTCTATAAAAGGAAAGAATTTCCAATTTGTATCGAAAGATTTCAAGTTTTGAAGTGAAATTGTAAATAGTTGGAAAAACTATGAATTAACCTTTGTGAAGATGATTAAATCTTGTTTTGAAATTGGAAAAGTATATCCTTTGTATAAAAGATTTGGAAATTGAAATAGTTTTGAGAACCTATGAATGAATCTTTGTGAAACTGGGTAAACCTTGTGAAATGAATCTTTTGTTTAAAACGATTTGAAATTGTAATTTGTTTAAACCATTTAAAAGAAAGGGTTTGGGTAATAAGTTGTGACTTAATTGAAATCCCATATATGGTTTTATTATTTGCGTTCACTATTCGGTTTAGCTAGGAGAGGACCTTTGTGTCATATAACCCATTCCAAATAGTGATACGACGTATATGGATAGCATTTAAAGACCGGTGGTGAAGATCAGATACTTTCGAAAACGAAAGGATTACCGTCGAATGTCTCTGCATCGGCTGATCCTCGGTATAAAGATTTTAGCACCCTTTGTGATGGGAAGCCCGGACGTGATTAGAAATTATCCGGATTTGCAACGACTTCTTTTGAAGTGCCTTCGGTTCTGTTCGAACCCGGAACAGACTTGTATGGTTGTGTGTCTGACATTACACTTTGAAATATAAAGTAAATTTCTTTCAAATACATATCTATTGGTGGCGGAGATTTATTCTCTTAGCTTAACACCCTTCTCTGAGACATACGAACTCAGAGGTTATGTAGTTGAAGGTTATCAGCGATATACTCCCAATTTGGTAATGTGACATGCTGAGTGCTGCTTTGTGATGATCATATGTTGATCATTTGTTGATCAAAGCAAGGCTTTGTGAAAAGGCGTAGCTTTGTGGACGAGACTTATTCGGACCTCACAACCCGAAAATGGTTGAAACAGGAAAGATGCGGCAAGGTTATGAGGGTCACGCCCTTTAGGGTATGTCATATCCTTCTGGAAAAGGGTGGTATCAGGTATGGAGCCCTGATATTTAACCTATGTGGTTGCTCCAATCTCATTACTTTGTGGTTGTTGCTTTGTGAAGCGCCTCAGATAAAGGTTGCAAACGACCGGGGGGTCGCATATTCATGTAGTAGTTACCTAGTTACAAAGGTAACCCGGCCTTGTGTTGACAAAGAGCTAGTTAGTTCTCGGGACGTCCCTCTAGAGGCATACCCATTGACAGTTGGAAGTTTCTTAGCTTGACCATTTGTTGGAAATCCAATCAAATAATACATGCCCTTTACGATTGTAGTTGTATTACCTGCCACCTCAGGTGGCAGCTATAGCAGGCATAATATAATAGTACCTATGCTTGCTACGATTAATATTATATTTTCGAAATGTCTTCCACACTATGCACTAACAATAATATCAAATGATTTTGCATAGTAAGCATGTTTGGCTATCATAAGGAGAAATCTCCCCCATGTGTGCGATTGCATTGTGTGTGTGCCGGGAGGCCTTATGGTAGTTTCATTTTCCAAAAAGCTTTGCGAATTTCATTTTATTTAGTTTTTCAAAACCGAATGTTTTTGTTACTCACACCAGTCCCATGAATGACTTGTAATTTATTGTTCCCTTCCTAAACTCTGGGTGCCCATAATTTTCCACACGGGCAGTCTAAAGTTGGGTTTTTCATATATTCAGGTTTAGTAGATTATCTGGAGCTAGTTCAGTGTTGGAGTTCCTGCACCGGAGTTACTTATCTTTGTGCATCGTGATGATGGTTCGAGATTGATGTCAAAGTTGTTAGACTCATTCTCGTTTACAGAGTATTTGGAGTTATCATCTATGTTATTTTCGCTGTATCATTATTATTGCCTCTGATATTGTTATATCATACAGATACCATTGTTGTATATCATTCTGGATATTGCATTTATTGGAGTTGGATATGATATCTATTTCTTTATTCCGCTATGTTGTTATACTTACTGTGTTATAAGCTCTGGCACGAGTCGAATTCCAACGATTGAATCTGTGGCATTTGAGTACAAGTTAAGTACGGGTGCCGATTTTCGAACGCTGAAATTTGGAACGTGACAATTTGGTATCAGAGCTAAGGTTAAACTTTAGCTCAGGAGTATAACACATTAAGTGACTCATTAGAGATAGGGTGAAGTATACCCTGGAATGAGTATCCCTAAGATATCCGTTCGAACGCCTTAGTAAATTATCTTACAATCCACTGATAGTGAGTATGAAGGCAAGAAGAGGATGAGATAGGGGACAGGGGAATACCACTACGTAATGGTCAATACCCTGTAACAACAAGGAAACAATCTTTTCTCTATCAATCTCTTTTGTTAAGTATCACTTTTCTCAATTCTTCGATAATTCCTGGTAGATCCAGGAAGGAGATTCGATATATTAATAGGAACATAAACTCCAAATAGGCTAGAATTGTTTGTTTGGAAGTATTGGTTGCCTTGTTTGCTTTGGTTGCTATGGTTGATAGGTATACTTTGGTTTTTTAAACTAAAAGTTTTGAAATTGTATCCATATATCTGTCTATTCTTTGGGTCCCAATATATTCTACGAATGGTTATTTATCCTTTCGAACTAACCAATGCCTTTGCATATTTCGTAGATCTGGATAACCCGAGTATCTTATGAAGTGTTGAATAGATTCGTTCCCGTATCTATTAGTGATATTCTGATTTGGTAAGCCAAATGCAGAACAGATATTCAGTTTGATTTGATGAAATATTCTTCATCAATTTTTGTGTCTCCTTGGCAAATTTCAAGGACAAAATTTCTAAATGGGGGAACCTATAACGATCTCGAGTTTTAATTAAGTTTAAATTGTTAATTAATTTGATTTTTGAATAAACATTTGTGAATAATTGGTAATTAATATAAAATATTAGTTAAATTATAAATTAAGTTGGAAATTTGAAAATAAGATAAATTAAAAATAGAATTTGAATTGGGATTTAAATGTAAATATCTTAGAAAGTAAATTTGTATTTGGATTTTTGATATGATGTTAAATAAAATATTTCAAATAGATTTATAGTTATATAAAATATGAAACGAACATATAAACTTCTAGAAATAAATATTTGAGTTAAAGATAGAAATAAATATATAAGTGAAATCAAATACAAACAAATGCACTTATAAAATAAATAAGAAAATATAAATATATATAGAAATACAAGGCAAGTATTAAAGTTGAAAATAAAAATGTAAGTTAGAAATACATATTTAATTTGGAAATAGAAACAGATATACATATAGGATAAATTAGAAAAAAAATACAAAGTAAACATATTAAAATAAATTTAAACAACATGTAAAAATAAGAATGTCATCTATATTACAAAGCAAAGAAAATACATTCAAGTATGCAAACATGAATATATAGAGATAGGCTAGAAAACAAGTAAACATAAAGTAGGATTACTTAAGCCACCAAACAAAACAAATATGCATAGTCAACAAAATAAATTTTATCAGCCTGGTCAACAAACAAAGTGAGAAATATAAGTATACTCAACTATAAGTATCTTTGAACTTGAAGAAAAAAAATGAAGAAAACAAATATACATATGTATTAGCTTGCAAATGAAGATACAAATATATATTCAAGTGTGAAACCAGACAAAGTTTAAATAATGCAAGATATTCTTAGTACACTATATATATCATATCAACCTCCACCATAAAAATATCTCTGATCTTAATTAGTACAAAGATTTTTATCACCTGTATTGTACAAGATAGAATATATACCTTGTAAAACTTGCTTTCCTATTTATCAATCTCTTATATATATATATATATATATATATATATATATTAATTTTTCCTTATTTCAGTTCGCGCTGAGTAAAAACTAAAGTAAGCTTCATTTAAAACTTAAACAAAATATTTAACACTCAACAAGGCAACCCAATAAATCAAAGATTCAAGAAGTAGGAATTCCAGATTGCAAAAATTTCTTAGCCTGTGCTAATGAAGAGGCTCTGTCTTTCTTAAATCACGGTGAGTAACTTCATTTTCCTTTTAAAACTTTAAGTATCTGAAATTTCTGCAAGTTTAAGTTTGGAAATATGTATGTTGAACTTTGTTTCTGAGCACGTATGTGAGTATATATGCCTGTATAATGTGAGGCATCTCTGTTTTTTTGTTTTCTTTTAGACTAGATATGCAAATAAATTCGTTTCTCTTGATCTAACAACTATTAGCACTTGGAATATAAACAAAAACTATTTTGTTAACGCTGAAAAGTGAACGCTAACACCCTGGTGTGTGTGTAGTAAAGTTGTGAAAGCACCACCCGTGATACGGGAACAAGAAGTAAGCAGTAAAATAACAGAAAAGCAGTAAAAGACAGCGATTTTATAGTGGTTCGACTTAAGATTGAGCCTACGTCCACTTTGAATTCCTTTATTGCTGATTTTGATTACAAATTCATACAATGCACTCTAAAACACGATACACTTCAATCACAGAAACATTCTAGACTAATAGCTCAAACTTTGATGATAAGATCTGTTGAATCCATGTTGGATGTGCGAAATCTCTTTCGAAGCTTGTTGTAGTGTCTTGAATGTTTGGAGTTCTTCAAGTGTTAGGCGAGTTGAGAATTCTGCAGAGTAATGACGCTTCAGAAAATGATCAGCCAAAAGTCCCCCTCATGTTGAAGGTAGCGCTGTATTTATAGAGAAGTCTGGACAGGTATTTTTGCCAAGTCCTAAGTCGTGGCCGACTTAAGATAAGTCGTGAGTCGTAGCCGACTTAGCAGGTAAGTCGTGAGTCATGGCTGACTTAGCAGGTAAGTCGTGAGTCGTGGTCGACTTAGCAGGTAATAGTATCAGTGAAGCGGCATAAGTGTCTCGGCATTGGATTTTATCTCGGTAGCTTTAGGTCGTGGTCGACTCAAACTAAGTCGTGTGTCGTGGTTCAACTGGTAGGCTTGCTCATTTCGAATAATAACACAAGTCCTAACTCGCTGACGAGCTAGGAGGCCACCGTGTTCAATAAGAAGCAGCACTTCATTTGCTTAAGTCGTTCACGACACATGCTAGGTCGTAAGTCGTAGATAGCCTTAAGTCGTCAACTGGTTGAAACGACCAACACCTTTAAGTCGCCGAGGCCATTAAGCTATTAACTCCTTAAACCGTTAAGTCGTAGACTTCCTTAAGTCATAAGTCGCCTTTGTAGTTGCCGTTGCCTTCTTTAGGTCGTTACCTCCCTCAGGTAGTTAAGTCGTGGAGTACTTTGAGCTGTTAATTCGTCCAGACCTTAAGTCATTAAGTCATCTACACCTTAACTCGTTAAGTCGTTCACGCCTTAACTCGTTAAGTCGTCCAGACCCTAAGTCGTAGGTCATGAAGTATTCTGAGTTGTTGGGTCGACCAATTCTTGACTCGTTAACTCGTGTACCCTGCTTGAGTCGCATACCTTGCTTGAGTCGTCCAATTCTTAAGTCGTAAACAAATTGAGGGTTAACATTTGCCCTTCGAAGTACACGCCTAAGTCGTAGGTCGTGTGCTTCGACTCATCTTAACTCGCATGTGCCGATTCGAGTTCCACTGCCCCGAGATATAAAAGGCTTGAGTCGTTCCTCCTACTTCCTTCTTCTCACTTGCTCTGTCATTTGAAATCACCATTGACATAATTCCATGCTTTCAGAGACGAATTCCAACCAATCAGTCACCGATCATCTTTCCGTTATACTACGTAAGTGAATCCGGTCATCGTTCACCCACGTCCATTGTCGAATTGCTAACTCCCCATTTTCCGACTTCAATTCATTTTTTGGTACCGCGTTTCATTACGAATAATGTTTCAATCGATCTGTGATTGCCATCGATCATGTTGTGGTTGTGATAGAGCAGTAGTGTATCGGATTCATGTCAAATCTGAGGCAATTCGAATTGGTTTTTGGGTGATTCAATGGTGTGATGGAACGAGGATCGTTGTTGACTGAGAGGCTATTGGGTTAACGGGTTAGGAGTTAGAAGCGTAACGGGTTAGGAGTTAGGGAGAAAAGTCGGTTGGTCAAATGGAGTGAGATATAGGCTTGGTCATGACTTAGCAATTTCGTGCGACCCAGTGACTTCCACGACTTAACTCTGAACCGTCCTAGCAGCTTTTGCGACCTAAGCTTTGAGTCGTGGCCGAGTTAGAACTTGGAGAATTTTCTCACTGTTTTGAACCGAAGTTTTCCTTCTTTTCCACTACTTACGACTCAAAGCACTGCCGACTTAAAGCATCAACGACTTAAAATTGAAGCGACTTAATTTGCCTCATAATCCTTAGGTCGTGAACGGGTTAGCCAGAGAACCAACGACTTAACTTAACCCGTAGGAGAAATTCCTAAGTCGTCGGCGAGTTAACACTTGATATTCCTAAACTTTGGATTGCTTGAACCTTGAACTGTTTAGTCTTTAAACTGTAGAACTTTGCTGCATTCTTTCACAGATCACTTTAACTTGCAAGCTAACAATCTGTTTAACATTTACAGAAAATTGGGACGAATATACTGCCACTGACTGCCCACATCAAATGACAGATTAGTTAATAACGAATAATCAACTTAAATAGATTGTGTGAACGAAGTGCTTTAAATCAACGAATACAAGCAAAGTATTAAAGCAACATTGAAATAGTCAACTGAAAATGACCGGTTTGCACTAATACTGTACCTGAACTTTAAATTAACAAATCCTGAAATTTGGTAATCAATCAATTGTCGACTAGTTCAATTCCAGTTATATTTACTTGTTATCTTTATTAGTTCTGCACAACACTTCACACTTTTTAGGAAACGTGCACCTTCATATTTGAATATCCAGTTGCTTGTGTAGAATGACCTCTCGGCAAGAAGATATAACAGTCCAGGCTGAAGAGACCACTTTTATCCAGCTCCATTAGTCAATCCTCCAGAAAGAGCCCCTACCACTTTATCGTACAAAGTTTTTCGGCGGTTGTGCGCTCAGTTTGGCATTGCTGAAGCTGATGCCATTCTTCCTGAGAAAAGTAACACTGCTGATGTAGCACCTCCTGGCTTTGTAGCGGTCAATCGACAAATGTGCCTGAGCGGGGCCATTCCCCCTTTCAACAACTTTTTCCAGCATCTTCTTCGTCAACTGGCCAGCTCTCCATTCCAGCTACACCCTAATGGTTATGCCATTCTAATGGGGTTGTGTGTGCTGTTCGGGGGAACTCTTGACCGACTTCCGAACTTTGACGAGATTTGCTACTTATGCTCTTTTACCAGAACCAAAGATCACCCTTCTATCACTGTCGTGAGAAGCGCCAGAAATCGTAAATTGATTGTTGGCCTTCCTGATAGTGCTCACGGGTTTTTAACTCAATTCTTTTACGTTCGCTGTCCCCCAGGGTTTTATGCTGTGTGGAGGGAAGGAAGTAAGATTATCTATCTTTACTTCTTCTATTCTCTGAGTTTTGTGAAGTTCAAATTGCCAAGTGTTAATTTCGCTTTTTCATTTCAGCGCTCCCCCCTCCTTCTAGGGATCCCAGCCACAAGCCAACTCTGGAGAGGTTTATGGCCGTACCAGTTGAAGAGCGGGACGTGAAATTTTTGTTGAAAAACGAATTTTTTTACCAGTTTGGACTTCTTCACCCTTCTCGCTCCACTCAGCCTTACGAAGTCCCCGACTCTCCTACGGAGGCACCAAATGCCCCAATTTCTGTTGAAGAACTCACGCTGAAGGTGCCTGCTACTGAAACCTCATTGGTGAAGTGCCCCACTCTTACTGATGTTGTGGGACCGTCTAGCAAATCTACGCTCTTTCCGGTTATCGAAAAGGAGGAGCCTCCTCAATGCCCCGAGAAGGCATCTAATGAAGGGGTTGAGAAAGAGAGTTCCGCCCTACATGACGGCGAAGACATTTTTGGGGATCTTAGCGACTTAATGGTGACTTCACAGGAGCTATTTAAAAATGGCGCTTCAAAAGCTATTTCCCCTGCTGTCAAGGCGACTTCTTCTTTACAACAAGTTTCGACGCCTTCTATACAAGCCGTCGCCATTCCCACACCAAAGAGTGGTTTGTAGTTTGACGCGCGTAGCTTGCACGCCACACACACTTAGGATTTTTTACAATTAAATGCACTTGGATTCTTTACTTTGAAGATTTTTAACATTTATCTCTTTTTCATTTCCAGATTCTCCGATGGGTCGCAGCGGTTCCTACTATGACGACTTCCGACGCCATGGGGGGCGCGACTCTTATGACTTCAGACGCTACCTCACTTCCCGCCAGGAGACCGATGAAGAAAGGGCCATTAGAAAAGCTCGCGAAAGGCGGGATTATGAAGAGCGCCGCAGGAGAGAAGATGAACACCATGATTCATTCCGAAGAGAAGATGATTCTCATAAGAGGAAATCTTATTATGATAAAGGAAAAAGTCACGTTGCTGGTGATTCAAGTAAACGAACCAAGCTTAGTGATTCTTCCATCATTTCTGAAAAGCCTGACGCTCCCATTCCTTCTGACTTGCCTGGTGATTCTCCTGCTCTTGAGAAGTCTGACATTCAAACAATCATCAACAGGCCTCAATATCAAGTCAAGGATGCCCCACTTACACTTCAGAGCCGATTTCCGAATTGGTGTTTAAAGGGGGTCCGTTTTGACTTAGACTTAGTGCCAATCGATAAGCAGGCGATGTTGAGAAATCTTGATGTTGTCAGACTTGATATCGAAAAGATGTCTGGGTGGCAGAAATTGGTTGATGAGCTTCAGAGAGTTAATCGCATGAACCTTGAAGCCATGTTGACCATGGAGAGCGACAAGTCAGAGTGGGATAAAATTTGCAAACCGCATGGTGCGGAAATGGCAAGTATTACTGAAGATCATGCAAGACTCGAGTCTGAAGTTGAGAGACTAAAAAATGAGATTGCTACTTCTTCCACTTCCTTTACTCAAAAGGAAGAAGTTCTTCAAAAGCAAGTACGGGATGCTCACGCCGCTCAGCGAGATGCTGAAGCGAAACTTGAAGCAGAGCAACATGTTACTAGGAAATATCGTGCTGACGCCGCTCAGCTTCGGGAGAAAGTCAGCTCCCAAGACTTGGAAATCATAAAGCTGCAATCTCAATTGCTAAGGGCTGAAAAGGAGCGCAATGAGGCTATCGCCGGCAAAGCTGCAGTCGAACAATCTCTTGAAACAACCAAAGCCAACATTAGCTCCACTTTATTTGACTTTTATGTCCATAGCGTTTTGGGGCATGGAAGTCTCTCCTTTCTGGGGCCAAAATATGAAATTACTTTGGCTGAAGTGTGGGAAGTGATTATCGACATGCTCGGAGGGGCTGGCTACGGTGAAGCGGATCTTGAAGCCATTTATCTAAACGATGAGTCCCGTGCCGCTCTAGCTAAAGGAATAGAGCAACTTGCCCAAGCATGAGCCGAAGCGACGGGAGAGAAGCGTTCCAAAAGAGAAATACTTCCTACTGCCCTTGTTCATACTTCGGTTTCGGCTGATGTCGATATTCTTGGCTCCAGTTCACATTCTTCGCCTCCTGCTAAAGTCGATGCTGAAATTGTTACTACTCCCACCGAGGAAGAGGCTCAGGAAGATATTGAGGCTCAGAAATTCGAGATTGATCTTGCAAAACCGACCTCTCCAAGTAACTTTGACGTTGACCCGGTTCCAGTCAATCACTTATTCGATTCAACTGAGCTTGATGAACTTCTTACATATTACTTAAGCTTTGATGAGCCAACATCTTCTCTTTTTACGAAGAATATTGATTTTAACTTCTTTTCTTCTGTAGCAGTGGCACCGAATACTGCACAAACTTCCACTCCTCTAGTTGCTGTTCCTCCATCTTCTCAAGTTACTCCTCCTTCTGCTTCCCAACCAGGATCACAGCAAGAAAAAATTGAAGCTCTTCAAGGCCTGGATGATCCAGCTGCTTCGCAAGAGCAGATGGCGGAAGATCTTGAGGACAACGAGAAGACCCCGGAGCAGTCCCTTCATGATGACACGCAGCTTTCTGCACTGCTTACTACTCCGGGAAGTGAGTCTTCTTCGAAGAGGAAAGGGAAGCGTGCCATGAAGAAGAAGAAGAAAAGCACTTCCGCTGGTGAAGAAAAGGTGGAAGAAGATCCGGCTACCCGTCCTTCTCCCTCCTTCCCGAACCGCCCACGCCGGCTTCAGAAATTAATCATCAGGCCGGGCAAGAGTTCTAAGGGTAGCGGAAAGAAGGAGTAGTGAGCTTGACTTTATGCTTCTTGTTTTTTGCTTTTTGCGTGTATTGACCGGAGATTGTGCGGGTACCGGTCCATGCTTTTTTGAGATCTGCATATGTAAAGAATTTTCACAGTATTGAATAAAATAATTCTTTTACTTGTCAAATTCTTATGTACTATTTCTTATTTTAGTGTAGAATAAACGGTTCTTTTTATTTGTACAAACTTTTGTCTGTTTTTGAGAATTCATTTATTACACATCTTTTTCGCATGATATTGTAATGAACTTGTGGTATGTTGCTTGAATACTACTTTTATTGATGTAGCTGTATTGTATAATGTTGCCCCTATACCACAAGTACATTGCAATATCTTTCTGCTTTAACGAGACTTATACTCTTATTTTGGAGAATAACTATTCCATTTTTGAGGAAACAATTATTCTTTTTCAATGGAGCGTGTCTCGTTTTTGGAGAAGTTTTTTTACGCTTCAACCTTCGGAGATGGTCACTTCATATTTCAGAGAAGTGTAGTCTCTTTCACGGCAAAGCGGGCCTCCGAAGAGGGCTTTATGTAGCATTTCAACTTTTAGGAAGAACTTTTTGAGATGAATAAGTTAATCTCCCTTTGAGAGTTGAATTGTGCCTCCGGAGAGGGCTTTTTGTTTGAGCATTCTATTTTGGGACATGCCTCCGAAGAGGGCTCCTCTGAAGAGTTGTGCCTCCAAAGAGGGCTTGTGCCTCCAAAGAGGGCTTTGTGCCTTCGAAGAGGGCTTGTGGTGCCTCGGGAGAGGGCTTTCGCCTCCGAAGAGGGCGTGTGCCTCCGAAGAGGGCTTATGGTGCCTCGGGAGAGGGCTTTCGCCTCCGAAGAGGGCGTATGTGCCTCCGAAGAGGGCTTGTGGTGCCTCGGTAGAGGGCTTTCGTCTTCGAAGAGGGCGTGTGCCTCCGAAGAGGGCTTGTGCCTCCGAAGAGGGCATGTGCCTCCGAAGAGGGCTTTTTGATTGCCTGAAAGTTACTTTCTCATGGTTGGATGGATCCACGGGGTGGACGCAAGTCGCTTGATTGGATGTTTGTTTGTAGAAACGATCGCAATCAATTAACAAGGGCCTTGTTCCTTCAGCTTGGGAAGGTGCCCCTCCGGTGGTTCCACCAATTTTTTTTGATTAAGGAAAGCACTTTCATTTTTTGGCCTGCCTCGTTAGAGGGTTTTATTGGCCTTCGGGGAGGAGCATCGGTTAGTTGATGTGCCAGGAAGGTTGTGTCTCAGGGGCGAGTGGGTCCACGGGACGGACGCAAGCTGCCTGATCGGATGCATCACGACCAGTTAGCAAGGGCCCTGTTCCTTCTGCTTGGGAAGGTGTCCCTTTGGTGGCTCTACCGGCCCTTTTATTGAGAGGCATTCCTCCTTTTGGCTGCTTTTGTGTTTGCCTGCCCATGTTTTCTCATCATCTGCTCATCAGCGATCCTTTATTATCGTTTCCAAGCGCATCTTCCTTCCTTTTGCAAGTAAATTGCTTTATCCGAAGAAGTGGACTTCACTGTTGAATGACTTCACGGGGCAAACGCAAGTTACCTAGTTGGATGTCTGTTTATATCGACGATCACAACCAGTTAACGAGGGCTTGATATAGTGGAGTCGCCAACTTTTTATGTGAAGTTCTTCTTGTATGGGATTTGAATCTGGAATTTTTCTTGCTTGGTTTTTGCTTAATAAGTGATTTATAGGGCTCGCTTGGCCTTGTGACGGGTAAGCCTTATTTTAATGGCATGCAATTTTGAATCGACATTTTAGCAATACATTTAAAGCATTTACATATCGAAATGAAACAGGCATTAAACAATAGTAAAGAACACAAGATTTATAGTGGTTCGGCCAAGAATCGGGCCTACATCCACTTTATAGCTTTTATTAATTTGCACTGATTTACAATGTCTTACAATCCAACTGATGCATCTATCACTATTTTACAATTTTGAGCAAAGCTTTTTTAAGTAAAATAAGGACGCAAATGGTTGCTGTTCCAGGCTCTTGGAATTGGATCTCCTTCGACAATTATGAGTTTGAAAGTGCCATCAAGGAGTTTATTGCCTATGACATATGGCCCTTCCCAGTTTGGCCCAAACACTCCAGTTGCTGTCATGATCCTTTTCAAGACTAAGTCTCCGACCTCGAAGCTGCGTTGGCGAACTTTAGAGTTGAAGTGCCTGGCTATTCTTTGCTGATAAGCTGAAATGCTAAGCCTAGCTTCTTCTCTTTTTTCATCAAGAAAATCAAGTGCTTCAAGTTGCAGTTTTTTGTTTTCAGCCTAGTTGAAATGAATTCTCCTGTGTGAAGGGACTTCTATGTCCACTGGAATCATCGCTTTTGATCCGTATGCTAATGAAAATGGAGTGTGCCCAGTCAAAGTTTTGTGAGTAGTTCTGTATGCCCTTAGTGCTAGTGGGAGCTTATCGACCCAACCAATTTTGCTCTTTCGAGTTGCTTTTTGATGGTTGACTTGATAATTTTATTCACTGCTTCCACTTGCCTGTTTGCCTGCGGATGAGCCACTGCTGAGAAGCTTTTTCGAATTCTGAACCGTTTGCAAAAGTCCTGGAATTCTCCACTTTCAAACTGAGTACCGTTGTCTGTGATTATCTTCTGCGGCACACCATACCTGCAAATGATATTTTTAGTTACGAAATTTATCATCTTTTTAGAGGTAATAGTAGCCAAAGGTTCAGCTTCAGCCCATTTAGTGAAATAATCAACAGCAACAATAGCATATTTGATTCCAGATTTAGCGATCAGTAAAGGTCCAATCAAGTCCATTTCCCAAATGGTGAACGACCATGGGATGACCATTTGCGTGAGCTCGGTGGAAGGCGCTTTTGGGATCTTTGCAAATCTTTGGCACTTGTCGCACTTTCGGGAGTAAATAGCAGCATCTCGATTAATGTCTGGCCAGAAATACCCATATCGGAGAACTTTCTTGGCTAGAGTTTGGCCACCTGAATGATCCCCACATTCTCCCCCGTGTACCTCAGCTAGAATCATCTTGGCTTCTTCCTTGGTTACACATCGGAGTAATGGAATTGAGAATCCCCGTCTGTATAATCGGCTATCTTGAATTATATATCTTGACGCTTTCCTTAACAGCTTTCGGCGTTCTTTAGAACTTTCTGGCAAGGAACCATTGAGTAGATATTTTTTGATTGGAGTCATCCACGATTCATGCTCTTGAGATGCAGTCATGATCCAATCAATATCCACCTCTTCAATGCTTGGAGCTGACAAAACCTCCACAGGGACTAATCCCAATAATTGAGCCTCTCCGAAACTTGAGTACTTTGCTAGAGAATTCGCCTTCATGTTTTCTGTCCGAGGAATGTGACTTATCGTGTAATGATCAAAATCTTCGAGGAGCTCACATGCCTTTGACAAGTATGCGGGCAGATTTCCACCTTTAGCTTGAAACTCTTTCTTTACCTGGCAAACAATAAGTTGGGAATCGCTGAAAACTTGTAACACTTTGATGTTCAGTTCCTTGGCAATTTTTAAACCGGCAATGAGAGCTTCATACTCCGCTTCATTGTTCGTCGTAGGAAATTCCAGTCTCAATGCATAACACAATGATCGTCCTTTGGGGGTTTCAAGCACGACTCCTACCCCCGAACAATAATCATTTCTTGCGCCGTCAACGTACAACTTCCACTGGATTGGAATGTCATAAGTTGTTTCTTTCTCACTGTCACCTTTATCAGTAGATTCCGCGATGAAATCCGCTAAAGCTTGTCCGTTGATTGCTCTTCGGAGATGGTAAGTGATATCATATTGGCTAAGTTCAATGTTCCATTTCAAAAGAAGACCCGAAGTTTCAGGACGAAACAGGACTTGCTTTAGAGGTTGATCGGTAAGGACTTTGATAGGATGTGCTTGAAAGTAGGGCCTCAACTTCCTGGAAGCAATTAACAAACAATAGGCAAGCTTTTCTATCTTTGAATAATTCACCTCTGCCCCAGTGAACCGTTTGCTGATGTAATAGACTAGACGTTGTATCTTCATATCTTCCCGTACAAGTGCTGCACTAAGAGCATGAGATGATATTACTAAATAGATGAAAAGGTCTTCACCATCAGTAGGCTTGGAAAGAACTGGGGGCGTTTCCATATGACGAATTAGCTCATCGAAAGAAGTTTGGCATTCGGGAGTCCATTCAAAAAATTTCTTTCCTTTCTTTAGAGCGTCAAAGAAGGGAATGCATTTGTCTGTGGCCTTGGAAATGAAATGACTCAGAGCAGCGACTTTCCCATTGAGGCTCTGCAGTTCTCTCTTTGTTTTAGGGGCTTTGACCTCTCTTAGAGCTGTGATTTGTGCAGGATTGGCCTCAATGCCCCTAGCGCTCACAATGAAACCCAAGAATTTTCCGGACTCTACCCCGAATGAACATTTCAATGGATTGAGCTTCATTCCGTACTTTCGAAGAATTGCAAACATTTCCGCCAAGTGGTCCATGCGGTCTACTGCTTTCTTTGACTTTACTAACATATCATCAACATAAAATTCCATAGTTCTACCAATCTGTGGTTTGAACATAGCATTGACGAGTCTTTGGTAGGTTGCGCCAGCATTCTTTAGTCCAAAAGGCATAACTTTATAGCAGTAGAGACCCACATCTGTGATAAAGCTTGTGTCTTCTTGATTTGGCTCATGCATCATAATCTGATTGTATCCAGAGTAAGAATCCATATTAGATAACAACTCATGCCCAGCTGTCCCATCCACCAACTGATCGATTCTAGGTAGCGGGAAGCAGTCTTTGGGGCAAGCTTTGTTTAGATCTAAAAAGTCGATGCATACCCTCCACTTTCCATTTGCCTTCTTAACTAGTACTGGATTTGAAACGCAATTTGGATAAGTGGATTCTCTGATGAAACCATTCTCCATGAGCCGATCAACTTCTTTCTTTAGCGCTGCTGACCTTTCTAGACCTTGGGTTCTTCTTTTCTGTTTCACTGGTGTGAATTTTGGATCGATATTCAGAGTAGGCACAGCAATTTCCGGAGAGATCCCACACATATCAGCGTGACACCAAGCGAACACATCCAGATTTGCTTTTAAAAATGATATCAACGTGTTTTGAACTGTTATGCTTAGTTGTGAACCCACATTGAGTACCTTGTTTGGGTCTTTCGAGTCAACAGGTATCGGTACCGTTACTTCCACAGGTACCACTCTATTCTCCCTTGCACTGGCTTTTCTAGGGTCCATTTCCTTCCTTGCATTGCTGTGTTCGCCAGTACAGGGGCCACTCTGTAGTTGCTACATGGTCGGTTCCTTGATGCGGAGCGGAGCTGCCGCATCTTTTCCCATCTCTCTTTTCCTGGCCTCTCGGAGCTCTACAAGATAACATTCTCGCCCTGCGTTCTGGTCTCCCTTAATGACAGCAACCCCATTATCAATGGGAAATTTCATTGTCAAGCACCATGGGGCGAGGACGGCCTTGAAAGCAGCAAGAGTAGGCCGACCCAAGAAAGCATTATAGGCGGAGAATCCATCAACAATTACAAAAGTTTGCTTCCGAACCACCTTCTTATGCCCATCTCCCAATTCGACAAACAAGTCCACTGTTCCCATTGGCTGTTTCGGCTCCCCTGTAAATCCGGCAATCTTCTGAGATGAAGCCTGTACGTCTGCCATTGGAATTTTCATTTGGTCAAATGTCTTTTTAAAGAGTATGTTGCATGAGGCGCCGCTATCAACCAGCACTCTCCTTACAATAGCCGGCCCAATTCCGACAGAGATGACCAAAGGGTCCTCGGTAGGAGCTTCCACACCAGCAGAATCCCTGGTTCTGAATATGATATCATCATGAAAAGTCTTTTGCTGCTTCAGAGGTGCAGCATCTTCCAAGACCAAGACACTTTCTTCAGTTGGGGCATACTTCAAAGCTCTAGCGTACCTTTCCATCTCACCCCAACTCCTGCCAGCCGGATGGGGTCCTCCTGTAATCACATTGATAACAGGTCTTTCTGTTTCTTGTGCAGCAGGTCTCTCTCCTGAACCAGATGAATGAGCAGGAAGTTGCTGCCCCTGGTTAGATGAAGATGGGTCTTTTCTGTTCCTTTTAACGTACTACTGCAACTTATTTTGTCTTAATAATTCCTCAATCAAGCTCTTTAGGTGGCAGCACTCGTTGGTATCATGGCCTGGTTGGTTATGAAATTGGCAAAATCTTCCGCTCTGAGCAGCATTTTTTCCAACCTTTACTGCCGGTGGCTTCGGATACTCAACAGCATCTTTAGTGGCGATGAAAATATTATCCGGTGTATCAGTTAGAGGGGTAAGATCTGAGGGTTTGAAAAAGCGGGGTTTCTTAATGTCCTTATGCTTCTTTCCACCATTACTCTCCCTCTTCTGATCTCCAGATTCTTTTTTGTTCTGAGCAGTAACATTATTTTCCACCTCTGTCGATGCAACTTTAGCTGTCGTGGGGAGATTTTCTAGGCGCATGAACTCATCATCCTTTTTGTAGAATTTTTCGAGTGAATTTGGTTCTTTCATTTTCAACCACTTTCCAAATTTGCTCGACTTGTCAATAGCCCGCATTAAGTAGGTTAAAACCATTCGCGGTTCTGCGTTATCAACTTCAGCTAGGGCTATATTGAAGCGATTCAAGAAGGATTTGATGGGTTCTCCAGGGTTCTGCTCGAGGCTCGAAAGAGACATTATATCCTTTGCTTTTGAAGCATACAATCTGAATTGTTCCTTGAATTTCCGAGTTAGATCGGAAAAATGATCAACAGATCGTACGGGAAGCTTGGTAAACCAGAGCAACGCCACTCCTTCCAAGTATACCGAGAAATACCGGCATTTAATCTCATCAGTTGCTCTAGGTAAATGGAGTTTTACTCGGAGCGAATCCCCAGTCGCTCTCATCTTCATTTCTCTGCATGCTTTCTTTCATTATCTGCCGAATCATGCCAGAAAGATATTCCTCATTATTTAGTGACTTTGCGGAGTATACTTCAGCCATTTTCTCGGAAGTTTGTCCGGGCAAATGCTCGCGGAGAACTGGCGATGGCCTGGTTCCTTCAGCCTGGAGAGGTGCCCCTTCAGTGGCACCTGATCCCCCTTGAGGAATATTTCTCCCTTCGGAGTTGTGAACAGCATCAATAAAGTATTCTTCATTATTCACCGGCCTTTGATTGGCCACGAGCAAAGCGTTTAACTTTTCCATCATTAGAGTATTCTGAGTTTCGATTTGCTGATACAGTCCAGATACAGCAGCATCTAGCTCCTCTCGCGTCACTCCGACGCTTGGAGCTGCCTGACTTGGAGAAGGAGAAGTGGCAGTGTTGTCGCGAACATCATCAGATCTGATAGACTTGCGTTTTCTTCCAGGAGCCATTATGTCTGACAATCTTCTGGTCTTGAAAGAAACTCTTTCAACGAACTTTTGTGAAGCAATGGTGAATACATTCCTGAGTTGGGTTCTCAGTGAAAGCACCAAAATGTTAACGCTGAAAAGTGAACGCTAACACCCTGGTGTGTGTAGTAAAGTTGTGAAAGCACCACCCGTGATACGGGAACAAGAAGCAAGCAGTAAAATAACAGAAAAGCAGTAAAAGACAGCGATTTTATAGTGGTTCGGCTTAAGATTGGGCCTACGTCCACTTTGAATTCCTTTATTGCTGATTTTGATTACAAATTCATACAATGCACTCTAAAACACGATACACTTCAATCACAGAAACACTCTAGACTAATAGCTCAAACTTCGATGATAAGGTCTGTTGAATCTATGTTGGATGTGCGAAATCTCTTTCGAAGCTTGTTGTAGTGTCTTGAATATTTGGAGTTCTTCAAGTGTTAGGCGAGTTGAGAATTCTGCAGAGTAATGACGCTTCAGAAAATGATCAACCAAAAGTCCCCCTCATGTTGAAGGTAGCGCTGTATTTATAGAGAAGTCTGGAAAGGGATTTTTGCCAAGTCCTAAGTCGTGGCCGACTTAAGATAAGTCGTGAGTCGTGGCCGACTTAGCAGGTAAGTCGTGAGTCATGGCCGACTTAGCAGGTAAGTCGTGAGTCGTGGCCGACATAGCAGGTAACAGTATCAGTGAAGCGGCATAAGTGTCTCGGCATTGGATTTTATCTCGGTAGCTTTAGGTCATGGTCGACTCAAACTAAGTCGTGTGTCGTGGTTCAACTGGTAGGCTTGCTCATTTCGAATAATAACACAAGTCCTAAGTCGCTGACGAGCTAGGAGGCCACCTTGTTCAATAAGAAGTAGCGCTTCATTTGCTTAAGTCATTCACGACACATGCTAGGTCGTAAGTCGTAGATAGCCTTAAGTCGTCAACTGGTTGAGTCGACCAACACCTTTAAGTCGCCGAGGCCATTAAGCCGTTAACTCCTTAAACCATTAAGTCATAGACTTCCTTAAGTCATAAGTCGCCTTTGTAGTTTCCGTTGCCTTCTTTAGGTCATTACCTCTCTCAGGTAGTTAAGTCGTGGAGTACTTTGAGCTGTTAAGTCGTCCAGACCTTAAGTCTTTAAGTCATCTACACCTTAACTCGTTAAGTCGTTCACACCTTAACTCGTTAAGTCGTTCACGCCTTCACTCGTTAAGTCGTCCAAACCCTAAGTCGTAGGTCGTGAAGTATTCTGAGTTGTTAGGTCGACTAATTCTTGACTCGTTAACTCGTGTACCCTGCTTGAGTCGCATACCTTGCTTGAGTCGTCCAATTCTTAAGTCGTAGACAAATTGAGGGTTAACATGTTTGTTATAGCATTTATTAAAGTTTAAAAATTTGTTTGAGTTAAAACAATTTGTAAATATCCTTGAAAACTAAAGAAATCTGAGTAAACTTTAAACTGGTCGAATTTCAAACATTTTAATTCATGAATTCAAGTATATAAATTGAATTCTCACACCTAATAATGATTTTTAAAACAAAAATCATAATTTTTAGAGCTAAGTTTAGAGAGTAGTTCGTGGATGAGTGGGAAATGATTTTCGACTAATTGCCGGCGATACGTTGAACTGGAAGGGTCGGGCTTGCTCATGGTGATGGAGGAGCCTAGGGTGGTGGTAGGAAAAATAGTCGGAGGTGGCCTTGACTACTGTGGCGATGTCAGTGAGAAATTTCTTTTTGTAAACCTAGTTTGGATGTGCATTGGTATCTCGATTCGTTCGTCTTCCCCAGTTGATCGAGTGCAGCAAAACTCGAGGGGATGGACGTAGGAAGGTAGGCGAAGGTTTGGCCGGGGTTTTAGTAACTCTAGTGGTCAGGGGTGTGTCGGCGAGGTGATTCCCAGGTTGAAGTGTTGTCTCTAATAATGGGTTCCAGGTTTAGTTTGAAACTCGAATTCAATTTTGAGGTTTGGAGGATGATTTGATGATTGAGTTGGAGTTTGGGAATGATGATCGATGGGGGGGTGATCGCCAAAGTTGATCGAAGGCGATCAAAGCCAACGTGCACGTGCACGGTGGACATTTCTGGTAAATATTGATTTTTGGTGGCAGGAGAGGAGTCACTCGTGTTTTTCTCGAGACGTTGAGGGTTTTACTCGAAGTTATCTGGTTTTGGACTCGAGGCAGGATTTGGGTGGCTTGAGTCATATGTGTGGTTACAGGCTCCATACCTGTAACATTTCTTTTAAAATTTAAACTGGATTTTTAAATTGTAAAGTAGGAATTAAAACAAGTTTAAATCTCAGTTTGATCTAATTAGGTTAGATTGAATCTCAGTTTCAAAAATAAATACAGTTTTAAAGATTTGAATTGTTTTAACACCCTTAAATGTTTAAAATAGTTTGAATAAAAAAAAAGTTTAAATTGTAAATATGTTTAAATAACTTGAATGATAAATTAAATTTTAAATTGATTTAAAATTAAAAGGAAAGTGGGTTTTAAATCCTTTTAATTTATATTATAAGATAAATAATTGATTAACGTGTGAAAGAAAGGAGAAAGAGGATTTTTGAAATTGCTTCAAACTTTAGATAATTTGTTTTCATTTTAAATCTTAAATTTAAAATGAAATTTTAAAGGTAAAACTTGAAAGTAAAGTGTTTTAAATACCTTAATTTGATCATTAATAAGAAAAATGTTTTTATCTTTAAATAAATGAAGATTAATAATTTGTAATTATTAAATTAATTAAAATGGATAAGTAATGATTTGGATTAATTAATTTAATAATTAAAGGTTTAAATCAATTGATTGAGGGTTGAGATAGTTGATTGAGGATAAATAAATTGGTAATTAAAGATCATTAATTAAATAAGATTTGAATTTTTAACTAATGATTAGTAATTAATTAATCAATTAATTTAGGATTAATTAAGTTACAGTAAACACTTAAATTAATCAAATAATTGAGATTAATGAATAAGTTATTAAAGATTCATTAAATTTTAATTATCAATAAGTCATTTACTTTAGAAAAGTAATTAAAGAATTGTTATTAGTTAAAGAAGTCATTAACTAAGATTATTTAAATAATCAATCAATGTGATAAGTTTTTCATAATTACATTAGATTAATTAATATAATAATCATTAGTGAAGTGTAATTATTTAACGGAAATAATTAAGGAATTAATTATTCAGCGTAATTAATTGAGTATAATTAATTAATTATTGATTTACCATGACTAGCAAATTTATTCATAGAAATTTATCTGATTTAAAATAATCAGATAATTAAATTGATCCTACTTATGGATGTTTGGATTATATTGGATGTGGAATTGTTTGATATTTTTGATATGTGATGCTTTGTGATATATCCTGATTTGTGTCGTGATCTGTAATTTATTTATCTGGGATGAATGTAATTTAATTATCTGTGATATATATATCTGTAATTTTTGAATATAGGATAAGCGTTATAGTTTATACCGCTTATCAAACATATATTGTTATATTTTAATATGTGATGATTGAGTGTTGTTGCACTATTGTGTAAAACCTCTGGACTACACCATACACACACGAATATGGATTTCACGTGGAAATCGGTTAAATCACATATTTTTGACAATTTTAAAGATTTAAATTCTTAAACCCAAAATAGATTTGGAATTGGAATTAAGGGCTTTTGAAAATGAGTTTCAAAAATAAAAGCTATTTCAAATAACTTAATAAAACTTGAAATTTAAATAATTTGATTTAAATTTGAATCCGATATTTGAAATTGAATTCAATGATTCAAAAATTATGGTTTAAATAGATTATACAGGTTATAAAGGCGTTTATATGGGTTTTTAACCATTTAAAAGTGTGGTTTTGGAAATCTAAATTTAAAAGCAAGTTTTATAATTGAATGGCTTTAACCTATGTAAATTGTAATCAGTATGAAACGACCCAACTTTCTACTACCGGAAAGTTGCATCATTCTTAAGAAAGAAAAAGGTGAGAAATAGAAAAGATAAAGAAGAAAGAAGAAACAACATCAGAATCTCAACAGCGGAACGAATGAAATATAATATATCACATAAGTGATTACATAATAACATATACATCAGAGTTACACAGATAATACAACACATACTAGACAGTTATAAACACCTGTCTAGTTAATACAACTCGATACAACTCAATACAACACAGAGATACCAACACAGCAGAACACTATACATATCTATAACGCCGAAGCCTCCTGCTCCATTGCTCCTCCATAATTCGTCAAAGCTAACCTGAATCCCTTGGCTACTCGTAAAAATTTGAGTACCCGAGAGTTTAAGAAAAACAGAAATAAACTCCGGGTCAGACATGGGTCTGGTATGAGTAACAGGTTAAAGTTGCTTAACTTTGAAAATCCTTTGAAAACAAAAGGTATCACGTAAGGCTTCCCACACATAAACATGGAAAATTTTTTTACCTTACGCTAACCAAACATTTGATAGGAAATTCAGTGATATTATAATAGGTCTAGGGTTTTCAAGTAAATAAGAAATAGCTGAAATTGTTAAATCTATTAAATTCCAGCATACTAGCCAACAATGTGGGTAATACAATCAAACGCGATGGCACTTATTGGATTTTGGATTCCATACAATGGCAGGGCTACTGGGGTACCGCCCGTCACAGTACCTGGCCTAGATCAACGTACCGAGAACCCACCCTAAGTTCCCTGCAACACAAAGCCGGAACCATCCCTTACTGGACAGTCCCAAACAAGACAACCCCGGCAGTTGGAGCTCAAAACTGCCCACACAGTCGAAAATAAAAAGGGACATCTAGACAGGGGTATATCTCGCTCTCAAGTGGGTGCGACCCATGAAGCCTTGCTGCACCTCCCCTGTTTTAGCCATTCCCGGTTGATGAGGCTTGAGGTCACGATTACCTTATCAGAACTCATCACTTAGAATGCTCATCGTCCACCTGACGATGTTCTGAAAGCATTCAATCCATACAAGTTCGTTCCGGGTTCGAACGAAACCGAAGACATTATCTCATTACACTCATTTTGGAATCATCCTCAGAGTTAACGACAATAACCCTTGCACTCTGAATCTTCATCTTCACTTGAGATTCACGACCTATCGTTAATTTGGATCGATGTGGTTTTCGGATATCCAAATCTGGAAACCCGATCCCGATCTCATCGAAATCCAAACCGTATCTTTTAAGGCCAAGTTGTTTTAAAGTTAAAACAATCCATTTCAATTATCTATATACACACAGATAGATAATTCACAATATCACAGATAGATAATCTACAACATCACACTTAGATAATCTACAATATCATCATAAATAGACAATCCATATCACAACTTTACTTATCTCATATTTGAGATCTCAAACTATTCAAGGAAATCAATATCATCCATCAATACATAAACAAGGATTCATAAACACACCATTTATAATTAATTTAAAATGAATTAAATTAATTACTTAATCTCTAATTAATTTAAAGTAAATTAAATTAATTTCTTCATTCTATAAATCCTGCTTACTTAACCATTAATTAATTACAAATCAATTAATTAATCATTCTCTAGATTTCCATCTTAATTAATCATCCTGGATTAATTATCCTTTAATTACATTCAAGTAATTATCCTTTAATTAATTTCACAAATTAATTATCTATAACCAAATACAGTAATTAACCCTTAATTACTCTATTAATTAATTAACTATAATTAATTACATTTATCCTTAATTAATTACATTAATTAATTACTCAAGACACTCATTATTGATTAATTAGTTTTAATGAATCAATCCTTAATTACATCATTAATTATATAAATTAATGATCCTTAATTACATTCTTGAAATGATTCCATTTAAATTAATTACATTAAGTAATTAATCTTTAACTAAACCACATTTATTAATCAGTCTTGATTAATCACATTCAGTAATTAACCACCCTTAATTACTTCATTTAATAAACTAATTACTCCTTAATTAATTATCTCCATTAATCCCTTGATTAATTTCACAAAGTAATTTAATCCAAATTACTATTATACTTATTCTTCAATTAATTACATACAGTAATTACCATAAATTACTTCACTATGTAATTATACTTCATTCATTACATTAAACAATTACTTATTAAATCATTCAATGATTAATTTAAATTAATTAAACTAAATTAATTAACTTAAACAAATCAAATTAAACTCAACTAATTACGATAAGTAATTAATTTCTTAATTACTTTTATTAAGTAATTATACTTAATCAATTTTACAAATGATTATCTTAAATTAATTATTTAGTAATCTCAAGTTAATAATCCTCATTAACTATTAATAATTTTTAATTTCTTTCCTTAAGAAATTATACTTAGATAAACCATTATTAATTACAAATTAATTTATCTTTAATAACCCATTAATTAACCACTAATTATTAAATTAATTTAAGTTCTAACTGTAACTTAATTAACTTTTAATTACTTAATTAATTGATTCTTAATCATTAATTTATTAACTTATCTAATTATTAATCATTAAAATCTAATTATCTTTAAGATAAATCATTTCTTCTTATTAATGACTTAATCATCATTTACAAATGCATTTCAAAACATTTTACCTTTGAATTTACTTTTAAATTCCATTTCAATTTAAGATTCATAATAAATACAAATTTAACTTAACAAAGTTTTAAAAACAGAGTTAAAAACCCTTTTACGTCACATGTTAAAGACACACTTGTTTTACAAAAGAAATTTACAAGGGTTTTCAAACCCAAATTCAATTTTTAATTCAAATCACTTTTCAAAAATATACTTTAACTTTTTTAAAGTTGTTTAACATAAAACTTATTTATTTTAAAACTAGAATCAGATCTATTCTGGATCCAGGCTTTAAAACTTATTTAAACTTTGTTTAAAAAATTTAAGTTTATCAAAAAGAAACAAACAGTGACAGGTCTTTACAAAAAAACCTATAACCAACTATACTCGAGCAAATCCCTAAATCCCCCGAGTACAACCCTACACCCTTTCGAGTAGAATGCTCGAACTACTCGAGTATCACGCAAACTTCCCCTGCTTCTTCCCAAGCAACAATACACCCAGGCACCAGAATACACGTGCACGTGCACCGACATCGCAACAATTTCCGATCATCTTCGATGAACTTCTCACACCCACACTCACTCACACATCGCTCCACGATCATCAGATCGTGTTTCAACCCTCGCATTCGAATTCGAGATGAATCGTTCAAAACCTGGAACAAAACAGAACCCTCCCTTGAAAGCCTGTCAACGCCTCGCCCACGATCCTCCGACCACCATTACATCGGAAACTCTGGCCACGTCTTCGTCAACATCTCCTCTATCCCCTCTCACGAACACGCCACACTCGATCGCTCAGAAAGGATGAACGAAACGAACGCTCAGCTCCACTAAAAATTAGGTTTAAAAATTTCAATCCTACGCCGCCGCCGCCCCCGTGGTCTAACCACCAACCCATCATTTTTCCCAGCCTCTCTGGTCACTCTTCTACCTCCAGGAAGAGCCTCGACCCTCACCATCAAGTAGGTCGCCAGAAATCATCGAAAATCCATTTTCTGTTCAAACGAGAACTGCACTCTCATGCCTAAACTAAAAATAGTGATTTTAGTTTTAAAATTCAAGTTTTAGTTTAAGCTTTTGGTTCATATACCTGAATACATGAATTATAACAATTGATTTTTAACTTATTTTAATTTTGCTCTGTTGTTTTATATTTTACAGAACAAAACAACTGTTTTCCTTTAAACAAATTTAAAACTCATGTCTCTGATAATACAAGTATTTTATGTTCAAAGCTTAAGCCTTGCTAAAGCTAGAATTAAGAACAAATGAATTTGGATGTATACTTAAGTCTGTGACTAAGTGTGATATCCCGGAATTTTGGCAATTACAATTTAATAATCTTTATAAATAATTAAATTGATTTGTTGATTTTATTTTATAAATTGACAAGTTTATTCATTTAAAGGTTAATAATATTCTAATTTGGGAATATCTTTTCTAACAATTTTAAATTGGGGAGATTTATCTTTCTAAAACTTATATAAATGTTTATATTTATAATGTATATATATATATATATATATTGGTATATATATTATAAATAGGGAATCTTTTAATTTAATAAAACTATGTTTTCAAATTATAATATATATGTGTATATATATATATATATTGTTATTTGAAGTTATGTATTAAAATTCAATATGATAATTATCAAAATTAATGTTAAAAATATTTTCCATTTAGAATATATATATTTGTATATATTGGAATGGAAAGAATATTGGATTTGAATTTAATAAAGTATTTTCAAACTTTAATATTTATATAATTTGTAATTTGGAAATTTTTAATTTGACTTAATACTTTTGGAAATAATAATTGAGATTTAAATAACAAGAATAATTTATTATTTATTAAAGATATATTTTAGCTTAAGTTTTAAATAAGATTTATATTAAGAAGTTCAATTGTTTTAATATTCTTTCCTTTTTAAAAATTCAAACATAAGATAAATTGTTTTGTAAAAATATATATATATATAGAGTTAAACTAAATTTCTCAAGCATATAAAAATATGTTATATTTATTTGATCAAAGTATAAGTTACTTAAATAATAGTTTTTCACATTTCTATATTTATTAAAAATCTAAAAGCTTATTTATAAAAAGATAAATACATTTTTTATATACATGAAAATATTGCATAAATATATGTATAACTTAAATAAATTAATAAAAGACAAGATAAAACACTTGTAAACATATGGAGGCTTGAATAGGCATATGTGTAAGCAAATTAACTCTTAAGAAGGACAAATGTCAATATTCTTTTTAATAATTAAAATAAATAAGTAACATATGAAAGAAGAAATATATTTTACTTTCAGCTGAATAATCTTTCTTCACTTCTTTCTCTACTAAAAATAAATTCAAATCTAAAAACAAAAGAGATGGAAACATGAAAATCAAAGCAAAATGAAATCTGGAATTCAAATGCAAATCAAAAATAAGTCTGGAAATCAAAATTTAAAGAAAAAGTAAAGACTGGAAATCAAATTGCAAAGAGAAATGGAAATCTGGAAATGCAAACTTGAAGAAGATCAATTGCAAGCTAAAAGCAGTACCTCAACTCTAGGAAATTCATAGCAGCTAAGCAAATTCAAAGATCAAACAGCAAAGTTTCTAATTCAACTAAGCAAAAGAAAAATCAAGTTTAAAATCAAAATCAGTCTGGAACAAGCCTGGAACAAAACTGTTATCTGTTCTCGGTTAAAAAAATGACAGGTGAGTAAATATATTTTAAAAACAATTTTAATTCTGGATTCCACTTTAATATATGTGTGAAACTCATGTTGCTTGTCTGAATACTTGAATTAAATGGATGCATGCATGTATACAATTGTTTATTTCCTGTGAATAACTAGTATATGTGTATATTAGGCTCTGAGTATTTACAGAGTTTGATTTCTTCTTTTAAAAATCCAATATCTCATCTTTGAATTACAATTAGCTTAGGATTTGTAAACAAAAGATGTTTGAAATCATGTAACAGCACTCTTAAGAATAATTACAAGTTTTTAAATTGAATAATTAACTCGAAATCTTCAATTTACAGTAAAATTTGTATTTGGGTCAAAAATGTATAAATTAAATTTTAGGATTTGATTTCATGATTGTATTCAGTATAGAAAATGATGATTTTTGATGTAAATATCTAGATTTTTAGTTTGGACATTAGTGTGTATTCTCAAGTTGTTCGTTTTGGATAAGTTGATCAATTGCCGTCGATCGGAGGCGAGAGAAGACTTAATTTTTGGGCTGGAGGTGGTTGGGATGTCGAGGCACTTGGGAAAAATAGTATAGTGATTGATCGATGGTCATGTTGACCGGAATTTGATGGATTAGGGTTTAGTACTCTGTGTTTGTCGTTAATGATTCTTTGGATTTCGCGACGTCGTGATGTAATGGGAGTTGATCGCGAGGCGTATGGTGGATACTGGAAGTCGTGACGGAGCTACGGTGAAGGTGGCGTGGTGTCTCGAGGCAAGGATCATCGAGGAGGAGGGGGATTCCGATGAAGAGTATTTCCAGGTGATGGGTTCAATGTTCGTTTTCGAATCTCGTACGAATCGAGACGAACTGGATGGTCGATCGTGGAGAAGTGATGAAGTCTGACTTGTCGGAAACCATCGTGGAGTTCGACGTCGATCGGCGTATGCGTGCACGTGCACGAGCAAGTCTGTGCATCTGGGAACGATGGATTTGGGGAAGAAAGCATTAGCTCGGGTTTCGTTCGGGTAATATCGAGTTTTACTCGAAGCAGTGTGAATTGAGTTTTGACTCGAGTTTACTTCGGGGTTTCTAGGTGTTTACTCGGGTTAGGGAAGAAGCAGGCTTAAAGATTTTTAAAGGTTTTGTTTTAAAGTTTTAAACAAAAGAAAATTTGTTTTGTTAATGTTTTCTGAGTTTTAAAAAAAAAAGATAAACAAGTTTTTAATTGTAAAATAAATTGTTTTCAAAAATTAAATGTTTTAACAAGTTTTAAATATTTAAATAGATAAGTTTAAAAGAATAGATAAGTAGATTTTCAAATGCTTTTTGTATTAAAGAAATTTAATAATTTTGGAAGTTTAAAGGTTTTGAAAGTTGAAGTAGAAGTTTATGTTGTTTAAATTATAATTGAATTCTAATATGTTATATTTTAAATAAGTTTAAAAATAAGATTAGTAAATCAATTATAATAAAATTTATCTTAAGTAAGTAAGAAATTTAATTAATTAAAGATAATTAATATGGGAAGATAATTAAATTTTTGGTCAATTTAATTTATTTAATTAAGATAAATGATTTTCTTAATTAAGATCTTTTAAATATAAGGATTAAGAAATTAGTTCATTTATTTAAATAATTAGTTAAATAATTAACTAAGTAATTAATTAGTGATTAATTAGAGATAATCACTTATAAATTTAATTAAGTATAATTACTTGATGAAGTAATTAAGGAATAGTTATTGGATGTAATTTAGTAAGGGAAGTTAATTAATGAAGTGATTAGAGGATAATTATTTTATTAAATGGAAATGATTAAAAGTTAATCACTTAGTGTTATTAATTTAATAATTTAAATCATGGGTTAGTGTTTAAAAGTTTATTAAGTTAAAGTAAAATAAAAATTACTCTGTTGACAGGTTTGGGAAGGTTTGCAGTGTCGATGTTCCAGGTTGGGTTGGCTATCTCGATTTTGATTTCGAGCCTCGGTGGGAATTCACTATGACGACCCGCCCTTCTATCCACTGAAGGACGCAACGACAATAAGAAAGAAAGGGATAGAAAAGAGAAAAGAAAAGAAGAGAGAAAGAAACAACATCAGAATCTCACACAGCGGAACGAATAAATTATATTAATAACATAAACTATTACATAGTATACAACACTTATCAGAGTTACACAGATATACATCACATATACTAGACAGTTATAAACATCTGTCTAGACATTACAACTCAAATACAATACAAACACTATCACAGATATCTACACAGCGGAATACTATATCTACGAACGCCGAAGCCTCCTGCTCCATTGCTCCTCCACAAATAAACATGGGTAAGTTTTTACCTTACGCTAACCAAAACATTTGATAGGAAATTCGATTGTATTATAACAGGGTCTAGGGTTTTCAAATAAATATGAAATAGCCGAAATTGTTACATTATTAAATTTCAGCTATTTCATATTTATTTGAAAACCTTAGACCCTATTATAATACAATCGAATTTCCTATCAAATGTTTTGGTTAGCGTAAGGTAAAAACTTACCCATGTTTATTTATGGAGGAGCAATGGAGCAGAAGGCTTCGGCGTTCGTAGATATAGTATTCCACTGTATAGATATCTGTGATAGTGTTTGTATTGTATTTGAGTTGTAATGTCTAGACAGATGTTTATAACTGTCTAGTATATGTGATGTATATCTGTGTAACTCTGATAAGTGCTGTATACTATGTAATAGTTTATGTTATTAATATAATTTATTCGTTCCACTGTGTGAGATTCTGATGTTGTTTCTTTCTCTCTTCTTTTCTTTTCTCTTTTCTATCCCTTTCTTTCTTATTGTCGATGCGTCCTTCAGTGGATAGAAGGGCGGGTCGTCACAGTTGGTATCAGAGATATCAATAATGCAAAGCATTTCATTTCAATTTAATTAATTACCTTAAACCATTACAGTAATTAATTTTTAATTACTTCATTAATTAATTAACCATACTTAATTAATCTTTAATCACTTGATTAATTAATTCATAATCATTTATTAGTAATTAAGTATAATTAATTAATTAATGAAGTAATTAAAGATTAATTACTGAAATGGTTTAAGTTAATTAATTTGTGAAATTAATTAAGAATTAATTACTTAAAGTAATTAAAGTATAATTAATCAGGAATGATTAATTAAGATGATACCAAATGTGACGACCACTTCCACAATCGAATTCGAGCACTAATCCCAAACCTGGAAACTTCCTCGAACTCACTCCTCCGATCGCCTGAGCACCAGAACCTCTGACTACGTCTTCATCATCCATCGAGCTGCCGATTCCCAGAGTTCAGATGAACTCGATCACCTCTGGACGTCGTGACGAACGTATTTCCCAACCTCACTAAATTTCTTATATTCCAAATAAATTCTAAACCTATATCTCTTAATTATAATTTTTTAAACTTCATCCATGCTTAACAAACAAATCTCTTTTGAATTCCTAATCATATCAGTGATTTGAAAATGAGATA
Source organism: Allium fistulosum (assembly GCA_030737815.1). Lineage (NCBI taxonomy): Eukaryota > Viridiplantae > Streptophyta > Magnoliopsida > Asparagales > Amaryllidaceae > Allium > Allium fistulosum. The sequence goes on along the minus strand of CM060908.1, from coordinate 616,077,861 downwards.
CTGGGATTTTGATTAGAATTTTAAACTCTGTTAACTTCACAGAATTGATATCAGACATGCATACAAAACCCCAACAATTTACAAGTTTTAAACATTTTTGTGATAATCTGATGCATGTTATAAATTCTCGAATCTATGATGTAATATGACTGCATGTTGTTTAAGTATGAATTATTTGTATATATGTTGATATTTTGTATGCATGTCTGATATCAATTCTGTAAAGTTAACAGAGTTTAAAATTCTAATCAAAATCCCAGTATCTCATTTTCAAATCACTGATATGATTAGGAAGTCAAAAGAGATTTGTTTGTTAAGCATGGATGAAGTTTAAAAAAATATAATTAAGTGATATAGGTTTAGAATTTATTTGGAATATAAGAAATTTAGTGAGGTTGGGAAATACGTTCGTCACGACGTCCAGAGGTGATCGAGTTCATCTGAACTCTGGGAATCGGCAACTCGATGGATGATGAAGACGTAGTCAGAGGTTCTGGTGCTCAGGCGATCAGAGGAGTGAGTTCGAGGAAGTTTCCAGGTTTGGGATTAGTGCTCGAATTCGATTATGGAAGTGGTCGTCACATTTGGATTTGTTAAGGTAATTAATTAAAAGTAATTAATTAATGAAAGTAATTAAGGGAAGTTAATTACTGGATTAGATTAATCAAAGATGATTTATAATTGTGGTTTAATTAAGATTAATTATGTAATTAATTTAAATAGGATAAATAATAATTATGGATTAATTAAGAATAATTACTTAATGTAATTAATAAAATAATTAAAGATGTAATTAGAGATCATTAGTTTATAATTAATTAATGATGTAATTAAGAGTTGATTAATTAAGATTAATTAATCAAATGATAAGTGATTAATTGTAATTAATTAAGGATTAAAGTAATTGATTATAATTAATTAATTAATGAAGTAATTAAGGTTAATTACTGTATTTGATTAAGGATAATTAATTTGTGAAATTAATTAAAGATAATTACTTAAATGTAATTAAAGTATAATTAATCAAGGTGATTAATTAAAGTGGATAATTAGAGAACGATTAATTAATTTATTTGTAATTAATTAAAGTAAGATTTATAATGAAGTAATTAATTTAATTTATTTTAAATTAATTAAGAGATGAAGTAATTAATTTAATTCATTTTAAATTAATTAAAGATAGAGATAGTTAATTTAATTCATTTTAAATTAATTATGTTGTGATTAAGTAAATCATTGCTTATGTATGAATGGATGACATTGTTTGTCTTGAATGGATGTAATCTCAGAAATGAGATAAGTAATGTTGTGTGGTATGAATGTTTGATTTCATTATGATGGTAATATAGATTACCTATTGTGATGTTGATATGGATTACCTATTTTGTTATGGATCACTTGTTTATTAGATAATGTGATTATCAATTGTGACTTGTGAATTATCTATCTGTATGAATATAGATAAGTTAAATTGTTTAAACCTTTAAACAACTTGGCCTTAAAAGATACGTTTTGGATTTCGATGAGACCGGGATCGGGTTTCCATATTTGGATATCCGAATACCACATCGATCCAAATTAACGATAGGTCATGAATCTCAAGTGAAGATGAAGATTCAGAGTGCAAGGGTTATTGTCGTTAACTCTGAGGGTGATTCCAAAATGAGTGTAACGAGATAATGCCTTCGGTTTCGTTCGAACCCGGAACGAACTTGTATGGATTGAATGCTTTCAGAACATCGTCAGGCGGACGATGAGCATTCTAAGTGATATGTTCTGATTAAAGGTAATCGTAACCTCAAGCCTCATCAACCGGGAATGGCTAAAACAGGGGAGGTGCAGTAAGGCTTCGTGGGTAGCTTCCACTGAGAGCAAGATATATCCCTGTCTAGAGGTCCCTTTCTATTTCGGCTTAGTGGGTAGTTGGAACTGCAGCCAACTACGGGGTTGTCTTGTTCGGGATTATCCAGTAAGGGATGGTTCCGGCTTTGTGTTGCAGGGGAGCGGGCGTACTCCTCGGTACGGTGATCTAGGCCACGTACTGTGACGGGCGGTACCCCAGTAGCCCTTCCATTGTATGGAATCCAAAATCCAATAAGTGCCGTACGATTTAGTTGTGCCCAACTATGTTGGAACGTGATATGTAAGCATTCCAGCTATTTCTGTATTTTACTTGGAAACCCTAGACCCTATTATAATACAATCGGATTTCCTATCAAATGTTTTAGTTAGCGTAAGGTAAAAACTTACCCATGTTTATTTGTGTTGAGTCTTACGTGATACTTTTGTTTTCAAAGGTTTTCAAAGTTAAGCAATTTTAACCGTTTACTCACACCAGACCCATGTCTGACCCAAGTGTTTATTTTCTGTTTTATTAAACTCTTGGGTACTCAAATTTGTATGAGTAGTCAAGGGGATTCAGGTTAGTCTTGACGAATTCTGGAGGAGCTGTGGAGCAGGAGGCTTCAGCGTGTAGATATATAGAGTTTCCACTGTGTATGTTGTATTGTATTGATGTACTTGTGTTGTATAATAGACAGAAGTTTATAACTGTCTATTCTGTAATGTATAAATTGTGTATTCTGATGTATATGATACTATGTAATATCTTATGTGATATAATATATTTCTCGTTCCGTTGTGAGATTTCTGATGTGTTGTTGTTCTTTCTTCTTTTCTTTTCTTCTTCTATCCCTTTCTTTCTTCATAATGATGCGTCTTTCTAGGCATAGGAAGTAGGGTCGTTACATTTGGTATCAGAGCTATTGGTTGAGTGAATACCTAAGCTCTGGAGTGGTGTCTATCTTGAGAGAGCGTATTTGTAATTTTTATATAACTATATATATATATATCTATTCTACCTATCGGTTGGGTTACCTGTTCGAGTTTTCCAATATGAGTTATAAAGGTAGATAGGGTGGTGGTGTGTGTAACACGACTACCAATAGTTAGAGTTTGAGTGTTGAGGTTGGAAGTGTATTTGTCGAGACTGTAGATCTAATACCGTCTCGAGTGAACTTTGTAGTGGTGTAAGGATTTCACCGATCTCCGAAGGAACTATTAAGGTTCGGAATTTTATCTTTGAAGTTGGATGAGCTGAAGCGAGTGATGGTATCTTGGTAACCTCAGGAAGTAGTAGCTGTGTGGTGAGACGCGGTGACTATGGACGTTTCTGAAGATGTTTCTTTTGGAGCAAGTTTAAGGAAGTGAGTCTGTTTCGGTGTTGTGGCTGAGTTCAGTATGGTGTTTCTGTTTACTTTGAGGTCCGAGTTTCTCGAGGAGTTTCAGATAAAAAGTCTTTGGTATCTGTGTCAGCAGTACAACTCGAAAGTGTTCTGTGTGTCAGCAGGAAGATCTTTTGGCTAAGCAAATTTTCTGAAGGTGAAGTTTAGAAGCAGCAAAGTGGATCCATTTCTTCGATGAATTGGATAGATAAGTGTAAGCTGTTCTGATTTGTTAAGAGAGAACAGTTATCTTTGAAATTAGGTCGGGTTGATCGCAAAAGTAACTTGCGATTGTTTGAGTGTTCTCTTGGGTTATTGGAAAATTGAGATTCCATATCGACTTGATTCGTGGAGTTACCGGTGGTTCAGCTTAGTAGAAGGATGTCTCCTAGAGAAGAATTTGGTGAAGCAACTCAGGATTCTTTGGAGAGGGATTGATCACACCTAGTTTTCTGGAGAGGATTCTGCTGGGGTGTTTTGGACCAAGTGGAGTGGTTCACTAAGATTTTATGGTATGGTGAACTGTGGATGATCAAGTTTGTGCTCGAGTTTCTCCGATGGTATTCTCATCTATTCTAGATCAGAGTTGTGCAACAGAAGCAAGATAGCAGCTATTCTAGAGTGGGAGCAACCGGGAGTTGTAATTTTCTTGGACTAGAGGATTTCTATAGGAAAGTCAAGTGTATCTCTAATTGTGAAGGAATTTTCAGGATCTGGAGGTAAGATTGTCAAGTGCAATTGTTTGGCTATTTCAGATAGGAGAAGTAGTTCGAAGTTCTCTAATGTTTGTGGAGTAGAGTTGTGTTTTGAATTTCGGCATATTTTTGGAAACCATTTTGTTGAGTAGGATCCGGAAATTGGTTTGATGTTGGTCTAGTCTGTTTCAAGAAGCATCAGCAAGGGCTAAGCTGATCAGGAAGGATGAAATGACTCAGGATCGTCAGGAGTGTTATGCAGTTAAGAATTGATGGAATTTGGAAATTGAAGTTGAAATTTGGATACTATTTAAGTTTTTCTCCGATCAAAGGAGATATAAGATTTGGTAAGATTGGAAAGCTAGCTCCGGAAGTATTATGAGATTTTTCTGTGTTCTCAAAGGGACTAGTTCTTTGATCTATAGGATTGAGTTGCCAGTTCAGATAACTGGAATTCATTGTATTTCACGTATCTTTGAGGAATACGTGTATGATTCATCACTAGTTGTGGGATCAGCAGTTCAGAAGGATTTGGTAGTTGAGATGGTTTTGAGTTTAGTCTGATATTTTGTTCAGATTTGTAATCTAGAAAGGAAGGAGTTCTAGATTTTTGTAGATAGTATAGTTGATTAAGATCCTGTAGAGCGAGTATTCCAGTATATATATCTGGAAACTCTAGATAGTGTTAGGAAGACCTATTCTGAATTTGTATCAGAATAAGTTAAATTTGGTTTGTTAGAAATAAATTGTTTGCTATGGTTGTTAGAATATGATTGATATGTATGGTTGCTGTTTAAAATTAAAATTTTGATGGTTATTAAATTACCTTTGCTTTTAAATTTCGGGGACGAAATTATTTTAAGGAGGGAGGAATGTTATATCTCGGAATTTTGGCAATATCAATTTAATAATCTTTATAAATAATTAAATTGATTTGTTGATTTTATTTTATAAATTGACAAGTTTATTAATTTAAAGGTTAATAACATTCTAATTTGGGAATATCTTTTCTAACAATTTTAAATTGGGGAGATTTATCTTTCTAAAACTTATATAAATGTTTATATTTATAATGTATATATATATATATTGGTATATATATTATAAATAGGGAATCTTTTAATTTAATAAAACTATGTTTTCAAATTATAATATATATGTATATATATTTTGTTATTTGAAGTTATGTATTAAAATTCAATATGGTAATTATCAAAATTAATGTTAAAAATATTTTCCATTTAGAATATATATATTTGTATATATTGGAATGGAAAGAATATTGGATTTGAATTTAATAAAGTATTTTCAAACTTTAATATTTATATAATTTGTAATTTGGAAATTTTTAATTTGACTTAATACTTTTGGAAATAATAATTGAGATTTAAATAAACAGAATAATTTCTTATTTATTAAAGATATATTTTAGCTTAAGTTTTAAATAAGATTTATATTAAGAAGTTCAATTTTTTTAATATTCTTTCCTTTTTAAAAATTCAAACATAAGATAAATTGTTTTGTAAAAATATATATATAGAGTTAAACTAAATTTCTCAAGCATATAAAAATATGTTATATTTATTTGATCAAAGTATAAGTTACTTAAATAATAGTTTTTCACATTTCTATATTTATTAAAAATCTAAAAGCTTATTTATAAAAAGATAAATACATTTTTTATATACATGAAAATATTGCATAAATATATGTATAACTTAAATAAATTAATAAAAGACAAGATAAAACACTTGTAAACATATGGAGGCTTGAATAGGCATATGTGTAAGCAAATTAACTCTTAAGAAGGACAAATGTCAATATTCTTTTTAATAATTAAAATAAATAAGTAACATATGAAAGAAGAAATATATTTTACTTTCAGCTGAATAATCTTTCTTCACTTCTTTCTCTACTAAAAATAAATTCAAATCTAAAAACAAAAGAGATGGAAACCTGAAAATCAAAGCAAAATGAAATCTGGAATTCAAATGCAAATCAAAGATAAGTTTGGAAATCAAAATTTAAAGAAAAAGTAAAGACTGGAAATCAAATTGCAAAGAGAAATGGAAATCTGGAAATGCAAACTTGAAGAAGATCAATTGCAAGCTAAAAGCAGTACCTCAACTCAAGGAAATTCATAGTAGCTAAGCAAATTCAAAGATAAAACAGCAAAGTTTCAAATTCAACTAAGCAAAAGAAAAAGCAAGTTTAAAATCAAAATCAGTCTGGAACAAGCCTGGAACAAAACTGTTATCTGTTCTCTGTTAAAAAAATGACAGGTGAGTAAATATATTTTAAAAACAGTTTTAATTCTAGATTCCACTTTAATATATGTGTGAAACTCATGTTGCTTGTCTGAATAATTGAATTAAATGGATGCATGCATGTATAAAATTGTTTATTTCCTGTGAGTAACTAGTATATGTGTATATTAGGCTCTGAGTATTTACAGAGTTTGATTTCTTCTTTTAAAAATCCAATATCTCATCTTTGAATTACAATTAGCTTAGGATTTGTAAACAAAAGATGTTTGAAATCATGTAACAGCACTCTTAAGAATAATTACAAGTTTTTAAATTGAATAATTAACTCGAAATCTTCAATTTACAGTAAAATTTGTATTTGGGTCAAAAATGTATAAATTAAATTTTAGGATTTGATTTCATGATTGTATTCGGTATAGAAAATGATGATTTTTGATGTAAATATCTAGATTTTTAGTTTGGACATTAGTGTGTATTCTCGAGTTGTTCGTTTTGGATAAGTTGATCAATTGCCGTCGATCGGAGGCGAGAGAAGACTTGATTTTTGGGCTGGAGGTGGTTGGGATGTCGAGGCACTTGGGAAAAATAGTATAGTGATTGATCGATGGTCATGTTGATCGAAATTTGATGGATTAGGGTTTAGTACTTTGTGTTTGTCGTTGATGATTCTTTGGATTTCGCGACGTCGTGATGTAATGGGAGTTGATCGCGAGGCGTATGGTGGATACTGGAAGTCGTGACGGAGCTACGGTGAAGGTGGCGTGGTGTCTCGAGGCAAGGATCATCAAGGAGGAGGGGGATTCTGATGAAGTGTATTTCTAGGTGATGGGTTCAATGTTCGTTTTCGAATCTCGTACGAATCGAGACGAACTGGATTGTCGATCGTGGAGAAGTGATGAAGTCTGACTTGTCGGAGGCCATCGTGGAGTTCGACGTCGATCGGCGTATGCGTGCACGTGCACGAGCAAGTCTGTGCATCTGGGAACGATGGATTTGGGGAAGAAAGCATTAGCTCGGGTTTCGTTCGGGTAATATCGAGTTTTACTCGAAGCAGTGTGAATTGAGTTTTGACTCGAGTTTACTTCGGGGTTTCTAGGTGTTTACTCGGGTTAGGGAAGAAGCAGGCTTAAAGATTTTTAAAGGTTTTGTTTTAAAGTTTTAAACAAAAGAAAATTTGTTTTGTTAATGTTTTTTTATTTTTAAAAAAACAAAAGATAAACAAGTTTTTAATTGTAAAATAAATTGTTTTCAAAAATTAAATGTTTTAACAAGTTTTAAATATTTAAATAGATAAGTTTAAAAGAATAGATAAGTAGATTTTCAAATGCTTTTTGTATTAAAGAAATTTAATAACTTTGGAAGTTTAAAGGTTTTGAAAGTTGAAGTAGAAGTTTATGTTGTTTAAATTATAATTGAATTCTAATATGTTATATTTTAAATAAGTTTAAAAATAAGATTAGTAAATCAATTATAATAAAATTTATCTTAAGTAAGTAAGAAATTTAATTAATTAAAGATAATTAATATGGGAAGATAATTAAATTTTTGGTCAATTTAATTTATTTAATTAAGATAAATGATTTTCTTAATTAAGATCTTTTAAATATAAGGATTAAGAAATTAGTTCATTTATTTAAATAATTAGTTAAATAATTAACTAAGTAATTAATTAGTGATTAATTAGAGATAATCACTTATAAATTTAATTAAGTATAATTACTTGATGAAGTAATTAAGGAATAGTTATTGGATGTAATTTAGTAAGGGAAGTTAATTAATGAAGTAATTAGAGGATAATTATTTTATTAAATGGAAATGATTAAGAGTTAATCACTTAGTGTTATTAATTTAATAATTTAGTTAATAAAGTTAATTTAGAGATTAAGGTTAATTAATAAGGAAATTAATTATTTGTTAAGGTAATTAATTAAAAGTAATTAATTAATGAAAGTAATTAAGGGAAGTTAATTACTGGATTAGATTAATCAAAGATGGTTTATAATTATGGTTTAATTAAAATTAATTATGTAATTAATTTAAATAGGATAAATAATAATTATGGATTAATTAAGAATAATTACTTAATGTAATTAATAAAATAATTAAAGATATAATTAGAGATCATTAGTTTATAATTAATTAATGATGTAATTAAGAGTTGATTAATTAAGATTAATTAATCAAATGATAACTGATTAATTGTAATAAATTAAGGATTAAAGTAATTGATTATAATTAATTAATTAATGAAGTAATTAAGGTTAATTATTGTATTTGATTAAGGATAATTAATTTGTGAAATTAATTAAAGATAATTACTTAAATGTAATTAAAGTATAATTAATCAAGGTGATTAATTAAAGTGGATAATTAGAGAAAGATTAATTAATTTATTTGTAATTAATTAAAGTAAGATTTATAATGAAGTAATTAATTTAATTTATTTTAAATTAATTAAGAGATGAAGTAATTAATTTAATTCATTTTAAATTAATTAAAGATAGAGATAGTTAATTTAATTCATTTTAAATTAATTATGTTGTGATTAAGTAAATCATTGCTTATGTATGAATGGATGACATTGTTTGTCTTGAATGGATGTAATCTCAGAAATGAGATAAGTAATGTTGTGTGGTATGAATGTTTGATTTCATTATGATGGTAATATAGATTACCTATTGTGATGTTGATATGGATTACCTATTTTGTTATGGATCACTTGTTTATTAGATAATGTGATTATCAATTGTGACTTGTGAATTATCTATCTGTATGAATATAGATAAGTTAAATTGTTTAAACCTTTAAACAACTTGGCCTTAAAAGATACGTTTTGGATTTCGATGAGACCGGGATCGGGTTTCCATATTTGGATATCCGAATACCACATCGATCCAAATTAACAATAGGTCGTGAATCTCAAGTGAAGATGAAGATTCAGAGTGTAAGGGTTATTGTCGTTAACTCTGAGGGTGATTCCAAAATGAGTGTAACGAGATAATGCCTTCGGTTTCGTTCGAACCCGGAACGAACTTGTATGGATTGAATGCTTTCAGAACATCGTCAGGCGGACGATGAGCATTCTAAGTGATATGTTCTGATTAAAGGTAATCGTAACCTCAAGCCTCATCAACCGGGAATGGCTAAAACAGGGGAGGTGCAGCAAGGCTTCGTGGGTAGCTTCCACTGAGAGCAAGATATATCCCTGTCTAGAGGTCCCTTTCTATTTCGGCTTAGTGGGTAGTTGGAACTGCAGCCAACTACGGGGTTGTCTTGTTCGAGATTATCCAATAAGGGATGGTTCCGGCTTTGTGTTGCAGGGGAGCGGGCGTACTCCTCGGTACGGTGATCTAGGCCACGTACTGTGACGGGTGGTACCCCAGTAGCCCTGCCATTGTATGGAATCCAAAATCCAATAAGTGTCGTACGATTTAGTTGTGCCCAACTATGTTGGAACGTGAGATGTAAGCATTCCAGCTATTTCTTTATTTTACTTGGAAACCCTAGACCCTATTATAATACAATCGGATTTCCTATCAAATGTTTTAGTTCGCGTAAGGTAAAAACTTACCCATGTTTATTTGTGGGGAGTCTTACGTGATACTTTTGTTTTCAAAGGTTTTCAAAGTTAAGCAATTTTAACCGTTTACTCACACCAGACCCATGTCTGACCCAAGTGTTTATTTTCTGTTTTATTAAACTCTTGGGTACTCAAATTTGTATGAGTAGTCAAGGGGATTCAGGTTAGTCTTGACGAATTCTGGAGGAGCTGTGGAGCAGGAGGCTTCAGCGTGTAGATATATAGAGTTTCCGCTGTGTATGTTGTATTGTATTGATGTACTTGTGTTGTATAATAGACAGAAGTTTATAACTGTCTATTCTGTAATGTATAAATTGTGTATTCTGATGTATATGATACTATGTAATATCTTATGTGATATAATATATTTCTCATTCCGCTGTGAGATTTATGATGTGTTGTTGTTCTTTCTTCTTTTCTTTTCTTCTTCTATCCCTTTCTTTCTTCATAATGATGCGTCTTTCTGGGCATAGGAAGTCGGGTCGTTACACTAAGGTCAGAGATATTCACAGAGATGCCCATCACTATGTTCAACCATACACAGAGATATACTAAGCAAAATATACTCAAACAAATAAATTCCAGAAGGGAGCATATACAAAACAAATATACTTAACCATTTTTAAATTGTGATGTTACTCACCAGACATGAATGAAGACAGGGTTTGCAAACTTGAAAAGCTTTTGATACTTTGAACTCTTATGAAATGGAAAATGTTTTGCTTTAAAACCTCAAAACTTTGAGTTGCCTGCCCTGGGTTTAAATACTTGAGTTGCTAATGCTTTTGTTAGAAAAGATGCAGTCTTGCTCTTCTTTAAATCTTCTTGTTTTTACTTGAGGAAGTTGTATAATGTTTTCAGTTTGTAAAATGAAAATGCTTGCTAATATTTTTATATGAATGAAAATGAACTGGAGGATACAAATATATAAAAGAAAAGATTACATGGGAAGGTGATATCTGGGTATATGTTTATGCTGGTACACTTCTTCCTTTTTTAATCAGAGATTTTTGTTGGCTAAAATCTATTTTTAAACGATTCGAGTCCTTTGTTAATGCTAGCATTAAATGCAAGAGTCGTTTATGCTTGTATAAGTGTTCAAATACTTCTTTTGCTTGCCTGCCCATGCTTTTGTACATAGATATATTATTTACTTTGATCTTGCCTTCATTTCTAACCTTTACAGTTAACATACAAATACACAAATCCTGGTTTGCTTTTACTTTATGTTTTCATACTTGTCTTCTTTCTATTCTTGCCCGCATACTACTTTACTACCCTATGTACAATTATATACAAAGTTGTTTTAGTCTTTGCTATGAATTTTAGTCTAGTATTTTGTTCCATTTCTAGCATGTGTATGTTTATTTTTATTTCTATTTTAAAACTTAGACTATCAAATACTACATTTATTTACTTATTATTTATTTTTACAGTTATGTTAAATATTAATAAGATTTATTTTATTTTAAACTTACAAATCATAGCTTTCCAAAATACATATATATATTCATAAGTTTAAAATAACCATTTCTATTTATATCAAAAATCCATTTGTAAAGATATTACATTATTAATATAGCTCATTATTAAATTAAAATAGTTTGTAAAAGAAACTATCACTTCATTAATAAATTACTCATTTAAACAAACTATATTTAAAAAGGATAAAACAACCCTTTCTGTTAATCTTATTTAAATTCAAACTTAACTAAAATAAATTTAAACAATTAATATTTCTCTTAAGTATTTTAAACCATACAGTTATTTATTTAATATTAACTTAAATCAATTTCCCAAATTACCAAAATATATTAAAATTAGGAAACAAGATTTATTTATTAAATTTAAAACAAAGCTGATCTATTCACAATATATATATACAAATATATATATATATACACATTATAAATAGAAGACAATTTATTAGCTTTTAAATGATAAATTATCAGTTAAATGTTTATTTAAAAGTAGATTATTAAATCAATTCAAGTCTTATTAACAATTATTATCAGATCAATTTAATTTTAATAAATATTATTAAATTGATATTGTCAGAAATTCCGGGATGTCACATTCCTCCCCCCTTAAAAGAATTTCATCCCCGAAATTTAAAACAAAGGTAATTTTATTATCTAATTAAAATTTAATTTTTAAAAACATGAGCATATATTAATCATATGCTAACAACCATAGCAACCAACTCATCCAATCAAACAAATCTAACTATCCAGACAAAATCAGGATAGGACTATCTAGAGTTTCCCAAGTAAAATACCGGGATACTCGCTCTACAGAATCCAACAGAACTATACTACAGAGCTACAGAGCTCCGACTCATCTAGATCTACAAAACTAGACAGGATATCAGACTATAGACAAGTCTGACTCAACAACCAAACCCCTAAAACTGCTGGCTCCACAACCAGAGATAGATCTTACACGTACTCCCTCAGAGATATGTGAAACACATCGAATTCCAGTTATCCAAACTGACAATTCACTCCAGAAAATCAAACACCTAACCTCTCCAGAACACAGAGAAAATCCAAGATACCTCGGAGCTGACTTCCCAGTCTTACCTAATTTAAGGCTCCTTCGATCGGAGAAAACTTACTCAAAATCAAATCTTTGTCTTCGAAATCCAAATTCCTCCGTCTCTTATCCACAAAACTCATCTGACGATCCTGGGCTGCCTTCATCCCTACTGATCAGCTCAACCTTCACTGATGTCTCAAAAACAACTCATCAAAATGATCCACTCACGATCAATCGAATAACGCAAACTCTACTCCTCAAACATCAGAAGACTAACTTACTTTTCCAATCCGAAAAGATAAAACAGATGCACTTCCAACTGCTTCCGCTGCACAACTCTGATCCGAGCAGATGGAAATGCTGATGATACATACGAGCACAACTGGACAACACATCCCAGAAAATTCTGAAACACAAGAGAACACTCAGCTATCGCAAGTCACTTTTGCGATCAACCCAATCTAATATCCAGAGAAAACTGTTCTCTCTTTACCAATCAGAACAGCTCAAGCCAATCTATCGAAGGAATGGATCCACTCAGCTGCTTCTGAACTTCACCTCTAGAAAACTGATGACAGATGACTTCCTAATCCAAACTCCTCAAGAAACTCAGGCCTCAAAGCCAAACAAAAACACCAAGCTGAACTCAGCCTCAACACCGATGCAAACACACTTCCTTAAAACTTGCTCCAAAGAGAAGTCTTCGAAGACATCCATAGTCACCGTGTCTCATCACACAGCTACTAATTCCTAGATATTAAGATAACATCACTAGCTTTTACTCAACCATCAGAATCCAAATTCCTCTCAAAGATGGGACTCCGAACCTTTACAGGTTACCTTCGGAGATCAATGAAATCCTCCATCACTGCAAAGCTCACTCGAGACGGTATTAGGTCTACAGTCTCGATATTTACACTTCCAACCACAAACATTCAAACTCAATCCATTGGTAGTCGTGCTACACACACAACTACCCTATCTACCTTTATAATTTATATTGGAAAACCCGAACAGGTAACCCAACAAACAGGTAGAAATATATATATATATATATATATCAAAAATACAAGTACGCTCTCTCAAGATAGACACCACTCCAGAGCCTAGGTATTCACTCAACCTAACGCCCTGATACCAACTGAAACGACCCAACTTTCTACTACCGGAAAGTTGCATCATTCTTAAGAAAGAAAAATGTGAGAAATAGAAAAGATAAAGAAGAAAGAAGAAACAACATCAGAATCTCAATAGCGGAATGAATGAAATATAATATATCACATAAGAGATTACATAATAACATATACATCAGAGTTACATAGATAATACAACACATACTTGATAGTTATAAACACCTGTCTAGTTAATACAACTCGATACAACTCAATACAACATAGAGATACCAACACAGGGGAACACTATACATATCTATAACGCCGAAGCCTCCTGCTTCATTGCTCCTCCACAATTCGTCAAAGCTAACCTGAATCCCTTGGTTACTCGTAAAAATTTAAGTACCCGAGAGTTTAAGAAAAACAGAAATAAACTCCGGGGCAGACATGGGTCTGGTATGAGTAACAGGTTAAAGTTGCTTAACTTTGAAAATCCTTTGAAAACAAAAGGTATCACGTAAGACTTCCCACACATAAACATGGAATAGTTTTTACCTTACGCTAACCAAACATTTGATAGGAAATTCAGTGGTATTATATTAGGTCTAGGGTTTTCAAGTAAATAAGAAATAGCTGAAATTGTTACATCTATTAAATTCCAGCATATTAGCCAACAATGTGGGTAATACAATCAAATCCGATGGCACTTATTGGATTTTGGATTCCATACAATGGCAGGGCTACTGGGGTACCGCCCGTCACAGTACCTGGCCTAGATCAGCGTACCGAGAACCCATCCTAAGTTCCCTGCAACATAAAGCCGGAACCATCCCTTACTGGACAGTCCTAAACAAGACAACCCCGGCAGTTGGAGCTCAAAACTGCCCACATAGCCGAAAATAAAAAGGGACATCTAGACAGGGGTATATCTCGCTCTCAAGTGGGTGCGACCCACGAAGCCTTGCTGCACCTCCCCTGTTTTAGCCATTCCCGGTTGATGAGGCTTGAGGTCACGATTACCTTATCAGAACTCATCACTTAGAATGCTCATCGTCCACCTGACGATGTTCTGAAAGCATTCAATCCATACAAGTTCGTTCCGGGTTCGAACGAAACCGAAGGCTTTATCTCGTTACACTCATTTTGGAATCATCCCCAGAGTTAACGACAATAACCCTTGCACTCTGAATCTTCATCTTCACTTGAGATTCACGACCTATCGTTAATTTGGATCGATGTGGTTTTCGGATATCCAAATCTGGAAACCCGATCCCGGTCTCATCGAAATCCAAACCGTATCTTTTAAGGCCAAGTTGTTTTAAAGTTAAAACAATTCATTTCAATTATCTATATACAAACAGATAGATAATTCACAATATCACAGATAGATAATCTACAACATCACAGTTAGATAATCTACAATATCATCATAAATAGACAATCCATATCACAGCATTACTTATCTCACATCTGAGATCTCAAACTATTCAAGGAAATCAATATCATCCATCAGTACATAAACAAGGATTCATAAACACACCATTTATAATTAATTTAAAATGAATTAAATTAATAACTTAATCTCTAATTAATTTAAAGTAAATTAAATTAATTTCTTCATTCTATAAATCCTGCTTACTTAACCATTAATTAATTACAAATCAATTAATTAATCATTCTCTAGATTTCCATCTTAATTAATCATCCTGGATTAATTATCCTTTAATTACATTCAAGTAATTATCCTTTAATTAATTTCACAAATTAATTATCTATAACCAAATACAGTAATTAACCCTTAATTACTCTATTAATTAATTAACTATAATTAATTACATTTATCCTTAATTAATTACATTAATTAATTACTCAAGGCACTCATTATTGATTAATTAGTTTTAATGAATCAATCCTTAATTACATCATTAATTATATAAATTAATGATCCTTAATTACATTCTTGAAATGATTCCATTTAAATTAATTACCTTAAGTAATTAATCTTTAACTAAACCACATTTATTAATCAGTCTTGATTAATCCCATTCAGTAATTAACTACCCTTAATTACTTCATTTAATAAATTAATTACTCCTTAATTAATTATCTCCATTAATCCCTTGATTAATTTCACAAAGTAATTTAATCCAAATTACTATTATACTTAAATCTTCTTCAATTAATTACATACAGTAATTACCATAAATTACTTCACTATGTAATTATACTTCATTCATTACATTAAACAATTACTTATTAAATCATCCAATGATTAATTTAAATTAATTAAACTAAATTAATTAACTTAAACAAATCAAATTAAACTCAATTAATTACGATGAGTAATTAATTTCTTAATTACTTTTATTAAGTAATTATACTTAATCAATTTTACAAATGATTATCTTAAATTAATTATTTAGTAATCTCAAGTTAATAATCCTCATTAACTATTAATAATTTTTAATTTCTTTCCTTAAGAAATTATACGCAGATAAACCATTATTAATTACAAATTAATTTATCTTTAATAACCCATTAATTAACCACTAATTATTAAATTAATTTAAGTTCTAACTGTAACTTAATTAACTTTTAATTACTTGATTAATTGATTCTTAATCATTAATTTATTAACTTATCTAATTATTAATCATTAAAATCTAATTATCTTTAAGATAAATCATTTCTTCTTATTAATGACTTAATCATCATTTATAAATGCATTTCAAAACATTTTACCTTTGAATTTACTTTTAAATTCCATTTCAATTTAAGATTCAAAATAAATACAAATTTAACTTAACAAAGTTTTAAAAACAGAGTTAAAAACCCTTTTACATCACATGTTAAAGACACACTTGTTATACAAAAGAAATTTACAAGGGTTTTCAAACCCAAATTCAATTTTTAATTCAAATCACTTTTCAAAAATATACTTTAACTTTTTTAAAGTTGTTTAACATAAAACTTATTTATTTTAAAACTAGAATCAGATCTATTCTGGATCCAGGCTTTAAAACTTATTTAAACTTTGTTTAGAAAATTTAAGTTTATCAAAAAGAAACAAACAGTGACAGGTCTTTACAAAAAAACCTGTAACCAACTATACTCGAGCAAATCCCTAAATCCCCCGAGTACAACCCAACACCCTTTCGAGTAGAACGCTTGAACTACTCGAGTATCATGCAAACTTCCCCTACTTCTTCCCAGGCAACAATACACCCAGGCACCAGAATACACGTGCACGTGCACTAGCATCGCAACAGTTTCCGATCATCATCGATGAACTTCTCACACGCACACGCACTCACGCATCGCTCCACGATCATCAGATCGTGTTTCAACCCTCGCATTCGAATTCGAGATGAATCGTTCAAAACCTGGAACAAAACAGAACCCTCCCTTGAAAGCCTATCAACGCCTCACCCATGATCCTCTGACCACCTTTACATCGGAAACTCTGGCCACGTCTTCGTCAACATCTCCCCTATCCCCTCTCACGAACACGCCACACTCGATCGCTCAGATAGGATGATAGAAACAAATGCTCGGCTCCACTAAAAATTAGGTTTAAAAATTTCAAACCAACGTCGCCGCTGCCCCCGTGGTTTGACCACCACTCCATCATTTTTCCCAGCCTCTCTAGTCACTCTTCTACCTCCAGGAAGAGCCTCGACCCCCACCATCAAGTAGGTCGCCAGAAATCATCAAAATTCCATTTTCTATTCAAACAAGAACTGCACTCTCATGCCCAAACTAAAAATAGTGATTTTAGTTTTAAAATTCAAGTTTTAGTTTAAGCTTTTGGTTCATATACCTGAATACATGAATTATAACAATTGATTTTTAACTTATTTTAATTTTGCCCTGTTGTTTTATATTTTACAGAACAAAACAACTATTTTCCTTTAAACAAATTTAAAACTCATGTCTCTGATAATACAAGTATTTTATGTTCAAAGCTTAAGCCTTGCTAAAGCTAGAATTAAGAACAAATGAATTTGGATGTATACTTAAGTCTGTGACTAAGGTCAGAGATATTCACAAAGATGCCCATCACTATGTTCAACCATACACAGAGATATACTAAGAAAAATATACTCAAACAAATAAATTCAAGAAGGGAGCATATACAGAACAAATTTACTTAATCATTTTTAGATTGTGATGTTACTCACCAGACATGAATGAAGACAGGGTTTGCAAACTTGAAAAGCTTTTGATACTTTGAACTCTTACGAAATGGAAAATGTTTTGCTTTAAAACCTCAAAACTTTGAGTTGCCTGCCCTGGGTTTAAATACTTGAGTTGCTAATGCTTTTGTTAGAAAAGATGTAGACTTGCTCTTCTTTAAATCTTCTTGTTTTTACTTGAGGAAGTTGTATAATGTTTTCAGTTTGTAAAATGAAAATGCTTGCTTATATTTTTATATGAATGAAAATGAACTGGAGGATACAAATATATAAAAGAAAAGATTACATGGGAAGGTGATATCTGGGTATATGTTTATGCTGGTACACTTCTTCCTTTTTTAATCAGAGATTTTTGTTGGCTAAAATCTATTTTTAAAAGATTCAAGTTGTCCTTTGTTAATGCTAGCATTAAATGTAAGAGTCCTTTATGCTTGTATAAGTGTTCAAATACTTCTTTTGCTTGCCTGCCCATGCTTTTGTACATAGATATATTATTTACTTTGATCTTGCCTTCATTTCTAAGCTTTACAGTTAACATACAAATACACAAATCCTGGTTTGCTTTTACTTTATGTTTTCATACTTGTCTTCTTTCTATTCTTGCCTGCGTATTACTTTACTACCCTATGTACAATTATATACAAAGTTGTTTTAGTCTTTGCTATGAATTTTAGTCTAAGTATTTTCTTCCATTTCTAACGTGTGTATTTTTATTTTTATTTCTATTTTAAAACTTAGACTATCAAATACTACATTTATTTACTTATTATTTATTTTTACACTTATGTTAAATATTAATAAGGTTTATTTTATTTTAAACTTACAAATCATAGCTTTCCAAAATACATATATATATTCATAAGTTTAAAATAACCATTTCTATTTATATCAAAAATCCATTTGTAAAGATATTACATTATTAATATAGCTCATTATTAAATTAAAATAGTTTGTAAAAGAAACTATCACTTCATTAATAAATTACTCATTTAAACAAACTATATTTAAAAAGAATAAAATAACCCTTTTTGTTAATCTTATTTAAATTCAAACTTAACTAAAATAAATTTAAACAATTAATATTTCTCTTAAGTATTTTAAACCATAAAGTTATTTATTTAATATTAACTTAAATCAATTTCCCAAATTACCAAAATATATTAAAATTAGGAAACAAGATTTATTTATTAAATTTAAAACAAAGCTTATCTATTCACAATATATATATACAAATATATATATATATATATACATTATAAATAGAAGACAATTTATTAGCTTTTAAAAGATAAATTATCAGTTAAATGTTTATTTAAAAGAAGATTATTAAATCAATTCAAGTCTTATTAACAATTATGATCAGATCAATTTAATTATTAATAAATTTTATTAAATTGATATTGTCAGAAATTCCGGGATGTCACACAGTTTTTCCCAAAACGAAAACCATTTATTTTCGAATAATATTAGCTTCTATAAAAGGAAATAATTTCCAATTTGTATCGAAAAATTTCAAGTTTTGAAGTGAAATTGTAAACAGTTTGGAGAAACTATGAATTAACCTTTGTGAAGATGATTAAATCTTGTTTTGAAATTGGAAAAGTATTTCCTTTGTATAAAAGATTTGGAAATTGAAATAGTTTTGTAAATCTATGAATGAATCTTTGTGAAACTAGGTGAACCTTGTGAAATAAATCTTTTGTTTAAAAATATTTGAAATGGTAATTTGGTTAAACCATTTGAAAGAAAGGGTTTGGGTAATAAGTTGTGACTTAATTGAAATCCCATATCCATATATTTTTAAATATTGCGTTCACTATTCGGTTTAGCCGGGAGAGGACCTTTGTGTCATATAACCCATTTCGAATAGTGATACGACGTGTATGGATAGCATTTAAAGACTGGTGGTAAAGACCGAATACTTTCAAAAACAAAAGGATTATCGTCGAATGTCTATGCATCGGCTGATCCCCAGTATAGAGATTTTAACACCCTTTGTGATGTGAAGCCCAGACGTGATTAGAAATTATCCAAATTTGCAAGGACTACTTTGGAAGTGCCTTCTGTTCTGTTCGAACCCGAAACAGACTTGAATGGTTGTGTGTCTGACATTACAATTTGAGATATAAAGCATATTTCTTTCAAACACATATCTGTTGGTGGCAGAGATTTATTCTCTTAGCTTAACACCCTTCTCCGAGACATACGAACTCAGAGGTTATGTAGTTGAAGGTTATCAGCGATATACTCCCAATTTGGTAATGTGACATGCTGAGTGCTGCTGTGTGATGATCATTTGTTGATCATTTGTTGATCAATGCATGGCTTTATGAAAAAGCATAGCTTTGTGGACGAGATCTCTTCGGACCTCACAACCCGGGAATGGTCGAAATAGGAAAGATGCGGCAAGGTTATGAGGTTTGCGCCCTTTAGGGTATGTCATTTCCTTCTGGAAAAGGGTGGTATCAGGTATGGAACCCTGATATTTACCCTATGTGGTTGCTCCAATCTCATTACTTTGTGGTTGTTGCTTTGTAAGGCGCCTCGGATAAAGGTCGCAAACGATCGGGGGGTGGCATATTCGTGTAGTAGTTACCTAGTTACAGAGGTAACCCGACCTTGTGTTGGCAGAGGGCTAGTTAGTTCTCAGGACGGCCCTCCAGGGGCGTACCCATTGACAGTAGAAAGTTCCTTAGCCTGACCATTTATTGGAAATCCAATCAAACAATATGTGCCCTTTACGATTGCAGTTGTATTACCTGCCACCTCAGGTGGCAGCTATAGCAGGCATAATATAATGGTACCTATGCTGGCTAAGATTAATATTATATTTTCAAAATGTCTTCTACACTATACACTAATAATAATATCAAATGGTTTTGCGTAGTAAGCATGTTTGGCTATCATAAGGAGAAATCTCCCCCATCTGTGTGATTGCAATGTGTGTGTGCCGGGAGGCCTTATGGTAGTTTCATTTTCCAAAAAGCATTCCGAATTTCATTTTATTTAGTTTTTTAAAACTGAATGTTTTTGTTACTCACACCAGTCCCATGACTGACCCGGAGTTTGTTGTTCCCTTCCTAAACACTGGGTGCCCATAATTTTCCACACGAGCAGTCTAGAGTTGGGTTTTTTAGATATTCAGGTTTAGTAGATTATCTGGAGCTAGTTCAGTGTTGGAGTTCCTGTACCGGAGTTACTTATCTTTGTGCATCATGATAATGGTTCGAGCCTGATGTCAAAGTTGTTAGACTCATTCTCGTTTACAAAGTATTTGGAGTTATCATCTCTGTTATTTCCGCTGTATCATTATTATTGCCTCTGATATTGTTATATCATATAGATATCATTCTTGTATATCATTCTGGATATTGCATTTATTGGAGTTGGATATGATATCTATTTCTTTATTCCGTTGTGTTGATACTTACTGTGTTATAAGCTCCGGCACGAGTCGAATTCCAACGATTGAATCTGCGGCATTTGAGTACAAGTGAAGTACGTGTGCCGATTTTCGAACGCTGAAATTTGGAACGTGACAATAAAAAAACCAGATTTGATCATTTCAAACCATCAATCCCAAGTGAGAATGAAATGACAACCACTCGGGCCTATCATTTCAGCCTATAACGATTTTCCCTTATTCTAAAACCGTTTGGGTATGAATCATTTCAACCCATAGCGATACTAGTCTATAGGGAACTTGCAATGGTGATAACTGATATAAATAACATAATAGTATAATATAACAGGTGCAATAATAGGTGTAAACATCATATGATCATAATATAGCAGTTATAACTAGATGAAATGCATTTATAGATTCAAGTGGTGCCGATTTATCAGTTATATAGGTACAGATTGTCTGGTGAGAATAACTCACTTGTTAAAAGCTGGAGATAGCCACCAAAACCAACAATACTGACACTACGAAGGCACGACAATACAGAAATGATTTGAGAGTGGAGAGCCAAAGCTATACGTCTTGAATACATTTGCACAAAACCATACAATACATATATAAGTTTCAACATGATTTAACATCAAATAACAATAGAAATCAATGCCCAAAACAACATCAAATGAATTGCACTTGTTCTCAACCTCATGTGCTTCAGCTAGGTAGTTGTTAAGCTAGGCCAAGGGGTGCTACAGGGTCTGGTTTGGGTTTGCAAGTGGTCAGCCAACATGTGTTTTGAAGGTGAACATGTCTAGGTGCATAAAACTACAATTTCAAGGCAACATACATCATAACTATGCAATGGATGGGCTCGGCCAGAGGCTATATGTAACGACCCGATTTTCCATGCCAGAAAAATCGAACCATTAGTATTAAAGAAGAAGAAGGTAGAAGAAGAAATAAACAACAACTGAATCTAACGAATGACAAGGCACTAGGGTAACACCTGTCACAGAGATCACAGTACCGAGGAGTACACCCGCTCCCCTGCAACACAAGGCCAGAACTACCCCTTACTGGATAATTTCGAGTAAGATCACCCCACGGTTGGGATCAGCAACCGCACCACTAAGCCAAAATAAAGGGACATCTAGACAGGGATGACCTCACCCTAATGGGTGCTACCCACTTAGCCTTGCTGCATAACCCCTGATTTTCAGTCATTCCTGGTTGATGAGGCTTGAGGCTAAGCGTTACCTTTTTAGAACAAAGCCCTTAGAATGCCCATCGTCCACTTGACGATGTTCCGAAAGCATTCATCCATACAAGTCCGTCCCGGGTCCGAACGGAACCGAAGACACTACTCCTACTACATCCATTTTGGAATCACCCTCAGGATTAGTAGCGACTAACCCTTGCACTTCACTGTACCATCTTCGATTTCCAACTCATTTCCACACGAAACATACAAACTGAATCGAAGTGGTTTTCGAGAAATTAGTCTCGATCCCGGTCTCTTCGAAACGATCAGCACATTGGCCAATATTGATAGTCGGTTCTTTAACTATCAATTAATATTCACAAACAGTCATCAACATAAATAATTTCCCCAAATTATTTATTATTCTCAAATATCTTCGCAAGATATATTTCTATTTTCAAACCCCTTTGAAACAATTCCAAAACAGTTTCCTCTCATGGAATTCATTTCCCAAATATTTATTTCCACTGAAATGCCAAGTATAAAATACCTTTAGGTTATAAAATAAATTAAATGCACTTGATTATAAATATACTTTATAATATTGAAATTAGAACTACTTTCATACTTTACTAATATATATATACTTTTAAAAATAGTTTAAAATAAAACTACTTTTGAAATATAATCTAAATTTTTTTTAAAACATAATGCCAAGTCCCTTTTGTATAATTACTACAATAATAGATTTGAAAATAAATACTTACTTTAGAATTTAACATTTAAAAATAAATAATTTTCTAAAACATGCTTTTTAAAACAATATTAAAACCGTTATCCAATATTTAAAAATCTTCTTGAAAAACGTACTTGGCTATCCCGAGAAATACACTTCTCTTGCACATCTTTTAAAAATAAATCACCATTTATTTTTAAACGAACTTACATTCCTTTATAAATTTCCACTTTGAATTTATATTTAAAATATCCACTGATATTTTATTTCACTTTATAAACCAAGTTTATGAATTCCAAAATCTCACTTCTCTTTTAAATTTCAATTCCAAACACTTAAATCAATTTACAATTTATTTCCAATTTACTTCACCTTGAAATAAATTTCGTTACTTACTTCATTTCTTTCAAAATACATTAACTTCCAGATTTTATTTCTTTATCATGAGTTAAACCCCTTTAACTGAAAATACCAATTTTAGATTTCCAAAATTCCTTCTTTATCCTTTAATTAGATTAAATCCTTAAATTTAAAAATATTCTTTATTCTTTCAAATAATATCACTTTAGTTTTAAAAAAAATTATTATTCCCCTGTTAATTCAAAATCCCCTTTCCATATTTGTTAGAATTTTGAAAATCGCTTTATTTTTATCTTATTTTATTTTTTAATTCATTATTAAATTTATTCAAATTCACTAGAATTATTTTACTTAAAATTTTAATCTTTTATTTCTTTCCAAAAATCCAATTCTACAGATTTTGATAACTCATACTGAAATATTCAATCCAACCATATCATCCAATATTTCAATCATCAATAAAATCATCATAGGATATCAAATATTCATAACACAGAATATTTAAACAAACATTAAATATTTTGAGGAATCTAGTTGGACCCTCCAACCTGTTTCCCTACATCCACAGATGATAGCACAGTACCTATTCCACTTCGAGGTGGAATAACGCGGTATATGGGATTTATATAATATCATACGCTATTATGCGGTGCATAGGGTCTCATTCGCTATATAATGCGGGAAATCAATCACTCAAATATATATTATATACTACTATATATAATATCACATCCAATCAATCAAATATTTAAATTTAACCGTTTAAATTTAAATAACCAAGTGAGTGAGATTAACTCACCTTTATCTTTGTTTTGCAATCCATTTCCATTTCGACCATTTCTTCACGGTTTCAGACCTTGTATAAACTTTATACATTTTATTAACATTTGAACAATCGAATAATCTATTTCATTTAATAAATTACTTAACTAATGATTTTATTTTAACTATTCCCTTTTTTTATAAATAAAACAAGTTTATTTAACAAATTAATTCCCTTAAGCCATTATTTAAAATAACTTAGTAAATTAAAATATGTATATGCATACTTATTTTTTTTAGGACTATATATATATATATATTTATAAAATATTCCATATAGGTCTCATAAAAATCTACTTTGATATACTTTCAAATTTCCTTTACTGTATGCAAATATACATTTTGACTATTTATATTTTTTTTCTGTCTGTAAATTACAGAAATAAAACTTCTTTCTAACTTAGAAACAAGAATAGTTTTATACCTACTGTAATATATATTATCAGTATATATATATTTATAAAAAAAAACTCTGCTTACTAAAAACTCAGGAGAGAAAATAATATATCACTGCCAAAAACCTAGCTTGCTCTTCCACAACTTCGGCCCATCGCCCGACAATCCAAAGCCGCCGCAAAATCGACGCTGCGAGTCGTCCACCACCACAAGGCCGAACCCCTCAAAAGTAGTCGCAAGATTCATCACGTCATCCCAGGCCTCGTGCGACTCGAGATCACCACCAGACTTCCCACGCGGCCCTATGCAACCTTCTGAAGTCCCTAGAATTCATCGCGATTAGAACGATAGTAGGATCGCGAGTATTCCTTCGGGTATGGAACTAAAAAGTGGAGGAGAGGGGAGACGCTATTCGATTTGGAAAAGGAGGATTTGCAGTTTTGAGAAGGGTTATCGATTTTGAAGTGAATTGAAGTTCTATGGCTGCCATATTTTTTTTTCCTGTATGAACGAACGAATTCGTTCGATTTAGAAAAGGAAAGAACGAGATCGCTATCTGCTTCGGTCCTTAAAATTTCGAGTTTGATTTAATTTTCTTTTTAAATAGAAGAAGATAACTATGGCTGTTAATTATAAAAGAAGAAGATACGATGCGATATTAGCGTGGAGAGGAAGGCTGTAGTGATTTGATGGGGAAAAGTATCGATGTGAAAGAAATACGGCCGAAGGTTATCTGGTCGAAATACCCAAAATATATTAAATTTAAATTGTCTTGAAAACGAAGCCTAAAATCTCGATCTCCTATCGAGATGTGCCGCTAGGCGTTTATAATGTTACACCCCTATTTCGAACGCAATGGAAAAAGTTTCGAGTCCTAATTCGATCGTATGGAGAAGATAGCTTTTTTAACCCAATTATTATATTAAATTTTAAAAGTTCTATTACCTTCAGTATTATTAATATGACTTTTATAAGCCTATAAACTATATTTTAACTGGCTTAAAATTCCCGATTTAGCGTTTTACCCAATTTCCAGTAATTTAAATTAAATAATTAAATTGTCCAATAAATAGTGATATTTGAAATTCACGTAACAAATCCACATTTGAATATTTAAAATCAATTAAATATTCCAATTTCAAATATCCAAAAATTCCGGGTCGTCACACTATAGGGGCTCAGCCTAGTGTTCTGGTGATGGTAGGTGATGTGGTAGAGGATGGAGGTCAGGTTAGAGGTGGTGGTGGTGGGGATGAAGTGGCGGCTAGAGGTGGTTGTGGGTGATGTTGACAAAGGTGGCTCGGTTTGAACAAATAGGTGATAGTTTTGTATATTTTTGTGTTGATCTATTGCTATGGTGTGCTCGGCCTGCCTTGGTGGTGTACTAGGGTCGGTGATGATCAAAAGAAGGGGGTGCTGGAGGTCGGCCCAGATCTGGTTGAGGAGGAGCCAACCTATGAAGGTAGAGAACAAGATGCAAATTTCGATAGAAAACATAGAAACAAGAAAGAAAAGAGCATAGATTTTTACCCAAACTTTCAACAATGGTGGCCGTATGTTTCTGCTTGAGAAAGTAACTTTGTTTGCATGAAAAAAATGGAGAAGTCGACTGAAAGAAGGTAGAAAAGATACGGCCAAAAAAAACATTAAAGAGGAGGTGGAGAAAATGAAAAGGCAGAAGGTAAAAGGACTTGGAATTTAAAAAGTTTAAAACCTTTCAAATTTCCACTAATTTAATTTTAATTTATGTTCAAGGTTTCAAATATCAGATTTCGGTCACGTTTCGTCTCGGTATTTTTACACAAGTTATCTCGTATCGGGGGAGATCTCGGACGAGATGAGTACATATCGGGTGTATATCTCGGATTGACATCTCGGGTCTTATAATTCATCTCGGGAATATCTCAGATGTACTTATGTGTCTAAAATTGATGTTTCAAAAATTTATTTAATGGTTATAACTTTCTTAATAAAAATAAAAATGGTAACATACTTGATTTACATTGAAAAAGGAATATTTTTAGAATAGTAGCTTGATTAGCTTGATTGATTTGGTAATGATTGAATAATATCCTTTTATTTGAACATAATAAAGAAGTGAAACCTTTCGCTATGACTCATTATGATAAAAGGTAAAAAATATGTTCAAGAAGTTGGTAAATTATAATTGGATTGAGTAGTTTATGTTGAATCAATATGAAAATAAAAAATATTATGCAAAATAAGAAAAATGTATAATTTCGGGTGAGATCTCGGATTGAGATTTTGATCCATATTTCGGGTGAGATCTCGGATTGAGATTTTGATCCATATTTCGGGTGAGATTTGAATATCTCGGACGAGATGAGTGTTAAGGGAGATATGAAGGAGATTTGATGTCTCGTCTCATTTAAGTGTGAAAATGAGATCTCGGAGGAGATCTCAGGAGATATATAGGAGATTTAAAACCATGTTTACGTTAACCCTCAATTTGTCTACGACTTAAGAATTGGACGACTCAAGCAAGGTATGCGACTCAAGCAGGGTACACGAGTTAACGAGTCAAGAATTGGTCGACCCAACAACTCAGAATACTTCACGACCTACGACTTAGGGTCTAGACGACTTAACGAGTTAAGGCATGAATGACTTAACGAGTTAAGGTGTGAACGACTTAACGAGTTAAGGTGTAGACGACTTAACGACTTAAGGTCTGGACGACTTAACAGCTCAAAGTACTCCACGACTTAACTACCTGAGGGAGGTAACGACCTAAAGAAGGCAACGGCAACTACAAAGGCGACTTACGACTTAAGGAAGTCTACGACTTAATGGTTTAAGGAGTTAACGGCTTAATGGCCTCGGCGACTTAAAGGTGTTGGTCGACTCAACCAGTTGACGACTTAAGGCTATCTACGACTTACGACCTAGCATGTGTCGTGAACGACTTAAGCAAATGAAGCGCTGCTTCTTATTGAACACGGTGGCCTCCTAGCTAGTCAGCGAGTTAGGACTTGTGTTATTATTCGAAATGAGCAAGCCTACCAGTTGAACCACGACACACGACTTAGTTTGAGTCGACCACGACCTAAAGCTACCGAGATAAAATCCAATGCCGAGACACTTATGCCGCTTTACTGATACTGTTACCTGCTAAGTCGGCCATGACTCACGACTTACCTGCTAAGTCGGCCACGACTCACGACTTATCTTAAGTTGGCCACGACTTAGGACTTGGCAAAAATCCCTGTCCAGACTTCTCTATAAATACAGCGCTACCTTCAACATGAGGGGGACTTTTGGCTGATCATTTTCTGAAGCGTCATTACTCTACAGAATTCTCAACTCACCTAACACTTGAAGAACTCCAAACATTCAAGACACTACAACAAGCTTCGAAAGAGATTTCACACATCCAACATGGATTCAACAGATCTTATCATCGAAGTTTGAGCTATTAGTCTAGAGTGTTTCTGTGATTGAAGTGTATCGTGTTTTAGAGTGCATTGTATGAATTTGTAATCAAAATCAGTAATAAAGGAATTCAAAGTGGACGTAGGCTCAATCTTAAGCCGAACCACTATAAAATCGCTGTCTTTTACTGCTTTTCTGTTATTTTACTGCTTACTTCTTGTTCCCGTATCACGGGTGGTGCTTTCACAACTTTACTACACACACTAGGGTGTTAGCGTTCACTTTTCAGCGTTAACATTTTGGTGCTTTCACTGAGAACCCAACTCAGGACTGTATTCACCATTGCTTCACAAAAGTTCATTGAAAGAGTTTCTTTCAAGACCAGAAGATTGTCAGACATAATGGCTCCTGGAAGAAAACGCAAGTCTATCAGATCTGATGATGTTCACGACAACACTGCCACTTCTCCTTCTCCAAGTCAGGCAGCTCCAAGTGTCGGAGTGACGCGAGAGGAGCTAGATGCTGCTGTATTTGGACTGTATCAGCAAATCGAAACTCAGAATACTCTAATGATGGAAAAGTTAAACGCTTTGCT
This sequence comes from Allium fistulosum, assembly GCA_030737815.1. Classification (NCBI taxonomy): domain Eukaryota; kingdom Viridiplantae; phylum Streptophyta; class Magnoliopsida; order Asparagales; family Amaryllidaceae; genus Allium; species Allium fistulosum. Next base: position 616,049,346 of record CM060908.1, on the reverse strand, counting down.
CGGTGCCAATCAAAGGCCGGTGAATAATGAAGAAAACTTTACTGATGCTGTTCACAACTCCGAAGGGAGAAATATTCCTCAAGGGGGATCAGGTGCCGCTGAAGGGGCACCTCTCCAGGCTGAAGGATCCAGGCCATCGCCAATTATCCGCGAGCATTTGCCCGGACAAACTTCCGAGAAAATGGCTGAAGTATACTCCGCAAAGTTACTAAACAATAAGGAATATCTCTCTGGCATGATTCGGCAGATAATGAAAGAAAGCATGCAGAGAAATGAAGATGAGAGCGACTGGGGATTCGCTCCGAGTAAAACTCCATTTACTGAGAGGATTCTAAAGGCTGAGTTTCCCAGAAAATTCGTTCCTCCTACCATTCCTGCTTACCGAGGAACAAGTGACCCGAATCAATTCCTGTACAAATATGATTGGCACATGACTGGCGCCAGAGCAACTGATGAGATTAAATGCCGGTATTTCCCGGTATACTTGGAAGGAGTGGCGCTGCTCTAGTTTACCAAGCTTCCCGTACGATCTGTTGATCAGTTTTCCGATCTAACTCGGAAATTCAAGGAACAATTTAGATTGTATGCTTCAAAAGCAAAGGATATAATGTCTCTTTCGAGCCTCGAGCAGAACCCTGGAGAACCCATCAAATCCTTCTTGAATCGCTTCAATATAGCCCTAGCTGAAGTTGATAACGCAGAACTGCGAATGATTTTAACCTACTTAATGCGGGCTATTGACAAGTCGAGCAAATTTGGAAAGTGGTTGAAAATGAAAGAACCAAATTCACTCGAAAAATTCTACAAAAAGGCTGATGAGTTCATGCGCCTAGAAAATCTCCCCGCGACAGCTAAAGTTGCATCGACAGAGGTGGAAAATAATGTTACTGCTCAGAACAAAAAAGAATCTGGAGATCAGAAGAGGGAGAGTAATGGTGGAAAGAAGCAGAAGGACATTAAGAAACCCCGCTTTTTCAAACCCTCAGATCTTACCCCTCTAACTGATACACCGGAGAATATTTTCATCGCCACTAAAGATGCTGTTGAGTATCCGAAGCCACCGGCAGTAAAGGTTGGAAAAAATGCTACTCAGAGCGGAAGATTTTGCCAATTTCATAACCAACCAGGCCATGATACCAACGAGTGCCGCCACCTGAAGAGCTTGATTGAGGAATTATTAAGACAAAATAAGTTGCAGCAGTACGTTAAAAGGAACAGAAAAGACCCGTCTTCATCTAACCAGGGGCTGCAACTTCCTGCTCATTCATCTGGTTCAGGAGAGAGGCCTGCTGCACAAGAAACAGAAAGACCTGTTATCAATGTGATTATAGGAGGACCCCATCCGGCTGGCAGGAGTTGGGGTGAGATGGAAAGGTACGCTAGAGCTTTGAAGTATGCCCCAACTAAAGAAAGTGTCTTGGTCTTGGAAGATGCTGCACCTCTGAAGCAGCAAAAGACTTTTCATGATGATATCATATTCAGAACCAGGGATTCTGCTGATGTGGAAGCTCCTACCGAGGACCCTTTGGTCATCACTGTCGGAATTGGGCCGGCTATTGTAAGGAGAGTGCTGGTTGATAGAGGCACCTCATGCAACATACTCTTTAAAAAGACATTTGACCAAATGAAAATTCCAACGGCAAACGTACATGCTTCATCTCAGAAGATTGTCGGATTTACAGGGGAGCCGAAACAGCCAATGGGAACAGTGGACTTGTTTGTCGAATTGGGAGATGGGCATAAGAAGGTGGTTCGGAAGCAAACTTTTGTAATTGTTGATGGATTCTCCGCCTATAATGCTTTCTTGGGTCGGCCTACTCTTGCCGCTTTCAAGGCCATCCTCGCCCCGTGGTGCTTGACAATGAAATTTCCTACTGATAATGGGGTTGCTGTCATTAAGGGAGACTAGAACGCAGGGCAAGAATGTTATCTTGTAGAGCTCCGAGAGGCCAGGAAAAGAGAGATAGGAAAAGATGCGGCAGCTCCGCTCCGCATCAAGGAACCGACCTTGTAGCAACTACGGGGTGGCCCCTGTACTGGCGAACACAGCAATGCAAGGAAGGAAATGGACCCCAGAAAAGCCAGTGCAGGGGAGAATAGAGTGGTACCTGTGGAAGTAACGGTACCGATACCTATTGACTCGAAAGACCCGAACAAGGTACTCAATGTGGGTTCACAGCAAAGCATAATAGTTCGAAACACGTTGATATCATTTTTAAAAGCAAATCTGGATGTGTTCGCTTGGTGTCACGCTGATATGTGTGGGATCTCTCCGGAAATTACTGTGCATACTCTGAATATCGATCCAAAATTCACAGCAGTGAAACAGAAAAGAAGAACCCAAGGTCCAGAAAGGTCAGCAGCGCTAAAGGGAGAAGTTGATCGGCTCATGGAGAATGGTTTCATCAGAGAATCCACTTATCCAAATTGGGTTTCAAATCCAGTACTAGTTAAGAAGGCAAATGGAAAGTGGAGGGTATGCATCGACTTTTCAGATCTAAACAAAGCTTGCCCCAAAGACTGCTTCCCGCTACCTAGAATCGATCAGTTGGTGGATGGGACAGCTGGGCATGAGTTGTTATCTTTTATGGATGCTTACTCTGGATACAATCAGATTATGATGCATGAGCCAGATCAAGAAGACACAAGCTTTATCATAGATGTGGGTCTCTACTGCTACAAAGTTATGCCTTTAGGACTAAAGAATGCTGGCGCAACCTACCAAAGACTCGTCAATGCTATGTTCAGACAACAGATTGGTAGAACTATGGAAGTTTATGTTGATGATATGTTAGTAAAGTCAAAGAAAGCAGTAGACCACATGGACCACTTGGCGAAAATGTTTGCAATTCTTCGAAAGTACGGAATGAAGCTCAATCCATTGAAATGTTCATTCGGGGTAGAGTCCGGAAAATTCTTGGGTTTCATTGTGAGCGCTAGGGGCATTGAGGCCAATCCTACACAAATCACAGCTCTAAGAGAGGTCAAAGCCCCTAAAACAAAGAGAAACTACAGAGCCTCAATGGGAAAGTCGCTGCTCTGAGTCGTTTCATTTCCAAGGCCACAGACAAATGCATTCCCTTCTTTGACGCTCTAAAGAAAGGAAAGAAATTTTTTGAATGGACTCCCGAATGCCAGACTGCTTTCGATGAGCTAATTCATCATATGGAAACGCCCCCAGTTCTTTCCAAGCCTACTGATGGTGAAGACATTTTCATCTATTTAGCAATATCATCTCATGCTCTTAGTGCAACACTTGTACGGGAAGATATGAAGATACAACGTCCAGTCTATTACATCAGCAAACGGTTCACTAGGGCAGAGGTGAATTATTCAAAGATAGAAAAGCTTGCCTATTGTTTGTTAATTGCTTCCAGGAAGTTGAGGTCCTACTTTCAAGCACATCCTATCAAAGTCCTTATCGATCAACCTCTAAAGCAAGTCCTGTTTCGTCCTGAAACTTCGGGTCGTCTTTTGAAATGGAACATTGAACTTAGCCAATATGATATCACTTACCATCCCCGAAGAGCAATCAACGGACAAGCTTTAGCGGATTTCATCGCGGAATCTACTGATAAAGGTGACAGTGAGAAAGAAACAACTTATGACATTCCAATCCAGTGGAAGTTGTATGTTGACGGCGCAAGAAATGATTATTGTTCGGGGGCAGGAGTCGTGCTTGAAACCCTCGAAGGACGATCATTGTGTTATGCATTGAGACTGGAATTTCCTTCGACGAACAATGAAGCGGAGTATGAAGCTCTCATTGCCGGTTTAAAAATTGCCAAGGAACTGAACATCAAAGTGTTACAAGTTTTCAGCGATTCCCAACTTATTGTTTGCCAGGTAAAGAAAGAGTTTCAAGCTAAAGGTGGAAATCTGCCCGCATACTTGTCAAAGGCATGTGAGCTCCTCGAAGATTTTGATCATTACACGATAAGTCACATTCCTCGGACAGAAAACATGAAGGCGGATTCTCTAGCAAAGTACTCAAGTTCTGGAGAGGCTCAATTATTGGGATTAGTCCCTGTGGAGGTTTTGTCAGCTCCAAGCATTGAAGAGGTGGATATTGATTGGATCATGACTGCATCTCAAGAGCATGAATCGTGGATGACTCCAATCAAAAAATATCTACTCAATGGTTCCTTGCCAGAAAGTTCTAAAGAACGCCGAAAGCTGTTAAGGAAAGCGTCAAGATATATAATTCAAGATGGCCGATTATACAAACAGGGATTCTCAATGCCATTACTCCGATGTGTAACCAAGGAAGAAGCCAAGATGATTCTAGCTGAGGTACATGGGGGAGAATGTGGGGATCATTTAGGTGGCCAAACTCTAGCCAAGAAAGTTCTCCGATATGGGTATTTCTGGCCAGACATTAATCGAGATGCTGCTATTTACTCCCGAAAGTGCGACAAGTGCCAAAGATTTGCAAGGATCCCAAAAGCGCCTTCCACCGAGCTCACGCAAATGGTCAGCCCATAGTCGTTCGCCATTTGGGGAATGGACTTGATTGGAACTTTACCGATCGCTAAATCTGGAAACAAATATGCTATTGTTGCTGTTGATTATTTCACTAAATGGGCTGAAGCTGAACCTTTGGCTACTATTACCTCTAAAAAGATGATAAATTTCGTAACTAAAAATATCATTTGCAGGTATGGTGTGCCGCAGAAGATAATCACAGACAACGGTATTCAGTTTGAAAGTGAAGAATTCCAGGACTTTTGCAAACGGTTCAGAATTCGAAAAAGCTTCTCAGCAGTGGCTCATCCGCAGTCAAACGGGCAAGTGGAAGCAGTGAATAAAATTATCAAGTCAACCATCAAAAAGCAACTCGAAATAGCAAAAGGTGGTTGGGTCGATAAGCTCCCACTAGCACTATGGGCATACAGAACTACTCACAAAACTACGACTGGGCACACTCCATTTTCATTGGCATACAGATCAGAAGCGATGATTCCAGTGGAAATAGAAGTCCCTTCACACAGGAGAATTCATTTCAACGAGTTTGAAAACGAAGAACTGCAACTTGAAGCACTTGATTTTCTTGATGAAAAAAGAGAAGAAGCTAGGCTCAGAGTTTCAGCTTAACAGCAAAGAATAGCCATGCACTTCAACTCTAAAGTTCGCCAATGCAGCTTTGAGGTCGGAGACTTAGTCTTGAAAAGGATCATGACAGCAACTGGAGTGTTTGGGCCAAACTGGGAAGGGCCATATGTCATAGGCAATAAACTCCTTGATGGCACTTTCAAACTCATAACTATCGAAGGAAATCCAATTCCAATAGCCTGGAACAGCAACCATTTGCATCCTTATTTTACTTAAAAAAGCTTTGCTCAAAATTGTAAAATAGTGATAGATGCATCAGTTGGATTGTAAGACATTGTAAATCAGTGCAAATTAATAAAAGCTATAAAGTGGATGTAGGCCCGATTCTTGGCCGAACCACTATAAATCTTTTGTTCTTTACTATTGTTTAATGCCTGCTTCATTTCGATATGTAAATGCTTTAAATGTATTGCTAAAATGTCGATTCAAAATTGCAGGCCATTAAAACAAGGCTTACCCGTCACAAGGCCAAGCGAGCCCTATAAATCACTTATTAAGCAAAATCCAAGCAAGAAAAATTCCAGATTCAAATCCCATACAAGAAGAACTTCACATAAAAAGTTGGCGACTCCACTGTATCAAGCCCTCGTTAACTGTTTCTGATCATTGATATAAACAGACATCCAACTAGGTAACTTGCGTTTGCCCCGTGAACTCATTCAACAGTGAAGTCCACTTCTTCGGATAAAGCAATTTACTTGCAAAAGGAAGGAAGATGCGCTTGGAAACGATAATAAAGGATCGCTAATGAGCAAATGATGAGAAAACATGGGCAGGCAAACACAGAAGCAGCCAAAAGGAGGAATGCCTCTCAATAAAAGGGCCGGTAGAGACACCAAAGGGACACCTTCCCAAGCAGAAGGAACAGGGCCCTTGCTAACTGGTCGTGGTGCATCCAATCAGGCAGCTTGCGTCCGTCCCATGGACCCACTCGCCCCTGAGACGCAACCTTCCTAGCACATCGACTAACCGATGCTCCTCCGCAAAGGCCAACAAAGCCCTCTAACGAGGCACGCCAAAAAATGAAAGTGCTGTCCTCAATCAAAAAAAAATTGGTGGAACCACCGGAGGGGCACCTTCCCAAGCTGAAGGAACAGGGCCCTTGTTAATTGATTGCGATCGTTTGTACAAACAAACATCCAATCAAGCGACTTGCGTCCGCCCCGTGGATCCATCCAACCATGAGAAAGTAACTTTCAGGCAATCAAAAAGCCCTCTTCGAAGGCACAAGCCCTCTTCGGAGGCACACGCCCTAAAAAGAAGGAGAAAGCCCTCTCCCGAGGTACCACAAGCCCTCTTCGGAGGCACACGCCCTCTTCGGAGGCGAAAGCCCTCTCCCGAGGCACCACAAGCCCTCTTCGGAGGCACAAAGCCCTCTCTGGAGGCACAAGCCCTCTTCGGAGGCACAAGCCCTCTTCGGAAGCACAACTCTTCAGAGGAGCCCTCTTCGGAGGCATGTCCCAAAATAGAATGCTCAAACAAAAAGCCCTCTCCGGAGGCACAATTCAACTCTCAAAGGGAGATTAACTTATTCATCTCAAAAAGTTCTTCCTAAAAGTTGAAATGCTACATAAAGCCCTCTTCGGAGGCCCGCTTTGCCGTGAAAGAGACTACACTTCTCTGAAATATGAAGTGACCATCTCCGAAGGTTGAAGTGTAAAAAAACTTCTCCAAAAACGAGACACGCTCCATTGAAAAACAATAATTGTTTCCTCAAAAATGGAATAGTTATTCTCCAAAATAAGAGTATAAGTCTCGTTAAAGCAGAAAGATATTGCAATGTACTTGTGGTATAAGGGCAACATTATACAATACAGCTACATCAATAAAAGTAGTATTCAAGCAACATACCAAAAGTTCATTACAATATCATGCGAAAAAGATGTGGAATAAATGAATTCTCAAAAACAGACAAAAGTTTGTACAAATAAAAAAAACCGTTTATTCTACACTAAAATAAGAAATAGTACATAAGAATTTGACAAGTAAAAGAATTATTTTATTCAATACTGTGAAAATTCTTTACATATGCAGATCTCAAAAAAGCAGGGACCGGTACCCGCACAATCTCCGATCAATACACGCAAAAAGCAAAAAACAAGAAGCATAAAGTCAAGCTCACTACTCCTTCTTTTCGCTACCCTTAGAACTCTTGCCCGGCATGATGATTAATTTCTGAAGCCGGCGTGGGCGGTTCGGGGAGGAGGGAGAAGGAGGGGTAGCCGGATCTGCTTCCACCTTTTCTTCACCAGCGGAAGTGCTTTTCTTCTTCTTCCTCATGGCGTGCTTCCCTTTCCTCTTCGAAGAAGACTCACTTCCCGGAGTAGTAAGCAGCGTAGAAAGCTTCGTGTCATCATCAAGGGACTGCTCAGGGGTCTTCTCGCTGTCCTCAAGATCTTCCGCCTTCTGCTCTTGCGAAGCAGTCAGATCATCCAGGCCTTGAAGAGCTTCAATTTTTTCTGCCTGTGATCCCAGTTGGGAAGCAGAAGGAGGAGTAACTTGAGAAGATGGAGGAACAAAAACTAGAGGAGTGGAAGTTTGTGCCGTATTCGGTGCCACCGCTACAGAAGAAAAGAAGTTAAAATCAGTATTCTTCGTAAAAAGAGAAGATGTTGGCTCATCAAAGCTTAAGTAATAAGTAAGAAGTTCATCAGGCTCAGTTGAATCGAATAAGTGATTGACTGGAACCGGGTCAACGTCAAAGTTACCTGGAGAAGTCGGTTTTGCAAGATCAATCTCGAATTTTTGAGCCTCAATATCTTCCTGAGCCTCTTCCTCGGTGGGAGTAGTCACAATTTCAGCATCGACTTTAGCGGGAGGCGAAGATTGTGAACTGGAGCCAAGAATATCGACATCAGCCGAAACCGAAGTATGAACAGGGGCAGTAGGAAGTATTTCTCTTTCGGAACGCTTCTCTCCCGTCGCTTTGGCTCGTGCTTGGGCAAGTTGCTCTTTTCCTTTAGCAAGAGCGGCACGGGACTCATCGTTTAGATAAAAGGCTTCAAGATCCGCTTCACCGTAGCCAGCCCCTCCGAGCATGTCGATAATCACTTCCCACACTTCAGCCAAAGTAATTTCATATTTTGGCCCTAGAAAGGAGAGACTTCCATGCCCCAAAACGCTATGGACATAAAAGTCAAATAAAGTGGAGCTAATGTTGGCTTTGGTTGTTTCAAGAGATTGTTCGACTGCAGCTTTGGCGGCGATAGACTCATCATGCTCTTTTTTAGCCCTTAGCAATTGAGATTGCAGCTTTATGATTTCCAAGTCTTGGGAGCTGACTTTCTCCTGAAGCTGAGCGGCGTCAGCACGATATTTCCTAGTAACATGTTGCTCTGCTTCAAGTTTCGCTTCAGCATCTCGTTGAGCGGCGTGAGCATCCCGTACTTGCTTTTGAAGAACTTCTTCCTTTTGAGTAAAGGAAGTGGAAGAAGTAGCAATCTCATTTTTTAGTCTCTCAACTTCAGACTCAAGTCTTGCATGATCTTCAGCAATACTTGCCATTTCCGCATCATGCTGTTTGCAAATTTTATCCCACTCTGACTTGTCGCTCTCCATGGTCAACATGGTTTCAAGGTTCATGCGATTAACTCTCTGAAGCTCATCAACCAATTTCTGCCACCCAGACATCCTTTCGATATCAAGTCTGACAGCATCATGATTTCTCAACATCGCCTGCTTATCGATTAGCACTAAGTCTAAGTCAAAACGGACCCCCTTTAAACACCAATTCGGAAATCGACTTTGAAGTGTAGGTGGGGCATCCTTGACTTGATATTGAGGCCTGTTGATGATTGTGTGAATGTCAGACTTCTCAAGAGCAGGTGAATCACCAGGCAAGTCAGAAGGAATGGGAGCGTCAGGCTTTTCAGAAATGACGGAAGAATCACTAAGCTTGGTTCGTTTACTTGAATCACCAGCAACGTGACTTTTTCCTTTATCATCATAAGATTTCCTCTTATGAGAATCATCTTCTCTTCGGAGTGAATCACGGTGATCATCTTCTCTCCTGCGGCGCTCTTCATAATCCCGCCTTTCGCAAGCTTTTCTAATGGCCCTTTCTTCATCGGTCTCCTGGCGGGAAGGGAGGTAGCGTCTGAAGTCATAAGAGTCACGCCCCCCATGGCGTCGGAAGTTGTCATAGTAGGAACCGCTGCGACCCATCGGAGAATATGGAAATCAAAAAGAGATAAATGTTAAAAATCTTCAAAGTAAAGAAGCCAAGTGCATTTAATTGTAAAAAATCCTAAGTGCGTGTGGCGTGCAAGCTACGCGCGTCAAACTACAAACCACTCTTTGGTGTGGGAATGGCAACGGCTTGTATAGAAGGCGTCGAAACTTGTTGTAAAGAAGAAGTCGCCTCGACAGCAGGGGAAATAGCTTTTGAAGCGCCATTTTTAAATAGCTCCTGTGAAGTCACCATTAAGTCGCTAAGATCCCCAAAAATGTCTTCGCCGTCATGCAGGGCGGAACTCTCTTTCCCAATCCCTTCATTAGATGCCTTCTCGGGGCATTGACGAGGCTCCTCCTCTTCGATAACCGGAAAGAGCGTAGATTTTCTAGATGGTCCCACAACATCAGTAAGAGTGGGGCACTTCACCAATGAGGTTTCAGTAGCAGGCACCTTCGGCGTGAGTTCTTCAACAGAAATTGGGGCATTTGGTGCCTCCGTAGGAGAGTCGGGGACTTCGTGAGGCTGAGTGGAGCGAGAAGGGTGAAGAAGTCCAAACTGGTAAAGAAATTCGTCTTTCAAAAAAAATTTCGCGTCCCGCTCTTCAACTGGTACAGCCAAAAGCCTCTCCAGAGTTGGCTTGTGGCTGGGATCCCTAGAAGGAGGGGGAGCGCTGAAATGAAAAAGCGAAATTAAAACTTGGCAATTTGAACTTAACAAAACTCAGAGAATATAAGAAGTAAAGATAGATAATCTTACTTCCTTCCCTCCACACAGCATAAAACCCTGGGGGGGCAGCGAACGTAAAAGAATTGAGTTAAAAACCCGTGAGCACTGTTAGGAAGGCCAAGAATCAATTTACGATTTCTGGCGCTTCTCACGATAGTGATAGAAGGGTGATCTTTGGTTCTGGAAAAAGAGCATAAGTAGCAAATCTCGTCAAAGCTCGGAAGTCGGTCAAGAGTTCTCCCGAATAGCAAACACAACCCCATTAGAATGGCATAACCATTAGGGTGTAGCTGGAATGGAGAGAAGGCCAGTTGACGAAGAAGATGCTGGAAAAAGTTGTTGAAAGGGGGAATGGCCCCGCTCAGGCACATTTTTCGATTGACCGCTACAAAGCCAGGAGGCGCTACATCAGCAGTGTTACTTTTCTCAGGAAGAATGGCATCAGCTTCAGCAATGCCAAACTGAGCGCACAACAGCCGAAAATCTTTGTACGATAAAGTGGTAGGGGCTCTTTCTGGAGGATTGACTAATGGAGCTGGAATAAAAGTGGCCTCTTCAGCCTGGACTGTTATATCTTCTTACTGAGAGGTCATTCTACACAAGCAACTGGATATTCAAATATGAAGGTGCACGTTTCCTAAAAAGTGTGAAGTGTTGTGCAGAACTAATAAAGATAACAAGTAAATATAACTGGAATTGAACTAGTCGACAATTGATCGATTACCAAATTTCAGGATTTGTTAATTTAAAGTTCAGGTACAGTATTAGTGCAAACCGGTCATTTTCAGTTGACTATTTCAATGTTTCTTTAATACTTTGCTTGAATTCGTTGATTTAAAGCACTTCGTTCACACAATCTATTTAAGTTGATTATTCGTTATTAACTAATCTATCTTTTGATGTGGGCAGTCAGTGGCAGTATATTCGTCCCAATTTTCTGTAAATGTTAAACAGATTGTTAGCTTGCAAGTTAAAGTGATATGTGAAAGAATGCAGCAAAGTTCTACAGTTTAAAGACTAAACAGTTCAAGGTTCAAGCAATCCAAAGTTCAGGAATATCAAGTGTTAACTCGCCGACGACTTAGGAATTTCTCCTACGGGTTAAGTTAAGTCGTTGGTTCTCTGGCTAACTCGTTCACGACCTAAGGATTATGAGGCAAGTTAAGTCGCTTAAATTTTAAGTCGTTGATGCTTTAAGTCGGTAGTGCTTTGAGTCGTAAGTAGTTGAAAAGAAGGAAAACTTTGGTTCAAAACAGTGAGAAAATTCTCCAAGTTCTAACTCGGCCACGACTCAAAGCTTAGGTCGCAAAAGCTGCTAGGACGGTTCAGAGTTAAGTCGTGGAAGTCACTAGGTCGCACGAAATTGCTAAGTCATGACCAAGCCTATATCTCACTCCATTTGACCAACCGACTTTTCTCCCTAACTCCTAACCCGTTACCCTTCTAACTCCTAACCCGTTAACCCAATAGCCTCTCAATCAACAAACGATCCTCGTTCCATCACACCATTGAATCACCCAAAAACCAATTCGAATCGCCTCAGATTTGCCATGAATCCGATACACTCCTGCTCTATCACATCCACAACATGATCGATGGCAATCACAGATCGATTGAAACATTATTCGTAATGAAACGCGGTACCAAAAAATGAATTGAAGTCAGAAAATGGGGAGTTAGCAATTCGACAATGGACGTGGGTAAACGATGACCGGATTCACTTACGTAGTATAACGGAAAGATGATCGGCGACTGAGTGGTTGGAATTCGTCTCTGAAAGCTTGGAATTATGTCAATGGTGATTTCAAACGACAGAGCAAGTGAGAAGAAGGAAGTAGGAGGAACGACTCAAGCCTTTTATATCTCGGGGCAGTGGAACTCGAATCGGAACATGCGAGTTAAGATGAGTCGAAGCACACAACCTACGACTTAGGCGAGTACTTCGAGGGGAAAATGTTAACCCTCAATTTGTCTACGACTTAAGAATTGGACGACTCAAGCAAGGTATGCGACTCAAGCAGGGTACACGAGTTAACGAGTCAATAATTGGTCAACCCAACAACTCAGAATACTTCACGACCTACGACTTAGGGTCTGGACGACTTAACGAGTTAAGGCATGAACGACTTAACGAGTTAAGGTGTGAGCGACTTAACGAGTTAAGGTGTAGACAACTTAACGACTTAAGGTCTGGACGACTTAGCAGCTCAAAGTACTCCACGACTTAACTACCTGAGGGAGGTAACGACCTAAAGAAGGCAACGACAACTACAAAGGCGACTTATGACTTAAGGAAGTCTATGACTTAACGGTTTAAGGAGTTAACAGCTTAATGGCCTCGGCGACTTAAAGGTGTTGGTCGACTCAACCAGTTGACGACTTAAGGCTATCTACGACTTACGACCTAGCATGTGTCGTGAACGACTTAAGCAAATGAAGCGCTGCTTCTTATTGAACACGGTGGCCTCCTAGCTCGACAGCGAGTTAGGACTTGTGTTATTATTCGAAATGACAATCTATTTAAGTTAGGACTTAGTTTGAGTCGACCACGACCTAAAGCTACCGAGATAAAATCCAATGCCGAGACACTTATGCCGCTTCACTGATACTGTTACCTGCTAAGTTGGCCACGACTCACGACTTACCTGCTAAGTCGGCCATGACTCACGACTTACCTGCTAAGTCGGCCACGACTCACGACTTATCTTAAGTCGGTCACGACTTAGGACTTGGCAAAAATCCCTGTCCAGACTTCTCTATAAATACAGCGCTACCTTCAACATGAGGGGGACTTTTGGCTGATCATTTTCTGAAGCGTCATTACTCTGCAGAATTCTCAACTCGCCTAACACTTGAAGAACTCCAAACATTCAAGACACTACAACAAGCTTCGAAAGAGATTTCACACATCCAACATGGATTCAACAGATCTTATCATCGAAGTTTGAGCTATTAGTCTATGGTGATTCTGTGATTGAAGTGTATCGTGTTTTAGAGTGCATTGTATGAATTTGTAATCAAAATCAGCAATAAAGGAATTCAAAGTGGACGTAGGCTCAATCTTAAGCTGAACCACTATAAAATCGCTGTCTTTTACCGCTTTTCTGTTATTTTACTGCTTACTTCTTGTTCCCGTATCACGAGTGGTGCTTTCACAACTTTACTACACACACCAGGGTGTTAGCGTTCACTTTTCAGCGTTAACAATTTATATATATGAAAATAGCTAATAATAGAGATAAATAAACTCAGAAATAAAGAAAATAAGAAAAATAAATAAATAAAATTTAAATAAAACCAATTAAATAAAGAAAATTGCAATATATATATAACTAGGCTTCATAAATTGGAATAAATTCAAATATAGTTTAGAAAAATTATATTATCATTTTAAAAATATTAAAAGAGAAAAATATACATAGAATAACATATTAACACAAATTAAAATAAATTATGACAAAGAAAAATGTAATTTATATAATTTAAAATAGACAAAATTGTTAAATAAATCAAATTGCACTCAAAATTGAAATATACATAACTTTCACAATTTAAGTCCGTTTTCAACGAAATAGAAAGCAGTATTCATGTTATTAAATCTATTTTCATAATAAAAGATAAAATTTAAGAATTTTAAATCTTTAAATTTGAAATTTAAATGTCAAAGTTTGATCCAAATTGACCAAAAATCAACATTTCAGGAAAATATTCAATTTATATCAGTTTGAAATTATAATTCACATAATAATCAAAATATATATTTAAAATGAAATGTTTGAAATAAAAAAAGTTAAAAATAATTTCAAAATAAAATAAAGTCAAAATTAAAATATATGTAAAAATCTAGGGTTGTTACACTCTCCCCCACTCAAATCTTTTCATCCTCGAAAAGGAAAGAAGCGGAGAAACAACTAGAAAGAACAATAGGTTTGAAGACATCCCAAAAAGAAGGTAGAGAAACAGTAACTAGGAGGCAAAAATAGGTTGAAGGACAAGGATGAGCCATTAATTTAAACAATATTTAAAATATTTGAAAATCTTTAGGAAGTGAAAAATAACTGATCAAAATATCTTCTATATAATACTTTTATCTAAATACTTTAGTCAAAATACTTTTATAACTCGACGTCTTAACAAGTTTATCCTCGTGCTTGCAGATTCTGGCCATGCGTTGATCAAGCGCAAAGCTAGACTTCTTCAAGTGCTTAGTAGACCTGTTTTGTAACAACCCGATATTTTCAACCATTCGCATCCGCACATGTCGGACTTGAATTGCTCAAAATACCAAGCTGTAAATAAAATTTAGCAATACTCAGCATAAACAGTAAATAAATAATCACAGACATAGAGTAAAATAATAATAATGCAGCGGAATAGATAAAATAGCAGTTCATGAAGCTACTATACAAATATCAGAATCGGAATTAAATACAACAACATATCTCAAATACAGTGAAGTCTCCAATGCAACAGATGACTTCTCTGAACCAATCAGCTAGAAGAGCTGAAAGCTGAATCGATAATTGGATCTCCATACGAAGCTCCAAACTCCAAAGGTGAGTCTCAATGATGTATCACTCAGTCTGACCCGAGCGTAAAGCAAAACACAAAACACTCGAGTCAGGATTAACATTCTCATAGCAATAAATCTAACTCTAGTGAAATAACAAAAGAAATACAGGTAACTCAAAGGATGTTGGGATAACCATCCTCTAAGGATCCGTGGAATTATCTATAATGTAGAAATATACACTATAACACTGTGACGTTCCATCTCTATACCCACGCTAGCCAAGGACACTACAGGGTGATGCCATCGACTAGCATGGAGAATAAGGCCGTTAAGGAGCGACCCTTCGAGTAATTGCTTTGTGCGAGCCTCGATATGTCAGATAATATAACATGCTTTTCATCTCAAGAGGAAATCCGACACAACGACACAAACTCAAAGCTACCACACGGTGGCCATAATATCTTCGGAAACAAACATAGAAATAAGCATAACAGTAACAACCCGGGATTTCATACCGATTAATTATCGTCTTTAGATGATCACTTTTCCTAGCTATTTGTTTTGGAGTTTTGAATCGGTTTGAAATTCCTTTGATAAAAATTGGTTAAGTGTTGTTGGGCTTTAAAAATTTAATTATCCACTTCTTTTGTTGCCGTGATAATCATGTATACTCGTTCCCCTTCATTTCTTTTCATTGCTAACCCTAAAAAAAATAAAAAATAAAATAAAAATAACGGCGGTCCCGTTCAAAAGAAAATTAGGGCATGCTCGTCTCGTTCGTCCTCTTCAAATTGGGGCTTCATGAAACGTCGATCCCTTGCGATCGTATGTGGCTGCTCCTCGTTTGATCGAGTTCGACTTCGCCTTCTTGACCGAATAAAGGTGAGTAACTCTATACTCACATCTAATTCAATTCTTCAGTGGGTGTTTTGGGTTTGAATCCCCTGGTTTTCGTTCGTGTATATATTTGAGATGGTTTGGTTTTGAATTGATATTGCCGATGAGGTTGATTGCAAAGTTATAGGAGTCGAATTTCTAAATTTTCGTTCGTACAAAATATGTTTGAATTTCTCTTGACCGATTAAGGTTACTTGGATTGTAACGACCCACTATTTTGGACCATTCGCATCCGCACATGTCGGACTTGAATAATTCAAAATACCGCGTTGTTAATTTAAATTTGGCAAAACTGAACATATATACAGTAAATAAATAATCATAGAATCACAGACACAGAGTAATAATATGCAGCAGAAATAAAAGAGATAGTAGTTCATGAAGCTACTATATAAATGTATAAGTTACATCAGAGTTAAACTAGATACAACGGAAGAGTAATACGATACATCAGATACAAATCAGAATACATCACTGGAATCATCGAATACTGAAAGCAGAATAGCTGGCTGGATCTTCAAGCAAAGCTCCAACTTCAAAGGCGAGTCTCGAATACTGGTACACTCAGTCTTACCCGAGCGTAAAGCAAAACACAAAACACTCGAGTCAGGATTAATATTCTTATATCAATAAATCCAACTCAAGTGAAATAGCAATTGAAATACAATTAACTCAAAGGATGTTGGAATAACCATCCTTTAAGGATCCGTTAAACTATCTACTATGTAGTAGTGTACGATAAGTAGATAATGCCTATCAGTAATATATAAGATATAAAAAAAGTGTTAAGGCATTACCATTTTCCCCCTTAACACGTTTTATATAAGCGTTATAGTCTATACAGCACTATAAACTCCACCGTAAACTGGTGGGCTATCAGGGAGTACTCCATAGGTATAACACAAAACAAATCGTAGTGGTCGCGTATAAAGGGACACAAGTATGACAAGGCACATGAGGAAATACCCAAGGTAGTGAAACTAACGTTTGCCTGATCCGGACTGGTGAGAACGCATCGCCGCAGCGATCGCAACACCGCGAAACAACACTCCCAAAATCAAGGGTGCACCAATCGACAACAAGTAATGAGTAGTTTCGAAGAAGTGTGTTCGCTCGAGGTAGCTAGCCCCCATTTGGCCCGGCACGGCTCCTGTTTTAGTCATTTCAAATTTGACACAAGTGTCAAGGCTATCCATTATCGTTCTCTTTCTTCAGTTATCACGTATATCATTCCAACCACTTCATTCTGGATCACACTCCGCGTGCAGTTATTAAAGTGGTTTTCGGTTTAGACAGTGAGCATGTCCTTAACCGATTCCGGTCTCTTTAATAACTTTCGTGATTATTACACCGATTGGTCTTTTAATAAATTTCAAAACCAAATCAATTACAATTTCAATAAGAATTTGTAAATCAACATTTCATTTGTCTTTCTAAAACAATTTCCATAATTTACAATTCAAAACTTCCAAATTATCATTTCAAAATCTTATAATTCAATTTCAATCTTTATTTAAAACCATTCAAATATTGATTCAAGTTCGTATATAAGTTTTATTCCGAAATCATTTAAATTAATTTAATTTAACATTCAAATCAATTTAAATCCATTTATCAATTTCATTTAATATTCGTTAAGTAAATTTTCATTTAAAACAATTTCTATTTAATTTCCAATTCATTAAAACAATTACTTAAGTTTCCATCATTATATCAAAACTTCAAATTTAATTAAATTAGCTTTAATTTCAAAAATCACATTTGCATTTCTTGTTAAAGAAATTCAATTTCACATATTCATTTACTTAGTTACAATTTCAAAGCTCAATTAAATAAGAATTAAATTTCACTAATTGAAAGTTCTAATTTTAATTATTAAAGGATTCAATTTAATTTAATTATTGGATAATCCAATCTCATTAAATTATTAAATAATTTCAAAACTTAATTCAATCATTTCTTAAATTAAACAACATTCTTTCATCAATTTCTTTATTAATATTTTATTTTAGATTATTAAATATTCACATTTAAATTTCATTAAAATTCAATTTCCAACTTCGTTTCAAAACCATATTATTTATTCGAATAAAATCTTCAATTTTTTTAAATCAAATTTTTGACCAATCGGGTTTATTTAATTCTCTATCCTAGGTCAAAGTTCAATTTGGGTATTTATCATTTCAACCCGATTCCAAATCAATTCAAAATCAAAGCATAACAAAGGGAACTTGAAGTGTGATAATTGGGATGGTGTCAAAGTAAACAAACAAACAATAACAACAACCAATATCAATCCAATAATCAATTCAAATAATCCCGAAATAATCGTATTAATTCGCATTGTTGTTTGTGCAAATTTATATAATTATTTCTAGAATCTACACTATCATTTCATGTAGATTAAAGATTATTACACTAATAATTATACGGTTCTTCACTTGTCATCTATTTACAATTTCATACATCATCAATTTAACAACATACATTCAGTGGTTCAAGGTGTAGTTAACACTATTTTTCTTCGTGTCAAATGATAAACATTAAGGGGTCATATTAAACAAATTTTACTAACCAAATTCAACACATATGTCGATTCAAATTTTTAACTATTCTACGTCAAATTCAATTGCATAATATTTATCACTTTATACATTACAATTTATCATCCAATATAACAACAATCAATAAATCAATTATCAACCAAACTGTATTATCATCGCATAAATACTTAACAGATAATGGTGTCAGATGTCATAGGTGAACAAATACAGGTAATAGCATATATACAGTGTAAATAACTAACCGCAGCATATTTCAAGTGTCATTCCAATTGAAATCAGATTTAATAAATAAAAGAACATTAATCATGAGTGATTGCTCACCTTTCGAGGCTAGAGAGGTTTGACAATGAAATGCATCACGAATCCAAGCACGAATTTCAAAGAAAAGCATGATGGGTACGAGCTTGGCGAACCATGCTGATAACAGTGATCGATAAAACGAATCAGAACCGGATGGGTAAAAAAAATAAAATAAATAAACTTATATGTATAACTATGTATAAAATCATATTTTTAAAACCCGACTAATACCTTATATGCATATAAAATTTATAATAGACATATGCAGATGTTGGTAAATATGAAGACTATGCATAACAAATATATAAACACGTTACACGCCTAGCTTATAGATAATACGACACACCCATAAAATCACAGTATATAAATACTATAGGTTTTCGCATTATATATACAACACTTACCATAAATATAACTTACATAATACTATTGCCAAATACAGTTAATAAATTGTACTTTATTCTAAATTCTACATTAATATATCAAAATTTTTGCATAACTAACAGGTATAATACTATCATTAGATTCAAAGGATATATACACACAAAAAATGCATCGTCGGAGCTTTATACAAATACATATAGATTAAATATAAAATTTTCTCGAAACTACTATATTCTTAAAAGCAAACAAAGTTCATAATTTCTATATTAAGCAAATACGGCTACCTGCTTAAAAATGTGAAACTACTTTATAATAAACATATAGTAATATCGAATACAATACGATATATAAGTAGACTTACCTATTAACTGCTCATCCTTACAAACTATACAATATATAACCGAACAGTAGTGTAATATATATACACATAAATATGTTTTATACTAAGGTAATCATATATCCTGTAAGCATATATAGACTAACAACTTATAAAAAAAAATCAAAGTACTGATTCATATCGTATTCAAACCTTTACAGACTATATATATATAGTAGACTATAACATCAAATCGTGTAGATTATATTTATAAACATATCATACTGTAGACAAAATATGTGTACGAACTACAGCTATAACTCTTATATAAATTTATATATATAAACAATAGGTTCCTTTTCGTACTTTCATAACAAAATCCATTGCACTACTAACATATTATATTATATTATATTATATGTATACAGAACAAAAGCAGATCCAATACATCAACTAATATAACTTATTCATCTTATAGTATATATAATATATAGCTTGCCAAAAGAATATGAACATATATTGAAATGTAATATAGACAATATATATACACACGTACCCGTTAAAAGTAATCCATGCAAATACGGCTGAAGACGAATGGGAACAAGAGAAGGTGAAAACTAGTGGATGGAGCTTCGGCCGAAGTTGCGTAGGAAGGTGGGGTTTGCAAGCTGCTGCCATGGAGGAAGAGATCTCGGGTTCAAGGAGGCGAGAGGCAAGGAGTTGCGCGAGTGGATGATCGGCTGTAGCAAGGCAGAGTGGAGGCGCAACTAAATGCCGAGCAGATCGGATTCGAGGCGGAGGCTGGACACAGAGGCTTTGCTGGAGAGTGACAGTCGCATGCGTGGGTTGTGATGAAGCCGAGATGATCTAGTGATGGACAGTGTGATTCGAGCTCGGGATGGGGACGAGGTGGTGAGGACGAGCACAGAGGTTGTGTCAGGGAAGGGAGAGGCACAGAGGGTGGTGGGTTCGTGTGCTGGGCGGTTGGTCGAGGAGGTGTTGGCTGTTGAGTTGATGGTGGAGGCGGGTTAGTTAGGGCGAGCATGAGCTCTGATGCGGCAGTTGGTTCGGAAGAGTGGCCATGCGGAGCTAGCTTGAATATGTAAGCAGTAGGCTATGGGAAGATGGGAAAAATAAAAATTGAACAGGAAAAAAAATGCAAGTGGGAAGACAGGCTACATAATTATATATTTTTTTAAACTAAAACAGAGGAATGTTGAACGTTGCTTGGGAAAGAAAGATACAGGCTGGTTAGATAAACGTTATTTTATTATTTTACAATGGAAACGTTAGAAAAAAAATGAAGGGTGTAAACGGATAGAATAGAAACGTTAGCAGTGAATTAAATATCGGGAACCATAAAAGTACACGAGAATATATGAAATATTAAAGCAAATGACCATTGGTTTTTCACCGGTTGATAATTGGAAAGTCTCGGAACATAAACAGACCCGGACAGGTACCGATATGACTGACCGCTTCACGGTTTCCATGGCGTACCTGACTTCAAAACACTGACTTGAATATACCGCAGAGATCAGCACGACGAGACGATCAAAACGGTATACAAATATCAGCAGTACGATCTGAATTATAAAATTCGAATTTTCTACTATCGGAAAATGCAGCAAAAACGCAATAAAATAAGATCGACGGAGCTAAAGAAGTCCGAATTTGGAAAAACGAAAAATGACGTCTTGCTCAGAAGATGGTTTAGAATTTTTCTATGTAAAAATATTCAGGTTTCGAAAATGTTTTATTTTCATCGCTTTTTAACTGATTAAATTGAAGTGAATTTACGTATGAAATAATTTTTCATATTTTTGGACGAAAATTTATCAGTTGTTATGTTTAACTAGACGCATTTCAAATATCAATTTTTTTTTTCAAAATTTTATCATTTTAAAATTTGACAAAATTTTAATTAATAAAGTTATTAAAACAGTTAAAGTTTACGGGTCGTTACACTCTCCCCCACTCAAAACTTTTCGTCCCCGAAAAGGAAGGAGGTAGGAGAATAGAACAACCAGAAAGAAAATAAATCGAAAACAAAGCAAATAATTAGTTCAAACCATATAAATTTAAATTTTTATATTCAACAATTGGTTTTTAAATTCAAGGTTTCCATTAAATTAATTTAATTTCACCTTTATTAATGTTAGATACAAAAGGTTTCTTTCAAAACAAAAATTCAATTTAAATTCAGTTAATATCAAGATATCTCATTAAGTTGATTTTATTTCAATTTATTAATTTCCTCAAAACAGAATTTATTTTATTTATCTCCTTTATTATTCTATTACTTATTATTCTAATTATCTCTATTAACATTTTTATAATTAAAATTTTAAGTGTATAACATTTATTATAACTCCTCAAATTTATTTATAATTTCCATTGATATCATTTTATATTGTGTAATATTCAATTACATCGTTAACTTTTGAAAATTTAGGTAAGTTATATTTTGAATGCAATTGAGTATTATACAAGTAAATTTCTAATTCAATTCTCCCAAGTTTAAATATTAATTCAAAATTTTGGTTTCTTTTATAATTGAAATCATCTTTTACCCAAATTTTGAGAATTAAATTTCTGATTAACTTCAAACAAAATATATACTATATATCAAATCATATTAATAATATACCTATATATATAAATCCAATCATACTTAAGAAATTTAAAACAATTTAATTTCCAAAACTAAATTGTAGGAAAGCTACGAATTGGTCTCTTCATTTCGAAACTCGAAAATGAACGTCGATAATGCGGCCGCCATCACCGAAATTATTTTCCAGCCACAAAGAGAAGAGTATTGGTTTCAACATTTTAAAATTCTTTGAAAATGGTTCCTATTTGAAAATATTTTAAATAATATACATTAAAATTCTTTGGAAACAAATTATAGTCAAAATACCTTTAAATAATGTGCATTTTAAACCTTTAAAACCATAGTGCGAAATCATTGGAAATTAAATTCTCAAATTCTTAATTTAATTTCATTTCAAATTCTAAATCAGTTTATAAACCATTTATAAATTCATTTATCGAACAATAGATAAAAATCAAATATTATCATTTCAAACAACGAATTAATTTACCTCTTCTTCTTTTTTTTTCCAACAAAACAAAATAAATGGAATAATCAATGATTTACAAAACAAATTAGTGAAAATCAAATATTACCTTTCTGACAACCAATTCAATACCGATTCGATTTCAGAAAATTTATACATATATATAATATAACCTTACAAGATTTTTTTATTTACCCAAATTTTAAAAACAATATTGTGTCAGTTTGTTCTGCTCAAATGTTTTGGAAATCCTATCGATAGCGTTGATCAGACGAATCGATCGAAAACCCAAATCAACATCAACAACTCAAACAACACAATATATTTTAAAACATTTAAATATTAATTTACAAATTACACTTCCTCGCTCGACGATACAATAATGGATTTCAAGGCAAGGATAGAGATTCAAATTTAATCGACTCAAATCAAGAGAATTTTGATTCGAAGATAAGTTCGAAACAAAGATATGATGATTAAATAACAAAGTGGGAAGATTGATAAGTTTATATAAATCATGGGCAACCTTAACCAGGTCGACCATGACTACAAGCATAAGATTGATGCAGAATTCCGAGGCAAATCTACATTCGATCTCAAGAAATAGAATTCAGGTATAGCGGGAGATAGATAGCATCGTAAACCGAGGATACATAAATCTCCGGTAAATCGACGCTACTGTAAAGGAGTTTCACTCCTTTACAAATAAATTTGAGATTGGCGAGATCGCCGACTCATTATAAAAATCATTCGAAGTGGAGTTATGGGATGCTCCAAAATCGAAAGAAGACGAATAGTGAGGGACACGAATGAATTTCGACACCGTAGGGAACGTTCCAAAATTCAAAGGAATCGAGTCGAAAGGAAGAGATTGACACTCGAATGAGAGTGATTCTGTAAATACATTTACCCTATATGTTGAATTTTGCCTAGAGCTACCAAAGCTCTGATACCAACTGTAACGACCTAATATTTTGGACCATTCGCATCCACACATGTCGTACTTGAATAATTCAAAATACCGCGTTGTTAATTTAAATTTGGCAAAACTGAACATATACAGTAAATAAATAATCACAGAATCACAAACACAGAGTAATAATATGCAGCGGAAATAAAAGAGATAGTAGTTCATGAAGCTACTATATAAATGTATAAGTTACATCAGAGTTAAACCAGATACAACGGAAGAGTAATACGATACATCAGATACAAATCAGAATACATCACTGGAATCATCGAATACTGAAAGCAGAATAGATGGCTGGATCTTCAAGCAAAGCTCCAACTTCAAAGGTGAGTCTCGAATACTGGT
Source organism: Allium fistulosum (assembly GCA_030737815.1). Lineage (NCBI taxonomy): Eukaryota > Viridiplantae > Streptophyta > Magnoliopsida > Asparagales > Amaryllidaceae > Allium > Allium fistulosum. The sequence goes on along the minus strand of CM060908.1, from coordinate 616,025,965 downwards.
ACACTCAGTCTGACCCGAGCGTAAAGCAAAACACAAAAAACTCGAGTCAGGATTACTATTCTTATATCAATAAATCCAACTCAAGTGAAATAGCAATTGAAATACAATTAACTCAAAGGATGTTGGAATAACCATCCTTTAAGGATCCGTTAAACTATCTACTATGTATTAGTGTACGATAAGTAGATAATGCCTATCAGTAATATAAGATATCAAAATAGTGTTAAGGCGTTACCATTATCCCCCTTAACACGTTTTATATAAGCGTTATAGTCTATACAGCACTGTAAACTCCACCGTAAACTAGTGGGCTATCAGGGAGTACTCCATAGGTATAACACAAAACAAATCGTAGTGGTCGAGTATAAAGGGACACAAGTATGACAAGGCACATGAGGCAATACCCAAGGTAGTGAAACTACCGTTTGCATGATCCGGACTGGTGAGAACGCATCGCCGCAGCGATCGCAACACCGCGAAACAACACTCCCAAAATCAAGGGTGCACCAATCGACAACAAGTAATGAGTAGTTTCGAAGAAGTGTGTTCGCTCGAGGTAGCTAGCCCACATTTGGCCCGACACGGCTCCTGTTTTAGTCATTTCCAATTTGACACAAGTGTCAAGGCTATCCATTATCGTTCTCTTTCTTCAGTCATCACGTACATCATTCCAACCACTTCATTCTGGATCACACTCCGCGTGCAGTTATTAAAGTGGTTTTCGGTTTAGACAGTGAGTATGTCCTTAACCGATTCCGGTCTCTTTAATAACTTTCGTGATTATTACACCGATTGGTCTTTTAATAAATTTCAAAACCAAATCAATTACAATTTCAATTAGAATTTGTAAATCAACATTTAATTTGTCTTTCTAAAACAATTTCCATAATTTATGATTCAAAACTTCCAAATTATCATTTCAAAATCTTATAATTCAATTTCAATCTTTATTTAAAACCATTCAAATATTGATTCAAGTTCGTATATAAGTTTTATTCCGAAATCATTTAAATTAATTTAATTTAACATTCAAATCAATTTAAATCCATTTATCAATTTCATTTAATATTCGTTAAGTAAATTTTCATTTAAAACAATTTCTATTTAATTTCCAATTCATTAAAACAATTACTTAAGTTTCCATCATTATATCAAAACCTCAAATTTAATTAAATTAGCTTTGACAAATCACCCTTTTAAATTACAAGTCTCACATTAATTTCAAAAATCACATTTGCATTTCTTGTTAAAGAAATTCAATTTCACATATTCATTTACTTAGTTACAATTTCAAAGCTCAATTAAATAAGAATTAAATTTCACTAATTGAAAGTTCTAATTTTAATTATTAAAGGATTCAATTTAATTTAATTATTGGATAATCCAATCTCATTAAATTATTAAATAATTTCAAAACTTAATTCAATCATTTCTTAAATTAAACAACATTCTTTCATCAATTTCTTTATTAATATTTTATTTCAGATTATTAAATATTCACATTTAAATTTCATTAAAATTCAATTTCCAACTTCGTTTCAAAACCATATTATTTATTCGAATAAAATCTTCATTTTTTTTAAATCAAATTATTGACCAATCGGGTTTATTTAATTCTCTATCCTAGGTCAAAGTTCAATTTGGGTATTTATCATTTCAACCCGATTCCAAATCAATTCAAAATCAAAGCATAACAAAGGGAACTTGTAGTGTGATAACTGGGATGGTGTCAAAGTAAATAAACAAACAATAACAACAACCAATATCAACCCAATAATCAATTCAAATAATCCCGAAATAATCGTATTAATTCGCATAGTTGTTTGTGAAAAATAATATAATTATTTCTAGAATCTACACTATCATTTCATGTAGATTAAAGATTATTACACTAATAATTATACGGTTCTTCACTTGTCATCTATTTACAATTTCATACATCATCAATTTAACAACATACATTAAGTGGTTCAAGGTGTAGTTAACACTATTTTTCTTCATGTCAAATGATTAACATTTAAGGGGTCATATTAAACAAATTTTACTAACCAAATTCAACACATATGTCGATTCAAATTTTTAACTATTCTACGCCAAATTCAATTGCATAATATTTATCACTTTATACATTACAGTTTATCATCCAATATAACAACAATCAATAAATCAATTATCAACCAAACTGTATTATCATTGCATAAATACTTAACAGATAATGGTGTGAGATGTCATAAGTGAACAGATACAGGTAATAGCATATATACAGTGTAAATAACTAACAGCAGCATATTTCAAGTGTCGTTCCAATTGAAATCAGATTTAATAAATAAAAGAACATTAATCGTGAGTGATTGCTCACCTTTCGAGGCTAGAGAGGTTTGACAATGAAATGCATCACGAATCCAGGCACGAATTTCAAATAAAAGCACGATGGGTACGAGCTTGGCGAACCATGCTGATAAGAGTGATCGATAAAACGAATCAGAACCAGATGGGTAAAAAAATAATAATAAATAAACTTATATGTATAACTATGTATAAAATCATATTTTTAAAACCCGACTGATACCTTATATGCATATAAAATTTATAATAGACATATGCAGATGTTGGTAAGTATGCAGACTATGCATAACAAATATATAAATACGTTACACGCCTAGCTTATAGATAATACGACACACTCATAAAATCACAGTATATAAATACTATAGGTTTTCGCATTATATATACAACACTTACCATAAATATAACTTACATAATACAATTGTCAAATACAGTTAATAAATTTTACTTTATTCTAAATTCTACACTAATATATCAAAATTTTTGCATAACTAACAGGTATAATACTATCATTAGATTCAACGGATATATACAAAAAAATGCATCGTCAGAGCTTTATACAAATACATATAGATTAAATATAAAATTTTCTCGAAACTACTATATTCTTAAAAGCTAACAAAGTTCATAATTTCTATATTAAGCAAATACGGCTACCTGCTTCAAAATGCGAAACTACTTTATAATAAACATATAGTAATATCGAATACAATACGATATATAAGTAGACTTACCTATTAACTGCTCATCCTTACAAACTATACAATATATAACCGAACAGTAGTGTAATACATATACACATAAATATGTATTATACTAAGGTAATCATATATCCTGTAAGCATATATAGACTAACAACTTATAAAAAAAAATCAAAGTACTGATTCATATCGTATTCAAACCTTTACAGACCATATATATATAGTAGACTATAACATCAAATCGTGTAGATTATATTTATAAGCATATCATACTGTAAACAAAATATGTGTACGAACTGCAGCTATAACTCTTACATAAATTTATATATATAAACAATGGGTTCCTTTTCGTACTTTCATAACAAAATGCATTGCACTACTAACAAATTATATTATATTATATGTATACAGAACAAAAGCAGATCCAATACATCAACTAATATAACTTATTCATCTTATAGTATATATAATATATAGCGTGCCAACATAATATGAACATATATTGAAATGTTATATAGACAATATATATACACATGTACCCGTTAAAAGTAATCCATGCAAATACGGCTAAAGACGAATGGGAACAAGAGAAGGTGAAAACTAGTGGACGAAGCTTCGGCCGAAGTTGCGTAGGAAGGTGGGGTTTGCGAGCTGCTGCCATGGAGGAAGAGATCTCGGGTTCAAGGAGGCGAGAGGCAAGGAGTTGCACTAGTGGATGATCGGCTATAGCAAGGCGAAGTGGAGGCGCAACTAAATGCCGAGCAGATCTGATGTAGGGCAAGCTATAATTTCCTAAGGCATAAGTCGTGACCGACTTAACAAAGTAGGCTTAAGTCATGACCGACCTAACAAAGCTAAGGACATAAGTCATGACTGACTTAAGGAAGGCGAAGACATAAGTCGTGACCGACTTAACTGGGGTGAAGGCATAAGTCGTGACCGACTTAAGGAAGGAGCTATGAGTCGTCAACGACCTAGTGGGAATGTGCGAGCTAACGAGATACTGGAACGTCCTAACATGTTTTTAGGTCATGTACGACCTAACGAGTTGGAAGATAGGTCGTTGGAACAACTTACCGAGCTAACTCGTGTATGACCTAACGAGTTGGAAGATAGGTCGCTGGAACGACTTACCGAGCTAACTTGTGTACGACCTAACGAATTGGAAGATAGGTCGCTGGAACGACTTACCGAGCTAACTTGTATACGACCTAACGAGATAAGAAATAGGTCGCTGGAACGAGCTAACAGAGTGCTACGACCTATCAAGTCACGACCTATGCTAGGTCGCAGGAAACAGTCACGACTTAAGATAAGTTGCTGGGTGATCTGGGGAGTTAAGTCGCGAGGACTTAGGTCGCAAGGCTTAGGTCGTGAAGTTTCTGATGCCGCTTATTTTTTAGGTCGCAAAGCTCTGGATACCGTTGAATCTTACGCCGCGTTAATCTCTGCCGTTGATTCTTTAAGTCGTTGAAGATGCTGCTGTGATGTGTCTAAGTCGTTACCGACTTAAGTTGAGTCATGTGTTGTTTGTTATAGTTGTTATTTTTTACATCTTGTTAAGTCGTTTTGTATAAGTCGTAAGTCGTGATGTTGTGTTGTAATCTGATAAGTCGTGAACGACTTATGATGAGTCGTAGGTCGTAGGGGGTAAGTCGTCACCGACTTAAGACTTGTGTAATTTTTGTTGTAAAGTCGAATGTCTATAAATAGGCCGAGTGACACACTTGTAATGGTTGTTGATTTTTGAATAAAACTCTTGTTTGATTGCTTTGTGCTTTCATTTAAATTGGTAGTTGAGTTTAATCTCCTATCTCCTCTTTTGGATAATCGAGTGCGCTCGATTCAACGATTGCAGAAGCCGATTCGCGGAATCAAGTGCGCTTGATCAACGCTTGAAGAATTGAAGATCTCTCCTCACGGTATCGTGCGCGATCAACGTGTCAGAGATAGCTAGAGTTCGGTATCTTCGGATCAACGAATTTGGGCATTTCAGTATCTTCCAATCCATCGATTACTACGTTCATCGATCTACACTGTTTTTGTATAATCCGCTGCGTCAGTTTGGTATCAGAGCAGTTCTAGCCAATCATAGCTAGATCGAGACTTGGAGCCAATTATTTGGAGAAGTTGTTATTCATCGTGTTCATCGCAATTTGCAACAAGTGTGGAGATATCGATCCATATCATTTTGGATCTAAGTTCGAAAGGTGTTTGAAATTTGAAGTGTTGAAGAATTTGTGAAATAATCAATCATGCCACCAAGGAGAGCTAATCGACATCAAAACGTTGAAGCTTCGTATCGAAGAGAAGAAGCTGATGAGATGGAGCAAAGAATCAATGAAAACTTTAGTGAAAAGCTTAATGAAGGAAATGGTCGGTTAGAGAAGATGATGTTAGAAATGAATCAAAATCGGAGAAGGGTTTCACCTGAATCTAACCATGGGGGAAGTAGAGTCTCGCCACATTCCAATCGAGACAGAAGTGTTGAAAATGATCAAGGACGTGGGAGGAACGTGAATGATCGTGAACGGAGGAATGTAGATAGAAGGGATGATGATGGTAGATGTGATGGTAGTAGAGATGTGGGTGGACGAGATAGACAACGATATACATCTGATTTTGAAGAGGAGTATGATGGTGGTAGTGTTCGAGGACAAGGACGAGGACAAGGAAGAAATTACTTTGAGTATGATCACAAGTGGGAGTCGGGGATGAAGACTGAGATTCCTGAATTCAAAGGTGGTATGCAAGCGGAGGAGTTTCTAGATTGGGTAGCTAATGTTGAAGAGATTTTTGACTTCAAGGAAGTTCCAGAACACCGTAGAGTGAAGTTGGTTGCTACAAGGTTGAGGGGTAGAGCTTTGGCGTGGTGGCAGCAAACCAAACTTACACGGGAACTGATGGGAAAATCAAAGGTTGAATCATGGGAGAAGATGAAGAAATTGATGAAAGCGACATTCTTACCTTATAATTATCAATCTCTTATGTATCAGAGGTTGCAAAACTTGAGACAAGGAACGAAATCTGTGAATGACTATGCTGACGAATTTTATCAACTGATTGCAAGAAACGATATTATGGAGACAGAAGAACAGTTAACAGCTAGATTTGTTGGAGGGTTACGAATGCATATTCAGGATATGGTTAATATGTTTGATCCCAGATCTGTAGCGGAAGCACACCAGAAAGCGTTGGCTTGGGAGAAACAGGGAAGACGAGGAGGAGGTGTGTTTACAAATTCCAACAATCCAGTGAAGGGAGTTAGTGGGAATTCTAATGTTTCAAAAGTTGTTGCAAAACCAGTTGTGAATGAGGTTGGAAAGGCGAAAGTCAATAATGGTTTCAAATGTTAAAATTGCCAAGAGTTGGGCCACAAAAGTAATGAATGTCCAAAGCCGAAGAAGAGAGCTATGATAACGGAGGTTGAGGATGAGAATGATGAAGCTGAATGTTCCAATTCACCACCTGATGAGGAGGAAGAAGAAGTGTCGGGAGACGAAGGTTATAATCTCATGATGAAGAGGTCCTGTTTAACACGAAAGCAAGAGGAGGATTGTAGTTGGTTGAGGAGAAATATTTTTCAGTCGACATGTACTATTCTGGGGAAAGTTTGCAAATTTGTTATTGATGCTGGAAGCTGTGATAATATAATTTCTTCAGAAGCTGTGAGGAAGTTGGCATTGAAGACTGAGAAACATCCAAAACCATACAAGCTAGCTTGGTTGAGGAAAGGCGGGGAAGTGAAGGTTGGACGAAGGGCTCGTGTGAATTTTTCAATTGGGAAGAAATATAAAGACGAAATCTGGTGCGATGTGGTAGATATGGACGTTTGTCATTTGTTGCTGGGAAGACCGTGGCAGTATGATAGAGCAGTGCAACATGATGGGCATACCAACAGTTACAGTTTCATGTTTGAAGGCACAAAAATTACTCTAGTTCCAAAGAAGCGACAATAGGAGGAAAACAAGTTGGAGGAGATTGAAGAGCTTAAAACTTTGTTATCTTTAAAGGAGTTTGTGAAGGAAGTAGAGGAGGAACCTGAAGTGTTTTTGTTGATTGGACGGGAGAGTCAGGAAGCGGTTGAAATACCAGAAGAAGTAAAACCAGTATTGAAAGAATTTGACGATGTATTTCCAGAGGAGTTACCAACGGAGTTACCACCGTTGAGGGATATTCAACATCAGATAGATCTTGTTCTAGGTGCTGTGTTTCCACACAGACCACATTATCGAATGAGTCCGAAGGAACATGAAGAGTTGCGAAGGCAAGTGGAAGAATTGCTTGAACAGGGGCGTGTGCAGGAGAGTTTAAGTCCTTGTGCTATACCAGCTTTATTGGTACCCAAAAAGGATGGAACGTGGAGGATGTGCACTGACAGTCGAGCATTGAATAAGATTACTATGAGATATAGATTTCCAATGCCGAGGTTGGATGACTTGTTAGATCAAATAAGCGGAGCTACTATCTTTTCAAAGATTGATTTGAAGAGCAGATATCATCAAATTCGTATCAGACCAGGTGATGAGTGGAAGACTGCTTTTAAAACCAGGGAGGGTCTATACGAATGGTTGGTTATGCCATTTGGCTTATCAAATGCACCGAGTACTTTCATGAGGGTGATGAATCAGATTTTTAGACCATTGATTGGGAAGTTTGTGGTGGTGTATTTCGATGATATTCTGATATATAGTGGAAGTCCAGAGGAACATTTGAATCATCTGAGAGAAGTGCTGATGGTACTGCGGCACGAACAATTTTATGATGCAACGAAGAAATGCGTGTTCATGACGCATAGTGTTTTATTTCTGGGGTATGTTGTGTCGGAAGAAGTGATACAGGTTGACCAAAATAAAGTTGAAGCAATTAGAGATTGGCCGCAGCCTAAGACGATAACGGAAGTTCGTAGTTTTCATGGGTTGGCTTCATTCTATCGAAGATTCATTCCACACTTTAGTAGTGTGATGGCACCTATTACAGATTGTATGAAGGGCAAACAGTTTTCATGGACGGAGGAAGCAGGAGATGCTTTTGGGAAGATCAAGGAGTTGCTGACGTCTGCACCAATTCTAGTATTACCAGATTTTCAGTTGTTGTTTGAGCTACACACTGATGCGTCGAAAGTTAGGATTGGAGGAGTGTTGAGTCAGAGAGGGAGACCAATTGCATACTTTAGTGAGAAGTTGTCAGGAGCGAAGATGAGATACAGTACATATGATGTGGAGTTTTATGCTGTTGTGCAAGCTATCAAACACTGGAGGCACTATCTATTTCAGAAAGAATTTGTTCTGTATACTGATCATGAGGCATTGAAGCATTTGCAAGGGCAAGACAAGATTTCAGCAAGACATGCATCGTGGATTGCATATCTGCAATAGTTTACTTTTGTTGTTAAACACAAGTCAGGAGTGACGAATCGTGTGGCTGATGCTTTGAGTAGAAGGAATCATTTGTTAACAACAATGAAGGTTGAAGTGACGGGATTCGATGTGTTACCAGAATTATTTGTCGAAGATCCTTACTTTGCAAAGTTTGTTGATAAAGTCAAGGAGGGAAAGACGGATGAGTTTATGATGGTAGACGGTTTTCTATTCAAAGGAAATCGATTGTGCATACCTGATTGTAGTTTGAGAATGAAGATTGTAAAGGAGATACATGAAGAAGGACATGTTGGGAGAGACCGTACATTACAGTTGATTTCACAATCTTACTTTTGGCCATCGATGAGGAAAGAAGTGGGAAGGTTTGTGGAGAGATGTCATGTTTGCCAAGTTTCTAAGGGAACAGCGACAAATGCGGGACTGTATATGCCGTTACCCGTGCCTGTAAAACCATGGGTGGATATCGATATGGATTTTGTTTTGGGTTTGCCTAGAACTCAAAGGGGGAATGATTCTATATTCGTTGTGGTGAACAGATTTTCCAAGATGGCATACTTCATCGCTTGTAAAAAGACAGCTGATGCCGTCCGGGTTGCTGAGTTATTCTTCAAAGAGATATATCGTTTACATGGTTTGTCGGAATCCATTGTTTCTGATAGGGATACTAGATTTCTAAGTCATTTTTGGCTAAGTTTGTGGAAAATGGTGGGGCCGAAATTGAAATTTAGTAGTGCTTATCACCCGCAGACGGATGGACAGACCGAGGTTGTGAACAGATCATTGGGAAATTTGCTGAGGTGTCTTGTGCAAGACAATATGAAGAGTTGGGATGTAAAGTTATGCCAGGCAGAGTTTGCCCATAATCATGCGGTGAATCGTAGCACAGGGTTCAGTCCATTTCAGATAGTATATTCAAGCTTACCGAAGGGACCGTTGGATTTAACGGTAGTGCCACAATCAAAGAAGACAGTTAAGAAAGCTGCTGATTTTGTTGATGGATTAGCGGAATGTCATAAAATCATTCAGGAACGATTGGAGAAAGCAAATGAGAAGTATAAACAATCTGCAAGTTTGAAACGAAGGAGTGTTGAATTTCATGAAGGTGATTTGGTTTATGCAGTGTTAACAAGAGATCGTTTTCCGGTGGGAACGTACAATAAATTGAAAGCACGAAAGATTGGTCCTGTAGAAATCGTGAAACGGATTAACGAAAATGCTTACAAGTTGAAACTACCAGAGGATGTGTACACGTCGGACGTATTCAATGTTAAGCATCTCGTACCTTATCACGGGGATGAGCGTATTGCGGGGGAGGAAAGTGCAAATTCGAGGACGAATGTCTTTCAACCTGGGGAGGATGATGCAGGGCAAGCTATAATTTCCCAAGGCATAAGTCGTGACCGACTTAACAAAGTTGGCTTAAGTCGTGACCGACCTAACAAAGCTAAGGACATAAGTCATGACCGACTTAAGGAAGGCAAAGACATAAGTCATGATCGACTTAACTGGGGTGAAGGCATAAGTCGTGACCGACTTAAGGAAGGAGCTATGAGTCGTCAACGACCTAGTGGGAATGTGCGAGCTAACGAGATACTGGAACGACCTAACATGTTTTTAGGTCGTGTACAACCTAACGAGTTGGAAGATAGGTCGCTGGAACGACTTACCGAGCTAACTCGTGTACGACCTAACGAGTTGGAAGATAGGTCGCTGGAACGAATTACCGAGCTAACTTGTGTACGACCTAACGAGTTGGAAGATAGGTCGCTGGAACGACTTACCGAGCTAACTTGTATACGACCTAACGAGATAAGAAATAGGTCACTGGAACGAGCTAACAGAGTGCTACGACCTATCAAGTCACGACCTATGCTAGGTTGCAGGAAACAGTCACGACTTAAGATAAGTCGCTGGGTGATCTGGGGAGTTAAGTCGCGAGGACTTAGGTCGCAAGGCTTAGGTCATGAAGTTTCTGATGCCGCTTATTTTTTAGGTCGCAAAGCTCTGGATACCGTTGAATCTTAGGCCGCGTTAATCTCTGCCGTTGATTCTTTAAGTCGTTGAAGATGCTGCTGTGATGTGTCTAAGTCGTTACCGACTTAAGTTGAGTCGCGTGTTGTTTGTTATAGTTGTTATTTTGTACATCTTGTTAAGTCGTTTTGTATAAGTCGTAAGTCGTGATGTTGTGTTGTAATCTGATAAGTCGTGAACGACTTATGATGAGTCGTAGGTCGTAGGGGGTAAGTCGTCACCGACTTAAGACTTGTGTAATTTTTGTTGTAAAGTCGAATGTCTATAAATAGGCCGAGTGACACACTTGTAATGGTTGTTGATTTTTGAATAAAACTCTTGTTTGATTGCTTTGTGCTTTCATTTAAATTGGTAGTTGAGTGTAATCTCCTATCTTCTCTTTCGGATAATCGAGTGTGCTCGATTCAACGATTGCAGAAGCCGATTCGCGGAATCAAGTGCGCTTGATCAACGCTTGAAGAATTGAAGATCTCTCCTCACGGTATCGTGCGCGATCAACGTGTCAGAGATAGCTAGAGTTCGGTATCTTCGGATCAACGAATTTGGGCATTTCAGTATCTTCCAATCCATCGATTACTACGTTCATCGATCTACACTGTTTTTGTATAATCCGCTGCGTCAAGATCGGATTCGAGGCGGAGGCTGGACAAAGAGGCTTTGCTGGAGAGTGACAGTCGCATGCGTGGGTTGTGATGAAGCCGAGATGATCTAGTGATGGACAGTGTGATTCGAGCTCGGGGTGGGGCCGAGGTGGTGAGGACGAGCACGGAGGTTGTGTTAGGGAAGGGAGAGGCACAGAGGGTGGTGGATTCGTGTGCTGGGCGGTTGCTCGGGGAGGTGTTGGCTGTTGAGTTGATGGTGGAGGCGGGCTAGTTAGGGCGAGCATGAGCTCTGACGCGGCAGTTGGTTCGGAAGAGTGGCCATGCAGAGCTAGCTTGAATATGTAAGCAGTAGGCTATGGGAAGATGGGAAAAATAAAAATTGAACAGGAAAAAGAATGCAAGTGGGAAGACAGGCTACATAATTATATTTTTTTAAAACTAAAACAGAGGAATGTTGAACGTTGCTTGGGGAAAGAAAGATACAGGTTGGTTAGATAAACGTTATTTTATTATTTTACAATGGAAACGTTAGAAAAAAATGAAGGGTGTAAACGGATAGAATAGAAACGTTAGCAGTGAATTAAATATCGAGAACCGTAAAAGTACACGAGAATTTATGAAATATTAAAGCAAATGACCATTGGTTTTTCACCGGTGGATAATTGGAAAGTCTCGGAACATAAACAGACCCGGACAGGTACCGATATGACTGATCACTTCATGGTTTCCATGGCGTACCCGACTTCAAAACACCGACTTGAATATACCGCAGTGATCAGCACGATGAGACGATCAAAACGGTATACAAATATCAGTGGTACGATCTGAATTATAAAATTCGAATTTTCTACTATCGGAAAATGCAGCAAAAACGCAGTAAAATAAGATCGACGGAGCTAAAGAAGTCCTAATTTGGAAAAACGAAAAATGACGTCTTGCTCAGAAGATGGTTTAGAATTTTTCTATGTAAAATATTCAAGTTTCGAAAATGTTTTATTTTCATCGCTTTTTAACTGATTAAATTGAAGTGAATTTACGTATGAAATAATTTTTCATATTTTTGGACGAAAATTTATCAGTTGCTATGCTTAACTAGACGCATTTCAAATATCAATTTTTTTTATTTCAAAATTTTATCGTTTTAAAATTTCGCAAAATTTTAATTAATAAAGTTATTAAAACAGTTAAAGTTTACGGGTCGTTACATGGATGCCTGTGTTCCCTAACTTGTTCATTTTCGTATATGCGAGATTTCCATCGTTTGAATGTTCGATGTTTTATCTGACTTTGTCAGGTGCTTATTTTCTGGTGGCTTGAATTCTGCGGCATTGATTTCCTAGCTTGAGTTGTGACAATTGACTTTGTCAAATTCGTATATTTTGACTTGATTTTACGATGTTGAATTTTTGGACGAGGTTGATTTCTTTCTTTGTGATGTTCATCTTCTTGCTACCACAGTTTCGAATTTGTTTGCTTTGGAATTTATGTTGACTTCGGCTTGTGCCTTAATTTACTTGTGGCTATTAACTGTTGACCTCGGCCTTGACTTTAAAATGTGAAACTACTTCTGACTTTTGTAGTTCCATATTTTTATGATCTTGTGCCTGCATATATAGGGTCTTGTATCACTTGTTGGCATTGGTTTTTGGATGGTCTTTTTGGTATTGTTGTTGGTCTTTGGTACAACTTGCTACTTCGGTTACTTTAAATATGTGATTTTTCACCTGACTTTGACATGAGTGCATTTGCATATTGTTGCATTTGGACTCGAGTATAATTGAGTCATGTTGTCACTGCATTCAAAATCTGGTCTGGAATGTCCACCTAAGTTTGCTTGTTCACTGAAGTCTTGGGTCTGTGCATTGGTATTGGCTGTGATGAACTTGTACATCTCCGATCATGTTTTGGTCTCTGACCTGATGTACTTGAGTCTATTATTCGTTGTTCATGTGCCTCTTTGTGGTTCAGTCTGTTAGTCGAGTTTGCACTGCTACACGATGCTTGTATACATCTGGACTTGCTAGATTCTGACCCATACTTTGGGTACTTTAATTGTTGTTTGCATTTTCCAGTTTCATTTAGTTGGAACTGTTCCATTGCACTGGGTTGAGTCTGGTGGTCTTTGTCCTCTTCACTTGCATATTGTTCATCTTGTAGTCTGGTCTGGCCACATGTAGTTGCACTGCATCGAGTTCATGTTGTGCCATTCACTTGAACTCAGTTGCAATTGTCTGGTTCAGTCTTGTACCACTTGCTGATATTTTCTCTGTTCATTGATGCTGTGGCCATTTCCACTTGTTCAATATAGGATTTGGTTCATTTAGGTTATGTGCATTGATCTCCTGTGTAGATTGGTTTGATATTGAATCATGGTTCATGTCTGAACCTACCAGTCAGGCCTGGTTGCTTCATATGCATGCTCTTTCCACTGCTCTTGTTTACGAATCTGATACATTGTATTGATGCTTTGTATTCATTTGCATTTGGTCACTGTGCTTCACTGGTGACAGTACTTCTAGTAAGGTTGCTCAGCGTCTTTATTGTTGTGTGTTGTGGTGCCATATCTTTGGTGCTCTCACCTTCAGTTTGTTGTCTTCCTGTAGTTGTACCACTGTTGTCATCTTCTCTTGACATCTAGGAACTTGAACTGTTGCATCCTTGTGGTGACTGTAGTTTCGTTTGTATGCAGTATTGCCCTTGTTGGTTTGCATTGCTATGATGTAGTAATTCATTTTGTGGCAATTGTGTTGAGTCATGCTAGCCATGACTTGACCTTTGCAGTTTCGACCTACGGTAGTGGCGAGGCAGTGCACGCATGCGTGAACTGCAGCCACACCGAGATTTAAATTGGGTTTGATGCCATCTGTTTCTAATTCATTGAGCTTTTGTGTATTTCATCACTGTAGTGGCGAGGCAGTGCACGCATGCGTGAACTGCAGCCACACGGTATTAATTGATATTTCAATTGTTTGAATTGTTTTGTGTTCAATTCAATATTTGGGAATTGTATTTGATTCATTTCGATTGATCATTTTGTTGTGTCTAATTATCTATTCGATAATTAGATTCTGAGTTTCTAATTATTATTTAATAATTGGATTTTGTTGTAAATTGCCAATTAGGAAATTCTGATATTTTCTAAATTATATTCATTGATATTCTTTTCACTTATCTTTGTTGATGATTTAAATCTGCTGATTTGTTGTTTAACACTGTTTAGTGTTATATCTGCCGTTATCCGATTCTCTTATCGAAGAGTTGGATATACGAGATTTCTGTGACTGTCGTCTATTTGATATTTGATTATTATTGCTTCTGTGCATTAATAACTGAGTTTGAATTAGACTGACCCGTGTATTTTTTCATTTTGAATTTAATACTCGGGTCAGACCCGAGTAATTTCAGGTTGTAGATATCTTGCTTTAGGTTGCTGTTTGAGCTATAAAGACTTATCATATCTTTTGGAGTAGTCGTGTCATAGCATAGGTTGATATGTATTCATGTATATTAGTCGATAATATACTTGTATATATAACTTCCAGAGTCGACAGTTGTAGTTGTATCATATGTACTGTATCACATGTATTGTAACTGACATCAGTTATTATATATATGAGACTTTTTGTTTTATCTGTGTTCCGCATTTATATTATCTGTGTTATTATTATATCTATTGTCCTAAACTATTATGAACCATCGTAGTTCATTTTATACTGGAATCGGGTATGTCGATGGGAGTAAATAAATAAGTGTTGAAAAATGAAAAATATATACCACTCCTATCGAGGTAACCAATAATAGTGTAAGGCCAACTACGGATGGCCGCTCCTATCCAGCCTTATTCTTCGTAATAACAGACAGTATTTCTTTTAATACTCTTTGTTATTGTGACCATAGAGGTGGGGTGTCACAGTTTGTATCAGAGCTTAGGGTTTATGGACATAATATAAAACATAACTTAGATGGAACATGTGTTACAACTAATTTCGATGTTTTAAGTTGTGCTTTAAGTCAAAACTAAAGTTTTGAAATTACGATGAATTTTTTTAAATATCTTTATTTAAAAATAATCTGTGTTTTGATGATTTGATTGATTTGTGTTCTGTTTATCAGAGTGCGCAGCGGAAACAGTAAGACTACTTCGCTGAGTACAGCTGATAATTATTTTGATTTAAAAATCAAAATATGAAAATGAAATTAATTTCATTATGTTGTCTAACTAGTGATTTTGATTTGTTGAAATTTTTACTGGTTTTCTTTGATGCTAATCACATGTTGATTAGATTTTGTTGTTTTAAGATATCTTCATTGAAGATATAATAGAATGATTTCTTTGTTCATTTTGTAGTGTGTGTGCAAACATGAGTTGCACGTTACTACATTAATTTTACGTTGAACCGGTGTTTGATTTAAACGTATTCTGTTGCCGTTATTCTATAACGGGATTTTTACACCGATGTTAAATTTTTGAAGCACGGTGTTTTGTGACATTTTGATGAATGAAAATTCACTGGTATTACATTTTGATGTGAATTATTCTGATGAGATTTTGACGTTTAAAAATTATTGTCGCTTTGACTTCAGTAACCGTCAATTTTTAAAAGTGGATTTTCAAGCGGTTATTCCGCAATGCTGATTTTGAGATTCATTTTACGATGTTTTGGGAAGTGCAATTTCCTTTTCAAAATTGCTACTGATGTTGTTGCTTTAATCACGTGATTGGAAAATCATTTTAAAATAAAAATTGTTTTGAATTTTTTTAACAGTTTGCGCTTTCAAAAGAATGAGGAAGTGGTTTAAACGATTCAGCAAAATCGGGGACTATGACCCCTTTCTTTTACTGATTCGCTTAACTCCGGACTTGTCCAGTTGAGAACGTAAATTGTTATTTTTATAAATTAAATAAAATTGTTTTCAGGAATTTTACAGTTTGCGCTTTTAAAAGAATGAGGAAGTGATTTAAACGATTCAGCAAAATCAAGGACTATGACCCCTTTCTTTTACTGATTCGCTTAATTCCGGACTTGTCCGTTTGAGAATGTGAAATGTTATTTTGAATACACAATTTTGCACTTTCAAGGAAACGATAAAGAGAATCAAACGATTTAGTAAAACATATGGTATGGGACATGTGCGTTTGCTATTTCGGTTAATTCCGGACTCGTTAATTGAAATATTTGCTGTTTGATGATTTTGATGATTTTGTGTGCTTTCGAGCCACTTTGTTGGACCTTCGGGTTATTGTAGGACCTTCGGGTCATTTGTTGGACCTTCGGGTCAATACCAGTACTAGACCTTTGGGTCATTTGTTGGACCTTCGGGTCAATACCAGTACTAGACCTTTGGGTCATTTGTTGGACCTTCGGGTCATTTGTTGGGCACCAAAAATATAGTACTTGGTAGGCTTCAGCCATTTGTTGATTCACGTGCGGCGAACTAAAAACTCGCCATCTGATGGGATCGATCCAACCTTTCATGTTGATTTTCTAGAGTATCTTAATTGATTTCTAGATATTTGTTGTTTCCAATTATCTACAGGTAATTGGAATATTTGTTGTTTCTGATTATCGCTTGTGATAATTAGATATTTGAGATTTGATTATCGTTTTTGATAATTGAATATTTATTGTTTCTGATTATCGCTTGTGATAATTAGATATTTGAGATTTGATTATCGATTTTGATAATCGAATATTTGTTGTTTTTGATTATCGCTTGTGATAATTAGATATTTGAGATTTGATTATCGTTTTTGATAATCGAATATTTGTTGTTTCTGATTATCGCTTGTGATAATTAGATATTTGAGATTTGATTATCATTTTTGATAATTGAATATTTGTTGTTTCTGATTATCGCTTGTGATAATTAGATATTTGATATTTGATTATCGTTTTTGATAATCGAATATTTGTTGTTTCTGATTATCGCTTGTGATAATTAGATATTTGAGATTTGATTACCGTTTTTGATAATCGAATATTTGTTGATTTGAAATTTGATTACCGTTTGTGGTAATTAAATATTTGTTGATTTGAAATTTGATTATCGTTTGTGGTAATTAAATATTTGTTGATTTGAAATTTGATTACCATTTGTGGTAATTGAATATTTGAGATTTGAGATTTGTTTATCGTTTTTGATAATTAAATATCTATTATTTGAGATTTGATTATCGTTTTTGATAATTAAATATTTGTTGATTTGAGATTTTATTATCGTTTTGATGATTTTGAGATTTCCTAGTCTCTAATTGATTCTAGAGTATGCTGATTTTATTGAATTACTATCTTCTAACTATTTTGTTGATAGTTAGAGTTCGTTGATTATGGAATTTTTGTTTCCTAGTTATTTGTTGGATAACTAGATATTTGCGATTTGTGATTTGTGTTTTCTAATTATCTTTGTTGATAATTAGATTTTGCTGTTTTCCAATTATCGTATCGATAATTAGATATTGCTGTTTTGATATTTTCTGTATTTTAATTAACCAATTGAAAAATGGATATTGCTGATAATTGTATTTATTCTGTTTCGCTGTTTTCTGATTATCTATTTGATAGTTAGATTTTGTGGAGGAATTTGTGAATTTCTTTTATGGGATTAAAATATTTCTTTGGTGTTTGTGTTCTCGATCTTTATATTTCTAGCTTAACCAGTTTATGTTAGAAGAATAATTGTTATAGAAAACTTTAAGTATGAAAATTGCGGGGACGCAATTTTTATAAGGAGGGGAGTTTGTAACAACCCGGGATTTTGTACCGATTAATTATCGTCTTTAGACGATTACTTTTCCTAGCTATTTGTTTTGGAGTTTTGAATCGGTTTGAAATTCCTTTGATAAAAATTGGTTAAGTGTTGTTGGGCTTTAAAAATTTAATTATCCACTTCTTTTATTGCCGTGATAATCATGTATACCCATTCCCCTTCATTTCTTTTCATTGCTAACCCTAAAAAAATTTAATGGCGGCCCCGTTCAAAAGAAAATTAGGGCATGCTCGTCTCGTTCGTCCACTTCAAATTGAGGCTTCGTGAAACGTCGATCCTTTGTGATCGTATGTGGCTGCTCCTCATTTGATCGAGTTCGACTTCGCCTTCTCGACCGAATGAAGGTGAGTAAATCTATACTCACATCTAATTCAATTCTTCAGTGCGTGTTTTGGGTTTGAATCCCCTGGTTTTCGTTCGTGTATATATTTGAGATGGTTGGGTTTTTAATTGATATTGCCGATGAGGTTGATTGCAAATTTATAGGAGTCGAATTTCTAAATTTTTGTTCGTACAAAATATGTTTGAATTTCTCTTGACCGATTGAAGTTACTTGGATGCCTGTGGTTTTTCCCTAACTTGTTCATTTTCGTATATGCGAGATTTCCATCGTTTGAATGTTCGATGTTTTATCTGACTTTGTCAAGTGCTTATTTTCTGGTGGCTTGAATTCTACGGCATTGATTTCTCAACTTGAGTTGTGACAATTGAGTTTGTCAAATTCGTATATTTTGACTTGATTTTACGATGTTGAATTTTTGGACGAGGTTGATTTCTTTCTTTGTGCTGTTCATCTTCTTGCTACCACAGTTTCGAATTTGTTTGCATTGGAATTTATGTTGACTTCGGCTTGTACCTTAATTTACTTGTGGCCATTAATTGTTGACCTCGGCCTTGACTTCAAAATGTGAAACTGCTTCTGAATTTTGTAGTTCCATATTTTTATGATCTTCTGCCTGCATATATAGGGTCTTGTATCACTTGTTGGCATTGGTTTTTGGATGGTCTTTTTGGTATTGCTGTTGGTCTTTGGTACAACTTGCTACTTCGGTTACTTTAAATATGTGATTTTTCACCTGGCTTTGACATGAGTGCATTTGCATACTGTTGCATTTGGACTCGAGTATAATTGAGTCTTGTTGTCACTGCATTCAAAATCTGGTCTGGGATGTCCACCTGAGTTTGCTTGTTCACTGAAGTCTTGGGTCTGTGCATTGGTATTGGCTGTGATGAACTTGTACATCTCCGGTCATGTTTTGGTCTCTGACCTGATGTACTTGAGTCTGTTATTCGCTGTTCATGTGCCTCTTTGTGGTTCAGTCTGTTAGTCGAGTTTGCACTGCTACACGATACTTGTATACATCTGGACTTGCTAGATTCTGACCTATACTTTGGGTACTTTAATTGTTGTTTGAATTTTCCAGTTTCATTTAGTTGGAACTGTTCCATTGCACAGGGTTGAGTCTGGTGGTCTTTGTCATCTTCACTTGCATATTGTTCATCTTGTAGTCTGATCTGGCCACATGTAGTTGCACTGCATCGAGTTCATGTTGTGCCATTCACTTGAACTCAGTTGCAATTGTCTGGTTCAGTCTTGTACCACTTGCTGATATTTTCTCTGTTCATTGATGCTGTGGCCATTTCCACTTGTTCAATATAGGATTTGGTTCATTTAGGTTATGTACATTGATCTCCTATGTAGATTGGTTTGATATTGAATCATGGTTCATGTCTGAACCTACTAGTCAGGCCTGGTTGTTTCATATGCATGCTCTGTCCACTGCTCTTGTTTACGAATTTGATACATTGCATTGATGCTTTGTATTCATTTGCATTTGGTCAATGTGCTTCACTGGTGACAGTACTTTTAGTAAGGTTGCTCTGCGTCTTTTTCAGTTGTGTGTTGTGGTGCCATATCTTTGGTACTCTCACCTTCAGATTGTTGTCTTCCTGTAGTTGTACCACTATTGTCATCTTCTCTTGACATCTAGGAACTTGAACTGTTGCATCCTTGTGGCGACTGCAGTTTCGTTTGTATGCAGTCTTGCCCTTGTTGGTTTGCATTGCTATGATGTACTAATTCATTTTGTGGCAATTGTGTTGAGTCATGCTAGCCATGACTTGACCATTGCAGTTTCGACGTACGGTAGTGGCGAGGCAGTGCACGCATGCGTGAACTTCAGCCACACCGAGATTTAAATTGGGTTTGATGCCATCTGTTTCTGATTCATTGAGCTTTTGTGTATTTCATCACTGTAGTGGCGAGGCAGTGCACGCATGCGTGAACTGCAGCCACACGGTATTGACGTTTTAATTGATATTTCAATTGTTTGAATTGTTTTGTGTTCAATTCAATATTTGGGAATTGTATTTGATTCATTTCGATTGATCATTTTGTTGTGTCTAATTATCTATTCGATAATTAGATTCTTAGTTTCTAATTATTATTTAATAATTGGATTTTGTTGTAAATTGCCAATTAGGCAATTCTGATGTTTTCTAAATTATCTTCATTGATATTCTTTTCACTTATCTTTGTTGATGATTTAAATCTGCTAATTTGTTGTTTAACATTTTTTAGTGTTATATCTGCCGTTATCCGATTCTCTTATCGAAGAGTTGGATATACGAGATTTCTGTGACTGTCATCTATTTGATATTTGATTATTATTGCTTTGTGCATTAATAACTGAGTTTGAATTAGACTGACTCGTTTATTATTTTCTTTTGAATTTAATACTCAGGACAGACCCGAGTTATTTCAGGTTGTAGATATCTTGCTTTGGGTTGCTGTTTGAGCTATGAAGACTTATCATATCTTTTTGAGTAGTCGTGTCATAGCATAGGTTGATATGTATTCATGTATATTAGTCGATAATATACTTGTATATATAACTTCCAGAGTCGACAGTTGTAGTTGTATCATATGTGCTGTATCACATGTATTGTAACTAACATCAGTTATTATATATATAAGACCTTTTGTTTTTTCTGTGTTCCGCATTTATATTATCTGTGTTATTATTATATCTATTGTCCTAAACTATTATGAACCATCGTAGTTCGTTTTATACTAGAATTGGGTATGTCGATGGGAGTAAATAAATAAGTGTTGAAAAATGAAAAATATATACCACTCCTATCGAGGTAACCAATACTAGTGTAAGGTCAACTACGGATGGCCGCTCCTATCCAGCCTTATTCTTCGTAATAACAGACGGTATTTCTTTTAATACTCTTTGTTATTGTGAGCATAGAGGTGGGGCATCACAATAACATAAATCAGTCTCAGATAATTCATATCACAAAGCCGGAATCAGATATGAATATAACACATAGAAGTGTTCATCAGAGTAGTGGTCAAACAAGATCCATAATAACAAAAAAGAATAGATACAAGTGCTAGCCAAAAGAATATGTATACATCAAGGAGTCTCTATCTCTAATTTATAACAACAAAAACGACAAATCTAATGTAGTTAGCCAAAAGTTAGATAATACTCCCAAATGAGAAGTCAAGCTGAAGCACCTGTAACATCTCGGTCTGACCCAAGTATTATTTAATAAGAAAATAATAAACGGATCAGTCTAACTATAAATATCAGATGAAATGATATAGAAGTAGAGATATGACAAAAACAAGGGTATGATAACCATAAAGCCATACTATGATAAGTATGTAACTGAAAATCAACCAGGGATTAATCAATATCACAAGAATCTTCTCAAAGATCAAAAAGAATGTCATACTCTATATTTTTATTCACCGAACCATAAAAAACGGCAATTAAATCAATGCCAATCACAAAAGTTAATGACACACAAATTCACCAATACACAAATATTGATAGAGCTTATCAATGTAAATCACGAAAATTGGTGAAACGCAAATTCTAGAAATCATCAACAGGAAATCCAGAAATCTCAAAAAGAGAGGGGGAGGCCTATCACAAAACGAGAGCATGAAAACTCTCAACACGTGTATCACAAAACGGAACGCTATTCCATGGTTGCCAAACATTAATTTTGAGCCGAGGCTCCACAAAACGGCCCGAAGACAATGGGTGGCTACCCCACCAATTTGAGTCGAAACTCCACAAAAACGGGGTTTAGTCTCCCTCGTAGACAAAGAGACATTCCACAATGCTAGTCTAAATCACAAAAATGACCATCATCGATCATCAAGAAGTGTCAGTTACACTAAGCTAGTAAATATATGTGTTTAGCTTCATGTCCCATAACCACTTGCTAAACTTAAATATTTACGAACAAATTGTAGATCTCCACTAGAAAATTGTCATAATAGATTCAATCGAACAAGTCCAAAAATTAACCGACGAAGTAAACGCAAGCGTTTCATACGACTCGTTTTACTAAACCGTTTAATTAGATTTCTCATGCGAGTGAGGTAAAGGTTTGTATATACTAATAGGTTTGAAAACGGTTTTGATAAACGAGTTTGATATTGAAAATATTGTTGAAATCATCTTTGTAAAAGAGTTTGAATATTTACTACTAGTATAGAAACCTTTGTATTTTATGGTGAGAAGTCACAAAAATGATTGTAGAAACAATCAATCATCAAAATTCACATTCGAAGATGTGAATGAAATCCAAAGAAATCAATACTGAATCCATCAAAAATGGATATTCTCAAAAATCCCGAAAAAGAAGTCATCAACGTCAATAATAGATGATAACAACAAATGGGAATCAACACGAATCGATAAAATTTGGAAATCAAGCAAAAATAGGCAAAAATAGGCATGATAGGAAAATAGGAGCAGGTCGGTCGACCGACTTGCTAAGTTCGGTCGACCGAACTCAGACCCGGAAAAATCCACGGGGTGCTGGTCGGTTGACCAGACTCAGTATGCCAGTCGACCGGACTAGAGCCAAAGAAGTGCTCTGGTAGCAGGTCGGTCGACCGGACCAGAATTTCGGTCGACCGGAACCTGTTTCCAGCACTTCCAAGCCTATCTAAATGAAGGCCAATCCCTTCCAAATTGCAATCTGTCGAGCAATAAGTGCTAAGGGTTTGTGCCAATCGACTACCCGGCCCAATAGGCTCTCCGTTGCACCACAAAATCATGATCAAACACCAAAGCTATGATTTTTAAAGATTTAACTTCGAGACACCAAAAATTGGAATATTCAGAAAAACCAATCCAAATCAAAGCAAATGCACATGAATAAGAGTTAGGAATTCATACCTAACACTCAAAGATAATTATAGACTAAGATGTGGGATTAAAATCTCACCTTTTACACAAAAACATTGAAGAGGAAGCTATAGAGCAATGGCAAGGACAATCACTCTTCAATTCCAACTTAACAAGCTTGAATCTAAGCTTAAAAGAGAAATATTTCCTAATGTTAGGTTTAGGAATTTCTGAAATTGAAAGGAGAAAGAGTTGAAGAAGCAGAAGAGGATGCTTACCAATAGCTTCTTCTTGAATTTAGAGATAGAAGAAGGATTTGCAAATGAACTAGGGCTTGGTATTTCTAATTTCCAATCTCTCCCACCATTACTGATGAAGCTTGAATATATTAGGAAATTATGAAGAAATGAAGAGGAGTGGAGAGGGGTGGGGTTGATATAACCAGAATTGGGCAAATGGGCTGAACCCAAACCCAAAGCCCTAAGTGAAAAAGTTGCAAAATTCTACTAACTCCAAACATGTCGAAGTTTATACTCAAAAAGGTCGCAAACGGCATTTTGAACTCAATGGAAGGGGTCTCGAGTCCTAATTCGACTATTTGAAAAAAGTAGTTTTTCAGACTATAATCTGACTAACGATGAATTATTTAAATAAATATATTTAAATATTCAATCGTAAAATATGCGGGTTGTTATAGACTCCCCTCCTTAAAGAAATTGCGTCCTTGTAAGCTTAAGAAATAAATAAACACAAGTAACAACCAAAAAGCATATTAACACAAAAAGAAGAAATTTGAAATAAGAAGTTCACTTCAAAGAGCTCAAGAGAGTAAATCCGGATGTGTTCGCTTGATGAATTCTCTAGATTCCCAAGAGCAATCCTTAGGATTTGAGGACCATTGAACTTCCACAAGCGGGACATCTTTATTTCGAAGGCGTTTAACCTCCGAAGCAATAACACGAATAGGATGTTGCTCATATGTCAAATTTGGTGAAACTTCAATTTCTTCAACAATACCGGGCTCAAGAATAGAATCGGAATCTCGAAGACATTTACGTAGTTGAGAAACGTGAAACACGTCATGAATAGCAGAAAGCTGAGCCAGTAATAAAAGGCGATAAGCCACAAAACCAATACGTTCAATGATGGGAAACGGACCAATGCATCGAGGCGCTAATTTTCCCGATCGATTGAAATGCACAACACCCTTCATAGGTGAAACACGAATAAACACAAAATCTCCCACAGAAAATTCTAATTTCGTTCTTCGGTTATCGACATAGGATTTTTGTCTACTTTGCGCTTCTTTCATCCTATGACGAATAAGGTCAATCTTTTCTGTGGAATCACGAATAAAATCTGAACCTAAAACCAGCTTCTCACCGGCCTTAAGCCAGCAAGAAGGAGATCGGCATGGCCTTCCATAGAGTGCCTTGAAAGGTGCCATACCAATACTTGATTGGAATCTATTATTATAGGAAAATTCAACAAGAGAAATACGATCTTCCCAACTTCCACCAAAGTCAAGAACACAAGCACGAAGAAGATCTTCAAGAGTTTGATTCACACGCTCGGTTTGTCCATCGGACTGCGGATGATATGCGGTGCTAAAATTAAGCTTCACTCCCAACGCTTTTTGAAGACTCTTCCAGATCCACTAGTAAACAATGGATCACGATCACTAACAATAGAAGTAGGAACTCCATGCAATTTAACAATTTCTTTAATAAAGAGTTTGGCCAAAAGAGGAACGGTCCGATTAGACCGAACGAGAATAAAATGGACGGATTTAGTAAGTCTATCAACTATCACCCGCAAGCTATCATGACCCGAATGAGAACGAGGAAGACCGTCAATAAAATCCATGGAAATTTGATCCCACATCCACATAGGGATGTCCAAAGGTTGCAATAACCCACCGAGCCTTTGATGCTCGGCCTTAACGAGTTGGCAAGTCATGCAACGCTTAACGAAATTAGCGATGTCAAATTTCATTCCCTCCCAATAATAAAGTCACTTCATATCCGCGTACATTTTACTACTACCGGGATGAATGGTGAATTTAGAACGATGGGAATCTTCTAATATGTCTTTGCGAAGATCACTAAAATTTGGCACGACAAGTTTACCAAATTTTCAAATACCGCCACGAGAATCGATATCAAAGTCTTTCATACCTTCAATATCATTTTTATCCCTAAAATTTTGGCCAAGAAGAGCCAATTCAGGATCTAGCTTTTGAGCTTCAAGAATGCGGTCCAAAAGAGAAGGATGAGCCTCAAGGCTACATAAAACAAGAGATGAACATAAATCGGATACACGATCTCGAATCTCACAAGTAGACAAAGTCTCGAGATCGTTCCATTCAGATATCATCATAGAAACAACCACTTATTGCTTACGACTAAGTGCATCGGTAACACGATTTCCCTTT
This sequence comes from Allium fistulosum, assembly GCA_030737815.1. Lineage (NCBI taxonomy): Eukaryota > Viridiplantae > Streptophyta > Magnoliopsida > Asparagales > Amaryllidaceae > Allium > Allium fistulosum. Next base: position 616,000,540 of record CM060908.1, on the reverse strand, counting down.
CAGGGAGTATAAAGAATATCAAGATCATACGATGCAAGGAACTCGAGCCATCGTTGTTGACGCAAATTAAGTTCCTTTTGAGAAAATAAATACTTCAAAGATTTATGATCGGTATAAAGAATAAATTTTTCTCCCAGAAGATAATGATGCCAAATACGAAGAGCAAAAACAATAACCGCGAGCTCTAAATCATGAGTGGCATATCTAGTCTCGGCAAGCTTTAATTGCCTAGAAGCATAAGCAATAACACATTCTCTTTGCATAAGAACGACACCCAAACCAACGCGACTAGCATCGGTATAAACAACAAAATCTTGATTTCCTTCGGGAATCACAAGAATAGGAGCATCGGAAAGAAGTTCTTTTAATTTCTGATATGAAGCTTCACATTTGTCCGACCAAATGTATTTAACTCCTTTCTTAGTCAAATGAGTAAGAGGCACGGAAATCTTTGAAATATCTTTTATAAAACGACGGTAATAGCCCGCCAATCCGAGAAAGCTACATATTTCCATCGCACTCTCTGGTCTCTTCTAATTTTGAATCGCTTCAATCTTTGAAGGATCCACGGAAATTCCGGATTCGGAAATTATATGACCAAGAAACTTCACACGATATTGCCAAATGTGGCATTTAGAAAAAATTTCTTTTAATTGATTACTCCTAAAAGTTTCCAACACAATCCGAAGATGCTCTTCATGTTCTTCCTCGGTTTTTGAATACACAAGAATATCATCAATAAAGATGAGAATAAATGGACCGAGGAAATCTTTGAAAACTCGATTCATAAGGTCAACGAAATAAGCCGGAGCATTCGTTAAAACAAATGGAATAACAAGCCATTCATAAGATCCTAATGAGTACGAAACGATGTCAAAGGAATACTATCCTCTGCAATACGAAGCTGATGAAAACCGGTAGCTAAGTCTAATTGTGAAAAGACTCTAGCACCGCTAAGTTGATCAAATAAATCATCAATCCGAGGTAATGGATATTTATTCTTGATGGTGGGATCATTAAGCTTGCAGTAGTCAACGCAGAGCCTATGTGTACCATCGGATTTCTTCACAAAAATAGCCGAAGCTCCCAAAGGCGAGGAACTAGAGCGAATAAATTGCTTCGTCTCCAATTCGGATAATTGTTTGCGCATCTCCTCATTTTCCTTATTGGACATGCGATAAGGAGGACGAGTGATAGGTTGAGCTCCAAGGATAAGAATAATTCTGAACTCAATTTCTCGCTTAGGTGGCAATCCTAGAACGGGCTCGAATATGTCGGAAAATTCACGAACAACGTGAATAAGAGAAATGACATCTTCCTCATCATCATTATCATCATCATGAGGATTTAAAGAGTACAAAGATACTACCAAACTAGAATCCTAATCTTTAAGAACAACAGAAATCTGCTTAACAGATTGAGGATGTCGAAGATGAATAGTCCGCTCGGGACATAGGTTATGGGCTTCATAACGGTTAAGCCAATCCATTCCCAAAATCATTCTAAAGCCTAAGTAACGCATGACATGCAAATCGGTACGGAAAGAGTAATTACACAAAAAAATTTTGACATCTTTACACAATAAACTGAGTGTTGCGGATTCACCAACCAGATTCACAATTCTTAAAGAAATCATCAAACACATAACATCCACAGAAAAAGTATCAACAAGTTCTTTTGAAATAAAAGAATGGGACGCACCCGTATCAAAAAGAACTCGAATAGGATGATCACAAAACACAATAATGTCATCAAGGATAGAATGAGAAATACCTTGACCACGAGAAGTATTCCCAGAGGCTTGCGCCACATTAAGCTTTCCTTCCTTCTTGTTTTGAAGTTTGGGACACGAAGATATATAACGGTCCGGGCTTTTGCAATAGCGACAAGCACGGGGCTTTGAACACTTATTCGCATAATGGTCCTTAGAACCATAGTTGTAGCATTGCCTACTACTAAAGGTAGAAGTCTTAGTTGTTGGAGATGCTTGTTTCCCTTTGTTATTGGGATACGGACCTTTGAATTTATTAGGCCTTTTCTTGTTGTTGTTGGAGCTCAGTTTGGCATTCCCAACTTCAACATCACTCTCCATATCAGCCTCTTCAAGTCGAAGAGCGATATCAATGAGCTGATCAAAAGAAACTTCTAATTTTAGAAGTAATGGCTTCTTGAGTTTTTGTTCAAGCCATAGACAAATCTCTAGTTTTTCTTCAATGGGGTGTTTATGTACTTATCCCCATATTTAGAGAGTGACTCGAATGATGCGACATAATCTACCACAGAGGATTCACCTTGAACAAGGTCTATGAAACGACGAGCCAAAGTCACCTTCTCAGCTTCTGGCACAAACTTTAGTTCGAATCGTTCCCAGAATTGCTCCCAATTAAGATCTGATTCATTAATTTCAAAAATCAGAAGCTCGTACCAGTCTAATGCCCTTTCTTGAAGCATACTAGAGGCCAGCTGAACTCGGTGAAGATCAATTAGATTCATGCGAGAAAAGATTCGATCGCATGTTCTGAGCCAAGCTTGGACTTCAATAATAGTTTCAGAACCTTTAAATGGCTTTCCACCCAAGTCAGTGTAATCACTTCATAAGCGTGCAAATCCAGACTTAGGGTGAGTAGGCTCTGGAATAGAACCTGCTGCTTGAGCATTCTTTACCAGATCAAGAAGCTGCTCGGCAGACATAAAAACTCCATCCTGGGGAGTAGTACTGGATTGACCGGCGCTGGGACTGCCTGGTCTAACCATTGCTCTTCTTTAAGAAAGAAGGAAAGAAAGAAGAGGAAAAAGGTTATTCACAAAATGAATATCAAAAAAACTTGATTGATAAAACAAGGAATCATAAAGAATATAGGATAAAACGGTACAAAGACTCAAATTAAATCCTAAGGCACGATTCCTAAGAGAGACTTAGAAAAATGATCCTTGCTAGATTATTCTATATTGTTCCGAAGTTTGGCTCTGATACCAAGCTGTGATGCCCCACCTCTATACCCATGCTAGCCAAGGACACTACAGGGTAATGCCGTCGACTAGCACGGAGAATAAGGCCATTAAGGAGCGACCCTCTAATTATTTGCTTTGTGCGAGCCTCGATATGTCAGATAATATAACATGCTTTTCATCTCAAGAGGAAATCCGACACATCGACACAAACTCAAAGCTACCACAAGGTGGCTATAATATCTTCGGAAACAAACATAGAAATAAGCATAACATAAATCAGTCTCAGATAATTCATATCACAAAGCCGGAATCAGATATGAATATAACACATAGAAGTGTTCATCAGATTAGTGGTCAAACAAGATCCACAATAACACAAAAGAATAGATACAAGTGCTAGCCAAAAGAATATGTATACATCAAGGAGTCTCTATCTCTAATGTATAACAACAAAAACTACAAATCTAATGTAGTTAGCCAAAAGTTAGATAATACTCCCAGATGAGAACTCAAGCTGAAGCACCTGTAACATCTCGGTCTGACCCGAGTATTATTTAATAAGAAAATAATAAACAGATCAGTCTAAGTATAAATATTAGATGAAATGATATATAAGTAGTGATATGAAAAAAACAAAGGTATGATAACCATAAAGCCAAACTATGATAAGTATGTAACTGAAAATCAACCAAGGATTAATCAATATCACAAGAATCTTCTCAAAGATCAAAAAGAATGTCATACTTTATATTTTTCTTCAACGAACCATAAATATAGGCAATTAAATCAATGCTAATCACAAAAGTTAATGACACACAAATTCACCAATACACAAATATTGATAGAGCTTATCAATGTAAATCACGAAAATTGGTGAAACACAAATTCTAGAAATCATCAATAGTAAATCCAGAAATCACAAAAAGAGAGGGGGAGGCCTATCGCAGAACGAGAGCATGAAAACTCTCAACACATGTATCACAAAACGGAACGCTATTCCATGGTTGCTAACCATTAATTTTGAGCCGAGGCTCCATAAAACGGCCCGAAGACAATGGGTCGCTACCCCACCAATTTGAGTCGAAACTCCACAAAAACAGGGTTTAGTCTCCCTCGCAGACAAAGAGACATTGCACAATGCTAGTCTAAATCACAAAAATGTTCATCATCGATCATCAAGAAGTGTCAATTACACTAAGCTAGTAAATATATGAGTTTAGCTTCATGTCCCATAACCACTTACTTAACTTAAATATTTACGAACAAATTGTAGATCTCCACTAGAAAATTGTCACAATAGATTCAATCGAACAAATCCAAGAATTAACCGACGAAGTAAACACAAGCGTTTCATACCACTCGTTGTACTAAACCGTTTAATTAGATTTCTCATGCGAGTGAGGTAAAGGATTGTATATACTAATAGGTTGGAAAACGATTTTGATAAACGAGTTTGATATTGAAAATAGAGTTGAAATCATCTTTGTAAAAGAGTTTGAATATTTACTACTAGTATAGAAACCTTTGTATTTTAAGGTGAAAAGTCACAAAAATGATTGTAGAAACAATCAATCATCTAAATTCACATTCGAAGATGTGAATGAAATCCAAAGAAATTGATACCGAATCCATCAAAAATGGATATTCTCAAAATTCCCGAAAAAGAAGTCATCAGCGTCAATAATAGATGATAACAATAAATGGGAATATACACGAATCGATAAAATTTGGAAATCAAGCAAAAATAGGCAAAAATAGGCATGATAGGCAAATAGGAGCAGGTCGGTCGGCTGACTCACTGAGTTCGGTCGACCGAACTCAGACCCGGAAAAATCCGCGGGGTGCTGGACGATCGACCAGACTCAGTATGCCAGTCGACCGGACCAGAGCCAGAGAAGTGCTCTGGTAGCAGGTCGGTCGACCGGACCAGAATTTCGGTCGACCGGAACCTGTTTCCAGCATTTCAAGGCCTATCTAAATGAAGGCCATTCCCTTCCAAATTGCAATCGGTCAACCAATGAGCGCTGAGGGTTTATGCCAATCGACTACCCGGCCCAATAGGCTCTCCGATGCTCCACAAAATCATGATCAAACACCAAAGCTATGATTTTTAAAGATTTAAGTTCGAAACACCAAAAATTGGAATATTTACAAAAACCAATCCTAATCAAAGCAAATGCACATGAATAAGAGTTAGGAATTCATACCTGTTAACGCTAAAAGTGGAACGTCAACACTCGGTGTGTGTAGTAGAATCGTGAAAGCACCACCCGTGTAACGGGAACAAGAAGTAAGCAGTAAAGCAGTGAAAAAGCAGTAAAAGACAGCAGTTTATAGTGGTTCGGCTTGAGATCGAGCCTACGTCCACTTTGAATCTCTTTATCACTGAATTCGATTACAAGACGATACAATGCACTTATCAAAACAATACAATTCGATCACAAAGACAATCTCGACTACTAGCTCAAACTTCGATGATCAAATCCGATGAATCCGTGTTGGATGTAGGAAATTTCTCCCGAAGCTTGTTGTAGTGTCTCGAGTGTTTGAAGATATTCGATGGTTGAATGAGTTGAGAGTTCAGCAGAGTAACGACGCTTGAAGAAATGATTCGCAAAAAGTCTCTTGCTCGTTGGAGTTGGAGCTCTATTTATAGGGTTGGTTCTGGGTGAGATTCTGTTCTTCAAGTCCTAGGTCGGAGACGACCTAAGTTAGGTCGTAAGTCGTAGATTGGTGATGACTTAGGGAATCCTTATGCCGGTTGCCCTTTTGATCTTGCCTTTGCCTGCTTAGGTCGTCAGCGACCTATCATAGGTCGTGGGGCTGTATGCTGTTATATCCCTTAAGTTGCTAGGTCGCAACTTTCTTTAGATCGTACGTATTTAGGTCGTCTAGACTTTTAAGTCGTAGACTTCTCTTAAGTCGTGGATCTTAAGTCGGTGACGACATAATGAATCTGGATTACTCTGGTTGTAACTGATTCTTCTGAACGAGTTAGTAAGTCATGCGCGACTTAGTATAAGTTTTAAGTCGGCAACGACCTAAAAGATGTAGTACTGCATTTGTTTCCTTAAGTCGGTGATCTTTTAGGTCGGTACAGAGTTAACTCGTTACTCCTTAGGTCATTGAGCTGTTATCTTCTTAAGTCGGTAAGCTCTTAGGTCGGAACCTCCTTAACTCGGTAGGTCGTAAGTTCCCATTGGTTGTTAAGCTGTTAAGTCGGTAGCCCTTGTTAACTCACAATTTGTTAAGTCGGTAAGCTTCCTTAGGTCGTAGCCTGCTAGGTCGGTTCATGCCTTAAGTCGTAACTGCCTTAGGTCGTAACCCATTGAGTCGGTGGCCTCTTTAAGTCGTTATGTCGTAAGTCTTAGGTCGCGAACAAAAGAGGATTAACATTTGCCCCTCGAAGTATATGCCTAAATCATAGGTCGTATGCTTCGATTCTCTTAACTCTCTTTGGTTAGGTCGGAAACGACTCAACATAAGCCTTAGGTCGTACACCGTGCAGGTCGACTCGCCTTCCAGTGTATAAATAGTTGAGCCATTCTTCCTCTTCATCACTTATTCTTCTTCTCGAATCGGCCATTGACGCAATTTCGAGCTCTCAGAGACAAATTCCAACCCTCCAATCGCCGATCATCTTCTTATTATATTTCGTAAGTCGATCCGATCTTCATTCACCCATGTCCATTGTCGAATTGATAACTTCCCAATTTTCGACTTCCATTTGTTTTTAGGCGCCGTGATTCATTATGAACAACCCTTCGATTGTCCTGCAATTGCCATCGACCATGTTGTAGTTGTGATAGGATAGTAATACATCGGATTCACAGCAAATCTGAGGCGATTCGAATTGGCTTTTTGGGTGATCCAATGGTGTGATGGAATAAGGATCGTTATTGACTGTGAGGCTATTGGGTTAACGGGTTAAGAGTTAGGGAGGAAAATTGGTTGAGGTACTGGCTCGGTCACGACTTAGTGATTTCGTGTGATCCAATGACTTCCATGGTTTAAGTCGGAACCGACTTAGCAGTTTCGTGCGACCTAAGTTTTGAGTCGCTTCCGAGTTAGGACTTGGAGGATTTCTTGTTGCCTCGAATTAGAGCCTTTTCTTCTTTATCCAACCTAAGACTCGGGGACTGCTGACCTGAAATGCCAACGACTTAACTTAATCCATAGGAAATCTTTCTTAAGTCGTCACCGAGTTAGCACTTGAGTCATTGGCGACTTAGCACATGACACTTTCAACTGAAACTGACTTTGAACTGTTGAACTTTTTGACTTGAAATGCTGAAACAGACCGCCTAATTTTTAACTGTTTGAACCTTTCCACATTTATCTTGCAAATCAACAGCCTGTCAATCACAACATTTGCAGAAAACTGGGATGAATATACTGCCATTGACTGCCCACATCGAATGACAGATTAGTTGACAAAGAAAAAATCAAATTAAATGAATATGAATGAAATGTTGTACAATGACCAATCCAAGTGAAGTATTAAAACAAAATCGTAATAGTCAACTGAAACTGACTTGTCTGCATTAATACTACACTTGAATATTAACAAGTTCTGAAATCTTGTAATCGACTAACTGTCTGATAATTTAATTCCAATTATGCTTGCTTTTTATTTTCATTAGTTTTGCACAACACTTCACACTTTTTAGGAAACGTGCACCTTCACATTTGAACATCCAGTTGATTGTGTAGAATGTCTTCTCAACAAGAAGAAATAGAGCAAGTTGAAGAGACTTTTCCAGTTGTTGTTCAGTTGAATGATCCTCCAGAAAGGGTCTCGACCACTTTGAACTACAAAGCCTTTAACCAGTTGTGCATTCAGTTCAAAATTGCTGAAGCAGACGCACAACTACCTGGGAAGCATGATACTGCTGATAGACCTCCCCATGGTTTTGTTGCGGTTAATCGACAAATGTGCCAGAATGGAGCTATCCCTCCTTTTAATGACTTCTTGCAAACACTTCTTCTACGGTTGACCATCTCCCCTTTCCAATTGCATCCTAATGGATATGCTATCCTGATGGGACTTTGCGTGCTATTTAGGAAAACATTGGATCGTCTCCTAAGTTTTGATGAAATTTGTTATTTGTGCACTTTCGCTAAAAACACAGATCATCCTTCTATCATAGTGGTGAGAAGTGCCAGAAACCGTAAGCTTATCATTGGTCTCCCTGAGAGTGTTCACAGTTTTCTGAGCCAGTTTTTCTACGTTCGCTGCCCTCCGGGATTTTACACTATCTGGAGAGTAGGGAGTAAGATCACTTGTCTCTATTTCTTATGTTTTTTCAAACTTTCCGAAGTCCGAGTCGTCAAGTGTTAACTTTGCCCTTTGCTTTTCAGCACTTCCTCCTCCTTCTAGAGATCCCGGTCACAAAGCAACCTTTGAGAGGCTTATGGCGGTGCCAGTCGAGGAGAGGAGTATCCAATTTTTGTTGACAGACGAATTTTTACATCAATTCGGGCTTTTACACTCTTCTCATTTTACTCAGCATCATGAAGCTTCTAACCTTCCAGCACAGACATCAGATGCCCCAGCTTCAACAGAAGAGATGACTCCAAAGGAGCCAGCTGTAGACACTGCATTAGTAAGTGTTCTACTTCTATCGATGTTGCGGGGCCGTCCAGCAAACCAGCACTTGCTCCAATTATTGAAGAGGAAGAAAATCCTCGAATTTCTGAAAGGTCAGCCAACGTGGAAGTTGAAAAGGAGAATTCTGCTGGGTGCCATGGTGATGACACCTTTGATGACTTGAGTGACATAATGATAACTTCTCAAGAGCTTTTCAAAGATAATATTTCAAAAACGAATTCTCCTATTGTGGAAGCGACTTCCTCTTTGAAACAAGCCTCAACACCTTCTACACCAGTCGTCTCTGTTTCCACATTAAAGCGTGGTTTGTAGTTTAACGCGCGTAGTTTACACGCCGCACACACTTAGGATTTTTCGGTACTTACGCACTTATCCTTTTTTCCTGGAGATTTCTAAACTTCATTTCTTTTTCATTTTCAGATTCTCCGATGGGGCGCACCGGCTCATATTACGATAAATTTCAACGTCATGGAGGCCGTGGAGCTTATGACTTTAGGCGATACCTCGATGCCCCGAGGGAAACAGACGAAGAAAGGGCTCGAAGGAAGGCTCAAGAAAGGCGGGACCATGAAGAGCGCCGTAAAAGAGAAGATGAACAATACCATGGGAGTAGGGATGAGCGATACGACCCTTCCCGCAGAAGTGACGATTCCCATAAAAGGAAATCTTATGATGACAAGGGGAAGAGTCATATTGCTGACGAATCAAGCAAGCGGTCCAAGCATAGTGATGCACCTGCAATTTCTAAGAAAGACTGATGCTCCTATCTTTTCTGATATTCCAGCCGGCTCTCCTCCTTTAAAGAAATCCGACATCTAAGCGATCATCAGCAGGCCCCAATATCAGGTTAAAGACGGCCCTCCAACGCTTCAAAGCCGGTTTCCGAACTGGTGCTTAAAAGGAGTGCGTTTTGACCTGGATTTGGTCCCGATTGATAAGCAAGACATGCTTAAAAGACTTGATGCAGTTAGGCTCAACATCGAGAGGATGTCGCAATGGCAGAAACTCGTTGATGAACTCCAAAGAGTCAACCACATGAATCTTGAAAACATGCTGACTATGGAGAATGATAAGACTGAATGGGCCAAAATTTGCCAACAGCATGATGCCGAGATGACGAGTATTGCTGATGACAATGCAAGGCTTCAGTCCGAGGTCGAGAAACTTAAGGAAGATCTCGCCGCTTCTTCCGCCTTGCAATCTCAGAAAGAAGAAGTGTTTCAAAAACAAGTGCGAGACGCGCACGCTGCTCAGAGGGATGCTGAGATGAAATATGCGGCTGAGCAGTTCGTTGTAGAAGAATACCGCAAAAATAACACTCAGTTGCAGGAAACAGTCAGTTCCCAGAACGTGCAGATTGAATTGCTAAAGTCTCGACTTGATAAAGCTGAAAAAGAGTGTGATGAGGCTGTTGCTGGTCGAGTTGCCGCCGTTGCCAAAAAAGAAGCGGCCGAGCAATCGCACAAGGCAACAAAATCTAATGTCAGCTCTACCTTATTCGACTTTTATTTGCACAGCGTTCTGGGTCATGGGAGTCTCTCTTTTCTGGGCCCTGAATATGAGATTACCTTGGCTGAAGTGTGGGAAGCCGCCATTGATATGCTTAGCGGTGCCGGCTATGATGAAGCAGGACTTGAGGTGCGTTACCTTGACGATGACACTCGTGCCGCTCTTGCTAAAGGAAAAGAGCAACTTGCCAAAGCACGAGCTGAGTCTATAGGAGATGAACACCCGAAAGAGGGAGCTCCTTCAACTGCCCCTATTCATACTTCAACTTCAGCTGACGTCAATATTATGGACTCCAGTTCCCATTCTTCGCCTCCAGCTAAAGTTGCCAAAGAAACTACGACTACTCCCACTGAGGATGAGGCTCCGGATGAAATAGATGCCGAAAAATTCGAGATCGATCTCACCAAACCGGCTCCTCCAGGTAACTTCGAATCAGATCTTGCTCAAGTGGATTATTCATTCGATTCAATTGACCTGGATGAATTTCTCGCTTATTACTTAAGTCCTGATGATCCGATATCTTCTCTTTTCTCGGAGAATATTAATTTTGACTTCTTTTCTTCTGTAGCGGAAGCACCAAGCATTGCACAAACTTCCACTCCTCTAGTTGTCGTTCCTCCATCTTCCTAAGTTACTCATCCTTCTGCTTCCCAACCGGGATCATAGGCAGAGAAAATTGAAGCTCTTCAGGGCCTGGATGATCCAGCAGCTTCGTAAGAGCAGAAGGCGGAGGATCTTGATGATGCTGAGAAGACCCCAGAGCAGTCTCTTGTTGATGACACAAAGCTTTCTACATTGCTTGCTACTCCGGGGAGTGAATCTTCTTCGAAGAGGAAGGGGAAGCGTGCTGTGAGGAAGAAGAAGAAAAGTATTTCCGCTGGAGAAGGAGTGGAAGTTGATCCAGCCGTCCCTCCCTCTCCTCCCCCCTCGACCCGTCCACAACGGCTTCAGAAACTAATCATTAGGCCGGGTAAAGGCTCCAAAGGTGGCGAGAAAAAGGAATAACAAGCTGGACTTTCTACTTCTTGTTTTTTTCTTTTTGCATGTATCGACCGGAGATTGTGCGGGTACCGGTCCTTGCTTCTTTTTGTAAACTGCACAATGTAAAATTTTTTCACAGGATTGAATAAAATAGCTATTTTACTTGTACAAATTCTTGTGTATGTGAGAATGCATCTGTTTCTCGTTTTTAGTTTAGAATGAACGATTCCTTTTACTTGCACAAACATTTTGTCTGTGTTTAAGAATGCATTTATTCCACATCTATTTCTCGTGATATTGCAATGAACTTGCGGTATGTTGCTTGCATATTACTTTTATTAATGTAATTGAATTGTGTAGTATTGCCCCCATACCACAGGTGCATTGCAACATTTCTAGCTTTTACAAGACTGATACTCTTATTTCAGAGAATTACCATTCCACTTTTAATGGAAGAATCATTCTGCTTTAAATAGAGTATATCTCGCTTTTGGAGAAATTTTTATTTTCTCTTTCTTCCTTGAAGAACACTTCAATTTTTAGAGATGATCACTTTTATTCGTTAAAAGGTGGATTTCTCTACGCAGTGAAATGACCTTCTGAAGAAGGTTTTGATTTTGTGCCCCGGTAAAGGGCTTATTTTTGGTACTTCGAGCACGGTGAAGCATGCTTCCGAAGAGGTCTTTTTGTAGCATTCCAACTTTTTAGGAAGAACCTCTTTTTTTTTTGAGATGAATAAGTTAACCTTCCTTTGAGAGTTGAAATGTGCTTCCGGAGAAGGCTTTTTTGTTTGAGTATTCTATTTTGGGACATGCCTCCGGAGAGGGCTCCTCTTAAAGAGTTGTGCCTCCGAAGAGGGCTTGTGCCTCCGAAGAGGGCTTGTGGTGCCTCAGGAGAGGGCTTTCGCCTCCGAAGAGGGCGTGTGCCTCCGAAGAGGGCTTATGGTGCCTCGGGAGAGGGCTTTCGCCTCCGTAGAGGGCGGGTGCCTCCGAAGAGGGCTTGTGCCTCCGAAGAGGGCTTGTGCCTCCGAAGAGGGTTTTTTAATTGCCTGGAAGTTACTTTCTCATGGTTGGAAGGATCCACGGGGCGGACGCAAGTTGTTTGACTGGATGTTCGTTTGCACAAACGATCGCAATCAATTAACAAGGGCCCTGTTCCTTCAGCTTGGGAAGGTGCCCCTCCGGTGGTTCCACCAATCTTTTTTGATTGAGAGAAGCACTTTCATTTTTTGGCGTGCCTCGTTACAGGGCTTTAGTGACCTTTGGGAAGGAGCATCGATTGGTTGATGTGCCAGGAAAGTTGCGTCTTAGGGGCGAGTAGATCCACAGGACGGGCGCAAGCTGCCTGATCGGATGCATCACGATCAGTTAGCAAGGGCCCTGTTCCTTCTGCTTGGGAAGGTGTCCCTTTGGTGGTTCTACCGGCCCTTTTATTGAGAGGCATACCTCCTTTTGGCCGCTTCAGTGTTTGCTTGGCCATGTTCTCTCATCATTTGCTCATTAGCGATCTTTTATTGTCGTTTCCAAGCGCATCTTCTTTTCTTTTGTAAGTAAATTGCTTTATCCGAAGAAGTAGACTCCACTGTTGAATGACTTCACGGGACAAATGCGTGTTACTTAGTTGGATGTCTGTTCATATCGACAGTCACAACTAGTTAACGAAGGCTTGCCACAGTGGAGTCGCCAACTTTTTATGTGAAGTTCTTCTTGCATAGGATTTGAATTTGGAATTTTTGTCGCTTGGTATTTGCTTAATAGGTGATTTTTAGAGGTCGCTTGGCTTTGTGATGAGCAAGCCTTGTTATAATGTCCTGCAATTTTGAATCGACATTTTAGCAATACATTTAAAGTATTTACATATCGAAATGAAACAGGCATTATGAAATAGTAAAGAACACAAGATTTATAGTGGTTCGGCCAAAAATCGGGCCTACGTCCACTTTATAGCTTTCATTCATTTACACTGATTTACAATGTTTTACAATACAACTGATACATTCATCATTATTTTACAACTTTGAGCAAAGCTTCTTTCAAGTAAAATAAGGACGTAAGTGGTTGCTGTTCTAGGCCCTCGGAATTGGATCTCCTTCAATAGTTATGAGTTTGAAAGTGCCATCAAGAAGTTTACTGCCAATGGCATATGGTCCTTCCCAGTTTGGCCCAAACACACCAGTTGTTGTCATGATCCTTTTCAAAACTAAGTCTCCGACCTTAAAGCTGCGTTGGCGAACTTTAGAGTTGAAATGCCTGGCTATCCTTTGTTGATAAGCTGAAACTCTGAGCCTGGCTTCTTCTCTTTTTTCATCAAGAAAATCAAGTGCTTCAAGTTGCAGCTTTTCATTTTCAGCTTCATTGAAATAAATTCTCCTGTGTGAAGGAACTTCTACTTCCACTGGAATCATCGCTTCTGATTTGTATGCTAGTGAAAATGGAGTGTGCCCAGTCGCAGTTTTGTGAGTAGTTCTGTATGCCCATAGTGCTAATGGAAGCTTATCGACCCAACCACCTTTTGCTTTTTCAAGTTGCTTTTTGATGGTTGACTTGATAATTTTGTTCACTGCTTCCACTTTCCCGTTTGCTGCGGATGAGCCACCGCTGAGAAGCTTTTTCGAATTCTGAACCGTTTGCAAAAATCTTGTAATTCCTCACTTTCAAACTGGGTACCGTTGTTTGTGATTATCTTCTGCGGCACACCATATCTGCAAATGATATTTTTAGTTACGAAATTTATCATCTTTTTAGAGTTAATGGTGGCTAAGGGTTCAGCTTCAGCCCATTTGGTGAAATAATCAATGGCAACAATAGCATATTTGATTCCAGATTTAGCGATCGGTAAAGGTCCAATCAAGTCTATTCCCCAAATGGCGAACGGCCATGGGCTGACCATTTGTGTGAGTTCGGTGGAAGGCGCTTTTGGGATTTTTGCAAATCTTTGGCATTTGTCGCACTTTCGGGTGTAAATGGCAGCATCTCGATTAATGTCCGGCCAGAAATACCCATATCAGAGAACTTTCTTGGCTAAAGTTTGACCAGCTGAATGATCTCCACATTCTCCTCCATGTACCTCAGCTAGAATTGTCTTGGCTTCTTCCTTAGTTACACATCGGAGCAATGGCATTGAAAATCCCCGTCTGTATAATCGGCCATCTTGAATTATATATCTCGATGCTTTCCTCAATAGTTTTCGGCGTTCTTTAGAACTTTCTGGTAAGGAACCATTGAGTAAGTATTCTTTGATTGGAGTCATCCATGATTCATGCTCTTGAGACGCAGCCATAATCCAATCAACATCCATTTCATCAATTCTTGGAGCTGTCAGAACTTCTACAGGAACTAATCCCAGTAATTGAGCTTCTTCGGAACTTGAGTACTTTGCTAGAGAATCTGCTTTCATGTTTTCTACCCGAGGAATATGACTTATCGTATAATGATCGAAATCTTCGAGAAGTTCACATGCCTTTGACAAATATGCGGGTAGATTTCCACCTTTAGCCTGAAACTCTTTCTTTACCTGACAAACAATAAGTTGAGAATCGCTGAAGATCTGTAAAACTTTGATGTTTAGTTCCTTGGAAATTTTCAAACCAGCAATAAGAGCCTCATATTCCGCTTCATTGTTCGTTGAAGGAAATTCCAGTCTTAATGCATAACACAACGATCGTCCTTCGGGGGTTTCGAGCACAACCCCTGCCCCAGAACAGTAATCATTTCTTGATCCGTCAACATACAACTTCCACTGGATTGGAATGCCATCAGTTATTTCATTCTCACTATCACCTTTGTCAGTAGATTCTGCGATAAAATCTACTAAAGCTTGTCCGTTAATTGCTCTCAGGGGATGGTAAGTGATGTCATACTGGCTGAGTTCAATGTTCCATTTCAACAGACGACCCGAAGTTTCAGGACGATACAGGACTTGCTTTAGAGGTTGATCAGTAAGGACCTTGATAGGATGAGATTGAAAATATGGCCTCAATTTCCTGGAAGCGATTAGCAAACAATATGCAAGCTTTTCTATCTTTGAATAATTCATCTCTGCCCCAGTGAACCGTTTGCTGATGTAATAGACTGGACGCTGTATTTTCATATCTTCTCGTACGAGTGCTGCACTTAGAGCATGAGATGAGATTGCTAAATAGATGAAGAGGTCTTCGCCATCACTAGGCTTGGAAAGAACCGGAGGAGTTTCCATATGATGAATCAGTTGATCGAAAGCATTCTGACATTCGGGAGTCCATTCAAAATTTTTCTTTCCTTTCTTTAGAGCATCAAAGAAGGGAATGCATTTATCTGTGGCCTTGGAAATGAAGCGACTCAAAGCGGCGACTTTTCCATTGAGACTTTGCAGTTCTCTCTTTGTTTTAGGGGCTTTGACTTCTCTTAAAGCTGTGATTTGAGCAGGATTGGCCTCGATGCCCCTAGCGCTCACGATGAAACCCAAGAACTTTCCGGACTCCACCCCGAATGAACATTTCAATGGATTGAGCTTCATTCCGTACTTTCGAAGAATTGAGAACATTTCCGCCAAGTGATCCATGTGGTCGACTGCTTTTTTCGACTTCACTAACATATCATCGACGTAAACTTCCATAGTCTTGCCAATCTGAGGTTTGTACATAGCATTGACAAGTCTTTGGTAGGTTGCCCCTGCATTCTTTAATCCGAAAGGCATGACTCTGTAACAGTAAAGACCCACATCTGTGATAAAGCTCGTGTCTTCCTGATCTGGTTCATTCATCATAATCTGATTGTATCCGGAGTAAGCATCCATAAAAGATAACAACTCATGTCCAGCCGTCCCATCTACCAGTTGATCGATTCTAGGCAACGGGAAGCAGTCATTGGGGCAAGCTTTGTTTAGATCTGAGAAATCAATGCATACTCTCCACTTTCCATTTGCCTTCTTAACTAGTACTGGATTTGAAACCCAATTTGGATAAGTGGATTCTCTAATGAAATCATTCTCCATAAGCCGATCAACTTCTTCCTTTAACGCTGCTGACCTTTCTGGACCTTGAGTTCTTCTTTTCTGTTTTACCGGTGTGAATTTCGGATCAATATTCAGGGTATGTACAGCAATTTCCGGAGAGATCCCACACATATCGGCATGACACCAAGCGAACACGTCCAGGTTTGCTTTTAGAAATGATATCAGAGTATTTTGAACTGTTATACTTAATTGTGAACCCACATTAAGTACTTTGTTTGGGTCTTTTGAGTCGACAGGTATCGGTACCGTAACTTCCACGGGTACCACTCTATTCTCCCCTGTACTTGCTTTTCTGGGGTCCATTTCCTTCCTCGCATTGCTGTGTTCGCCAGTACAGGGGCCACCCCGTAGTTGCTACAAGGTTGGGGATTTAATGCGGAGCGGAGCGGCCGCATCTTTTCCCATTTCTCTTTTCCTGGCCTCTCGAAGTTCTATAAGATAACATTCGCGTCCAGCATTTTGATCTCCCTTGATGACACCAACACCATTTTCTGTAGGAAATTTCATAGTTAGGCACCACGGGGCCAAAATGGCTTTGAACGCAGCTAGAGTTGGTCGGCCTAGAAAAGCATTGTAGGCAGAAAATCCATCAACAATTACAAAGGTTTGTTTTCGAACTACCCTTTTCTGCCCTTCTCCAAGTTCCACGAACAAGTCGACTGTTCCGATTGGTTGCTGCGGTTCCCCAGTGAAACCGACAATCTTTTGTGGTGAAGCTTGAATGTAGGTCATTGGAATCTTCATCGGGTCAAATGTTTTCTTGAAGAGTATATTGCAGGAAGCACCGCAATCAATGAGCACTCGTCTTACGATAGCTGGCCCAATTCCTGCAGAGATAACCAAGGGATCTATGGTTGGAGCTTCAATACCCATAGAATCCCTAGCCTTGAACATGATATCATCATTAGAAATCCTCTGCTGCTTCAGGGGTGCAGCATCTTCTATAGCAAAAACATCTTCCTCTGCTGGGATGTACTTCAAAGCATGAGCATATCGTTCCATTTCACCCCAGCTTCTGCCCGCTGGGTGTGGGCCTCCTGTAATTACATTGATAATGGGCCTTTCAGATTCATGTGCCGTAGTGCCTTTACCCGAGCCAGATAGTTGAATAGGGGGTTGCTGCCCCTGAGTGGACAAAGTTGGGTCATTCCTGTTTTTCTTGACATACTGTTGCAGCTTGTTTTCCCTCAACAATTCTTCAATTAAGCTCTTCAGGTGACGACATTCATTGGTATCATGTCTAGGTTGATTGTGAAAGCGACAGAATTTTCCATTTCGCATAGCACCCTTTCCCGGTTTTATCTCGGCTGGTTTGGGATAATCCACAGCATCTTTGGTGGCAAAGAAGATATTTTCCGGAGTGTTAGTCAATGGAGTGAAATCTGAGGGTTTGAAGAAGCGAGGTTTCTTTGCATCCTTTTGTTTCTTCCCATCATGACTTTCCCTTTTCTGACTTCCGGAATCTTTCTTCACCGAAGCAGCAATATTATTCTCCACCTTTGTTGCCACCACCTTCATTGGTGTCGGAAGATTTTCCATGCGTATGAATTCATCAGCTTTCTTATAGAATTTCTCGAGAGAATTTGGCTCCTTCATTTTCAGCCATTTTCCAAATTTACTCGATTTGTCGATAGCACGCATCAAGTAGGTCAAGACCATTCGTGGCTCTGCATTGTCAACTTCAGCCAGAGCTATATTGAAGCGATTCAGGAATGACTTGATAGTCTCTCCTGGATTCTGTTCAAGACTAGACAAAGACATTATGTCCTTTGCCTTTGAAGCGTACAGCCTGAATTGCTCTTTGAACTTTTGGGTCAGATCGGAAAACTGATCTATAGATCGAACAGGAAGCTTGGTAAACCAAAGAAGTGCCACCCTTTCCAAATATACTGGGAAATACCGGCACTTAATCTCATCGGTTGCCCTTGCGCCAGTCATGTGCCAGTCATACTTATACAAGAATTGATTTGGATCACTTGTTCCCCGATAAGCAGGAATAGTGGGGGGAACAAATTTTCTAGGAAACTCGGCCTTCAGAATCTTCTCTGTAAACGGAATCCTACTCGGTGCGAATCCCCATTCGCTCACATCTTCATCTCTCTGTATGCTCTCTTTCATTATCTGCCAGATCATGCCAGAGATATACTCCTCATTGTTTAGTGATCTTGCAGAATAGGCTTCGGTCATTTTTTCAGAGGTTTGTCCGGGCAAAACGTTCGGGGAGAGCTGGCGATGGCCTGGATCCTTCTGCTTGGGGAGGTGCCCCTTCAGTGGCACCAGATCTGTTCTGAGGAATATTTCTCCCTTCGGAGTTGGGAGCAACATTAGCAAAGTTTTCTTCATTATTTACTGGTCTTTGATTGGCCCCGAGCAGAGCATTCAACTTTTCCATCATCAGATTATTTTGATTCTCAATCTGCTGGTATAATCCGGTCATAGCAGCGTCTAGCTCTTGTCGCGTCACACCGACGCTTGGAGCTGCCTGATTTGGAGAAAGAGAAGTGGTTGTATTATCATGAACATCTTCAGATCTGACAGCCTTACGTTTCCTTCCAGGAGCCATTATGTCTGATAGGTTTCTGGTTTTGAAGGAAATTCTTTCAGCAAACTTCCGTGAAGCAATGGTGAATGATCGCCTGAGTTGGGTTCTCAGTGAAAGCACCAAAATGTTAACGCTAAAAGTGGAACGTCAACACTCGGTGTGTGTAGTAGAATCGTGAAAGCACCACCCGTGTAACGGGAACAAGAAGTAAGCAGTAAAGCAGTGAAAAAGCAGTAAAAGACAGCAGTTTATAGTGGTTAGGCTTGAGATCGAGCCTACGTCCACTTTGAATCTCTTTATCACTGAATTCGATTACAAGACGATACAATGCACTTATCAAAACAATACAATTCGATCACAAAGACAATCTCGACTACTAGCTCAAACTTCGATGATCAAATCCGATGAATCCGTGTTGGATGTAGGAAATTTCTCCCGAAGCTTGTTGTAGTGTCTCGAGTGTTTGAAGATCTTCGATGGTTGAATGAGTTGAGAGTTCAGCAGAGTAACGACGCTTGAAGAAATGATTCGCAAAAAGTCTCTTGCTCGTTGGAGTTGGAGCTCTATTTATAGGGTTGGTTCTGGGTGAGATTCTGTTCTTCAAGTCCTAGGTCGGAGACGACCTAAGTTAGGTCGTAAGTCGTAGATTGGTGATGACTTAGGGAATCCTTATGCCGGTTGCCCTTTTGATCTTGCCTTTGCCTGCTTAGGTCGTCAGCGACCTATCATAGGTCGTGGGGCTGTATGCTGTTATATCCCTTAAGTTGCTAGGTCGCAACTTTCTTTAGATCGTACGTATTTAGGTCGTCTAGACTTTTAAGTCATAGACTTCTCTTAAGTCGTGGATCCTAAGTCGGTGACGACATAAGGAATCTGGCTTACTCTGGTTGCAATTGATTCTTCTGAACGAGTTAGTAAGTCATGCGCGACTTAGTATAAGTTTTAAGTCGACAACGACCTAAAAGATGTAGTACTGCATTTGTTTCCTTAAGTCGGTGAGCTTTTAGGTCGGTACAGAGTTAACTCGTTACTCCTTAGGTCATTGAGCTGTTATCTTCTTAAGTCGGTAAGCTCTTAGGTCGGAACCTCCTTAACTCGGTAGGTCGTAAGTTCCCATAGGTTGTTAAGCTGTTAAGTCGGTAGCCCTTGTTAACTCGCAATTTGTTAAGTCGGTAAGCTTCCTTAGGTCGTAGCCTGCTAGGTCGGTTCATGCCTTAAGTCGTAACTGCCTTAGGTCGTAACCCATTGAGTCGGTGGCCTCTTTAAGTCGTTATGTCGTAAGTCTTAGGTCGCGAACAAAAGAGGATTAACAATACCTAACACTCAAAGATAATTATGGACTAAGATGCGAGATAAAAATCTCACCTTTTACACAAAAACAATGAAGAGGAAGCTTTAGAGCAATGGCAAGGACAATCACTCTTCAATTCCATCTCAACAAGCTTGAATCTAAGCTTAAAAGAGAAATATTTCCTAAACTTAGGTTTAGGAATTTCTGAAATTGAAAGGAGAAAGAGTTGAAGAAGGAGAAGAGGATGCTTACCAATAGCTTCTTCTTGAATTTGGAGATAGAAGAAGGATTTGCAAATGAACTAGGGCTTGGAGTTTCTAATTTCCAGTCTCTCCCACCATTGTTGATGAAGCTTGAATATATTAGGAAATTATGAAGAAATGAAGAGGAGTAGAGAGGGGTGGGGTTGATATAACCAGAATTGGGCAAATGGGCTGAACCCAAACCCAAAGCCCTAAGTGAAAAAGTAGCAAAATTCTACTAACTCCAAACATATCGAAGTTTATACTCAAAAAGGTCGCAAATGGCATTTTGAACTCAATGGAAGGGGTCTCGAGTCCTAATTCGATTGCTTGCAAAAAGTAGCTTTTCGGACTATAATCCGACTAACGATGAATTATTTAAATAAATATATTTAAATATTCAATCGAAAAATATGCGGGTTGTTACAAACACCGTGGTCATTTCAAATTAATTTATACTTAAAAATCGAAATATCATTTCCATTTCAAATATATATTATGTATATTTCCAAATTTATCACTTTCAAAGCTACGATTTAAATCAACTCCATTCCCAAATTCAAATTATATTCAATCAAGATTTATTTGTTTTAATTCAATTCAGTTTCTAAATACAAATTCAAATTATATAGATTTCACATATATGTTTGAATCACAAAATAAACCATATAAATTCCACTATATTACAAGGCTTTAAATATTAAACATTTCTTTTAAAAACTAAATTTAACGATTTCAAATAGATCCTGATTTAACTTCGTTATTATTTAGTCTTGAAATATTCACTTAATAAATTCACTATCATTTAAGTAACCTTAATTTACCTTTAAACCAATTATTCCTTTCGATTTATTTAACTTAAAATATCCATTTAATCACTTTAATCAAAATCAAGTTATAAAATCAAGTCTTAAACTTCAAATTCAACAGTTCAAATCGATTTAATTTAGTAGAATTCCGAATTAAATATAATTCCCATTAATTCCACTTTATCTTCTCAACACTAACTTATTCAAATTACTGCAACAATCTATTCTAAAACATAGATTTACAAAATACTTAAACATATTATATATTACTTAAATCAATCTTCATTAAATTAAATATTGTTGTTAAATCTATATATAAATATCATTTATACATAAATATTAAAAATCAACATTTATTGAAAACCATATATACTTCTTCCCAAAACCGTAGAATTTATTTTCAAAATATTTAAATAGACCAACGGCGTCTATATATAATTCTATCATATGGTTAAGTAATACGGATATTTATCATTTAAATTCGTAATTTAAATATATACGGATAGATATCATTTTGGCCCGTAATCCCAATTAAATTCAAATGAAAATCGCTTGGGTCTATCATTTCAACCCATAACGATTTTCTACTATTCTAAAGTCCGTTCGGGTATGTATCATTTCAACCCATAGTGAATTATATACTAACAAAGAACTTGCAGAGTGATGACGGATATGATAAAAATAATAACATGCATATATCATCAATAGCAAAATAATACAAACAACAGGATATGGTGTCATAACCTACAGGTGAACAATTACAGATAATAACAAATATAACAATTTAAGTAACTACAGCAGCATATTTCAATTGTCGTTTCAATTGAAATCAAATTTAATAAATATAAAAACGTTAATCGTGAGTGATTGCTCACCTTTCGAAGCTAGAGAGAATAGACAACGAATTGCGTTACGGATCCAAGCACGAATTCCAAGTCAAAGCTAGATTGGCACGATTCGATGAAGGGAACATGCACAATGGACAACGCTGATAAATGTAATTGATGGAACAAATCAGATCAGTTATGATACAATTTGAAAATACATAATCATTATTATTATATTATACATACATACATATATATATATATATTTCCCAAAAATTTAAATTAAGGCAATTATTAAAATAGTATTAAACTTCAAAAATCATTTCTCTTTAAACTCAAGTAAAAAAATCAAGGATATATATGTTATACTTAAACTAATATTTATTATAAAACAACCTAGGCAACTTTATAGAAACACACACACACACACACACACACACATATATATATAATACACCAATTACATCCTGTACAACAACCAATGAACAAATATATACAAACTTGCTTAACACCTTTATGTAGACTTACTTTATTCACTAACATATCTATACAAACATACGCACCCACTAATATATTGCCTGCATACATTAACCAATATATTAGTTACCAAAGTCCTATCGACTATATGCACATACATACCAGCTACTCCCACTATATATACAGACTATATGTATTAAAAGTATATATATAAATGCAGACACTAGATCATATATGTAGGAAAAATATGTGCGAACTACTTAATATGTATAAATAGATATGCAAACTTAGCTTTAAACCTACTAACATATATGCATATATATTGAAATTAATATTGTAATTGCTTTGAGAAATATACGGACACAAAACAATTTTCATAAAATTTTATGCAATACAACAGCCAAAAGTACCACATACAAAAAATCTATATAGATAAGATATATGTGGACCAAAGCTAAGATCTGGGAGTGCCAAAATAAAAATCATTTGAAAGAATTTTCATATACTTTACTAAAATAGTATTATATTATAAAGGCATATGTATTCATATGTATATAAAATAATCACTAGTTTAAACTTTAAAGCAAGATTTTTTTACCATTCCGAAATATTAGTACATATTTTTTTATAACTAAACAGGTGGACAGATGTATTTATACAAAAATCAAATCAGAGCTTGATAAAAGAATTCAAAACAAATAAACAAATCGATATATTTTTATTCAACTACCAGGTTATATAAACTATAAAGAGATAAGCAATATAAACTCTTGACTGCAATGACATAATATATAATAGTATACTGTAAGCCAAATTTTTTTCTTATATATATATATATATATATTAACCTGCAATACAAAGATGAAAGAAGATTGCTAAACAAACATGAAATGAAACATGTATTACCTAAATAAGAGAACAAGTGTCAGCTTGATGGATCGGCACGATCGAGTGAGGCCGAGGCAAGCGATGGAAAGGTATGATGAGCCGAGGCCGTGGTGGTTGGCTGGGCGGAGAAGCGGGTGGCAATGCACGCGACCAGGTTGAGGAGGCGACTACTTTTCAGATCAACGTCGATAGACGGGAGGCGACGACTCATGGCGGAGGTGGTTCGTTCGAGCTTGAAGTGGAGGGACCCTGGCTCGGTACGATGGGCCAACGTGGCAGCTGGAGGCGTCGATTTGGTAGAGCGGGGCGGTATCGGGTTATCTGAACAAGTTGAAGCCGTGAGCGTGAAATTGCATGAGAAAGGGGAGAGAGGTTAAAAGATGGGAAGAGGAAGGAGGATGAGCAGATGTGTTTCTCTGGATAAAAATTTAAGAGTGAAAGAAGGGACAGAGCAAAAAAATAGATCAGGGAGGTGAATAGCTGTCTATAAGAAAATGAGTGTAGGCTCTAAGCAACGTTTCAGTAATAAATTTCAATACGAACTGTACCAGACCAATGAACAGTCAGATACAACAAAATAATGATACAACAATGGTCCAATGCTTGATTTGGTGAAAAATTAGAAGACTTTATTATTGCTTGCATGACAGGGCAAAAGTTTGAAAGGCAAAAGAAAACAAAAGATTACGGATCCGGTACCGATACGGTTACCGGTTTTGCGGGTTCCGTTGTGTACCAATCTCCGAAACACAGAATTGAATATATCGCAGAGATCAACATGACAAGACGATCAAAATGGTGTACAGATATTAGTGGTATGATCATCCAATCAAAAGTCTATAATCAGTACCAGAAATGCTGCTATTTTGTCAGAATTAAGATAAACAGAGCAATAGAAGTCAAAATTTGAAAAAAAGAAAGATGGCGTCTCACTCAGAAGTGGATTTAGTAATTTTCTATAGAAAAATATTCAGCTTTGGAAATTAATTTATTATCATCAATTACTAACTAATTAGAACTGAAATAGAATTTACACAATAAAAATAAACTTTCATATTTTCTGACGAAAATTTACCAGTTACTATGTTATAATAGACGTATTCCAAATATTAAATTTTTATTTGCAAATTTATTTATTTAAAATTTTACCAAATTCAATTAAATATGTTAAATAAAACCATTAAAATTATAAAAAATTTATGGGTCGTTACACTCTCCCTCACTCAAAACCTTTCGTCCCCAAAAAAGAAGGAGGTAGGAGAATAGAAACAACCAAAAGAAAATTAGATTTGGAAAACAAAATAAAACAATTAATTTAAAGCCATATAAATTTCAATTTAAATTAATTAATATTCAATAAATTTGGTTAACCTCATTTTATAAAAAATACATTCACTTATTTATAAAATCAATTACTTATATTTACAAAGAAGCTATAGAAAACATTAAACCCATAATTCATAATTTATTAATCTATCTCAAAATACCTTTCAAATATTATTAATAAATTAATAATCGTTTACTTTAATTATGCTTTATTTAATTAATAACTTCTAAAATATTTATAATACTAAAATTTTCTATTAAACCATGTTGTATACAAATAAACAATATTTTAAATATTATATAAAAAAGAAGAAGATGGATTTGGAAGACAGAATGAAGGTGAATAAATAAAGCTGAGCAGATGAGATGGATTCAAGAGAATAGTATCGGGCACGAATAATTAATTTGGAATCATAAGAATTTCAATTTCAAATATTAATACAAAAATATATTTGTTGGAAATACTTTTATAATAAAATACTTTTATATCGAAACAAATTTCTTTTTTGAAAATACTTTTATAACTCGATGTTTCAACAAGTTTATCCTCGTGCTTGTAGATTCTGGCCAAGCATTGATCAGGCGCAAAGCTAGAATTCTTCAATTGCCTAGTAGACCTGTTTCAACACCCAGTGAAAATACTTGAAAACCCTTTTAAAAACAGATATGGAAAGTACAATCCAAACAAATCAACCAAACCAAACATTTGTCCGACCATGGTTCGTAGATACACAATGGTTACGCCTGGATCCCCCAAGAAACAATCCGTATCCGTAAGCTTTCTCAGCCCTTCGAGTTACGCGATGATGACTAGTAGAGTGCAGGATACACAATGGTTACGCCTGGTTCCCCCAGGAAACAATCCGTACCCCTAGGCCATCTCGGTCAGGTAGTTTCGCTACTAATGCGACCTACATTGAGTGTAGGATACACAATGGTTATGCCTGGATCCCCCAGGAAACAATCCGTACCCCTAGGCCATCTTAGCCAGGATGTTACGCTATGTAGTCGCGATCGTAAGACCATGGAGATCGCCATGGAATTCGTGGATACTCGAGTATCATATCCGGAAAACCCAAATCAGAGAGATAATATCGATAGAATGAATCCAAGATGTGGCCACAAATCAGATATCAAGCAGAAGGCACTTTCAATATCTTTACTTCGAAAATATATATCATATAGTACCTTTCAAATCACTTTCAAACATCATACCTATATAAAGTCCATTATATATAAGATTTCATTTCAAATTGGATATTTTCCAAATCAACAGTATATCAAATCATACTTATATAGATTTCGATTATATAAGATTTCACTTTTCAAAATTGAACACCTTTTCTAAATCATAGTTTTCAAATCAACTTCATACTTATAAAAAGCCATTTATATAAGTTCGACAACTCCCAAATCAAGTATTTAGTAAAACAAGGTTCTCAATTTCAATTTGTTTCAATATCCCTACAGTTTTCAAAAATCATATACGATTTCACCAAATTATTTCTTCCAAATCAATTATCTTCAGTTTCAAAGTTTCCAAAATAATAAGTTCAGAAAATAATCCAAATTTCCAAATCAACATAGTTCATGTCAAATAGATCCATTTCTCAAGTCATCATATAAATACTGGTTTTTTTTTAAATTCCAACCTATTATCAAAACCAAATATTTTCTCAAAATCAATTTATACCCAAAATGGTTACTAAGTTTTAAAACCATCCATTTTAAAACCTTTAAACTATTTATTTCTATATGAAAAATCCAATTTACCATTCGAAAGATTATTATTCTATATATATACTTTATTCAAAACATTCCAAATCTATACTTCATACTAGTATAATTCAAAATTGTCTTATTCATTTACTTAACAAAATAGTTTCAAACTTATTTAAATCATATTACTTCAAAACTAAACTTATATACTTTATCAAATGATTTATACTTTTTGAAATTACTTAGCTTTGAAAATTAAACCTTTATTTGGAAGTGTTCGAACATTCAAATAGTCAGAAAAATCAAATTTCCAATTCAAGAGTTGGAAACTAACAACAAATCAGTAAATCAATTTCAATAGAAAAGGTTATACAAACCCAAAACTCGAGGACTGAACACCGGTTCACTTCAAATCGTTTCAAATATATATACATATATTCTTCGAATATCAAATCATACTTCGGAATTTGAAATAAAATTTGATTTCAAAAAATCACTCGCATAGCAAAGCTATTAAAGTAGCCTTTCCCCCACTCTGAAACTCGAAAATCAATGTCGATGAAGCGTGCACTCATCACCGAAATTATTTTCCAGCGACATAAGTTAGTTCTGGACTTTTATTTTCTTGAAAACTTCTTTGAAATTTCTTCAAAATTCATTGGAATTCATTTGAATCCATTTGAAACATTTCTTATTCGGAGAATATTTTTAAATTTGTATTATTATATATTTTCAAAATCTTAAAATAGATTTTCAAAATACCGAAGTTCAATTCCTCGAATTTCAAATTCAAAACACTTTAGTTATAAATCATTTTTATATAAATCCAATCCTTATATAGAATCTTCAAATTTCAATTCCTTTCGAAACTTTTATATATAGAATATACTTATAAAAATAATAATTTTGATATATAAAACAATTTCAAAATATATAGCCAAACCCAGGATGATTTAAGGATGGATTTCGAACAAAGATCGAGATTCGAATTAGAGGAACTCTAATCAAACATAATTGTGATTCGAAGAAAGGCTCGATCAAAAATGAGATAATTAAATTTCAAACTAGAAGATGTATATACTTCTTTAAATCACGGGCGACCTTAACCGGGTCAACTATGACTTCAAGAATAATCGATGCGGAATTCCAAAGCAAATCGACATTCGATCGCCAGAGATAGAATTCGGCATATCAAGAGATAGTAGCATCGTAAACCGAGGATACAGAAATATTCGGTGGAACAATGCCAATTGTAAAGGAGTTTGACCCCTTTACAAATCATTCAGTAGGGTTATGGGATACTCCAGAATCAAAAGATTACAAATAGGGAGAGACAAGAATGAATTTTGGAACAGCAGGAACGTTCCAAAGTTCAAAGGAAATCGAGTCAAAAGGAAGGGATTCAACTCGAACGAAAGTGATTCTGTAAATAAATTTACCCTATATGCTAAGTTTTGCCTAGAGCCAAAGCTCTCATACCAACTATAACAACCCGATATTTTCAACCATTCGCATCCGCACATGTCAGACTTGAATTGCTCAAAATACCACGCTGTAAATAAAATTTGGCAATACTCAACATAAACAGTAAATTAATAATCACAGACACAGAGTAATAAAATAATAATGCAGCGGAATAGATAAATAGTAGTTCATGAAGCTACTATATAAATATTAGAATAGGAATAAAATACAACAGGATATCTCAAATACAAAGAAGTTTCCAATGCAACAGATTACTTCTCTGAACCCATCAACTGGAAGAGCTGAAAGTTGAATCGATAATTGGATCTCCATACGAAGCTCCAAACTCCAAAGGTGAGTCTCCAATGCTGTATTACTCAGTCTGACCCGAGCGTAAAGCAAAACACAAAACACTCGAGTCAGGATTAACATTCTCATATCAATAAATCTAACTCAAGTGAAATAACAACTGAAATACAGATAACTCAATGGATGTTGGGATAACCATCCTCTGAGGATACGTGGAATTATCTACAATGTAGAAATATACCTATAACACCGTGGTCATTTCAAATTAATTTAATACTTAAAAATCAAAATATCATTTCCATTTCAAATATATATGTATATTTCCAAATTTATCACTTTCAATGCTACGATTTAAATTAACTCCATTCCCAAATTCAAATTTTATTCAATCTAGATTTATTTGTTTTAATTCAATTCAGTTTCTAAATACAAATTCAAATTATATAGATTTAAGATACAAGTTTGAATCACAAAATAAACCATATAAATTCCACTATATTTCAAGGCTTTAAATATTAAACATTTCTTTTAAAAACTAAATTTAGCGATTTCAAATAGATCCTGATTTAACTTCATTATTATTTAGTCTTGAAATATTCACTTAATAAATTCACTATCATTTAACTAACCATAATTTACCTTTAAACCAATTATTCCTTTCGATTTATTTAACTTAAAATATCCATTTAATCACTTTAAATCAAAATCAAGTTATAAAATCAAGTCTTAAACTTCAAATTCAACAGTTCAAATCGATTTAATTTAGTAGAATTCTGAATTAAATACAATTCCCATTAATTCCACTTTATCTTCTCAAAACTAACTTATTCAAATAACTGTAACAATCTATTCTAAAATATATATTTACAAAATACTTAAACATATTATATATTACTTAAATCAATCTTCATTAAATTAAATATTGTTTTTAAATCTATATATAAAATATCATTTATACATAAATATTAAAAATCAACATTTCTTTAAAACCATATATACTTCTTCCCAAAACCATAGAATTTATTGACAAAATATTTAAATAAACCAACGGCGTCTTTATATAATTCTATTGTATGGTTAAGTAATATGGATATTTATTATTTAAATCCGTAATTTAAATATATACGGATAGATATCATTTCGACAAGTAATCCTAATTAAATTCAAATGAAAATCGCTTGGGTCTATCATTTCAACCCACAACGATTTTCTCCTATTCTAAAGTCCGTTCGGGTATGTATCATTTCAATCCATAGTGAATTCTATACTAACAGGAAACTTGTAGAGTGATGACAGATATGATAATAATAATAACAGGCATATATCATCAATAACAAAATAATACAAACAATAGGATATGGTTTCATAACCCACAAGTGAACAATTACAGATAATAACATATATAACAATTTAAGTAACTACAACAGCATATTTCAATTGTCGTTTCAATTGAAATCAAATTTAATAAATATAAAAACGTTAATCGTGAGTGATTTCTCACCTTTCGAGGCTAGAGAGAATAGACAACGAATTGAGTTACGGATCCAAGCACGAATTCCAAGTCAAAGCTAGATTGGCACGATTCGATGAAGGGAACATGCACGATGGACAACGCTGATAAATGTAATTGATGGAACAAATCAGATCAATTATGATACAATTTGAAAATACATAATCATTATTATTATATTATACATATACATACATATATATATATATATCCCAAAAATTTAAATTAAGGAAATTAGTAAAATAATATTAAACTTCAAAAGTCATTTCTCTTTAAACTCAAGTAAAAAAATTAAGGATATATATGTTATACTTAAACCAATATTTATTATAAAACATCCTAGGCTACTTTATAGAAACATATATATATATATATATATATATATATATATATAATACACCAATTACAACCTGTACAACAACCAATGAACAAATATATACAAACTTGCTTAACACCTTTATGCAGATTTACTTTATTCACTAACATATCTATACAAACATACACACCCACTAATATATAGCCTGCATACATTAACCAATATATTAGTTACCAAAGTCCTATCAACTATATGCACATACATACCAGCTACTCCCACTATATATATTGACTATATGTAATAATACTATATATATAAATGCAGACACTACTTCATGTATCCATGAAAAATATGTGCGAACTACTTAATATGTATAAATAGATATGCAAACTTAGCTTTAAACCTACTAACATATATGCATATATTGAAATTAATATTGTAATTGCTTTGAAAAATATACGGACATGAAACAATTTTCATAAAATTTTATGCAATACAACAGCCAAAAGTACAACATACAAAAAATCTGTATAGATAAGATATATGTGGACCAAAGCTAAGATCTGGGAGTGCCAAAATAAAAATCATTTGAAAGAATTTTCGTATACTTATACTAAAATAGTATTATATTACAAAGGCATATGTATTCATATGTATACAAAATAATCTCTAGTTTAAACTTTAAAGCAAGATTGTTTTACCATTCCGAAATATTAGTACATATTTTTTTTAACTAAATAGGTTGACAAATGTTTTTTATACAAAAATCAAATCAGAGCTTGATAAAAGAATTCAAAACAAATAAACAAATCGATATATGTTTATTCAACTACCAGGTTGTATAAACTATAAAGATATAAGCAATATAAACTCTTGACTGCAATGACACAATATATAATAGTATATTGTAAGCCAAATTTTTTCCTATATATATATATATATATATATATATATTAACCTGCAGTGCAAATATGAAAGAAGATTGTTATACAAACATGAAATGAAACATGTATTACCTAAATAAGAGAACAAGTGTCATCTTGAGGGAACGACACGATCGAGTGAGGCCAAGGCAAGCGATGGAAAGGTATGATGAGCCGAGGCCGTGGTGGTCGGCTGGGTGGAGAAGCGGGTGGCAATGCATGCGGCCAGGTTGAGGAGGCGGCTACTGTTCAGATCAACGTCGATCGGTGGGAGGCGACGACTCAGGGCAGAGGTGGTTCGTTCGAGCTTGAAGCGGAGCGACCTTGGCTCGGCACGGCGTGCCTACATGGCAGCTGGAGGCGTCTATTTGGTAGAGTGGGGGCGGTATCGGGTTATCTGAACAAGTTGAAGCCGTGCGCGTGAAATTGCGTGAGAACGGGGAGAGAGGTTAAAAGATGGGAAGAGGAAGGAGGATGAGCATATGTGTTTCTCTGGATAAAAATTTAAGAGCGAAAGAAGGGACAGAGCAAAAAAATAGATCAGTGAGGTGAACAACTCTCCATAAGAAAATGAGCGTAGGCTCTAAGCAACATTTCAGTAATAAATTTCAATACGAACTGTACCAGACCAATGAACAGTCAGATACAACAAAATAATGATACAACAACGATCCAATGCTTGATTTGGTGAAAAACTAAAACACTTTATTATTGCTTGCATGACAGGGCAAAAGTTTGAAAGGCAAAAGGAAACAAAAGATTACGGATCCGGTACTGATACGGTTACCGGTTTTGCGGGTTCCGTTGTCTACCAATCTCCGAAACACAGAATTGAATATACCGCAGAGATCAACATGACGAGACGATCAAAATGGTATACAGATATTAGTGGTATGATCATCTGATCAAAGGTCGATAATCAGTACCAGAAATGCTGCTATTTTGTCAGAATTAAGATAAACGGAGCAATAGAAGTCAAAATTTGGAAAAACTAAAGATGACGTCCCACTCAGAAGAGGATTTAGAAATTTTATATAGAAAAGTATTCAGCTTTGGAAATTAATTTATTATCATCAATTACTAACTAATTAGAACTGAAATAGAATTTACACAGTAAAAATAAACTTTCATATTTTCTGACAAAAATTTACCAGTTACTATGTTACAATAGACGTATTCCAAATATTAAATTTTTATTTTCAAATCTATTTATTTAAAATTTTACCAAATTCAATTAAATATGTTAAATAAAACCATTAAAATTATAAAAAAAATTATGCGTCGTTACATGTTTCAACACCCAGTGAAAATACTTGAAAAACTTAAAAATAGATATGGAAAGTACAATCCGAACAAAACAACCCAACCAAAACATGTCGATCATGGATCACGGATACACAATGGTTACGCCTGAATCCCCCAAGAAAAATCCGTACCCGTAGGCTGACTACCGCAGCCCTACGATTACGCCATGAAGACTGGTAGTACCGTAGATACACAATGATTACGCCTGGATACCCCAGGAAACATCCGTACCCTTAGGCTCTCATAGCCCCTACGGATTACGCTACCAAGCAACCCAATAGATCACAGATACACAATGGTTACGCCTGGATCCCCCAGGAAACATCCATACCCTTAGGCTCTCGCAGCCCTTGTGAATTACACTATGCAGTCGCGGTCATAAGACCATGGAGATCGCCATGAATTCGATGGACACTCGAGTATCATATCCAGAAAACCCAAATCAGAGAAAGAATAATATCGTTAGAATGAATCCACAGTGTGGCCACAAAGCGGATATCAAGCAGAAGGCACTTTCCATATCTTTACTTCGAAAATATATATCATATAGTACCTTTCAAAATCACTTTCAAATATCATACTTATATAAAGTCCATTATATATAAGATTTCGTTTCAAATCAAATACTTTCCAAAACAATAGTACATCAAATCATACTTATATAGACTTCGATTATATAAGATTTCACTTTACAAAATTGAGTACCCTTTCCAAATCATAGTTTTCAAATCAACTTCATATTTATACAAATCCATTTTATATAAGTTCGATAACCCCCAAATCAAAGTATTTAGTGAAACAAGGTTCTCAATTTCAATTCATTTCAATAACAGTTCAGTTTCAAAATCATATACGATTTCACCAAATCCTTTCTTCCAAATTACATATATTTAGTTCCAAAATTTCTTAAAACAATAGATTTAGAAATAATCCAAATTTCCAAATCAGCAAAATTTATATCAAACAAATTCATTTCAAAAGTCATCCTGTAAATACTGGGTTTAAATTTCAATTTATTTTTTCAAAACCAAATATTTCTAAAACCAATTTATACCCAAAATGATTTCCAAGTTTAATCCCCTTTAAAACCTTTTAAACTATTTATTATATGGAAGATCCGTTTTATCCTTTGAAAATTTCATAGCTCAAAATTTTTAAACCTTGATTTGGAAGAGCTTGAACTTTAAAAATAGTCGAAGAAATCATATTTAAAATCTAAAAGTTGGAAATCACCTACAAATCAGTAAATCCATTTCAATAGATAAGGTTATACCAAAACAATCTGAAACTCGAGTATTGAACACCGGCTTACTTTATATCATTTCAAACATATACATATATATATCTTTCAAATATAAAATCATTCTTCAAAATCTGAAATATAATTGGTTTCACAAAATCACTCGCATAGCAAGCTACTTAGAGTGGCCTCTCCCCACTCAGAAACTCGAAAATCAATGTCGATGATGCATGCATTCATCATCGAAATTATTTTCCAGCGACATAAGTGGGTTCTGGACTTTTATTTTCTTGAAACTTCTTTGAAATCTCTTCAAAATCATTGGAATTCAATCAAATACATTTGAAATATTTCATATTTGAAAAATATCTTTAAATCATATTATTATTATATATTATTATATATTTTCCAAAATCTTAAAATTGATTTCAAAACACTGGAGTTTGATTCCTCGAAATTCAAATTCAAAACCCTTCAGTTATAAATCATTTTATATAAATCAAATTTCTTATAGAATTTTCAAATTTCAAATCCTTTTGAAACTTCAAATTTTCATTTTAAAAGATATAAAATCATTATTGAAAACATTTCACTTTTTAAAAAAATGGTCATCCTTATCAAAATAATAATTTCGATGTATGCACAATTTCAAAAACAACCAAAGATAAATTTCCGAGGGATGATTCAAGGATAGATTTCAAACAAATAGAGATTCAAAATTAGAGGAACTCTAATTAAATAGAATTCTAGTTCGAAGATAATCTCAAACGAAGATAAGATAATTTAATCACTGAATAGAAGATGGATAAGCCTATATAAATCACGGGCGACCTTAACAGGGTCAACCGTGACTTCAAGAATATAATCGATGAAGAAATCTAAGGCAAATCAACATTTTACTGCCATAGATAGAATCCAGGTATAGCATAAGATAAATAGCATCGTAAACCGAGGATACAGAAATCTTCGGTGAATCAATGCCAATTGTAAACGAGTTTCACCCCTTTACAAATCATTCAAAGATTAGTGGAACCGCCGATCTTTAGAGATCATTCAACGTGGAGTTATGGAATGCTCCAAAATTAGAAGAATACAATTATGGGAGACAGGAATGGATTTCAGAAAAAGTGGGAGCGTTCCAAAGTTCAGGGAATCCTAATCGAAGAAATCCCAACTAAGATAGAAGTTCAGAATTTTTAAGGAAATCCTAATCAACAAAATTACTAACAAGGTGGATACGAAAGGGATTAAGTCCAGAAAATTCTCTTTCAAAACAACATAATTTTATATCAAAATAATCTTCAAAAATCCTTTAAAAATCATTTGAAAATCATTTTATACTTCGAAAATACATTCTCTCACAAAGTATTGATTCTGAGATTGATTTCACTCATTCTAGGATATTTCTACCCTATCTCTAATGAGTTTTTGCTCTGCAGGCTAAGGTTTTCCTAAAACCAAAGCTCTGATACCAACTGTTAACGCTGAAAAATTGAACGCTAACACCCTGGTGTGTGTAAGAGTAAAATGAAAGATGAAAGCACCACCCGTTGGTACGGGAAAAAGAAATAAGCAGAAAATTAGTAAAAAGCGGTAAAAGACAGCAGCTTTATAGTGGTTCGGCTATAGATCAAGCCTACGTCCACTTTGATTTCCTTTATTGATAACTTGATTACAACTTTACAATGATCTTCAATTACAACACGATCAAGACAAGTAGCAAGAACTTTGGTTGACGAGAGCTCTTCGAATTCATGATGAATGTGCTAGATCTCTTTCCCAAGTTCGTTGAAGCGTCTTCGGTGTTTGAAGTCTCGAATGAGTTGAGAATGCAGTAGAGTATAGGCGTTCCAGAAGTGAGCCCCTCCAAAGTCCCCCTCAAGTTGGAGTTGGTGATGTATTTATAGAGGAAAATCTGGACAGGTGATAGGTCATGAACGAACTAAAATAGGGCATAGGTCGGGGGCGACCTAATGGGCCTCATTTGCAGCTTAACAGTTTTGCACTTATAGGTGACAAGTCGTAGGTCGTAAACGACCTAAGGTAAGTCGTAGGTCGCTAGCGATTTAGAAGACACGGCCTTATAGCCTGAAAGGGTTGCATTTGATCTGTCTGAACGAGGTGGCAAGTCCTAGGTCGTGAGCGACTTAACCATATTGAGATAGCTGATCTAACGACTTAAGTTGGTTCGACTTATAGCTTAGGTCGTTTAGTTGTTAAGTCGCTTGAGACTTTAGGTCGTTAGGTCACTGGAGACTTTAGGTCGCTAGGTCGCTTGAGACTTTAGGTCGCTAGGTCGCTTGAGACTTTAGGTCGCTAACCTCTTTCTGGTGTTAGGTCGTTAACAGTGTTCAACCCCTTAGGTCGCTTTATCCTTTAGGTCGCTAGGTCGCTTGAGACTTTAGGTCGCTAGGTCGTTAACTCTAGTAGGTCGTTAGGTAGTTAACTCTAGTAGGTCGTTAGGTCGCTTTACCCTTTAGGTCGCTAGGTCGCTAGGTCGCTTTATATTTTAGGTCGCTTCAAAAAGAGGAGTTAACACTTGCCCCTCGAAGTACAGGCCTTTGTCATAGGTCGTGTGCTTCGATCTAACTCTGCTAGGTCGTGAGCGACTTAAAACATGTGCTAACTCGCGTGCCTATTCGCCTTCTTCTCTTTGCCCCATATAAACTGTTAGGTCGCTGCTTCCTCCTTACCTCACTGCTTCGATTTCCAGCTCTGCCATTGACGAATCTTCGAGCTT
Organism: Allium fistulosum; assembly: GCA_030737815.1. Taxonomy (NCBI): domain Eukaryota; kingdom Viridiplantae; phylum Streptophyta; class Magnoliopsida; order Asparagales; family Amaryllidaceae; genus Allium; species Allium fistulosum. The sequence continues at coordinate 615,964,567 of CM060908.1, read as the reverse complement.
CCATGGGCGAATTCAACCTATTTAGTTGTCAATTCATCTTTACCAACATATTACGTAAGTGAATTCAATCTTTATCCAACCATAATCACCGCAAAATTGTGAATCCCCATCTTCTGTCCTCAGTCCAACTCCGTACGTTGCGTTTCTCTTTCGAATCGTGTTGCGATTGATTTCCGATCGCCATTGGTTATGTTGCGGTTGTGATTCATGAAAGCACAGCAATGAGTTGGATCTATGATAGATCGGAGATGTTTTGAATTGGTTTTTCGGGTGATTTGGTGGTATGAAGGGATAATGGATTTTACGAAGAGGATAATATCGGGTTATCGGGCTTGCGAGTTATTGATTGATGAGGAGCCGATAGGTTAAGGAGAGTTAGACAATTCTTGGCTTATGATCTTCAAACGACTTATGACTTAGGAGTTTCGGACGCGGATTACACGACTTAACTCACTTGTGACCTAACTTGCTAGAACGACGTAAAGCTTAAGGCAAAACGACTTAACAAATTATCGACCTAAATTTCTTACGACCTAACTTTTTTTGCGGCATAGGTTTTAGGTCGCGGCCGAGCTAGGACTTGGACGAATTTACATCACCTTGACCTGAAGCCTTAAACTTTTTGACTTGCACAGTGCGACTTAAGAAAACTTGATCTACATTAGGTCGCTGAACGACCTGAAGAATCCGACCTATGCTAGGTCGCATGAAAACAGTTTGGACGACCTAAGACTTGTAAAATTCTGAAAGGACATGATTGAACTGCTTGGACTTGAACTGTTTGAACTTTGAACTGCTTGACCTTTGTTACACTTCCTTACAGAATACACTAACTTTTATCCTGTTAAACATAACATTTGCAGAAAGATGGGATGAATATACTCATCATCGACCGCCCACATCGAGTGATGGATTAGATTAAAGAACTGATATTTTACTTAAGCAAAACAGCATGAATTTGGTTAAAGATGAAGTATTGCGATTCAACTGATTAAATGAAGCGTTAATGAAAAATTCATATAGTTACAACTTACATATTGATAAATATCTCCTGCTTTGATGCTTCATTTAATTTTGATTTAATAACAAGCCTCGAAACTTTCTGAATTGACGTGTGTAACAGTCCGATGATTTTAAACGAAATTTTAATTGAAAACAAAACATTTTGAAATATTAATTTAAATATAAATTGTAGAAATTCGTATAAAACGAAAATTTAAAACGTTACATTTCGCCACGTTTTGTCCGTTCTTAACTTTACATTAGAATCAAATTTTATTAACGCTGATATTAGCTATTTTAAATTTTTATTTATAAATATACGTTATATTTTAAGAAACCGTTAACATTTTTAAATTTATTTAATAAAAGGAACAAGTAACGGTTGTACGTTACTTTGGGCGTTACACGGTACGTGCGTTGTTCCATTGTCCATTTAATTTCTGCTGTATATATTAGTTTGAAAAGTCAAATCTTGCCTTACTTCACGTAAGAAATATTCCACTTTTCCCATTATCTTCCTTACGTTTCGTTCAACATTTATTTTGCCTTTAATTCCTCTAACTGATCAAAACCCTTCGTTGCCTTCTTTTCTACAAAGATATTGGCAGCTGTTCACTTTTGTTTCGTTCAAAAAAAAGCTCCACTCTCAAAAGTTCTCTGCATCTTTGTTTGAAATCTCGTGAGCTTTGATAAGGTAATTGACACGTGCCTCCTTCATCTTCTCATTTTTTTTGTTGTACTTTGCCTTTATCTTTGCTGTACTTGGCTTTATCAAATTGCTGTTTCGTGTTTTGACCCTCCTGAGCCATCATGTTCCCAACCCATACCGTTCCTCCATGCTTCACCTCCACGTCAGCCTGACCCTACAACCACCAGCAACTACCACCCTCGCCTGACCGTGACACCACCACCCCACGCCTGTTCGCTAACCCACGGCTCCAGCCCTCCAAATCCACCTTCGCCTACACCAGTCAGTCTACCATTCACCACGTCTCCACCAAGATTTCCACCCCTGCCATCTACCATTCACCACGTCTCCACCAAGATTTCCACCACCAATCCAGCCTACCACCACGTCACGATCCCCACGCCAAACCACTGCTCACCACCACGTGACAAGCCTTCGCCAGAAACCACCTCCACGTCACCACAGCCCTCTGCCGAGACCACCACCCCCTACTCCAGACTGAAACCACCCTATCCACCACGAGGCCAACCACCGAACGAACCCAGCCTGCCTCCTCCACCGCCTCCGTGCGAGACCACCCCAGATCCTACCACTGAACCCATGCCGAGACCAACAAACCGACCGAGCCTTGTTCTTATTTGTTTTCCTCAGCCTGGCAATTGAGAAAAAAAAAAGGAAATGAGGAAAAAAAAATTGTTTTGCACCTTTGTAAATTTTGTACTCTGTCTATTTTTATTTCCGAGCCTCTGTTTGAAAATATATGATGAACAAAGTTGTTTGTCACTTTTTGTTTTGTTTAAAATTCTGGATATGTGTACGGCCGAGACCTGCCAATTGAAAAAAAATGAGGAAGTTTGTTGTCACGTGTCTGGTATCTGAGATTTAGTTTACTAGTTGTTTTGAAAAAAAAAAGAATCGAATTGGTATGTCAACTCTGGGTTTTGAATGCATGATTCGTGTCACGTACATTGTTATTTCAAGGTTATTTTGCCTGACCACACTTCGTTTTAAAATTTTAAATTTTGTTGCATCTGACCTTGTAGTCGAGCCTATTTTCTACTAGTTTTGTTTTAAAAAGAAAAAAAATTTTGTTTTGCCACTTTGCGAATTTAAAATTTTTTTATCGGTATTTAAAAAGTGGTCGTGCTATATTGTTTCGATTTTTCAACTTGTTTGTTTTTGTTGTTCGCTTCATTGAGAATTCGTTATTCGTGCAATCTTAGATTTGATTATTTATTGTGCCTTTGGTTTGAATATAGTTGGCGCATCCGCTAACGACTGATCGTGCTATCCGAGTGCTTTCGATTGACATCGTACTTCTTTCTTTCCGAATCTCCAGCTCCGTAGAGGTGAGTAAATCTCACACGAATATCCATACTTATATAATTGTGAAACGACCGCAACTGAATGTGTAGAAATAAATAAATAAATAAATGATGTTATAATTACCTGTGATTTATTTATAGTTGATGTTAATTGTTAAAACTGCATATCGTATCATCTGTTATATCTGTTCTTATTTTACTGTTATTCTATTCTGTTAAATCACACTGCAAGTTCCCTGTAGAATAGAATCACTATGGGTTGAAATGATACATACCCGAACGGACTTTAGAATAAGGGAAGGTCGTTATGGGCTGAAATGATAGGCCTGAGCGATTTTCAATTTAATTTTATTTACTTGGGATTGCGGGTTTGAAATGATAAAACCCGGATTTTTCTTTGTAAATTACGGATTGAAATGATATAGTATCCGTATCACTTAAATTAGGCTAGAAAATATTATACAGACCCGTGGTTATTTTTTCTGTATTTTTGAATATTTTTAAATAATTTAAAAACTGTAATAATGTTAAATTGATTTAAACCGAATTTTTAATGATTTATTTAAAATAGAAATGATTTTTTCTATGTGATAAATATAAATAAAATGGAGGAATATTGATTTTTAAAACGAAACTTAAATTTGAAATTTTGATAAAAAAGAAAGATGGAAACTTAAGTTAAATAAATTGAAATGAAATTTAGTTTAAATTGGTTGAAAAGTAGAGTTTAAGTTAAAATGTTGAAACGAACGTAATAAGCAAATTTGTAAGTTTGGTTTTAACTTGTAAAATTTCCTTTTAAATAAATTGTTAAAGGATTGAAAATGAACATTTTAAATGTATGATTTTATAAGTTTAACTAGGTAGAATCTGTAGCACTTCTTAAGTGTGGCGGATTTTATAAATAAACCAAAAGACTAAAATGAATTAAAGCTATGATAGTACTTGGTAAGTGCTGTTGTAGCAGAAACTAAAATTGAACTTGAACAAATAAAAAGCTACTGTAGCACTTGTTAAGGACTGCAGTAGACTGAAATATGATTTTGTTTAAACTGAACGGATATAACAATTATAAATATTGTTTTGTTGAAACAAAATGGTTTTCGAATATAACTTACCGCCAAACTTTTAAATGCCGTGGAAGCTGAAATTTTTAATGTTTTTGTTTAAGTGAATAAGTGAACTCCGAAGGGTTAGATTTTGGAAATATAATATTGATTTAAAGGAATAATGACTTTGTGTTTAAATGGTTTAATTCGAAGTTATTTTGATAAATTGTTTTAAATCTATAACCACGGGTTATAATAACGATTGGTTGGCAAAGAGACCGGGATCGGATATGGACATACTCTCTGTCGATACCGAAAACCACTTTGACAACCGTGTACGCGGTGGAGATTCCAGAATGAAGTAGGATGGTGGCGACGTCCTTAAGGTATTACGTGGACCCAACTCCCGTGAGTTGGCATAAGGTGGCTAAAACAGGAGCGATCTCGGACCAGTGAGGTAGCACCTCTTCTCGGACACATTCCTTCGATATTATACTCTTACTGATTTGACTAGATGGCCATCCTCCGATTTGGGAATGTTGTTCGAGGTGGAACGGTAGTGGCTGCTATGCGTATCCATCAGTCCGTGTGCGTAATTGGTATATCTACCCTGGCATTGCCTAGTTGTGCCGTGTCACCTACCATATCGAGCTTTAGTACGATTATGATTTTAAGATCCGACCGCGTTAAGGTTCTCCATCCCCTTAACGCTATTTTCCGATATGATTATACTTTACTTATGTAGCACTATTATAATAGCGAATATTACTATATAGTAGATAGTTTAACGGATCCTTAGAGGATGGGCGGTCCCAAGCATCTTCTAAGTTACTTGTACCTTTACTACAGTTCATTTGAGTTGGTTTACATTGTATAAGTATGTATATCCTGACTCGAGTGTTATGTTTTATTTTACGCTCGGGTCAGCCTGAGTATTCACAGCTTTGGATTCATTCTTCTGGAGCTCGGAATCACTGGAGATTCTGCTTATCTAGTTATCTTCCTATTTCAGTTTCAGTCGTCTTATTTCAGCTTTTGTTTTAGAGACTTGTGTATTTGGGATTTCTATTGTACTTGTTTCAGCACTGTATTGGGTTTCAGACTATGTATTTTGTATTTGATTTTAGACTATGTATTTTAGTGGCTTCATGAACCACTATGGTTATTTTAAATTCCGCTGCGAGTTATTCTGATATTTCTGTGTCTGTGATTCTGTGAATGGTTTTATTTGCTCCAAATATTATTACAATCTGTTATTTTGTATTATTCAAGTCTGACATGTGAGGATTATTGTCGATTTGAATGGTCCAAAATAGTGGGTCGTTACAACGTGCATCAATCAGTACTATTTCAAGTTTAATTTTATTTACTTATCATTTCAATTGTTTTGCACAACACTTCACACACTTTTAGGAAACGTGCACCTTCATATTTGAACGTCCAGTTCCTTGTGTAGAATGACTTCTCAACAAGAAGAGACGGTTGGAAAAGCTGAAGAAGTCTTCCCCATAGCTAATCTCTTGGATAATCCTCCAGAAAGAATTTCGACTACTCTAAATCAGTAGGCATTCTGCCAACTATGTATTCAGTTTGGTATTGCCGAAACGGACGCTTTGCTTCCCGGGGTAAACGATAATGCTGACAGGCCACCTCTCGGTTTTGTCGTAGTTAATCGTCAGATGTGCTCGAGTGGAGCTATTCCGCCCTTTAATGATTTTCTTCGACAGCTTCTTCTTCGATTAACTATCTCTCCCTTTAAGCTGCATCCCAATGGCTACGCCATCTTAATGGGACTGTGTGTATTATTCAGGAGGACACTTGACCGTCTTCCGAGCTTCGGAGAGATTTGTTACTTGTGCACTTTTACGAAAAACAAAGATCACCCCTCTATTACACTCGTGAGGAGCGCTCAGAACCGTAGATTGATCATTGATCTTCTCGAAAGTGCCCATGGATTCTTGAACCAATTCTTCTTCGTCCACTGCCTCCGGGATTCTATGCCATTTAGAGATTAGGAAGTAAGAATGCCAATTTCTGCTCACTTTACCTTTTCCGAATTACTTGAAACTTGGATGGCCAAGTACCTAACTTCAATTTTTACTTTTTGTAGCACTCCCTCCTCCGCTTAGAGATCCGAGTCTCAAGCCAACTTTTGAAACACTAAGTGCCGTGGCGGCTGAAGAGAGAAGCGCTAAATTTTTGCTGAAAGATGAGTTTTTGCACCAGTTCAGACTTTTACACTCCTCCCGATCTACCCAGATTCACGAAGTCTCTAGTTTCGAGACTGGAACATTAGTTGCCCCGGTGTCTACTGAGGAAGTAGTATCGAAGGAAACTGCTGCAAGAGCTTTGTTGGTGAAGTGTTCTACTTCCGTTGACATTGAGGGATCATCTAGCATACTTACACTTTCCCCAGTAATTGAAGAAGAGGAACCTCCTCAACACTCCGGGAAAGTTGATGATGAAGGAGTTGAGAGAAAGAGTCCCGCTAAACATGACGGTGATGACACTTTTGAGGGATTGAGCGATCTAATGATCACTTCATAGGAGCTCTTCAAAGATGATATAACTAAAGTTACATCTCCAGCAGCTGAAGTGACATCTGCCTTACAGCAAATTTCGTCAGCTCAAAAGTTGACTCCTGCTTCACAATCTGTTATCACTCCCCAATCAAAGAGTGGTTTGTTGTTTAACGCACGTAGTTTGCACGCCACACACACTTAGGATGCTTAGCACTTGTATGTACTTAACTTCTTTTCCCTGAAGATTTTAAAGAACTGTCTCTTTCTTATTCTCAGATTCTCCGATGGGGCGAACTGGCTCGTACTATGATGATTTTCAGCGCTACGGAAGGCGTGACACTTTTGATCACAGGCGATATCTCCCAGCCCGTAGGGAAACTGATGAAGAAAGAACTGTTAGGAAGGCTCAAGAAAGGCGGGACTATGAGGAGAGATACAAGAGAAGGGATGAATGATACGACTCTTCTCAAAGAGATGATGATACCCATAAACGAAAATCCCACGACGATAAAGGGAAGGGTCACATTGTTGAAGATCCAAACAAGCGGGCCAAGCTTAGCGACGCGTCTGCAATTTCTGAAAAGACCGTTGTTTCTACCCCTCTCGATGTCCCCTTCGGTTCTCCTGCCCTCGAGAAGACTGATATTCAGACAATTATTAACAGGCCTCAGTATCAAGTCAGGGATGCTCCACCTACACTCCATAGCCGATTTCCAAATTGGTGCTTAAGAGGAGTGCGCTTCGACTTGGATTTGGTTCCCATTAATAAGCAGGCCATGCTAAGGAATCTCGATGCCGTTAAACTTGACATCGAGAGAATGTCTGGATGGCAAAAGCTGGTTGACGAGCTTCAAAGGGTTAATCATGCAAATCTTGAAGCCATGTTAACTATGGAAAATGATCATTCTGAATGGAAGAAAGTTCTTAAGCAGCATGATACAAAGATGAGAAACATCGCCGATCATAATGAGGAGCTCGAGGCTAAAATCAAGAAACTTGAGGACGATCTTGTCGCCTCTTCCACCTCTTTTACTCAAAAGGAAGAGGTACTTCAAAAACAAGTACGGGATGCTCATGCCAGTCAACGAGACGCTGAGGCCAGATATGAGGCACAAGAGAAAATTGTCGAGAGTTACCGTACTGATGTTGTTCGGTTGCGAGAAAAAACCAGCTTCCAGGATGCGGAAATTGAAATGTTAAAAGCTCGACTTCTCAAAGTTGAAAAAGAGCGCGATGAGGCAGTTGCCGGCAAAGTTGCAGCCGAAGAATCTCACGAGGCTACTAAAGCCACTATCAGCTCTACTTTATTCGATTTTTACTTGCACAGCGTCCTGGGTCGTGGTAGTCTCTCATTTTTGGGTCCTAAGTATGAGATTACTTTGGTAGAGGTGTGGGAAGCCATACTTGATATGTTTAGAGGTGCTGGCTATGAAGAGGCAGATCTTGAGGCGCTCTATCTGGATGATGAAGCACGTACTGCTCTTGCCAAGGGAAAAGAACAGCTTGCTAGGGAGCGAGCCGAAGCAGCAGGAGGAGAGCGTTTGGAGAAAACGTCTTTAACTGACCCCGCTCGTCCTCCAGCTCCAGTCGACCCTGATACCATTAGCTCTAGTTCTTATTCTCCACCTCTTGCAAAAGCCAAAGTCAAAATCACAACTACTGAGCCTCCCACTGTTCAAGTCAAGGAGGAGACTCAGGACGACATTGAAGCTAAAAAATTTGAAATCGATGTGATTTAGCTGACTTCTCCAGGTAACTCCAAGTCTGACATAGCTCAAGTATATGTAATGACCCAAGATTTTAGGGATTTATTCTGAAAAATATAAATAAATTTAAAATAATTTTTAAACTAATTTTGAGGGGGGAATTGATATAGCTTGATAGTGTATCAGGATGTGTGTACATGTGTCCACAGGAAATGCACATGAACTTAAGCTAAAATCCCTGAACTCCAAGAATATATACATATTGATGTGTATGGAAATATATATATATATATATATATATGTATATATATATATATATGTATATAGATTAAACCCTTAAAAGCTGTATGCATAAGTAAATGTACATATATGGATGCTACTGAATATTTTTGAGTGTACATGTGCATGTGTGTGTTAGTATAAAATGATGTATAAATATATAGGTGGGTGAACTGATTATTTCACTGAGACATATATACATATATATATGTTAATAAAATACTAGAGTTCAAACCAGTGAAATAAAATATACAGACATATTTTAATATAAGCAGAAATAAAAAGAATGAAGATATAAAAAGGAATAATCCTCTTATAAATAAATGAAGGAAGTACATACTATTTACATGAAAGCTAAAAATAGAAAAATTAGGATAAAACAGAGAAGTGCTTGGTATAGGTAGAATTAGAAAAGAGTATTTGATAAATAACAAAATCAAGTCACATTTTTAGCATGATTGTAGACAAGGGGAAAAAGTATTTTCTGAAAAGCAAATTTCTGAGAAAAATGTAACCACTTTTCTCTTCACCTAAATTAAGCCGGGGAGGGTAGAATTGTGGGTTTAAATAAAATGCAGAAAACATAATTTTTCTGGTGGGCAAAAATGGCTTTAGCCAATACCCAAAACCCTAAGGAAGACCCTGTATATATACATGTATATGCAGCAGCCTCCTCTCCTTCTCAGAAAAGAACTTTGAAAAAAAAAAGGAAAAGGAAAAAAAACAACACCATAGAAATCATAAGACAAGGGAAGGAAGAGAGCTTGAGGCTAAAGGCAGAAGTTCATCAATTAATTAAGGAAGCAAAGAAGAGAGCTAGGTGAGAAAATTCACTCAAAAATCTAAGGCATTAAGTCCTAATGTAGGCAGCCGGTTATAAGTAATTCCCTTAAAAATGTATTTTCATATGAGAATGCTTATCTGTGATTTTAAAACTGAAAATGTTTTGATTCTCTTTGGTTGTTCACTTGTTTTATTATAAGGAAGCTTTATGTGTTGTTAGTATACATATATGTTTTATGAACCCAGATCTCTGGCATGTAAATAATTAGGAACATAAACAAATACCCAGGAAAATAAATGTTGAATATAGGCAAGTAGTATTGGTTTTGGCTTAACTCAGAGAAATGAAAACATATTGAGCTGCAATATACTCATGTATAAGTGCTGAGGCTTGAGACAAAAAGGAATTAGGGGTGCAATAGGGTTGCCTATGTGCTGATGCTCCTAATTTAATAAAAATGTATAAAGATATATACACATAGCAAACAAATTTTGTGGTTCAGTGAAATTTGGTCAATCTAAGTTTAACTCAAGCACAAATACTTGCAAAAGGAAAAACTCTCTTAAAAGCCTTAAGCCACTGTTGGTTGCGTTTACTTCTTTGAAGTACCAGAAAATATGTATGCAGATGTAGAGTCCCATTTAAATAGATGACAATGCCTGTTTGCCTAATTATCTCTGTTTGGTTATGATTAATATGAGAGGCCATGATATGGATGTTTTAGTTAGGGAAATGGATTACTGATTGGTTTATTCCTGAAATATTTAAAAGGGTTATTACTAACTTAAAACCTGATTAGGGAATGGGGGTCAAGAACACTGCAGGAATGACTTGTGTTCTTGAGTAACACAAGTTGACACATGGCTTGTTTAAGTCCTGAGATCTTTGTGTAATGGAGTGAATTAGTTCATTACAATGTGTCCATTGATTCATAAATATTGCAGATGAGACTAGGATAGATAAATATACCAAGGGGAACATATTTGAGATGATGAGAAAACTAGAGTTTTTCCCAGAATTGGAATATGAGGATGGAATAAATAATTTAACTCATATTGGTTAATTTCCTTTTTGGTATGAATGATTGTTTGACTATGACTGAATTGTATGCTTGAATGTATGTGTCATATTTATATATGTAGTCTCTGGAAAGAAAAATTAAAGTGTGCACATGCACAATGACACAGAGCATGCACACAAGTATTACCTGATTCCAAAGGGCAGAACTTTATGTATATGTACTTAACTTGATTTTAACCTAATTAACTAATTGTTTTGTGAGCTTTCTCATACCAGACATATGTCTGACCCTAGTGTGCTAATGGCATCTGGGGTGTCTCATTTAAAATGAGGCAGTTTCAAATGCTTTTTCAGGGATTGCAGCAACTAAGTAGGGGTAGGAGCAAGGCTTTGAGAAGAAGATTATAGCATGCTAAACATAGTTAGATAAGAGCCTAAATGTTGAAATCTGCATGTATTGACAATTTAAATTGCTACTTGTATTAAGTGTTGAATATTGGATGGATATTTTGTTAAGTATTTTGTTAAGAGATTGACTTGTATCTGGAATCTATAAATCCAGTTAAATATCTGATATGTTAAAGAAGTTAATCAAAATCTTGTAAGTGGATTTAGCAAGAACACTATGTTAAAATTGAATGATTACATTTTATAAATGTATTAGTCAATCTTGAGTCTTTGGAAAGGATTTAAGTTTTGGGGAAAATCTGGATAGATGATTCCCAGAAAAATTAAATGGTTTTATTTTTCTTCCATGATATGTGTGTACAAAAGATAATGAGCATAGGTTGGATGTTTTTACATGACTGCAAGGTTTCCATAATTCAACCTGTTTTATGCAAATGTTTTATGCCTTATTCTAAAAAAAAAAAGTATATAAGGGAGGGATCTGTAATCTAGGAGTTGAAAGCAAGGTCCATGAAAGTTGTATATAAATGGATATTTGAACATGTTTTGTACAGATATTAACACATCCATTACCTTTGTATTTTTGACATAAAAATCTGAATTCCTCTTTACAAAAGCTTTGGGCAAATGCATTTTTATGGCCTTTTGAAATAGGTCTGAGTGGAGAAACTGTTTAATCCATATATCATTTGCTAAGTATCCATGTGTGAAGTAACTCACCCCGGACTGCATTTCATTTAGTTTAGTACTTTGGTACCAGGGAATTAAGCTTCTGGAAAATGATATTTCACTTAAGAATGTCCTAGACATGAGCATGCACATGAGGTAGATCTTATAGGAATGCAAACATAAAGAATGATAGATGCTTATATCATTTTCAGAGCATAGACACTACACCATTAATATTTATAGATAATTGTAACATTATTATCTGACTTTATGGATCATATTTTAAAAAGGGATCCAGCAAGAAACCAGGGATTGAAATCATACTGTTACCTATGAATAAGATTTTATTACATAAACAGAAACTAAGCTATGTGGGGGATTGATTAAATTTAATCAATCAAATCTCCTCTTGTTTTCCAGAACTCTGATTGAAACAAGAGAGGCATATACATCTTCATATGTATGTGCATGTTTTTGTGAATGTACTGATATATTTATATTGGTTAAAACTTTTGATCTTGGGTAAAGTTTGTTTAAAGGAAAAATGACCCTGGAAAATATATTTGTTAAAGAATGATATATCTATATATCATCCCTGTAAAAAAAAATCCTTATGAAATTAAGGTGGAATTAGGAGGATCATTTCATTTGGTATCAGAGCTATGTTATTCAACATAGCAGAAGTAAAAATCAAGTTCTTAGATAGAAATAAAATTTAAAGGAACTAAATATATATATTTATGTTTTCAGTGAAAAAAAAACCCACTGAAATAATAAAATTACCAATCAAACTAACTAGCTATGTAAATTATTATTAGCAAACTATGGTAGGGAGACCACCAAATCAGGGAGCAGGATCTTCCCATGCACCACCAATGGTCAATCTGCAAGACTTGGTGAGAGCATTTAGGGATGGGGCAGGACAAAGGCAAGAAAATCCCTATGAAGAACTCTCAAAATTACTTAAGACATATACTCATTTAGGAGGCAAAAGCTTTGAAGGGACAGAGAGTATCATGGAAATTCAAACATGGTTAAGAACATTGGAAAGAATTTTCAATGACATGCAACTTGATGATCAAAGAAAGAGGCAAGTAGCTTCAAGACAGCTAAAAGGAGTAGCTTTAAGCTGGTGGGAAGTAATCATTGCAGGAAGAAATGAGAATGAAATCACTTGGAATCAATTCAAAGAGATGTTGGAAGCTAGGTTTGTACCAGCATCAGCTAAGACTACCTTGCTAGAAGAATTTATTAGACTTAGACAAGGAACCATGACTGTCACAGAATACACTCAGAAGTTTGAAGGGCTTTCCACATATGGAGCAATGCTTGTGGTAGATGAGGCATCCAAGAATGATAGGTACATAAAAGGTTTGAACCCAGGACTTAGCAGAGCCATGTTACCCTATGCAGACAGGACTTTTGACCATGTGATAGACTTATCTTTGAGGTTGGAACAGCATGACAAGGAAAGGGAGAAGTTCAGAAATTTTAAGAACAATAATACCAAGAAGGGTAAGGGGAGGTATCACCCTTATGATAAGAAGAAGGAAGAGGCCAGTAACAAAGGCACTGGAGATGTAAAAGCTAAGGAAACCAAGAAGAAAATTGTGTGCCATCAGTGTGGAAAGGAGGGGCATATCAAGCCTAGGTGTCCAGAATTGAAGGGAGGAGCTTTCAAATGCTATCTATGTGGGAAAGAGGGGCATATGAAGAGGAATTGTCCTGAGTACAAACAGCAAGGAAAATTGGCAAATTTGGAAGGAAAAGGCAAAGCCACAGTGGAGAGTAACACTGAAAACCATAGCCAAGTGGAAGGTACATTACTTATTTGTACCATACCCATAGCAGTAGTATATGATACTAGGGCAACTCACTCTTTAATTTCTTATGAACTAGTTAAAATGCTAAAACTGAATTGCATATTGGTTGAAACCCCATTGCATATACAAAGTCCACTGGGGAGTTCTAGTGTTTTAAATATGATTTGTGTTGATGTGGAATTAAACATAGGAGGAAATATTTTTATTTCCAATTTATATGTTTTGAATTACCCAAATATAGGTGTTATATTGGGGGTAGACTGGTTAAGGCAATTTAAAGCCATAATTAATTTAGACTCATCCACCATATCATTGCAAAATTCTAGAGGTCAGAAAATCACAGTTTTATGTGAAGTAGCTAAGGAAGGAAAACTATATCATTTAGTTGACTCAGAAAAAGATTTCAGTGAACTAACCATTGAAGAAATTCCTATAGTCAATGAATATTTGGATTTGTTTGGTGAGGTCAAGGGTGTTCCACACCATAGACCAGTAGAGTTCCAGATCAATCTAGTTCCAGGAGCAAGCCCAGTGATTAAAAAGCCAACTAGAATGGGGCCAAATGAACTAAAAGAATTAAAGAAACAGTTAGAAGAATTGGAAGAAAAGGGTTTTATAAGACCAAGTAATTCTTGCTGGGGAGCACCAGTGGTATTTGTTAAGAAACAAGATGGCTCCTTAAGACTCTGTATAGATTATAGAGAATTAAACAAAGTAACCATTAAAAATAAATACCCATTGCCAAGAATAGATGATCTTTTTGATCAATTAGCAGGGGCAAAAGTATTTTCTAGACTAGATTTAGCATCTGGTTTTCATCAAATGAAAGTGGAAGAATCAAGCATCAAGTACACTGCCTTTAACACTAGGTATGGGTTGTATGAATTTTTGGTTATGCCATTTGGCTTGACCAATGCACCATCATACTTTGTAGATTTAATGAACAGAACCTTTAGAGATTATTTAGACAAGTTTGTGCTTATTTTTATAGATGACATTTTGATTTATTCCAAAACAGTGGAAGAACATAAGCATCATTTGCACCTGGTTTTGTCTAGATTAAGGGAAAATGATTTAAGGGAAAATTTTTCAAAATGTGTGTTTTGGAAAAAGGAAGTACATTTCCTTGGCCATGTTATATCTGCTCGAGGAATTTCTGTGAACCCCAATAAAGTAGTGGCTATTCAAGCATGGAAGAGGCCAAGCACTGTGAGTGAAGTGAGGTCATTTATAGGGATGGCAGGGTATTATAGGAGGTTTATAAAAGATTTTTCAAAAATTTCTACACCACTCACTAACCTAACCAGGAAGAACCAAGCTTTTGTTTGGTCAGAAAAATGTGAAAAGTCTTTTGAACAGTTGAAGGAGGCATTGGTGAATGCTCCAATTTTAAAGGTACCTCATGGAAATGAAGAATTAGTTGTATACACTGATGCTAGTGGATTTGGCTTGGGTGCAGTATTGATGCAACAAGGCCAAGTCATTGCATATGCATCCAGACAACTTAAACCCCATGAAGTAAGGTATGCCACACATGATCTTGAATTAGCAGCCGTGATCTATGCTTTAAAACTTTGGAGACATTATTTGTTAGGCACTAAGTTTGAACTTTACACTGACCACAAGTCTCTAAAATATTTATTTTCACAAAAAGATTTGAACATGAGGCAACATAGATGGGTGGAGTTCTTAGCTGCCTATGACTTTGACATACTCTATACACCAGGCAAAGCAAACAAAGTTGCAGATGCTCTAAGTAGACAGCATGCTAAATTGGCTATGATGATGATAGAAGAATTTAAAGACTTGTCTTTGCTAACTGAGTTAGAAATTTTGGAGAATGGTTGTGTGCACATGGATGAGCAGATGCATGGTGCACAAGGAGATAAAGGGAAGTTAAGTTTAATGACACTTCAACCAGATTTAATCCTGAAGGTAGGAAAAATGCAAGAACAGGATGCCAACTTGTTGGAGAAGAAAATGCTTCTCTTAAAAGGGGAAGAAGTGATGAATCACCATATTGATAAAAATGGTTATATGAGATACCAAAACAGGATGTGTGTGCCAGAGGACACAGAATTGAAGAAAGAGATATTAAATGAGTATCACAGAAGCAAATACTCCATACACCCAGGCAACACAAAAATGTACCAAAATTTGAAAAGAGACTTTTGGTGGAAGGGGATGAAATCTGATGTAGCTAAATTCATTGCCAAATGTATGACTTGCCAACAAGTCAAGGATGAAACCCAAAGGCCATCAGGGTTGATGCAACCTCTTAGTGTACCACAGTGGAAGTGGGAAGACATATCTATGGACTTCATAGATGGACTGCCTAGATCTAAGAAAGGTAATACAAGTATATGGGTAATAGTTGATAGGCTAACCAAGGTAGCACACTTCATCCCAGTCAAGTCAGAAAGGACAGCACCAAAATTAGCTCAAATTTTTATAAAGGAAGTGGTAAAGTTACATGGCATTCCCAAAACCATTGTGAGTGATAGGGATACCATCTTCACTTCAAAATTCTGGAGAAGCTTTCAAGAAGCAATGGGAAGTGAACTATGTTTAAGTACTGCCTACCATCCTCAATCAGATGGGCAGACTAAGGTAGTAAACAAAGTTTTGGAGGACATGTTGAGGGCATGTATACTGGATTTTGGGGGCAACTGGGAAGATTATCTTCATCTAGTTGAATTTACATACAACAACAGCTACCAAAGCACCATAGGAATGGCTCCATTTGAAGCCTTATATGGAAAACCCTGTTTGTCACCTGTTTGTTGGGTAGAAGCAGGAGAAAGGTCTATTTTAGGACCTGAGTACATACAAGAAACTAAGGAGAAAATTGAGTTGATAAGAAGAAGAATGGCAGCAGCTCAAGATAGGCAAAAGAAATTTGCAGACATGAGAAGGAGGCAGGTAGAATACGAAGTGGGAAATTTTGTTTTCATCAAAATCTCACCTATGAAAAATGTGCTGAGGTTTGGAAAACAAGGCAAATTAACCCCAAGATATATTGGACCATACAAAATTCTGGAAAGAATTGGTCCCTTGGCATATAAGTTGGAATTACCAGAAAACATGCAAGGTATACATGATGTTTTTCATGTATCATAATTGAGAAGGTGGGTCCATGACAAGGCAGAAATTCTTGAGACCCCAACCCAAGTGCAGATAAATTCTAATTTGATTTATGAAAAGGATCCAGTGGGAATTTTGGCAAAAGATGTGAAGAAGTTGAGGAATAAATCTCTGAAACTTGTGAAGGTACAGTGGAGTCTTGATCCTAGTGATTGCACCTGGGAATTAGAAGACAAAGTTAGGATAAATTATCCTAAGCTATTTTCAGATTAAAGGTAATTCTGATTTTAGATGCATATATTTTAGTTATTATAGAACTAAAAATTTATTTGGTTGAGAATGTATTTGTTCTCTGAATTAAGTTTAAAATTTATTTTAAACTTAGGAAAATTGTGGGACACAATTCCTAAAAGGAGGGGTGTATGTAATGACCCAAGATTTTAGGGATTTATTCTGAAAAATATAAATAAATTTAAAATAATTTTTAAACTAATTTTGAGGGGGGAATTGATATAGCTTGATAGTGTATCAGGATGTGTGTACATGTGTGCACAGGAAATGCACATGAACTTAAGCTAAAATCCCTAAACTCCAAGAATATATACATATTGATGTGTATGGAAATATATATATATATGTATATATATATATATGTATATAGATTAAACCCTTAAAAGCTGTATGCATAAGTAAATGTACATATATGGATGCTACTGAATATTTTTGAGTGTACATGTGCATGTGTGTGTCAGTATAAAATGATGTATAAATATATAGGTATGTGAACTGATTATTTCACTGAGACATATATACATATATATATGTTAATAAAATACTAGAGTTCAAACCAGTGAAATAAAATATACAGACATATTTTAATATAAGCAGAAATAAAAAGAATGAAGATATAAAAAGGAATAATCCTCTTATAAATAAATGAAGGAAGTACATACTATTTACATGAAAGCTAAAAATAGAAAAATTAGGATAAAACAGAGAAGTGCTTGGTATAGGCAGAATTAGAAAAGAGTATTTGATAAATAACAAAATCAAGTCACATTTTTAGCATGATTGTAGACAAGGGGAAAAAGTATTTTCTGAAAAGCAAATTTCTGAGAAAAATGTAACCACTTTTCTCTTCACCTAAATTAAGCCGGGGAGGGTAGAATTGTGGGTTTAAATAAAATGCAGAAAACACAATTTTTCTGGTGGGCAAAAATGGCTTTAGCCAATACCCAAAACCCTAAGGAAGACCCTGTATATATACATGTATATGCAGCAGCCTCCTCTCCTTCTCAGAAAAGAACTTTGAAAAAAAAAGGAAAAGGAAAAAAAAACAACACCATAGAAATCATAAGACAAGGGAAGGAAGAGAGCTTGAGGCTAAAGGCAGAAGTTCATCAATTAATTAAGGAAGCAAAGAAGAGAGCTAGGTGAGAAAATTCACTCAAAAATCTAAGGCATTAAGTCCTAATGTAGACAGCCGGTTATAAGTAATTCCGTTAAAAATGTATTTTCATATGAGAACGCTTATCTGTGATTTTAAAACTGAAAATGTTTTGATTCTCTTTGGTTGTTCACTTGTTTTATTATAAGGAAGCTTTATGTGTTGTTAGTATACATATATGTTTTATGAACCCAGATCTCTGACATGTAAATAATTTGGAACATAAACAAATACCCAGGAAAATAAATGTTGAATATAGGCAAGTAGTATTGGTTTTGGCTTAACTCAGAGAAATGAAAACATATTGAGCTGCAATATACTCATGTATAAGTGCTGAGGCTTGAGACAAAAAGGAATTAGGGGTGCAATAGGGTTGCCTATGTGCTGATGCTCCTAATTTAATAAAAATGCATAAAGATATATACACATAGCAAACAAATTTTGTGGTTCAGTGAAATTTGGTCAATCTAAGTTTAACTCAAGCACAAATACTTGCAAAAGGAAAAACTCTCTTAAAAGCCATAAGCCACTGTTGGTTGCCTTTACTTCTTTGAAGTACCAGAAAATATGTATGCAGATGTAGAGTCCCATTTAAATAGATGACAATGCCTGTTTGCCTAATTATCTCTGTTTGGTTATGATTAATATGAGAGGCCATGATATGGATGTTTTAGTTAGGGAAATGGATTACTGATTGGTTTATTCCTGAAATATTTAAAAGGGTTATTACTAACTTAAAACCTGATTAGGGAATGGGGGTCAAGAACACTGCAGGAATGACTTGTGTTCTTGAGTAACACAAGTTGACACATGGCTTGTTTAAGTCCTGAGATCTTTGTGTAATGGAGTGAATTAGTTCATTACAATGTGTCCATTGATTCATAAATATTGCAGATGAGACCAGGATAGATAAATATACCAAGTGGAACATATTTGAGATGATGAGAAAACTAGAGTTTTTCCCAGAATTGGAATATGAAGATGGAATAAATAATTTAACTCATATTGGTTAATTTCCTGTTTGGTATGAATGATTGTTTGACTATGACTGAATTGTATGCTTGAATGTATGTGTCATATTTATATATGTAGTCTCTGGAAAGAAAAATTAAAGTGTGCACATGCACAATGACACAGAGCATGCACACAAGTATTACCTGATTCCAAAGGGCAGAACTTTATGTATATGTACTTAACTTGATTTCAACCTAATTAACTAATTGTTTTGTGAGCTTTCTCATACCAGACATATGTCTGACCCTAGTGTGCTAATGGCATCTGGGGTGTCTCATTTAAAATGAGGCAGTTTCAAATGCTTTTTCAGGGATTGCAGCAACTAAGTAGGGGTAGGAGCAAGGCTTTGAGAAGAAGATTATAGCATGCTAAACATAGTTAGATAAGAGCCTAAATGTTGAAATCTGCATGTATTGACAATTTAAATTGCTACTTGTATTAAGTGTTGA
Organism: Allium fistulosum; assembly: GCA_030737815.1. Lineage (NCBI taxonomy): Eukaryota > Viridiplantae > Streptophyta > Magnoliopsida > Asparagales > Amaryllidaceae > Allium > Allium fistulosum. The sequence continues at coordinate 615,945,298 of CM060908.1, read as the reverse complement.
ATATTGGATGGATATTTTGTTAAGTATTTTGTTAAGAGATTGACTTGTATCTGGAATCTATAAATCCAGTTAAATATCTGATATGTTAAAGAAGTTAATCAAAATCTTGTAAGTGGATTTAGCAAGAACACTATGTTAAAATTGAATGATTACATTTTATAAATGTATTAGTCAATCTTGAGTCTTTGGAAAGGATTTAAGTTTTGGGGAAAATCTGGATAGATGATTCCCAGAAAAATTAAATGGTTTTATTTTTCTTCCATGATATGTGTGTACAAAAGATAATGAGCATAGGTTGGATGTTTTTACATGACTGCAAGGTTTCCATAATTCAACCTGTTTTATGCAAATGTTTTATGCCTTATTCTAAAAAAAAAGTATATAAGGGAGGGATCTGTAATCTAGGAGTTGAAAGCAAGGTCCATGAAAGTTGTATATAAATGGATATTTGAACATGTTTTGTACAGATATTAACACATCCATTACCTTTGTATTTTTGACATAAAAATCTGAATTCCTCTTTACAAAAGCTTTGGGCAAATGCATTTTTATGGCCTTTTGAAATAGGTCTGAGTGGAGAAACTGTTTAATCCATATATCATTTGCTAAGTATCCATGTGTGAAGTAACTCACCCCGGACTGCATTTCATTTAGTTTAGTACTTTGGTACCAGGGAATTAAGCTTCTGGAAAATGATATTTCACTTAAGAATGTCCTAGACATGAGCATGCACATGAGGTAGATCTTATAGGAATGCAAACATAAAGAATGATAGATGCTTATATCATTTTCAGAGCATAGACACTACACCATTAATTTTTGTAGATAATTGTAACATAATTATCTAACTTTATGGATCATATTTTAAAAAGGGATCCAGCAAGAAACCAGGGATTGAAATCATACTGTTACCTATGAATAAGATTTTATTACATAAACAGAAACTAAGCTATGTGGGGGATTGATTAAATTTAATCAATCAAATCTCCTCTTGTTTTCCAGAACTCTGATTGAAACAAGAGAGGCATATACATCTTCATATGTATGTGCATGTTTTTGTGAATGTACTGATTTATTTATATTGGTTAAAACTTTTGATCTTGGGTAAAGTTTGTTTAAAGGAAAAATGACCCTGGAAAATATATTTGTTAAAGAATGATATATCTATATATCATCCCTGTAAAAAAAAAAATCCTTATGAAATTAAGGTGGAATTAGGAGGGTCATTTCATTTGGTTCAAGTATACCACTTGTTCGATTCAACTAAGCTCGATGAGTTTCTCGCTCATTACTTAAGTCCTGATGAGCCACTATCTTCTCTTTTTTCGGAGAATACTGATTTTAACTTCTTTTCTTCTGTAGCGGAAATACCAAGCGCTGCACAAACTTCTCCTCTTCCAGCTGTTCCTCCTTCATCCCTTCAAGTTACCAATGCTTCTAAGCCAGGATCGCAGGAAGAACAAATAGAAGCCCTTCGAGGCTTGGATGATCTACCCGCTTCGCAAGAGCAGAAGGCTGAAGGACTTGGAGGAGGTGAGAAGACTCCGGAGCCTTATGATGATGACACAAAGCTATCTGAGCTAATCACTTCGGGCAGTGAGTCTATTTCAAAGAGGAAGGGGAAGCGCGCAATTGCGAAGAAGAAGAAGAGAAGTGCTTCTACTGGTGAAGAAAAAGTGGAAGAAGATTCGGCTACACCCCCTTCACCTTCTTCCCCGACCCGTCCTCGCCGGATTCAGAAATTAACCATTAAGCCGGGCAAGTGTTCTAAAGGCGGCGGGCAGAAGGAGTAATGAGCTGGACTTTAGGCTTATTGTTTTGCTTTTTTTCTTTTTGCATGTATTGACCGGAGATTGTGCGGGTACCGGCCCCCGCTTGAAACCTGCACATGTACAAATTTTTTTATAGTATGGAATAAAATGATTCTTTTCACTTGTACAATTTCTTGTATATATTCGTGAATGCATTTATTCCTTGTTTTTGCACAAGTTTCTTTATTTACTTTATATGATACTGCAGTGAGTTAGTGGTATGTTGCTTAAGCGTTGCTTTTATTGATTTAGCTATGATGCCCCCATACCACGACTGACTACAATCTTCTCCATTTTGAGGAGACTCATACTCTTACTTTAGAGAACAAATCTTCCATTTTTGAGGAAGTATTATTCTGCTCTAGTAGAGTATGCCTTGTTTTGGAGAAGTTTTTGACGCTTCAACCTTCGGAGATAATCCCTGGTTTTTTTTTTGATAAGTGAATTTCTCTATGCGGTAAAGTGGATCTCTGAAGAGGGCTTTATTTAGCACTTCAATTTTTTGGGAAGAATTTTTTCGAGATGAACAAGTTAATCTTCCTTTAAGAGTTGAAGTGTGCCTCCGAAGAGGACTCTTTTTTTTATTTATTGTGCCTCGCTAGAGGGCTTTTTGTTTCGCTCGCTTGAAATTACTTCCTCACAATTGAATGGATCCACGGGGCGGACGCAAGTTATTTAATTGGATGTTCGTTTGCACAAACGATCACAATTAGTTAACAAGGGCCCTATGCCTTCTATCATCGGAAGGTGCCCCTTCAGTGGTTCCACCAACATTCTTGGGCGAGAAAAGCATTTAAATTTGGGAGTGCCTCATTAGAGGGCTTTTCATGCCTCCGAAGAGGGCTTGTGCCTCTGAAGAGGGCTTCAGACTCTAAGGAGTAGCATTGGACTCCGAAGAGAAGCATTGGACTTCGAAGAGTAGCATTGGTCTCCAAAGAGAAGCATTTGGACTCCGAGGAGTAGCATTTGGACTCCTTGGAGTCGCATTTGGTCACCGAGGAGTAGCATTTGGACTCCTTGGAGTAGCATTTGGACTCCATGGAGTAGCATTTGGACTCCGTGGAGTAGCATTTTTGCCTCTGAAGAGGTCTTCATTTGATTGCCTGGAAGTTACTTTCTCACAGTTAAATAGATCCACGGGGCGAACGCAAATTACTTAATTGGATGTTCGTTCGCACAAACGATCGCAACTAGTTAAAAAGGGCTCTGTGCCTTCGGCATGGGAAGGTGCCCCTCCGGTGGTTCCATCAACCTTTTCGTTGAGAAGAGCACTTTCATTTTTTGGCGTTCCTCCGAAGAGGGCTTGTGCCTCCGTAGAGGTCTTTTGTTGGCCTCCGAAGAGGAGCATTTGTTGCTTGTGTCCTTCAACCATCTACTTCTTAGCGATTCTTCATTATCAGTTCAAGTACATGTCCCATTCTTTTGCAAGTTGTTTGCTTTTTTGCTAGAGAAGTGTACATTATTGTTAAGTGATTCCACGGGACAAGCGCAGGTGCCCGCTTTGGTGGAACCATCAACTGTTTGTGAATAGCACTTCTCTTGTAGGAATTGAATTTTGGAATTTTTGCGGCTTGTCATTTGTTTGTCGAGTGATTTGTTGGAATCGCCTGGCTTCGCGATGTGTTGAATAGGTAAGCTTTGCTTCGATAGCCTGCAATATTAAATAGATATTTTACCAATATTTTTAATATATTTCCATATCAAAATGAGACAGGCATCTTATAGTATTAAAGAACAAAAGATTCAAAGTTCTTTATTATTTATTCGCACTGATTTCTCAATGGATTACAATACAAGAGTTATACATCCATCATCATTTTACAAACTTAAGCAATTCTTTTTAAGTAAAATATGGATGTAGATGATTGTTGTTCCAGAATCTCGGGGTTGGACTTCCATTTCCACTGGATTCATTGTTCTGATTCATATGTCAATTAGAATGGAGTGTGCCCAGTTGAAGTTTTGTGTGTAATTGGCAACACTTTGATTATCTTTATCTCAAAGCGTAAGCGTATCTTTCCAACTCGTCCCAACTTCCGACTGCTGGGTGAGGACCCCTTGTGACTACATTAATGACAAGCTTCTCGGATTCCTGCACTGCAGTTTTTTCGCCTGAGCCGGATGGATGGGCAGGAAGTTGTTGCCCCTGAGTGGACGAAGTTGGGTCGACTCTGTTTTTCTTCACATATTGTTGTATTTTGTTCTGTTTCAGCAACTCTTCAATCACAATTTTTAACTGGCAACATTGGTTAGTGTCATGGCCGGGTTGATTATGAAATCGACAGAATTTCCCATTATGCACTGCACCTCTTCCCATCTCAGGTGGTTTAGGATACTTGACAACATCCTTCGTCGCGAAGTAGATATTTTCCGGTGTATCAGTTAAGGGAGTAAAATCTGAAGGATTAAAGTGGTGAGATTTCTTCTCATTCCTCTGCTTCTTTCCTCCGTCATTTTCCCTTTTCTGGTTTCCATGTTCTCTTTTGGGAGAAGCAACATCATTATTCCTGACTTCGGCAACACCTACTTTTGTTGGCGTAGAATGGCTTTCTAGGCGCATGAATTCATCGGCCTTTTTATAAAACTTCTCAAGTGAATTCGGTTCCTTCATCCTCAACCATTTGCCAAACTCACTTGACTTATCGATGGCCTGCATCAAGTAAGTTAGGATCATTCTAGGCTCAGCGTTATCCACTTCTGCCAATGCTATGTTGAAGCGATTCAAGAAAGATTTAATAGATTCTCCCGAAACTTGTTCAAGGTTTGACAATGACATTATATCCTTAGCTTTCGAAGCATACAATCTGAATTGATCCTTGAACTTACGAGTTAAGTCAGAAAATTGATCCACAGATCGAACTGGTAGCTTTGTGAACTAGAGCAGAGCCACCCCTTCCAAGTATATCAGAAAATATCGGCACTTGATCTCATTCGATGCTCTGGCTCCAGTCATATGCCAATCATATTTGTACAAGAATTGGTTAGGGTCACTTGTTCCCTGATAAGCTGGAATGGTAGGGGAACAAAGTGTTTTGGGAACTCCGCTTTCATAATTCTTTCGGTAAATGTAGTTTTGCTTGGAGCAAACCCCAAGTCATTCTCATCTTCATTCCTTTGCATGATTTCTTTCTTGATTTGTCGAACCATGACTGAAAGGTATTCCTCATTGTTCAGAGGTTCCGCGGAGCAGACGTCGGCCATTTTCTTTGAAGTTTGCCTAGACAAACGTTCGTGGAGTATTGGCTGCGGTCCTGATCCTCCTGCTTGGGGAGGTGCCCCTTCGGTGGGGCCTACTGGCCTCCGTGGAATATCTCTTCCTTCAGAATTATGAACAGCATCAGCAAGGTTTTCCTCATTATTCCCTGGTTGACGGTTAGCTCCAAACAAAGCATTTAGCATATCCAGCATTAAAGTGTTCTGGGCCTCCATCTACTGATATAACCCAGACACTGCGGTATCTAATTCTGCCCTTGTGATCCCAACACTAGGGGCCGCCTGACTTGATGAGAGAGAAGTAGCGGTATTATCATGAGCATCACTGGATCTGACAGATCTGCGCTTTCTTCGAGGAGCCATAATCTCACATAGACTTCTGGTTTTAATAGGAATTCTTTCAACAACCTTTTGCGAAGCAATGATGGAAGTAATCCTGAGTTGGGTGCTCAGTGAAAGCATCAAAATGTTAACGCTGAAAAATTGAACGCTAACACCCTAGTGTGTGTAAGAGTAAAATGAAAGATGAAAGCACCACCCGTTGGTACGGGAACAAGAAATAAGCAGAAAATTAGTAAAAAGCGGTAAAAGACAGTAGTTTTATAGTGGTTCGGCTATAGATCAAGCCTACATCCACTTTGATTTCCTTTATTGATAATTTGATTACAATTTACAATGATCTTCAATTACAACACGATCAAGACAAGTAGCAAGAACTTTGGTTGATGAGAGCTCTTCGAATTCATGATGAATGTGCTAGATCTCTTTCCCAAGTTCGTTGAAGCATCTTCGGTGTTTGAAGTCTCGAATGAGTTGAGAATGCAGCAGAGTATAGGCGTTCCAGAAGTGAGCCCCCCCAAAGTCCCCCTCAAGTTGGAGTTGGTGATGTATTTATAGAGGAAAATCTGGACAGGTGATAGGTCGTGAACGACCTAAAATAAGGCATAGGTCGGGGCCGACCTAATGGGCCTTATTTGCGGCTTAACAGTTTTGCACTTATAGGTGACAAGTCATAGGTCGTGAACAACCTAAGGTAAGTCTTAGGTCGCTAGCGATTTAGAAGACACGGCCTTATAGCTTGAAAGGGTTGCATTTGATCTGTCTGAACGAGGTGGCAAGTCCTAGGTCGTGAGCGACTTAACCATATTGAGATAGCTAATCTAATGACTTAAGTTGGTTCGACTTATAGCTTAGGTCGTTTAGTTGTTAAGTCGCTTGAGACTTTAGGTAGTTAGGTCGCTGGAGACTTTAGGTCACTAGGTCGCTGGAGACTTTAGGTCGCTAGGTCGCTTGAGACTTTAGGTCGCTAACCTCTTTCTAGTGTTAGGTCGTTAACAGTGTTCAACCCCTTAGGTCGCTTTATCCTTTAGGTCGCTAGGTCGCTTGAGACTTAGGTTGCTAGGTCGTTAACTCTAGTAGGTCGTTAACTCTAGTAGGTCGTTAGGTCGCTTTACCCTTTAGGTTGCTAGGTCGCTTTATATTTTAGGTCACTTCAAAAAAAGGAGTTAACACCAACTGTAACAACCCAATAATTTCAGCCATTCGCATCCGCACATGTCGGACTTGAATTGCTCAAAATACCACATTGTAAATAAATTTGGAGCAAATGAAATACAATCACAGAATCACAGACACAGAAATATCAGAATAACTCATAGAGGAAATTAAAATTCCATAGTAGTTCATGAAGCTACTATAACAAACTCTCAAAACATAATACATAATATCATTCTGAAAAACATATACAATAGAAATCCCAAATACATAGAAGTTTATAAAATACCAGAGGTGAAATAGAACAATTGAACTGAAAGGAAATAGATAACTAGACAAGCAGAATCTCCAGCGATTCCTAGCTCCAGAAATAAATCCAAAGCTAAGCTGTAAATACTCAGGCTGACCCGAGCATAAAGTAAAACACAAAACACTCGAGTCAGGACAATATATACTTATATAATTTTAACCAACTCAAGTGGACTGTAGCAGTAATGCATAATAACTTAAAGGATGCTTGGGACCGCCCATCCTCTAAAGATCTGTTAAACCATAAATTTAAATACATCCCGTGGTTAAAATTCCAAAATGGTATCTTATACTTCGAAATCAAATATCATCTCATAATCCATCTTAAATATCAAAATATCATTTTAAAACATCATTCATTTAATTCATTTTAAATACCATTTCAACTCATATTTCAAAAGAGTTCATATTCCAAATTCAATCTTTCCATTTAAACTAATTAAAGTCAAGTCATTTCATTTAATAATTAAATATTTAATTTCAAAATTTTAAATCTTTTCAAAGACAAAACAATGAAAATTTAACTTTCGTAGCGCTTAGAAAATGCTACTAAATGTTATGTTTTTAAACAATTTATTTAACAAAAGACAGCATAAAATGCTGTAATAAGTTTCGTTTAGTTTTAAGTAACTTTAGTTAACTATAGCGCTTACAAAATGCTATATTATCCTTTAGTTCAACTAAGCCTGACAGCATTTACAAATGCTGTATTATCCTTTTCATTAGAAATGATAGCATTTTTAAAATGCTACCAATTAAAATTCAAGATTTTAAATACAATTTCATAACCAATTAAATTTTAATTTAAATCATTTTAAGATATAAAATCATAAAATTTCACATTATAAAACCATTATATCAATACTTATATTTTTATGAATAATATAAGTTAAATTTCATACAAAAATCAAATTCTATTATGAATTTCTTATTTAAACTTAAGTATTAAATTTCCATTTCTCAAATTTAATTATTAACTTAAGAATTAAGTTTAAATTTCCAATATAAAACTTATTACCATTTATTTTACTTAACTAAAATTTCACTTTTAAGAAAAATTCAAATTTCCCAATTTAAGTTATATTTTCAAAATTTAACTTAAACATTCATTCATTTCACATTTTAACTTTATTCAAAATCATTAATATATTATAAAATAAATTTAAATTCATTTTAATTCAAAATATCATAATTTTATCATATTTCATATTTAATTTAAATTCCATTTCATCACCAAATTAGAATTTCCAAAATAACCTACATTTCAAATTTCCAACTTTACCATTTATTTATTTCACTTATAACTTCTCAAAAAAATCAAAAATCATTTACAAAAATCATTTTTAATTAAGTTTAAATCAAAATATTATAATATTTACATTTCTATAATATTTTAAATAATTTAGAAAAACATATTTTAACCACGGGTCTGTATACCATTTTTTTAGCCTAGGTAAAGTGATACGGATACTATGTCATTTCAATCCGTAATTTACAATAAAAAATCCGGGTTTGATCATTTCAATCCCGCAATCCCAAGTGAGAATGAAATGAAAACTGCTCAGGCCTATCATTTCAGCCTATAACGGTTTTCCTTTATTGTAAAGTCCGTTCGGGTATGTATCATTTCAACCCATAGTGATACTAGTCTACAGGGAACTTGCAATGGTGATAACTGATGTAAATAACATAATAGTATAATATAACAGTAACATGTGATATAACAGGTGCAATAACAGGTGTAAACATCATATGATCATAATATACCAGTTATAACAGGATGAAATGACCCTCTATGTTTTACCTATATTTTATAGGATTTTTTTATAGATATATATATATATATATATCGTATATATACATTTCTGAAGCCTAGAGTCATTTTCCTTTTATCAAATAAACAATTTATCCAGGATCAAAATTACTACTAATATCGATATATCAGTATGTTTAAAAAGATAAGCATATACATATGATGATGTATATGTTCCTCTTTTTTAAAATTAGAGTATATCATTTTTTTTTCTTCTTTTATTTTTTACCAGAGCTTGTTCTGTTTGATTTGGGTTTGAATCTATCTAGGCATAGTTAATTTCCATATGCTTTTGATATTGATAATATATGAGTGGATCCTATTCATATTCATTTATGCTGGATTTGATCACACTAACCATGATTTTTCTGTTAATTTTATCTTGGCAGATAATCTCAGAATACTTGAGATTATATATTTTTTTTGCATAATTTGAATATTTGCTATTTATTTAAGGCCAGAAAATGATATTTGCATCTATCATTTTCTGTTCATAGTTTCCTTTGAGCCTCTCCTGTTCTTGACTCAATTATTATGACACACCATGGGTTGTTCATTTCATTAGGTTTTAAAGTGAACCAGGTTTTAAATTCAAAATGATTCCTGGATAGGTGTTACTAACCAGTTAAAATGCATATTTGGCATTAGTATTTGAAAAAGTATTTTGGGTGAAATACTGGCTAGAGTAAAGAAGGATTTTGAAATGCATTTTTACTTTTAAATTGCAGACTAACTTGATCAACCAAGACCCCACTCTTTTGAGGCTGGCTGAACCAGGTGGCTGTGTCAACCAGAAATACTTTAATCCACGTTAATTTAAAATGCTTTTCACTTGCAAAATACTTGAAGCCTTTTTAAGGTATATGTATACTTCACAAAACAATTTCATAGCTGAACTTGAATTCTTTCACAGGATATATCAAAGAAAAGTGACTAAATACCAAAAGATTATTCTAAATTAAAACTAGATTTTTCTTCAAAACTACTGCTTTTGAATGACCAAAACTTAACTAATACATATAAATTCTTATATGACTAATACTCAATACAATTGTATTATATTTTTCTGGATTTTCACAGGTAATTTTTAAGCTTATTTTTCTTGATTCAACTCAGATAATCTTTAAATTTTCATACCTTAATTGTAACGACCCTAGATTTTTAATTTATTTAAATTTATAAATAAATGAATTTTTGAATAAAAATTTGTAAAATTTATTCTAAATGGATTAATTGATTGCGAGTTTCACCAAAGCTTGAATAAATTCTATATTAAATCATTTAAATTTATATATATATATATATATTGGATTTGAAATAAAATCTTAAATAAATGATTTTGAATAATTAGTATTTGAGTTAGAAATAGAAATAAATAAATAAAAGTAACAATTGACTAAAATCCAACAACAAGATAAAAGAATATAAATATATAAGATATAGAAGTATAAGGTAAATACATTAGAAAAGTTTTAACAACATATTAAACAGAAAATTTAACAACAGATCAAAATAGAAATTTATATTAAAGATAAAGTTAAAAAGAAAGAAAACATATTTAAGTATGAAATAAAATATATATCTATAACCAAAAAAATATAGGATTTCATTTATATACAAACAAATACAAATACAAGTAAACAAGAAGATAGTAAATATAGAATCTTAAACATATTACAATGCAATATCTTTAGCCACCAAAGCAAAAATCATTTCAGCCTATAAAAAAAGCAAAGAGTAACTACTTGGTAAAAGCAGTCCATAAAACAAAACAAACATAAATATTATATACCCTATAACTTCTTTTTATAAGCATAAAGAAAAGAACCTATTATAAACAAGTAAATAAACAATACCATATCATGTCAGCCGAGCGAAACAAAAGTAGGAAAATATAATAAGTAGGCTGTAAAATAAAGCAAAGTAATAAATGCAAGATCATCTCAGCCATGCTTTAGTACAAAACAAAGCAATGTTCACACTATTGCACTAAATAATATAATCAACCTGTACAACTAAATTTCATATTTCAGCCACCCATCTCATTTCATCCATCAAAATTGAAACAAGCATTCTAGAAAAAAACCTCATTTTATTTACCAACTTAAACAAACTCAACTGAGACAATAATTCAATCAACTCAACCAAGAAAATCAACTCTGCAGTTCCAATAACAGGCTCTGTTTCATCTTGTTTCCAGGTGAGTAACCTTTTGTTTTAACCTTGATTTGTTTATATGACTTGATGTTGTGATTTGTATTTTAGTAAATTGAGTAAACATACTTCTCTAAATATAAATCTTGATAGTTGGTTCAGGAAAATTTTGTGTTGTAAATATTGCAAATAAGTGGTTCTGTGATGTTGCTAAATACTGGAAGTTCTGTTGGGTGATGTTCTTCAAAATTGTTCAGGGTCCTGAACCATGATAAGTAGGAAAAAAAATTATACTTCTTTATAAAAATTAGAAAACATTTCAAACTTAGGATTAAACTTAACCCATGATCCAAATTTTTCTTTAGCTTTAAATGAAGAAACTGGCCACTGTAAACTCACTTTACAATCAAATAAGAAATTATTCGATTTATTCAAATAGTATAAATTTTAGATTTGATTATATAACTTGTATAAACATACAACATTATGATTTTTAAAACCAATACGATGATTTTTAATGAAGTATCTTAGGTGAAATTCGTGATTGAATAAAAACTATATTTTTACCAATTTAGGATGACTGAATCAATTTTAATTTTTGAAACTTGAGTTGAAGCTTGCTTAGTCATCATTAGAGCTAGGAAAAATGTTGAATAATTTTTATATTGCAAACTATGATGGTACGAGGATGATATAAGGTTTAATTTGGTGTTTTGGGTCGCGTTCAAAATGTCGTGACTGGAAGTTGAAGGATGAACCGAGTTGCATAAGATGGTGGGGATATCAGCGTGTGGTCAAGGCGAAGCTTCTGACGAGAATTCGTGACCCCTGGTGGTCTTTGGTGGCGGAGGCAAGGCGATTAGGTTAACAGGGTTGTTTCTAGAATGTCGATCGAACAGTTAAATTTTGATTTTGTAAAGGATTGATCGAAATGGGTTGTCAAGTTGAACGACGTGGCCATTGTCGACCTGTGGGGATTAGCGGTGATGGTCGGAGAGGCTCTGGCCATTTGTGCACGTGCACATTAACGTGGTGGTGTCAGGGGATTGTTACTGGAAGAAGAAGAGGGTAGTGCGGGACGTTGCTCGAAGTTTTGGGCATGGAACTCGAAAAAAAATTTTAGTCGAAGAGTGGTTATAAAAATTCACAGTTTATATTTAAACTTTTCAAAGGAAAAAATGAGGAAGGAGGGAAAACTCGAGAAAAACTGGGGATGAACTCGAAGTCCAACCCGAGTTATTTGGGAAACTTGCTCAAATATGAACGTGAACATTTTTAAACAGGAACCTGTTTTTGTCTTTATAAATTTAAACTGAAAACTTTAAATCTTAAAGCAAGGGTGATTTAGGTTTTATAAGCAAAAGTTGAAATCAACATTTTTAAACCTGGACTCGAGTTTAAATTTGAAATCAAGATGTTGAAATAAAATAAGTTTATGAATTTAAATGTTTAAATAAGTTTAAAATGTCTAAGTATACTTTGATATGTGAATTCAAAGAGAAATTGAAGCTGAATTCTTTTAAACTTCTTTTATAATAAAAGAATCATTTAAACTTCATTTAAGTGCAATTGGTATTTATTTTGAATTTAAAATGAAATATGAAAAATAAATTTGAAAACAAATTGTTTAAATTTGCTTTGTGATGATAGTTAAAACAGTAGTTAGAAATGTTTTAAATTTGAATTAGTGAAGATAAAATGATATGCACTCATTAAATTAGTTCAAGTGAATAATTGATTAATTTATTTAAATTAAGAACTTAAGATTTAAGTTAAATTAATTAAGGTAAATTAATTTGTAAATAAGATTCATTAGTTTAATAAGAGTTGTCTTTTAAACAAATTATTAAGGTTATTTAATCAAGTAATTGAGAATTATTAATTACAGTTTAGAACTTAATTTATTAAATAATTAGTGATTAAATCTATGATTTTAAAGGTTAATTAAATGATAATTAACAATAATTAAATTGAGTTTAATTACTTAAGAATAGAAATAAAATAATTATGAATAGTTAATAAGGATCATTTACTTGAAATTTATTTGATAATAAATGTGAAAAGAATTATTCATAGAAATTTAATCTGATTTAAATTTATCAGATAATTTATTGACCTTACTTATGGATGATTAGATTGACTGAATGATTGAATTGTTTGATATCCCTGATATATGATGCTCTATCATATACCCTGATTTATGTTGTGATCTGTAATTTACTTATCTGTGATATATATCTGTGATCTGTGAATGAAGATGAGTGTTATAGTTTATATCGCTTATCAACTATATTTCTGTGTTTTAATCTATGATGATTGAATAATGTTGCACTACTGTGTAAAACCCCTGAACCATACCATACACACACAAATATGGATTTCACGTGGAAATCGGTTAAGTTAGAGATAATTTAAATTTGATGTTTTTGAAATTGAAATTTTAATTTCAATTGATTTTGAAATTTGGGCTTAAAGTGAAAAACTTTTGAAATAGAATTTCAAAGATAAAAGTTATTTTGAATAACTTAATCGAGTTTTGAAATTTAAATAATTTTATTTGAATTCAAGTTTGAAATTGAATTCTATGATACGAAAACTAGGGATTTAAGATGCTGTACAAGTTATATGAAATTAAACCATTTAAAAGTAAAATTTTGAGAATTTGGATTTAACCCAAAGATTTCAACTCGTATGAATGAATAAGATTTCCAAATTGAAAACTGTTGTTTTAAAAGAATAAAAGCTTTCAGATAAGAAATGAAATTCCAGTTTAATTAAAGGAATTTCAAGATTGAATTGAAAAATGTTTTTTCCAAGTTATGAATGAATTTTTTTTGAAAAGCTATGAATTGAATCTGTTTATTTTTAACAGATTTAAAATGATGATTTGTTTAAACCATTCGAAATGAAATTGTTTTGAAAGCTATAAGTTAAATCTTTGATTTAAAGATTTAACGAGTTAAATTTGAAATGGAAATTGATTTGGAAAATCTGTGAATGAATCTTTTATTTAAAAGATTGAAAATGTGGAAATTGTTTAAACCATTGAAGGGTTGCTAAAATGAATCTTTTTGTTTAAAGATTTGAAAATGGTAATTTGTTTAAACCATTTGAAAGAAAGTTTGGGTTTAAGTTGTGACTTAATTGAAATCCCAATATACATATATTTTTGAATATTACGCTCACTATTCGGTTCAGCCGGGAGAGGACCTTTGTGTCATATAACCCATTCCGAACAGTGATACGCCGTATATGGATGCCATTTGAAGACCGGTGTTGAAGATCAGATATTTTTCGAAAATGAAAGGACAACCTGTCGAATGTCTCTGCAGTGAGTTGCTCCGGTATAGAGATTTATATCACTCTTTTTGTGATGGGAAGTCCGGAGGTGATTCGAAATTATCCGGAATTGCAAGGGCTTCGTGAGAAGTGCCATCGGTTCTGTTCGAACCCGGAACAGACTTGTATGGATTGTATGTCTGACATTACACTTTGAGATATAAAGCCTATTTCTTTCAAATATATTTCTGTTTGGTGGCGGAGAATTTATTCTCTTAGCTTAACACCCTTCTCTGAGACGTACGAGCTAAGAGGTTATGTAGTTGAAGGTTATCAACGATATACTCCCAATTTGGTAATGTGACATGTTGAGTGTTGCTGTGTGATGAGCAGTGTTTGATCATTTGTGATATGATCATTTGTTTGATCATTTATCTTTGTGATCATAGGTTGATCATCTGTTGACCCAAAGCGTGGCTTTTTGAAAAAGCGTAGCTTTGTGGACGAGACTTCGTCGAACCTCACGACCCGGTAATGGTCGAAACAGGAATCGTGGCAGCAAGGTTATTAGGGGATAGCGACCCCTTAGTGTATGTCATTTCCTTCTGGATTATGAGTGGTATCATGTTATGGAGCCCAGATACTTACTTTGTGGATGCTGTGAATCTATTACTTTGTGATTGCTTTGTCGTTGTTGGAATCGAGGTACCTCGGATAAAGGTCGCTAACGACCGGGAGGTGACATACTCGTGTCAGTTGTTATCTAGCTTAAAGGTAACCCGGCCTTATGTAGCAGAGATCCGGTTAGGATCCGGGAACGTCACTCCAGAGGCGTTCTATTTTACTTGGGAAGTTCCTTTGCCCGACCATTTGTTGGAAATCCAAACAAAACAATACGAACCTTGTACGGTTTTAGTTGTAGAACCTGCCATCTAATATGGTAGCTATAGTAGGCATACTATAATGGTACCTATGCCGGCTAAGATTTATATTCTACTTTCGAAATGTTTTCTACACTATGCACTAATAATAATATCAAAAATGATTTGATTTTGCGTAGTAAGCATCTTTGACTATCATAAGGAGAAATCTCCTCCAATTCTGCGTTTGCATTGTGTGTGTGGCGGGAGGCCTTATGGTAGTTTCATTTTCCAAAAGCATTGCGAATTGACTTTAAAAATTCTCTTGTTGTTCGTTTTTAAAGTTAAACTATTTTTGTTGCTCACACCAGTCCCATGACTGATCCGGAGTTTATTGTTTCTTTCCTAAACTCTGGATGCTCAAAATTTTTCTACACGAGCAGTCTAGAGTTGGGTTTTTCAGATAGTCAGATTAGTAGATTTATCTGGAGCTAGTTCAATCTTTGGATCGGACTGCACTTGCTTATCTTTGTGCATCGTTATTGGGAGTTCAAGCTATTTCTGGATTGGCATTTTGAAGATGAAGATTATCCGCTGTCGATGTTATCGTTTTCTTTTCCGCTGCTATTTGTTGTATCATATCTCTGATGTATATTGATATTCATTGTATCACTCTGTTGTATCAGATACTGTATCAGATATTGTATATCAATGTATTATCCATTTATTCCGCTGTGTTATTTACTTAATGTTGTTATAAGCTCCGGCGACTCGGATTTGAACGGTCGAATCTACGGCATTCGAGTACGATGTAAAGTATGGATGTCGATTTTCGAGCGCGAAAATCTAGCCGTTACATTTGGTATCAAAGCTAAGGTTGAACTTTGGCTCAGGAGCATAACACGTTAAGTAACTCATTAGAGATAGAGTGAAGTAAACTCTAGAATGAGTAATTCCTCAGATATTTGTTTGAACGCCTCAGTAAATTCTCTTGCTATCCACTGATAGTGAGTATGAGTGCAAGAAGACGACGAGATAAGGGACAAGGGAATACGACTATAAATGGTCAATACCCTGCAACAGTGGAAACAATCTTATTCTTCTCAATCTTCTTTGACTCGTTTTCAATTCTTTTGATTTCTTCGTGACAGCTCCAGAAGAAGTTTCAGTATGAGGATGGCTCTATGAATCGTTGTAGGAAATCCTTACTTCATATTTCACTGGATTCTTATCAGCTTTTTGATTTAAACCTTAATGAATTTGAAATTGGAAATTTTAAATTGAGATAAATTGAATAATAGAATATGAGGATAAAACTTGAATTGAATCAATAAAACGATATCGTTTGAAACTAAATTTTGAAATTCTATTGTAATTTCTTGGATATATCGAAGTCCAAAGAGGGACAAATTGGTATGTATTCTGAGATATTCCGACTTGAATTCGGAATCCGTATCTTGTGTTCGAGTAATTATAGGAGATCGAATCTATCTATCTTTGTTGTTTTCGTGCCTGCGAATTTCGAGGACGACATTTTTTTAAGGGGGGAAGTTTGTAACGACCCTAGATTTTTAATTTATTTAAATTTATAAATAAATGAATTTTTGAATAAAAATTTGTAAAATTTATTCTAAATGGATTAATTGATTGCGAGTTTCCCCGAAGCTTGAATAAATTCTATATTAAATCATTTAAATTTATATATATATATATATATATTGGATTTGAAATAAAATCTTAAATAAATGATTTTGAATAATTAGTATTTGAGTTAGAAATAGAAATAAATAAATAAATAAATGTAACACTTGACTAAAATCCAACAACAAGATAAAAGAATATAAATATATAAGATATAGAAGTATAAGGTAAATACATTAGAAAAGTTTTAACAACATATTAAACAGAAAATTTAACAACAAATCAAAATAGAAATTTATATTAAAGATAAAGTTAAAAAGAAAGAAAACATATTTAAGTATGAAATAAAATATACATCTATAACCAAACAAATATAGGATTTCATTTATAAACAAACAAATACAAATAAAAGTAAACAAGAAGATAGTAAATATAGAATCTTAAACATATTACAATGCAATATCTTTAGCCACCAAAGCAAAAATCATTTCAGCCTATAAACAAAGCAAAGAGTAACTAGTTGGTAAAAGCGGTCCATAAAACAAAACAAACATAAATATTATATACCCTGTAACTTCTTTTTATAAGCATAAAGAAAAGAACCTATTATAAACAAGTAAATAAACAATACCATATCATGTCAGCCGAGCTAAACAAAAGTAGGCAAATATAATAAGTAGCCTGTAAAATAAAGCAAAGTAATAAATGCAAGATTATCTCAACCATGCCTTAGTACAAAACAAAGCAATGTTCACACTATTGCACTAAATAATATAATCAACCTGCACAACTAAATTTCATATTTCAGCCACCCATCTCATTTCGTCCATCAAAATTGAAGCAAGCATTCTAGAATATAAACCTCATTTTATTTACCAACTTAAACAAACTCAACTGAGACAATAATTCAATCAACTCAACCAAGAAAATCAACTCTGCAGTTCCAATAACAGGCTCTGTTTCATCTTGTTTCCAGGTGAGCAACCTTTTGTTTTAGCCTTGAATTTGTTTATATGACTTGATGTTGTGATTTGTATTTTGGTAAAGTGAGTAAACATACTTCTCTAAATATAAATCTTGATAGTTGGTTCAGGAAAATTTTGTGCTGTAAATATTGCAAATAAGTGGTTCTGTGATGTTGCTAATTACTGGAAGTTCTGTTGGGTGATGTTCTTCAAAATTGTTCAGGGTCTTGAACCATGATAAGTAGGAAAAAAATTTATACTTCTTTATAAAAATAAGAAAACATTTCAAACTTAGGATTAAACTTAACCCATGATCCAAATTTTTCTTTAGCTTGAAATGAAGAAACTGGCCACTGTAAACTCACTTTACAATCAAATAAGAAATTATTCGATTTATTCAAATAGTATAAATTTTAGATTTGATTATATAACTTGTATAAACATACAACATTATGATTTTTAAAACCAATACGATGATTTTTAATGAAGTATCTTAGGTGAAATTCGTGATTGAATAAAAACTATATTTTTACCAATTTAGGATGACTGAATCAATTTTAATTTTTGAAACTTGAGTTGAAGCTTGCTTAGTCATCATTAGAGCTAGGAAAAATGTTGAATAATTTTTATATTGCAAACTATGATGGTACGAGGATGATATAAGGTTTAATTTGGTGTTTTGGGTCGCGTTCAAAATGTCGTGACTGGAAGTTGAAGGATGAACCGAGTTGCATAAGATGGTGGGGATATCAGCGTGTGGTCAAGGCGAAGCTTCTGACGAGAATTCGTGACCCCTGGTGGTCTTTGGTGGCGGAGGCAAGGCGATTAGGTTAACAGGGTTGTTTCTAGAATGCCGATCGAACAGTTAAATTTTGATTTTGTAAAGGATTGATCGAAATGGGTTGTCAAGTTGAACGACGTGGCCATTGTCGACCTGTGGCGATTTGCGGTGATGGTCGGAGAGGCTTTGGCCATTTGTGCACGTGCACGTTGACGTGGTGGTGTCAGGGGATTGTTAATAGAAGAAGAAGAGGGTAGTGCGGGACGTTGCTCGAAGTTTTGGGCATGGAACTCGAAGAAAAATTTTAGCCGAAGAGTGGTTATAAAAATCCATAGTTTATATTTAAACTTTTCAAAGGAAAAAATAAGGAAGGAGGGAAAACTCGAGAAAAACTGGGGATGAACTCGAAGTCCAACCCGAGTTATTTGGCAAACTCGCTCAAATATGAACGTGAACAGTTTTAAACAGGAACCTGTTTTTGTCTTTATAAATTTAAACTGAAAACTTTAAATCTTAAAGCAAGGGTGATTTAGGTTTTAGAATCAAAAGTTGAAATCAACATTTTTAAACCTGGACTCGAGTTTAAATTTGAAATCAAGATGTTGAAATAAAATAAGTTTATGAATTTAAATGTTTAAATAAGTTTAAAATGTCTAAGTATACTTTGATATGTGAATTCAAAGAGAAATTGAAGCTGAATTCTTTTAAACTTCTTTTATAATAAAAGAATCATTTGAACTTCATTTAAGTGCAATTGGTATTTATTTTGAATTTAAAATGAAATATGAAAAATAAATTTGAAAACAAATTGTTTAAATTTTCTTTGTGATGATAGTTAAAACAGTAGTTAGAAACGTTTTAAATTTGAATTAGTGAAGATAAAATGATATGCACTCATTAAATTAGTTCAAGTGAATAATTGATTAATTTATTTAAATCAAGAAATTAAGATTTAAGTTAAATTAATTAAGGTAAATTAATTTGTAAATAAGATTCATTAGTTTAATAAGAGTTGTCTTTTAAACAAATGATTAAGGTTATTTAATCAAGTAATTTAGAATTATGAAGTTACAGTTTAGAACTTAATTTATTAAATAATTAGTGATTAAATCTATGATTTTAAAGGTTAATTAAATGATAATTAACAATAATTAAATTGAGTTTAATTACTTAAGAATAGAAATAAAATAATTATGAATAGTTAATGAGGATCATTTACTTGAAATTTATTTGATAATAAATGTGAAAAGAATTATTCATAGAAATTTAATCTGATTTAAATTCATCAGATAATTTATTGACCTTACTTATGGATGATTAGATTGACCGAATGATTGAATTGTTCGATATCCCTGATATATGATGCTCTGTGATATACCCTGATTTATTTTGTGATTTGTAATTTACTTATCTGTGATATATATCTGTGATCTGTGAATGAAGATGAGCGTTATAGTTTATATCGCTTATCAACTATATTTCTGTGTTTTAATCCATGATGATTGAATAATGTTGCACTACTGTGTAAAACCCCTGAACCACACCATACACACACAAATATCGATTTCACGTGGAAATCGGTTAAGTCACAGATAATTTAAATTTGATGTTTTTGAAATTGAAATTTTAATTTCAATTGATTTTGAAATTTGGGCTTAAAGTGAAAAACTTTTGAAATAGAATTTCAAAGATAAAAGTTATTTTGAATAACTTAATCGAGTTTTGAAATTTAAATAATTTGATTTGAATTCAAGTTTGAAATTGAATTCTATGATTCGAAAACTAGGGATTTAAGATGTTGTACAAGTTATATGAAATTAAACCATTTAAAAGTAAAATTTTGAGAATTTGGATTTAACCCAAAGATTTCAACTCGTATGAATGAATAAGATTTCCAAATTGAAAACTGTTGTTTTAAAAGAATAAAAGCTTTCAGATAAGAAATGAAATTCCAGTTTAATTAAAGGAATTTCAAGATTGAATTGAAAAATGTTTTTTCCAAGTTATGAATGAATTTTTTTTGAAAAGCTATGAATTGAATCTGTTTATTTTTAACAGATTTAAAATGATGATTTGTTTAAACCATTCGAAATGAAATTGTTTTGAAAGCTATAAGTTAAATCTTTGATTTAAAGATTTAACGAGTTAAATTTGAAATGGAAATTGATTTGGAAAATCTGTGAATGAATCTTTTATTTAAAAGATTGAAAATGTGGAAATTGTTTAAACCATTGAAGGGTTGCTAAAATGAATCTTTTTGTTTAAAGATTTGAAAATGGTAATTTGTTTAAACCATTTGAAAGAAAGTTTTGGTTTAAGTTGTGACTTAATTGAAATCCCAATATCTATATATTTTTGAATATTACGCTCACTATTCGGTTCAGCCGGGAGAGGACCTTTGTGTCATATAACCCATTCCGAACAGTGATACGCCGTATATGGATGCCATTTGAAGACCGGTGTTGAAGACCGGATATTTTTCGAAAATGAAAGGACAACTTGTCGAATGTCTCTGCAGTGAGTTGCTCGGGTATAGAGATTTATATCACTCTTTTTGTGATGGGAAGTCCGGAGCTGATTCGAAATTATCCGGAATTGCAAGGGCTTCGTGAGAAGTGCCTTCGGTTCTGTTCGAACCCGGAACAGACTTGTATGGATTGTATGTCTGACATTACACTTTGAGATATAAAGCCTATTTCTTTCAAATACATTTCTGTTTGGTGGCGGAGAATTTATTCTCTTAGCTTAACACCCTTCTCTGAGACGTACGAGCTCAGAGGTTATGTAGCTGAAGGTTATCAGCGATATACTCCCAATTTGGTAATGTGACATGCTGAGTGTTGCTGTGTGATGATCAGTGTTTGATCATTTGTGATATAATCATTTGTTTGATCATTTATCTTTGTGATCATAGGTTGATCATCTGTTGACCCAAAGCGTGGCTTTTTGAAAAAGCGTAGCTTTGTGGACGAGACTTCGTCGAACCTCATGACCCGGTAATGGTCGAAACAGGAATCGTGGCAGCAAGGTTTTTAGGGGATAGCGACCCCTTAGTGTATGTCATTTCCTTCTGGATTATGAGTGGTATCATGTTATGGAGCCCAGATACTTACTTTGTGGATGCTGTGAATCTATTACTTTGTGATTGCTTTGTCGTTTTTGGAATCGAGGTACCTCGGATAAAGGTCGCTAACGACCGGGAGGTGACATACTCGTGTCAGTTGTTATCTAGCTTAAAGGTAACCCGACCTTGTGTAGCAGAGATCCGGTTAGGATCCGGGAACGTCACTCCAAAGGCGTTCTATTTTACTTGGGAAGTTCCTTTGCCCGACCATTTGTTGGAAATTCAAACAAAACAATACGAACCTTGTACGGTTTTAGTTGTAGAACCTGCCATCTAATATGGTAGCTATAGTAGGCATACTATAATGGTACCTATGCCGGCTAAGATTTATATTCTACTTTCGAATGTTTTCTACACTATGCACTAATAATAATATCAAAAATGATTTGATTTTGCGTAGTAAGCATCTTTGACTATCATAAGGAGAAATCTCCTCCAATTCTGCGTTTGCATTGTGTGTGTGGCGGGAGGCCTTATGGTAGTTTCATTTTCCAAAAGCATTGAGAATTGACTTTAAAAATTCTCTTGTTGTTCGTTTTTAAAGTTAAACTATTTTTGTTGCTCACACCAGTCCCATGACTGATCCGGAGTTTATTGTTTCTTTCCTAAACTCTGGATGCTCAAAATTTTTCTACACGAGCAGTCTAGAGTTGGGTTTTTCAGATAGTTAGATTAGTAGATTTATCTGGAGCTAGTTCAGTCTTTGGATCGGACTGCACTTGCTTATCTTTGTGCATCGTTATTGGGAGTTCAAGCTATTTCTGGATTGGCATTTTGAAGATGAAGATTATCCGCTGTCGATGTTATCGTTTTCTTTTCCGCTGCTATTTGTTGTATCATATATCTGATGTATATTGATATTCATTGTATCACTCTGTTGTATCAGATATTGTATCAGATATTGTATATCAATGTATTATCCATTTATTCCGCTGTGTTATTTACTTAATGTTGTTATAAGCTCCGGCGACTCGGATTTGAACGGTCGAATCTACGGCATTCGAGTACGATGTAAAGTATGGATGTTGATTTTCGAGCGCGAAAATCTGGCCGTTACATTTGGTATCAAAGCTAAGGTTGAACTTTGGCTCAGGAGCATAACACGTTAAGTAACTCATTAGAGATAGAGTGAAGTAAACTCTAGAATGAGTAATTCCTCAGATATCTGTTTGAACGCCTCAGTAAATTCTCTTGCTATCCACTGATAGTGAGTATGAGTGCAAGAAGACGACGAGATAGGGGACAAGGGAATACGACTATAAATGGTAAATACCCTGCAACAGTGGAAACAATCTTATTCTTCTCAATCTTCTTTGACTCGTTTTCAATTCTTTTGATTTCTTCATGACAGCTCCAGAAGAAGTTTCAGTATGAGGATGGCTCTATGAATCGTTGTAGGAAATCCTTACTTCATATTTCACTGGATTCTTATCAGCTTTTTGATTTAAACCTTAATGAATTTGAAATTGGAAATTTTAAATTGAGATAAATTGAATAATAGAATATGAGGATAAAACTTGAATTGAATTAATAAAACGATATCGTTTGAAACTAAATTTTGAAATTCTATTGTAATTTCTTGAATATATCGAAGTCCGAAGAGGGACAAATTGGTATGTATTCTGAGATATTCCGACTTGAATTCGGAATTCGTATCTTGTGTTCGAGTAATTATAGGAGATCGAATCTATCTATCTTTGTTATTTTCGTGCCTGCGAATTTCGAGGACGACATTTTTTTAAGGGGGGAAGTTTGTAACGACCCTAGATTTTTAATTTATTTAAATTTATAAATAAATGAATTTTTGAATAAAAATTTGTAAAATTTATTCTAAATGGATTAATTGATTGCGAGTTTCCCCGAAGCTTGAATAAATTCTATATTAAATCATTTAAATTTATATATATATATATATTGGATTTGAAATAAAATCTTAAATAAATGATTTTGAATAATTAGTATTTGAGTTAGAAATAGAAATAAATAAATAAATGTAACACTTGACTAAAATCCAACAACAAGATAAAAGAATATAAATATATAAGATATAGAAGTAGAAGGTAAATACATTAGAAAAGTTTTAACAACATATTAAACAAGAAAATTTAACAACAGATCAAAATAGAAATTTATATTAAAGATAAAGTTAAAAAGAAAGAAAACATATTTAAGTATGAAATAAAATATACATCTATAACCAAACAAATATAGGATTTCATTTATAAACAAACAAATACAAATAAAAGTAAACAAGAAGATAGTAAATATAGAATCTTAAACATATTACAATGCAATATCTTTAGCCACCAAAGCAAAAATCATTTCAGCCTATAAACAAAGCAAAGAGTAACTACTTGGTAAAAGCGGTCCATAAAACAAAACAAACATAAATATTATATACCCTGTAACTTCTTTTTATAAGCATAAAGAAAAGAACCTATTGTAAACAAGTAAATAAACAATACCATATCATGTCAGCCGAGCTAAACAAAAGTAGGCAAATATAATAAGTAGCCTGTAAAATAAAGCAAAGTAATAAATGCAAGATCATCTCAATCATGCCTTAGTACAAAACAAAGCAATGTTCGCACTATTGCACTAAATAATATAATCAACCTGCACAACTAAATTTCATATTTCATCCACCCATCTCATTTCGTCCATCAAAATTGAAGCAAGCATTCTAGAATATAAACCTCATTTTATTTACCAACTTAAACAAACTCAACTGAGACAATAATTCAATCAACTCAACCAAGAAAATCAACTCTGCAGTTCCAATAACAGGCTCTGTTTCATCTTGTTTCCAGGTGAGCAACCTTTTATTTTAACCTTGAATTTGTTTATATGACTTGATGTTGTGATTTGTATTTTGGTAAAGTGAGTAAACATACTTCTCTAAATATAAATCTTGATAGTTGGTTCAGGAAAATTTTGTGTTGTAAATATTGCAAATAAGTGGTTCTGTGATGTTGCTAATTACTGGAAGTTCTGTTGGGTGATGTTCTTCAAAATTGTTCAGGGTCCTGAACCATGATAAGTAGGAAAAAAATTTATACTTCTTTATAAAAATAAGAAAACATTTCAAACTTAGGATTAAACTTAACCCATGATCCAAATTTTTCTTTAGCTTGAAATGAAGAAACTGGCCACTGTAAACTCACTTTACAATCAAATAAGAAATTATTCGATTTATTCAAATAGTATAAATTTTAGATTTGATTATATAACTTGTATAAACATACAACATTATGATTTTTAAAACCAATACGATGATTTTTAATGAAGTATCTTAGGTGAAATTCGTGATTGAATAAAAACTATATTTTTACCAATTTAGGATGACTGAATCAATTTTAATTTTTGAAACTTGAGTTGAAGCTTGCTTAGTCATCATTAGAGCTAGGAAAAATGTTGAATAATTTTTATATTGCAAACTATGATGGTACGAGGATGATATAAGGTTTAATTTGGTGTTTTGGGTCGCGTTCAAAATGTCGTGACTGGAAGTTGAAGGATGAACCGAGTTGCATAAGATGGTGGGGATATCAGCGTGTGGTCAAGGCGAAGCTTCTGACGAGAATTCGTGACCCCTGGTGGTCTTTGGTGGCGGAGGCAAGGCGATTAGGTTAACAGGGTTGTTTCTAGAATGTCGATCGAACAATTAAATTTTGATTTTGTAAAGGATTGATCGAAATGGGTTGTCAAGTTGAACGACGTGGCCATTGTCGACCTGTGGGGATTTGCGGTGATGGTCGGAGAGGCTCTGGCCATTTGTGCACGTGCACGTTGACGTGGTGGTGTCAGGGGATTGTTACTGGAAGAAGAAGAGGGTAGTGCGGGACGTTGCTCGAAGTTTTGGGCATGGAACTCGAAGAAAAATTTTAGTCGAAGAGTGGTTATAAAAATCCATAGTTTATATTTAAACTTTTCAAAGGAAAAAATGAGGAAGGAGGGAAAACTCGAGAAAAACTAGGGATGAACTCGAAGTCCAACCCGAGTTATTTGGGAAACTCGCTCAAATATGAACGTGAACAGTTTTAAATAGGAACCTGTTTTTGTCTTTATAAATTTAAACTGAAAACTTTAAATCTTAAAGCAAGGGTGATTTAGGTTTTAGAATCAAAAGTTGAAATCAACATTTTTAAACCTGGACTCGAGTTTAAATTTGAAATCAAGATGTTGAAATAAAATAAGTTTATGAATTTAAATGTTTAAATAAGTTTAAAATGTCTAAGTATACTTTGATATGTGAATTCAAAGAGAAATTGAAGCTGAATTCTTTTAAACTTCTTTTATAATAAAAGAATCGTTTAAACTTCATTTAAGTGCAATTGGTATTTATTTTGAATTTAAAATGAAATATGAAAAATAAATTTGAAAACAAATTGTTTAAATTTGCTTTGTGATGATAGTTAAAACAGTAGTTAGAAATGTTTTAAATTTGAATTAGTGAAGATAAAATGATATGCACTCATTAAATTAGTTCAAGTGAATAATTGATTAATTTATTTAAATCAAGAAATTAAGATTTAAGTTAAATTAATTAAGGTAAATTAATTTGTAAATAAGATTTATTAGTTTAATAAGAGTTGTCTTTTAAACAAATGATTAAGGTTATTTAATCAAGTAATTTAGAATTATTAAGTTATAGTTTAGAACTTAATTTATTAAATAATTAGTGATTAAATCTATGATTTTAAAGGTTAATTAAATGATAATTAACAATAATTAAATTTAGTTTAATTACTTAAGAATAGAAATAAAATAATTATGAATTGTTAATGAGGATCATTTACTTGAAATTTATTTGATAATAAATGTGAAAAGAATTATTCATAGAAATTTAATCTGATTTAAATTCATCAGATAATTTATTGTCCTTACTTATGGATGATTAGATTGACCGAATGATTGAATTGTTCGATATCCCTGATATATGATGCTCTGTGATATACCCTGATTTATTTTGTGATCTGTAATTTACTTATCTGTGATATATATCTGTGATCTGTGAATGAAGATGAGCGTTATAGTTTATATCGCTTATCAACTATATTTCTGTGTTTTAATCCATGATGATTGAATAATGTTGCACTACTGTGTAAAACCCCTGAACCACACCATACACACACAAATATCGATTTCACGTGGAAATCGGTTAAGTCACAGATAATTTAAATTTGATGTTTTTGAAATTGAAATTTTAATTTCAATTAATTTTGAAATTTGGGCTTAAAGTGAAAAACTTTTGAAATAGAATTTCAAAGATAAAAGTTATTTTGAATAACTTAATCGAGTTTTGAAATTTAAATAATTTGATTTGAATTCAAGTTTGAAATTGAATTCTATGATTCGAAAACTAGGGATTTAAGATGTTGTACAAGTTATATGAAATTAAACCATTTAAAAGTAAAATTTTGAGAATTTGGATTTAACCCAAACACTACAACAAAAACACCCTATTACAACTGTATTTTTACAACTGCCCAAAAAGGGCAGTTGTAATAAAGGTTTTTTACAACTCTTTTTTTCAGAAAGTTGTAATAAACTTATTTTCAACAACTCTTTTATTTTGCCAGTTGTAATAGATGTCTATTGCAACGTTTCTTTTTTGCCAGTTGTAATAGATACCATTTTTTTAACAACTTTTCATTTTTGTCAGTTGTAATAGATGTCTATTACAACCTTTTTAGTTTGGCAGTTGTAATAGATATATATTTTTAACAACTCTTTTTTTGTCCGTTGTAGTAGATGTCTATTACAACCTTTTTTACTAGTTGTAATAAATGCTTATTATTTACAACTCTTCTTTTCTGTCAGTTGTAATAGATGCCTATTACAACCATTTTTACTAGTTGTAATAGATGCATATTTTTAACAACGTTTATTTCAGTTGTGACCGGTGTCTATCACAACATTTTGTTTACCAGCTATAATAATTAGTTAATAATTATAATTAAATATTAATACTTAATTATAAAATTAATAATAAATAATAATTACTATTAAATAATAATTATTAATTTAAAATATGAAGTATGAAGTTTTAATTATTAATTATTAAATTTAATTCTAATTTATTAATTATTAGTTATTATATTAATTATTAATTATATTGAATAGTAATTATTAATACTAATTATTTCATATTTCAAATTAATTATTATTATTTAATAATAATTAATATTTATTATTACTTTTTATTATTAATTATTGATTATTATATTTTTAACATCAAATATTAATAATTAATATTAATTATTATTCCTTAATTATTAATGTTAATTATTAATTATTAAAAATTAATTCTAATTTATTAACTTTTATTTATTTAATAATTATTAGTTATTATATTAATTATTATTTGTATTGAATATTTATTATTATTATATAATAGTAATTATTATTTATTATTAATTTTCTAATTATAATTAATATTCAATATAGTTAATAGTTAATATAATAAATAATAATTAATAAAGTAGAATTAATTTTTAATAAATAATAATTAACATTAATAATTAAGAAATAATAATTAATATTAATTATATTAAAATTTAATAATTTATATTAAAAATATAATAATCAATAATTAATAAAAAAACAATAATAAAGATTGATTACTATTAAATAATAATAATTAATTTGAAATATGAAATAATTTGTATTAATAATTACTATTCAATATAATTAATAATCAATATAATAACTAATAATTAGTAAATTAGAATTAATTTACAGTTATTAATATTTAATAATTAACAATAGTTAAACATCAATATTAAATAATAATAATAATTAATAATTAAATTAAATAATAATAATTAATGATTAAAATGTAATAGTGTTAATTTAATAAACTATATTTAAAAAATAATAATTGATATTAGTAATAATTTCAAAGTAATATTTATTATTTAGTATTTAATATTTATAAACTTTAAAAATAAAATTTTGAAACTTTCATAAAATTCAAAAATAAAAAAATATTGAAATAAATTTAAAATTATTTATAAATTTTTTGAAAAAAGTTTTGAAACAAAAAATCCAACACAACATACAAAAGCTAATCTCAAAATAATAATTCATAATTAGTAAGAAATATTAATAATTGAGAAGTAACATTCTGCATTTAATATTTTATAATTATGATTAATAGTTATGTTTAATATTTAAAAAATAATAATAAATTATTGGGGCTAACTCCTTGAAAAACTTGGCGGTAGCTCCTTAAATCTTGGCGGCAAAGGAATGAAATGTAGGCGGGAAGAATCGAAATTTTGGCTCCAGATTACACTCCCTAACGCAGGCAAGTATTCGTCTCTTAAATTACAATCAATCCCAAACTCTTCCTCCTCCCGTTTTAAATCGATTTCATTCTAGAAAACACGAAAATAAAAACAAAAAGAAATCGTGAAATCAAAATAGGAAACGTGGAGTGTTGCGATCAATTTTGGGATGTTGCGATTGGTTTGGATTTGGATGGAATTTTCGATTCGTGGTTCGGATGAGCGTCTAATCGCTAGTTATTCGAGACTAAAGTGGTGTTTCAGGCGATTGGTGATCGCGAATTTCCAATTAGGTTATTTGTAGATCTGTGAACTTAGGGAGGCGGTAAGCTGGGTCAAGGTGTTTCAAGCGATTGTTTAGGTTTAGCCAATTCTCGGTTGGAGGTCGGAGGTCGCATGGGTTTTTGATGAATCGCGGTTGTAGTGGAGTTTGCGGTTACTGATTATGTACTGGTGAATCTGAGTCTGTTGTTTTGGGGAGTTGGTGGTATGTAGTGGCACTTATGTGAATTTGGCAGTGGAGTTCAGTTCGTGGATGGTGATGTACTGTAGGATTTTGGTGTTGCAGGCTGAAGAACGATTGTGTGTCGTGGTTAGCTGATTGAGGAGTTGAGGCTAATACAGGTAGTTGTTGATTGAGGAGGAAGGGTGCTCGAATGATGTAGGAGGTTCGGGTGTGATTGCAGTTGCATGGAGTTGTCAGTTGGACTGTGCAGTAAAGTGATGAAGTATGGTGAAGTGTGAAGGAGTCGGGATTGTTGAAGGCATATAATAGGATGCTAGGTGGATGTTTTTTTTGAGGTGGAGTAGTGGTTATGGATGTGGAATTGCAGTGGGGGGAAGGAAATCTTTGTCGGGGGAAACAGTGACTGGTTGATGTGGTTGTGGTTTGTGACTTGTTAGGCTTTGTTTGGGTTGCTCAGGTGTTACCGGTGGTGTGTAGGCGGCTTCAAGATGAATTGTTATTATTGCCATTGTAAGTATTTTTTACACTGTTTTGCGTACTATTTTTGGAACTAGAATTAGATTGCTTGTATATAAATATATTTACTTCTTTTTACGCATTTCGTCCTAGTTAGAACTGATCTAAAACATAACCAAGATTTGAATTTGGACCCAATCTCTTGAAGTCTAATCTTATTTTTAGCAAGTCTTATATTCTTAATTCATCGGTAATTGATGTAAGTTTTTAAATGATTACTTTGGTGTTTGAAAATACCCTTTTACTATTTAAACGACTATTTTATGACTTTTAAAGCCATTTTGTTCATTCTTTAGATCAACAGTATTTCAAAAAGTGTTTTTTTTGTATTTTAGCTTAAATAGGTCAGGTTAACTATTGTTTGCCACTATTGCTAAAGTTCATTGCATGCATTTAATCAGAACATTAAATAGTACATTATCATCAGTTCTAGTGCCATACTAATCCTAGTGTCAAACTAATTCTGTTGTCATACTAATCCTAATCGCCGTTGGAAGTTGCATTAGTTCACCTACTACGTTGCTGCTTAAGGAAACTACAGGATTGGTCTGCTGATAAGGATAATTTCAATAGAATTTATTTACAACTGAGCGCTAGTCCAATTTGTACAGATGATCCTATACTTTCTATTGATGAGCTTGCAGATCAAGTGTTAGAAGTTCTTTATTTCTTTGGGTGAATTACTTTTCCATATGGTTTTTTTGTTGACTAACTGGGAATATCAATATTTGGCTAAAATATATTTGCTTGCAGCTTAGGTTCAATATTGTACATGGGAGTTACACCCGGTGCATATATACTTATACTTTTTGCTGTAAGTTCTCCCTGACCAATGCATGGAAACTTTCTTCCTTTCAGCACATATTGATTAAGATTATGTAAAAAAAATGCACATGGATAGAATGGTTGTATAATGAGGTACTTTCTCGTGGCTTATATTTTCTTGTTTGATGTTGCCATTATATATTGATTTTATGCAGATCGGTGTGGATGTTTCTCATGTCAATATTTAATATTTCAGATGTTTACTGTCTTTGTTACTTTTTTTATTTATGTGCAGTGAACTAATATATATGCATTGTTAGAAGTTGGATGTGCACTTAAATCTGAAGGGATGGACAAAAGGAAAATTAAATTTAAAATTACTAAAGATATGGCAAGGATAAGATAGAAATGTGATATTTATCCATATATTTGCAACTGTAAATTTATAGATCTGAATCCATTGCAACACCTACGTAATATTGTAATATTGTATTATATGCCTACCTTAAGCTATGTTAATGTCATCTTTGCATGTTTTTTTTACAATTTTCGTATATATGACATAAAAGAATGTGTTTAGAAATTAATTTTTTTTATATTACATTTTTTAACCACAACTGTCAATAGCAGTTGTCAGAAGGTCTTTTACAACTGCCAATAGCAGTTGTAAAAGATCTTTTTACAACCGCGATTGACAGTTGTATAATACTTTTTTACAGCTGTCATTGACCGTTGTTAAAAACTTTTTTACAACTGCGATCGGTAGTTGTAACGACCCAGAATTTTTGATAATTAAAATTCGAATATTTAATTGATTTTAAATATTAATAAATGGAATTTAGAAGTCGAATGATTTATTTTTCGAATATCGGGTTTTATTTGATAATTAAATCAATAATTTAATAGTGAAATTCCAGAGATAATTGAAATTTGGATTTAAAATGATTGAAATTGATTTGGGAAATTTTATTTAATCATACTGGAGTTATAGAAAGGTTATAGAACTTTCAGAATTGAATTTGGAGTTAATCTGTGAAAATCGATTATTTTAATATTTAATTATCGACTGAAAAATAGCCAATTTTCGAACAGTCTCAGAATTGAACGAGACCAGTTCCATTGGATCCGTAATAGTTAGTTATTATCAGATTTCAATTTTCGTAGCAATCGGAGTTGTCAATTGACCGTGGCAACTCGAAACGCATCGATATCGTTTTAATTTTAAATCGTCGAGTTAAAAATAGTCATTTTTCAAACGGTCTCGGATTTCGACGAAACCAGTTTCATCGGATCCGTAATGTGATATTATTGTAAGATTTCAAATTTCGTAATTTTTGGAATTACCGATTGTCCGGGGCAAGCCTAAACGCCTCGAAATCGATTTAAATCGGTTTAATTTAAATTGATCGTTTTTCTCCGTATCTCGCACAGACGATCGAATTAGCTTTCGAAACCTGTTCCATTGCGTTCGGAACGTGGGGTAAACCTTACGAACGTCAGCCGGCACGCTCGAATCGGAGTTCGAAAAAAATTTGATGAATAGTAAATCGTGAAATTTTCTATAAAAGGACCTCCCTCTTCACAAATTTCTAAAACCCTAGGTCAGAAGGTGATAGCCGCCACTTTCATTTCGAAGGCCAGAAAACGTCCTCGTTCATCCTCATTTATCTCCTAATCCGCTAATCGAATCGAAAAACTTCCAACTAGAAGATTGTAGAGGCCAGTGAGTTCTAGATATCCAACGGATATGATCGTATTTGGAGCGGCCAATCAGCGGCAATCTGCGTTCAAAGGCACCGGCTTTGGGCACGAAAAATGAGACAAGGGGTTGACCGAGCTCATTGGAATTTGGGCCGGTGGTGGTGCTAGGCTAGGCGCACGCGGCGGTGGTGACGAGATGGGGTCTGGTGGCTCGTAGGGGGTCGCGTGTTCTAGGGTTTAACGGCGGCATGGGTTCTTGTTTCACGTACTGGAAACGAACGGGGGGGAGAAGAACGTGAGCACGGTCGTGATCTCCCTGTTCAAAAACGTGCGGTCCAGATCTGTTTAGTAAAATGTAATTAAAGAAAAAAAAAAAGAAATTGATTTATTATCTCGTTTTAAATTGTACGATGTTTAAAATATCATATCTTTTTGCTGCGAGGTCGGAATGGAACGAAACAAAATGCGTTGGAATCGTATCGTCGAATACTACGCGATGCAACTGAATTGGAAGCGATCGGGGTCAGTGAAAATTTTGAGTGAAATTAAACGTCCGTTTAATTTCATTCGAAATAAACGCTGGAATCAGAATTAAAATCTCGGTGAGATCTTCTCACTCAAATTTGAATGTGGAATTATTTACAGTATTGATTGATGATTGACTGTTTGAATGTGCTATTAGATATGATAGGATATATCTATATATAGCAGTATATACATATTGGCATATGTATATATTGGATTGATTTATTCCCGCCTCGTATAGCGGATGAGACCCTATTGCGCCGTTAGTAAGCGGATTTATAAAAACCCATATACCGCGATAATTCCGTACTGGAGCGGAATTGGTATTGTGCTGACGTTTTTGGATGCAGGGAAAACAGGTTGGAGGGATCCAACTGGATTCCTCACCCGTAGTTATTTATTTACAGATATTGATGTATATTCTGTTATCATATGATGATATATGATATTGACTGTTGTGATGGACTGATTGGTGTTGTTGCATCATCGTATTCAGTTTTGAAATGTAAAAATAACGACTGTTATTTTAAAAGGATTTTTAAAGTGATTTTTGAAAATATACGTTTTATGGAATTTTTGAATCGAGTTATAAACGTAAAATTTAAAAGTTATAATTTTTAGTGTAATATAACCGAAGTGTTGTTTTTGAAATAAAAGTCGATTTATTTATAAAATGGTTTAAATTGGGATTTTTAGTAACTATAAACGATTTGTATAAAAAGATTTGTAAAATTGATATTTTTGTAAATCGAAATATTGGACTTATAAAACGAATTTTTTATAAGTGTTAAAAAGAAATATAAAAAGGATTTCATAAGTGAATGAAATAAATAGATTTATAACGTGAAGTTATAAAGTAAATAGATATTGTAGAATAAACGATTTATAAGTAATTTACTTATAAATTTGACTTTTGCACTTAGATGGGATATAAATAGAAATTGCTAAATGAAATGATTTCATGAGTTGAAATTGTTATGAAGTATAAATGTGATTTATAAACGTTGTTTATAAATCTGAAATCACTTATTTTGATAAGTAATTTTTGAAGTTAATAAAAGGAGATGTACAAATCGAAGTTGTTATAAAATATAAAAGGTGAAATTTATAAACATTGTTTTATAAATCCAAAACCAATTGAAATTGATGGGTTAAACATAGAAGGTTAAAAAAGGAGATATATCCGCGATTTTGGATAGTGGATAATTATTGAAATAAAAATGGGTAGAAAATATGGAAATGAGGTTAGTGAAGTATATTCACGATTTTGGACAGTGAATATATTGTTAAGTAAAATGGATACTGTTTTGGGAAAGTGATATTGAAAAATGAAGTTAAACATTTTAAAGATGTTTTAAAATGTATTATAAATCGAAAGCAGAGATTTCCGCAGTTCTTGTTGAAATAGACGTTTTCGAGAAATAAGGAAATGATGGACTATAACACTGTTGTTATAGTAAATGGTTTCCGAAAGGAAATGTTTTGATGTAGTATTGGGATTCACATATCTATCTAAATTCCGAATCCCTATACTAGTGATTTTGAGTCGTCGTAACGATGTTTTACGCAACATTCGTTTTGACTCAAATAGATGTGAAATTTATGATTTCCTTAAAGAAGAAATATATACTTAATATTGATTTAAGTATATCGAATATTTTCAAATGTTGAAAATAAATGATTTGTGAATTACTTATTTTTAAATAAGTATGGAAACGCTTTTCCAATATGAAATGAACTGTTTTGAATTTTATCTTTTAAAGATAAAATGAAATGTGAATATTTGAAATTTGTTTTTCAAACGGTTAAGTGTGGAAATTATATATCTAGTAAAGATATTTTTGAAGATAAATAATTTGGAAAATTATTTGGAATCTGATGATGTTGCGCATCTTTATTGATAGTTAAATAACCGACTATCAATAATTACCTTTAGATAGGTATTTGTTGTGAATTGGATGAATTTGAATGCCACACTTATTTTTGAATAAACGCTCACTATTCGGGTTAGCCGGGAAAGGACCATGGGGTCGTATAACCCATTCCGAATATGTGATACGTCGTTATGAATTGCATTTGAAGACCGGTGTTGAAGACCGGATATTTTTGAAAACGGAAGGATTACCGTCGAGTTACTCTACACCGACTGATCTTCGGTTTAGAGGTTTTATCACCCTTAGTGACGGGAAGTCCTGACGTGATTGAAAATTATCCGGAAATGCAAGGGCTTCGTGAGAAGTGCCTTCGGTTCTGTTCGATCCCGGAACAGACTTGTATGGATAGTGTGTCTGACGTTACAATTTGAGATATAAAGCTGATTTCTTTCAAATACATTTCTGTTGGTGGCGGAGAATTTATTCTCTTAGCTTAACACCCTTCTCTGAGACGTACGAGCTCAGAGGTTATGTAGTTGAAATTTATCAGCGATATATCCCAATTTGGTAACGTGGCATACTGAGTGTTGCTGTGAAATGATCAGTGTTTGATCATTTGTGATATGATCATTTGTTTGATCTTATATCTTTGTGATCATAGGTTGATCATTTTGTTTGACCCGAAGCAGGGCTTTTTGAGAAAGCGTAGCTTTGTGGACGAGACTTCGTCGAGCCTCACACCCCGGAAATGGTCGAAACAGGAAGGATGCAGCAAGGTTCTAGGGAGTAGCGCCCCTTAGTGTATGTCATTCCTTCTGGATAAAGGTGGTATCATGGTATGGAGCCCAGATACTTAACCTCTGTGGTTACTGCATTATTTTTTCTATGTGGTTTGTTGGAAATCGGGGATCCTCGGGAAGATCGGTGACGATCGGGGGATGGCATACGCGTGTCAGTAGTTACCTATTTTTGCAGAGGTAACCCGGCCTTGTGTTGGCAGAGATCTAACCGTAATGTTAGGTTATTTCTCGGGTCGTCTATTCCAGGGACGTACCCATCGTGGATAGGAAGTTCCTTAGCCTGACCATTTGTTGGAAATCCAAAGAAACAATACGTGACTTGTACGGTTTTAGTTGTAGAACCTGCCATTTAATATGGCAGCTATAGCAAGCATACTATAATGGTACCTATGCTGGCTAAGATTTATATTCTACTTTCGAAATGTTTTCTACACTATGCACTAATAATAATATCAAAAAGAATTTGATTTTTTCGTAGTAAGCATCTTTGACTATCATAAGAAGAAATCTCCTCCAAGTCTGCGTTTGCATTGTGTGTGTGGCGGGAGGTCTTATGGTAGTTTCATTTTCCAAAAGCATTGCGAAATTGACTTTAAAATTTTTCTGTTGTCTATTTTAAAGATAAATAACTGTTTTACGATCTCACACCAGTCACCATGACTGACTCGGAGTTTATTGTTCCCTTCTAAACTCTGGGTGCCCACAAATTTCCACACGGGCAGTCTAGAGTTAGATTTTCAGGATATTCTGGATATTCTGGAGTTTGGAAGCAAGCTGGATGGCGAGACGTAGTATTTGTATCTGATATTATTTTATTCCGCTGTGTATTCTGTATGAGGACGAGTTTATATAACTGTCCATTGTTGTATATTGACTCTGATGATTGATGTATGTATAAACTGATATAGTTCTTTGTTTTAAAGATTATTCATTTATCTATTATATATTGTTCCGCTGCGATATGTGAGATTCTGATATTGTTTTCTGTTCTGCTCTTGTTCTGTCGTTGTTTTTCTTTCTTTTTCTTCTACCTTTTTCTTCTTTCTTAAAACCATAACTTTTCGGGTTTCCGGCATTCGATGGCTCAGCAGTCGATAAAGTGAGTATCGATGTTGAATTTTCGAAAGTCGAAAAATTTCGGGATGTTACATTTGGTATCAGAGCATATGGTTAAGCGACAACCCTGCTCTGTTGGGTGTTACTCATTAGAGATAGAGTCAGTAGTACTCTAGAATGAGTTTGAGTGTAATAATAGATATGAGCGCGTATTTGTTATTTGAATATAAAATTGTTTTATATTGTGATGATTGGTTTGTTGAGTGGTATATGGATTCTGGTCGGTATTGTCCGTACAACTCTATCGATAGGGATCTCTAAACACTTATATAGAACAATTCGGCACAATATCGTTTTAAATAGGGTAAATGAGATAATTTTGCCCAAAACTATTTTTATATAGAAAATAAAGGTTTTTCTATGAACTATCATAGTATATGGTTGCATGGTTGTTATATTGAAATTGAATTAAAATAATAACCAAAGATTGAAGATAAATTCATTTAACAAGTGAAATTTATAATTGTGAATTGAAAGATAAGAAAATAAATCCATATACAAATGAAATTTGAGAATGTAAATTATAAATGTGAATTGTAATTTAAAACGGAATTCCAGAAAAGTTTTTGGAAATGTTTTGAAAAGAATTTGAAAATTTTGGAGATTTGAAAAGTTTAAATCATTTTTGATTTGAAAATGGATTTCAAAGCTTTTGAAAAATATTTTAGAGAGATAAAAGCTCTAAACTCTTTTCGGTCGCTGGAAAATAACTTCGATGATGACCGCGGCATCGTTGGTGTTCATTTTCGGGTTTCCAAAAGAGGAATTGCTGCCAAATTGTTTTAAATAAAAGTTGTTTGAAAATTTGGATTTTGTTTTGGAAATTCAAAGGATAATTTGAATTGTTTTCAAAATGGCTTTGAAATATTGGTAAGACTCTGGAATACCATATTTATGAAATATTATTAAGTTGATAACTTATACAATTTGAATTGATAGAATAAATTCAACTTAAAGGATGAAGTTAAATTTAAGTAAGTATAAGTGAATCAATTAAATCTAAGTTGAGATTGTGGAATATGAAATCTGGATTTAATATGAATTTTGAATAAGTGAAGAAATTTGACCTTGGTAAAAGTTAAATAGGATTGAAATTTGAATTTTGGATTTATAAGTGGAAATGTAAGTTAAGTTAAACAAACGATGTTTAATGGGATATAACTTAAGTGTTGATTGGAATTGATTTTGGTGTCGAAGTAAATAATCAAAATGAATTAAATGAATATGAACTTGAGTTATATAAATAAACTTCAACATGAAATGTGAAATGGATTAGCTATTGAACTAATGAATCCATTGAGTGTAAATGTTAATTCATTGAAGAAACTGAATAAATTGAATGTAAGTCAATTGAAATTAAAGGTGTTGAACTAAATTGAATGGAAATCAAATAATAATGGTTATGTTGAATATGCATTGATTGTTTGATGATTGTTAGTTGATTGAATATAAATTCATTAAGTGTTAATGAAGTTGAATTGATAAAATTTGAAGAAAAGTAAAATGAATTCGAATTGGAAATCCAGTTTAAATGACAGTAGATTTAACCAAAGGGTAAATTGAAATCAAATTTTGGAAATGAACAAAAGTGAATGAAACTGGAATTGAAATTGAATGTTGGAAGCAAATCTGAATTTGTTAGTAGATTAGAATTTGAAATGAATTAGTAATTGAAACTAATTTAAAAATGATATAAGCAGTTATATTAAAATTTTGTAATTGAATTTGCAAATGGTTTGAATATATATAACTAGATATTATGGCTAGTAGGATATACAGGTATAAAGGAATTGGAATTTTGATTTCGAAGATAAATTTGAATGGCTCGACAAAAGGTAAGTATTTGAATTTGAATATGAGATTTTGATGATTTCTTGTCTAGCCGCTTGGCTTTTTCTTTTTCTTTTTGAAATCTGAGAGTCCGTAGGGACGTTTTGTAGTCGTACCGTATTAGCCGCGCAAAGGAGACGCTGGCGAAATTTTCGAAAATTTCGAGTGTTAGAAAAATTTGAGAAAATTTTGAAAGTTTAAAATTTGAATTTAAACTCGAATTTGAATTGAGAAGTTAAACAATGTTGTTTAAAATTTATAATTGAAATTGGAAAATTAGTTGAGTAATAACGAATCTTTACTAGAAAGATTTGTTTTGATGAATTGATAAAACTATTAGATGTTGAAAAATAGTAGACGAGTCAAGGACATTTTTTCCTAACTTGTAATTTCGAGGACGAAATTCTTTTAAGGGGGGAAGTTTGTAACGACCCAGAATTTTTGATAATTAAAATTCGAATATTTAATTGATTTTAAATATTAATAAATGGAATTTAGAAGTCGAATGATTTATTTTTCGAATATCGGGTTTTATTTGATAATTAAATCAATAATTTAATAGTGAAATTCCAGAGATAATTGAAATTTGGATTTAAAATGATTGAAATTGATTTGGGAAATTTTATTTAATCATACTGGAGTTATAGAAAGGTTATAGAACTTTCAGAATCGAATTTGGAGTTAATCTGTGAAAATCGATTATTTTAATATTTAATTATCGACTGAAAAATAGCCAATTTTCGAACAGTCTCAGAATTGAACGAGACCAGTTCCATTGGATCCGTAATAGTTAGTTATTATCGGATTTCAATTTTCGTAGCAATCGGAGTTGTCAATTGACCGTGGCAACTCGAAACGCATCGATATCGTTTTAATTTTAAATCGTCGAGTTAAAAATAGTCATTTTTCAAACGGTCTCGGATTTCGACGAAACCAGTTTCATCGGATCCGTAATGTGATATTATTGTAAGATTTCAAATTTCGTAATTTTTGGAATTACCGATTGTCCGGGGCAAGCCTAAACGCCTCGAAATCGATTTAAATCGGTTTAATTTAAATTGATCGTTTTTCTCCGTATCTCGCACAGACGATCGAATTAGCTTTCGAAACCTGTTCCATTGCGTTCGGAACGTGGGGTAAACCTTACGAACGTCAGCCGGCACGCTCGAATCGGAGTTCGAAAAAAATTTGATGAATAGTAAATCGTGAAATTTTCTATAAAAGGACCTCCCTCTTCACAAATTTCTAAAACCCTAGGTCAGAAGGTGATAGCCGCCACTTTCATTTCGAAGGCCAGAAAACGTCCTCGTTCATCCTCATTTATCTCCTAATCCGCTAATCGAATCGAAAAACTTCCAACTAGAAGATTGTAGAGGCCAGTGAGTTCTAGATATCCAACGGATATGATCGTATTTGGAGCGGCCAATCAGCGGCAATCTGCGTTCAAAGGCACCGGCTTTGGGCACGAAAAATGAGACAAGGGGTTGACCGAGCTCATTGGAATTTGGGCCGGTGGTGGTGCTAGGCTAGGCGCACGCGGCGGTGGTGACGAGATGGGGTCTGGTGGCTCGTAGGGGGTCGCGTGTTCTAGGGTTTAACGGCGGCATGGGTTCTTGTTTCACGTACTGGAAACGAACGGGGGGGAGAAGAACGTGAGCACGGTCGTGATCTCCCTGTTCAAAAACGTGCGGTCCAGATCTGTTTAGTAAAATGTAATTAAAGAAAAAAAAAGAAATTGATTTATTATCTCGTTTTAAATTGTACGATGTTTAAAATATCATATCTTTTTGCTGCGAGGTCGGAATGGAACGAAACAAAATGCGTTGGAATCGTATCGTCGAATACTACGCGATGCAACTGAATTGGAAGCGATCGGGGTCAGTGAAAATTTTGAGTGAAATTAAACGTCCGTTTAATTTCATTCGAAATAAACGCTAGAATCAGAATTAAAATCTCGGTGAGATCTTCTCACTCAAATTTGAATGTGGAATTATTTACAGTATTGATTGATGATTGACTGTTTGAATGTGCTATTAGATATGATAGGATATATCTATATATAGCAGTATATACATATTGGCATATGTATATATTGGATTGATTTATTCCCGCCTCGTATAGCGGATGAGACCCTATTGCGCCGTTAGTAAGCGGATTTATAAAAACCCATATACCGCGATAATTCCGTACTGGAGCGGAATTGGTATTGTGCTGACGTTTTTGGATGCAGGGAAAACAGGTTGGAGGGATCCAACTGGATTCCTCACCCGTAGTTATTTATTTACAGATATTGATGTATATTCTGTTATCATATGATGATATATGATATTGACTGTTGTGATGGACTGATTGGTGTTGTTGCATCATCGTATTCAGTTTTGAAATGTAAAAATAACGACTGTTATTTTAAAAGGATTTTTAAAGTGATTTTTGAAAATATACGTTTTATGGAATTTTTGAATCGAGTTATAAACGTAAAATTTAAAAGTTATAATTTTTAGTGTAATATAACCGAAGTGTTGTTTTTGAAATAAAAGTCGATTTATTTATAAAATGGTTTAAATTGGGATTTTTAGTAACTATAAACGATTTGTATAAAAAGATTTGTAAAATTGATATTTTTGTAAATCGAAATATTGGACTTATAAAACGAATTTTTTATAAGTGTTAAAAAGAAATATAAAAAGGATTTCATAAGTGAATGAAATAAATAGATTTATAACGTGAAGTTATAAAGTAAATAGATATTGTAGAATAAACGATTTATAAGTAATTTACTTATAAATTTGACTTTTGCACTTAGATGGGATATAAATAGAAATTGCTAAATGAAATGATTTCATGAGTTGAAATTGTTATGAAGTATAAATGTGATTTATAAACGTTGTTTATAAATCTGAAATCACTTATTTTGATAAGTAATTTTTGAAGTTAATAAAAGGAGATGTACAAATCGAAGTTGTTATAAAATATAAAAGGTGAAATTTATAAACATTGTTTTATAAATCCAAAACCAATTGAAATTGATGGGTTAAACATAGAAGGTTAAAAAAGGAGATATATCCGCGATTTTGGATAGTGGATAATTATTGAAATAAAAATGGGTAGAAAATATGGAAATGAGGTTAGTGAAGTATATTCACGATTTTGGACAGTGAATATATTGTTAAGTAAAATGGATACTGTTTTGGGAAAGTGATATTGAAAAATGAAGTTAAACATTTTAAAGATGTTTTAAAATGTATTATAAATCGAAAGCAGAGATTTCCGCAGTTCTTGTTGAAATAGACGTTTTCGAGAAATAAGGAAATGATGGACTATAACACTGTTGTTATAGTAAATGGTTTCCGAAAGGAAATGTTTTGATGTAGTATTGGGATTCACATATCTATCTAAATTCCGAATCCCTATACTAGTGATTTTGAGTCGTCGTAACGATGTTTTACGCAACATTCGTTTTGACTCAAATAGATGTGAAATTTATGATTTCCTTAAAGAAGAAATATATACTTAATATTGATTTAAGTATATCGAATATTTTCAAATGTTGAAAATAAATGATTTGTGAATTACTTATTTTTAAATAAGTATGGAAACGCTTTTCCAATATGAAATGAACTGTTTTGAATTTTATCTTTTAAAGATAAAATGAAATGTGAATATTTGAAATTTGTTTTTCAAACGGTTAAGTGTGGAAATTATATATCTAGTAAAGATATTTTTGAAGATAAATAATTTGGAAAATTATTTGGAATCTGATGATGTTGCGCATCTTTATTGATAGTTAAATAACCGACTATCAATAATTACCTTTAGATAGGTATTTGTTGTGAATTGGATGAATTTGAATGCCACACTTATTTTTGAATAAACGCTCACTATTCGGGTTAGCCGGGAAAGGACCATGGGGTCGTATAACCCATTCCGAATATGTGATACGTCGTTATGAATTGCATTTGAAGACCGGTGTTGAAGACCGGATATTTTTGAAAACGGAAGGATTACCGTCGAGTTACTCTACACCGACTGATCTTCGGTTTAGAGGTTTTATCACCCTTAGTGACGGGAAGTCCTGACGTGATTGAAAATTATCCGGAAATGCAAGGGCTTCGTGAGAAGTGCCTTCGGTTCTGTTCGATCCCGGAACAGACTTGTATGGATAGTGTGTCTGACGTTACAATTTGAGATATAAAGCTGATTTCTTTCAAATACATTTCTGTTGGTGGCGGAGAATTTATTCTCTTAGCTTAACACCCTTCTTTGAGACGTACGAGCTCAGAGGTTATGTAGTTGAAATTTATCAGCGATATATCCCAATTTGGTAACGTGGCATACTGAGTGTTGCTGTGAAATGATCAGTGTTTGATCATTTGTGATATGATCATTTGTTTGATCTTATATCTTTGTGATCATAGGTTGATCATTTTGTTTGACCCGAAGCAGGGCTTTTTGAGAAAGCGTAGCTTTGTGGACGAGACTTCGTCGAGCCTCACACCCCGGAAATGGTCGAAACAGGAAGGATGCAGCAAGGTTCTAGGGAGTAGCGCCCCTTAGTGTATGTCATTCCTTCTGGATAAAGGTGGTATCATGGTATGGAGCCCAGATACTTAACCTCTGTGGTTACTGCATTATTTTTTCTATGTGGTTTGTTGGAAATCGGGGATCCTCGGGAAGATCGGTGACGATCGGGGGATGGCATACGCGTGTCAGTAGTTACCTATTTTTGCAGAGGTAACCCGGCCTTGTGTTGGCAGAGATCTAACCGTAATGTTAGGTTATTTCTCGGGTCGTCTATTCCAGGGACGTACCCATCGTGGATAGGAAGTTCCTTAGCCTGACCATTTGTTGGAAATCCAAAGAAACAATACGTGACTTGTACGGTTTTAGTTGTAGAACCTGCCATTTAATATGGCAGCTATAGCAAGCATACTATAATGGTACCTATGCTGGCTAAGATTTATATTCTA
The DNA here is from genome assembly GCA_030737815.1 of Allium fistulosum. Taxonomy (NCBI): domain Eukaryota; kingdom Viridiplantae; phylum Streptophyta; class Magnoliopsida; order Asparagales; family Amaryllidaceae; genus Allium; species Allium fistulosum. The sequence goes on along the minus strand of CM060908.1, from coordinate 615,902,002 downwards.
CTTTCGAAATGTTTTCTACACTATGCACTAATAATAATATCAAAAAGAATTTGATTTTTTCATAGTAAGCATCTTTGACTATCATAAGAAGAAATCTCCTCCAAGTCTGCGTTTGCATTGTGTGTGTGGCGGGAGGTCTTATGGTAGTTTCATTTTCCAAAAGCATTGCGAAATTGACTTTAAAATTTTTCTGTTGTCTATTTTAAAGATAAATAACTGTTTTACGATCTCACACCAGTCACCATGACTGACTCGGAGTTTATTGTTCCCTTCTAAACTCTGGGTGCCCACAAATTTCCACACGGGCAGTCTAGAGTTAGATTTTCAGGATATTCTGGATATTCTGGAGTTTGGAAGCAAGCTGGATGGCGAGACGTAGTATTTGTATCTGATATTATTTTATTCCGCTGTGTATTCTGTATGAGGACGAGTTTATATAACTGTCCATTGTTGTATATTGACTCTGATGATTGATGTATGTATAAACTGATATAGTTCTTTGTTTTAAAGATTATTCATTTATCTATTATATATTGTTCCGCTGCGATATGTGAGATTCTGATATTGTTTTCTGTTCTGCTCTTGTTCTGTCGTTGTTTTTCTTTCTTTTTCTTCTACCTTTTTCTTCTTTCTTAAAACCATAACTTTTCGGGTTTCCGGCATTCGATGGCTCAGCAGTCGATAAAGTGAGTATCGATGTTGAATTTTCGAAAGTCGAAAAATTTCGGGATGTTACAGTAGTTGTAAAAAATTATTCAACAACTGCCGAAGAGAGTTGTAAAAAAATATAGTTCTATTACAACTCTGAATAACACGACGGGCGGGTGTCAGTTGTAATAGACCTATTACAACTGTTTTTGGCAGTTGTTAAAAGTTGTTTTTGTTGTAGTGAAAGATTTCAACTCGTATGAATGAATCAGATTTCCAAATTGAAAACTGTTGTTTTAAAAGAATAAAAGCTTTCAGATAAGAAATGAAATTCCAGTTTAATTAAAGGAATTTCAAGATTGAATTGAAAAATGTTTTTTCCAAGTTATGAATGAATTTTTTTTGAAAAGCTATGAATTGAATCTGTTTATTTTTAATAGATTTAAAATAATGATTTGTTTAAACCATTCGAAATGAAATTGTTTTGAAAGCTATAAGTTAAATCTTTGATTTAAAGATTTAACGAGTTAAATTTGAAATCGAAATTGATTTGGAAAATCTGTGAATGAATCTTTTATTTAAAAGATTAAAAATGTGGAAATTGTTTAAACCATTGAAGGGTTGTTAAAATGAATCTTTTTGTTTAAAGATTTGAAAATGGTAATTTGTTTAAACCATTTGAAAGAAAGTTTGGGTTTAAGTTGTGACTTAATTGAAATCCCAATATCCATATATTTTTGAATATTACGCTCACTATTCGGTTCAGCCGGGAGAGGACCTTTGTGTCATATAACCCATTCCGAACAATGATACGTCGTATATGGATGGCATTTGAAGACCGGTGTTGAAGACCGGATATTTTTCGAAAATGAAAGGACAACCTGTCGAATGTCTCTGCACTGAGTTGCTCCGGTATAGAGATTTATATCACTCTTTTTGTGATGGGAAGTCCGGACGTGATTGGAAATTATCCGGAATTGCAAGGGCTTCGTGAGAAGTGCCTTCGGTTCTGTTCGAACCTGGAACAGACTTGTACGGATTGTATGTCTGACATTACACTTTGAGATATAAAGCCGATTTCTTTCAAATACATTTTTGTTTGGTGGCGGAGAATTTATTCTCTTAGCTTAACACCCTTCTCTGAGACGTACGAGCTCAAAGGTTATGTAGTTGAAGGTTATCAGCGATATACTCCCAATTTGGTCATGTGACATGCTGAGTGTTGCTGTGTGATGATCAGTGTTTGATCATTTGTGATATGATCATTTGTTTGATCATTTATCTTTGTGATCATAGGTTGATCATCTGTTGACCCAAAGTGTGGCTTTTTGAAAAAGCGTAGCTTTGTGGACGAGACTTCGTCGAACCTCACGACCCGGTAATGGTCGAAACAGGAATCGTGGCAGCAAGGTTATTAGGGGATAGCGACCCCTTAGTGTATGTCATTTCCTTCTGGATTATGAGTGGTATCATGGTATGGAGCCCAGATAATTACTTTGTGGATGCTGCGAATCTATTACTTTGTGATTGCTTTGTGGTTGTTGGAATCGAGGTACCTCGGATAAAGGTCGCTAACGACCGGGAGGTGACATACTCGTGTCGATTGTTACCTACAAAGGTGTCATCACCTTGGTGTTCAGCAGACTTCTCCTTTTCAACTTCCATATCAATTGATTTTTCAGAAACTCGAGGATTCTCTTCCTCCTCAATAATTGGGGCAAGTGCCGACTTGCTGACTGACCCTACAACATCGGTGGATGCGGAACATTTTATCAAAGCAGCCTCTACGACGGGTGCTTCTGATGCAATTTCTTCTACATAAGCTGGGGCATTCAAGGCCTCCGCTCGGGAACCCGAAGCAGCTAACGTTTCCGCATCAGAACTGGAGATTTCATGAATTTGAGTCGATCTAGAAGGATGTAAAAGACCAAGCTGGTGCAGATATTCATCTTTCAGCAAGAATTTGGCACTCCTCTCTTCAACATCAACGGCACTCAAAGTATCTAAAATCGACTTGTGACTGGTATCTCGAAGTGGAGGAGGAAGTGCTGCAAAAAGAAAGAATGGAGTTAAACGTTTGACAGTTCGAATTCTGAAAAGTCTCAAAAACAAATCGGAAAGAGGCAATCTTACTTCTGACTCTCCAGATGGCATAAAATCCCGGAGGACAGCGGACGTAAAAGAATTGAGTCAAGAATCCATGGGCGCTTTCGGGCAAGTCCAGAATTAGTTTACGGTTCCTCGCACTCCTCACAAGTGTGATAGAGGGATGGTCTTTGTTCTTTGCAAATGTGCACGAGAAGCGAATTTCTGCAAAAGTGGGAAAACGGTCCAACGTTCTCCTGAAAAGCACACACAGTCCCAGCAGGATGGAGTATCCATTAGGGTGTAGTTGAAAAGGAGAGATGGATAGCCGAAGGAGAAGTTCTCGAAGACAGTCATTAAATGGGGGAATAGCTCCACTCGAACACATTTGACGGTTAACTGCGACAAAGCCACGGGGCGGCCTATCAGCAGTGTCATTTATTCCAGGGAACAAAGCGTCAGCTTCGGCAATGCCAAATTGGATGCATAATTGACAGAAAACTTTATGACTCAGAGTGGTGGGAGTCCTTTCCGGAGGATCGTTTAATGGAGTAGCAATTGGAAAAGCTTCTCCAGCTGTTTCCAAGTCTTCCTGTTGAGATTCCATTCTACACAAGGAACTGGACGATCAAATATTAAGGTGAACGTTTCCTAAAAAAGAGTGAAGTGTTGTGCAAAACTAATGCAATAACAAGCAAATGTAAATGAAACTAAATTAATTGATACTTGTCGATTATAAAGTTTCAGGGCTTGATATCTTAAGTCCAAGAACAGTGTTGTGTTGATGCAAATAAATCAGCTTTAGTTGATCATTTCAATTTTGCTTTAATACTTCACTTAGATTTGTTAGTTCACAGCATTTCATTCACGAAGTTTATTTAAGTTTGATATTCTTTGTCAACTAATCTGTCGTTTGATGTGGGCAATCAATGGCAGTATATTCATCCCATTTTTCTGTGAATGTTGCTTCTAAACAGGTTATCAGCATTAAAGTTAAGGCAATCTGAAATGAAGTACAAAGTCCAAAACAATTCAAATTCAAAATATCAGTCAAATTCTGCTCAAAGTTCTAAGTGTTAGGTCGCTCACGACCTAACACAGGTTGCAGCGTTCTTATGTCATGTTGTTCAGATTAAAAGTTCAGGACCATGAAAAATTGTTTAAGTGTTAGGTCGTTCAGCGACCTATTATGGGTCAAGATTTCTGTAGGTCGCACGTTGCAACTGAATGGATTAAGATGAGGCAGTTTTCTCTAAGTCCTAGGTCGTGCACAACTGTTCTTAGGTCGAAGACTCTCTAGGTCGCAAATGCTGTCAGATCGCAAGGGCTTAAGTCGCTAAGCATTTCCACGCAACCTAACTCTTAGGTCGTTCAAATCTGGTAGGTTGTTGACTTCCTCTCCAAGCAACATCATATTGGATCCGATAACCCAATACCGCCAATTCAGAAGAATTCATCTTCCCCTTCATTCTACCTCAACATACCACCAAATAACTAGCAAATCGATTGCAAACCCCGCAGATCCATAGTAAAAGCTTTCGTATGATCGCAAATCACCACAACACGTCAAATGACAAACAAAAGTCATTTGAAACCACCGTTCAGAAAGCATGATGCATGAGATTAGGCTTAGGACAAGTAACAACGATTCGTGATCAAGTAGTGATTATGGATGAATAAAGGTTGATCCACTTACGGATTATGATTGGCAAGGAAGAATCGTCAACTGAATGGGTCGAATTTGTCTTTGGAAGCTCGAAAAATCGTTAATGGCGATGGAGGCTCAAAACAGTAGGGCGAGGAAGGAGGTGCGACCTAACCAATTTATATGAAACTGAGAATGGGAGGCGAACAGGCGTGCGAGTTCTAGGTCGTTCGCGACTTAGCAAGATTGAGTCGAGGCATATAACCTATGGCACAGTCATATACCTCGAGGGGCAAATGTTAATTCCTTTATCTCAGCGACCTAAAACTCTGCGACCTAAGAGAAGTTCGCGACCTAACAAACTCTGCGACCTAAGAGAAGTTAGCGACCTAAGGAATTCTGTGACCTAAGGAACCTTGCGACCTAAGGACCTAACGAACCTTGCGACATAAGGACCTAAGGAACCTTGCGACCTAAGGACCTAAGGAAGCTTGCGACCTAAGAACTTAAGAGAAGCTTGCGACCTAAGAACTTAAGAGAAGCTTGCGACCTAACTACAGGAAGAGCTTGCGACCTAAGGGACTCAACGACCTAAGGTAGCTAGCGACCTAAGGGACTTAACGACCTAAGGTAGTTAGCGACCTAAGCGACTTGACGACCTAAGATAGTTAGCGACCTAACAAATTGCGCGACCTAACTATTAAAGCAACTCAGCGACCTACAACCTAGAGCTCCCACAGCTATTCCTTAACTCGCATGCGACCTACCACTTGTTCAAATGAAGCCAAGTGCAACTTCATCAGCTAAATTCTTAAGTCGCAAGGAGACTGCGACCTAGCTTAGGTCGCTCGCGACCTACGACTTAACTAAGGTCGTACGCGACCTAAGACTTAGGCGAATATTCAGCTCAGAAATCAGCTCCTATAAATAGGGCTCGAACTCCAACGAGGAAAGGACTTTTGGCAAATCATTTCTAAAGCGCCGTTACTCTGTCGAACTCTCCACTCATTCAGTAATCAAGGATCCTTCAAGCATTCGCGACACTACAACAAGCTTCGAGAGAAATTCCTTACATCCAACATGGATTCAACGAGTTTCATCGTCGAAGATTGAGCTAGTAGTCAAGATTGTTTCTTGTGATCGAATTGTACTGTATTCATAAGAGATTTGTATCGATTTGTAACCGGATTCAATAATAAAGAGATTCAAAGTGGATGTAGGCTAAATCTCAAGCCGAACCACTATAAATTGCTGTCTTTTACTGCATTTCTGCTATTTTCCTGCTTGATTTCTGTTCCCGTCACACGGGTGGTGCTTTCACGATTCTACTACACACACCGGGTGTTAGCGTTCACTTTTCAGCGTTAACACCTTAAATCTTTCTCTCTCAATCTAGACAAAACTAGATGCAAATGGTATTTATGCTCTTCTACTGTCTTGGAATAAACCAAAATATCATCAATAAAAATTAGCACAAACTTGTCTAAATAATCTCTGAATATTCTATTCATTAAATCTACAAAATATGAAGAAGCGTTTGTTAGCCCAAATGGCATAACTAGAAACTCATACAACCCATATCTAGTGTTAAATGCAGTATACTTAACACTTGAGTCCTCAACCTTCATCTGATGGAACCCAAATGCTAAGTCTAGCCTAGAAAATATTTTAGCTCCACTGAGTTGATCAAAGAGATCATCAATTCTAGGCAATGGGTATTTGTTTTTGATGGTAACCTTATTTAACTCCGTATAATATATGCACATTCTCAAAGTACCATCATGTTTTCTTACAAACACTACCGGAGCACCCCAGCATGAATTACTTGGTCTTATAAAACCCTTATCCTCTAATTCCTCTAACTGTTTCTTTAATTCTTTTAGTTCATTTGGCCCCATTCTAGTTGTCTTTTTAATCACTGGGGTTGCTTCTGGAACTAAATGAATTTGGAATTCCACTGGTCTATGGTTTGGAACACCCTTAACCTCCCCAAACACATCCAAGTATTCATTGACTATGGTAATTTCTTCAATAGTAAGTTCACTGAAATCTTTTTCCAAGCCAATTAAATGATACAATTTTCTTTCCTTAGCTACTTCACACAAAATTGTGACTCTCTGGCCTCTAAGATTTTGCAATGATATGGTGGATGATTCTAGGTTAATTATGGCTTTAAATTGCCTTAACCAGTCTACCCCTAATATAACACCTATATTTGGGTAGTTTAAAACATATAAATTGGAAATGAAGATGTTTCCACCTATGTTTAATTCCACATCCACACAAATCATATCTTGAACACTAGAACTCCCCAGTGGACTTTGTATATGCAATGGGGTTTCAACCAATATGCAATTCAATTTTAGCATTTTAACTAGTTCATAAGAAATCAAAGAGTGAGTTGCCCCAGTGTCATATACTACTGCTATGGGTATGGTAGAAATAAGTAATGTACCTTCCACTTGGCTATGATTTTCAGCATTACTTTCCACTGTAGATTTGCTTTTGCCCTCCAAATTTGCTAACTTCCCTTGCTGCTTGTACTCAGGACAGTTCCTCTTCATATTACCTTCTTTCCCACATAGGTGCACTTAAAAGCTCCTCCTTTCAATTCTGGACATCTTGGTTTGATTTGTCCTTCCTTTCCACAATGATGGCAGACCTATATCTTCTTAGCATCATTAGCCTTGGTGTCATTGGCCTTCTTGTTGTTTGTCTCCTCCTTCTTTTTATCATAAGGGTGATACCTTCCCTTATTCTTCTTGTTATTTTAGTTCTTAAAATTCCTGTACTTCTCGCTTTCCTTGTCATGATGTTCCAACTTCAATGCCAGATCTATTACTTGATCAAAAGTCCTATCTGCATATGGTAGCATGGCTCTGCTAAGTCCTTGGTTCAAACCTCTAATGTACCTATCATTTTTGGATGTTTCATCTGCCACTAGCATTGCTCCATATTTGGATAATCCCTCAAACTTTTGAGTATACCCAGTGACATTCAAAGTTCCTTGCCTGAGTCTAATAAATTCTTCAAGTAATGTGGTCTTAGCTGATGTTGGTACAAATCTTGCCTCCAACATCTCTTTGAATTGATTCCAAGTGATTTCATTCTCATTTCTCCCTGTAATGATTACTTCCCACCAGCTTAAAGCGACTCCTTTCAGCTGTCTTGAAACCACTTGTCTCTTCCTCCGATCATCAAGCTGGACACTACGCCATAGATTGCATACTGCAACACCAAAGAAGTGATGCAGGAAGTGCCAAAAAATGTTGCTGTAGGCTAAAAAAGGGCAAAGGCAACACTTTCTCGGTGTTGCATTTTGCCGCGTTGCCGCAGACCTCAAAGGCAACATTTTGACTATCTAAGGCAACATAAGAAATATTGTTGCAATAGAACCCTATTTGGGTTTATAGCAACATCCATAGGTGTCTGTACCAACATTCCAAAATGTTGCTATAGATATTAACTTTCTGAATTTGTGGGGCCCACAATGTAGAGCATATTTGATTTTTTTAATAGAAATAAATTTTTATTTAATAAAATGCTACCACACAGAATTTGATATTCAAACAGTAATTTATTTAAATAAATATTTTATTTCAACATTTAAAATAGTACAAATTCCTGACTCCAATATTTTACAATTCAATGATATATAACACTGATATTCACATATACAGATATTCCTCACTACATCACTCAGTTCACTAATTACATATGCAGTTTCAATTTATACAGACACCGACACCGACAAACATATGACGAGCTGAGTGCCGAGCCGAAGGCGAGCCGAGTGCCGAGCCGAAGGCGAGCCGAGAAGGGGGTCCGGGCGCAGCGCCGGCGGGGGCCGGGGCACCGCAGTCCCGGCGGGGGTCCGGGGCACCGCCCGATTCATCCGATTTCGGAAGATCGAGCCTTCTTTGAAACGACGTAAAATGATGCACAAATGAAGACTGAACTTAGCAAACCCCATCCTCAGCAACTTCATCACCCATCGGAACTACTGCCCATCTACCACTTACCTGAAACACAATTGCCTGATACACTGACCATCTACCAAACACTGACCACACTCCCAACCTCTTTCACAAAACACCCACTCACTGCCTCATCAAATTACATCATCAACACATAGGCAGCCTATCAAGCAAAAAAAGTGAATGCATCAGGCATGCACAAGAGAAACATAGGCAGTAATATGATATACAAAGGACTTGGAGCAGTTCATGTTAAAGAACAAATATATAAGGTTAGCATGACTTGGAGCACCAGTTCATGTTAACAAACATTATTCAAAATATTCCAAAAGTTTTTCAACTTCACCTCAATCCGATCGCTGTGTTCGTGTAACGAAAGTCTTACATCAACCTTAGGAATCGCTTCCAGATTCAAGACATCAGGCTATCAACTACGGCAAGCATTGAACTACACAATCGATTTCAGCATCAGCAGCAAGAGATCATCATCACGACAGTGCTCAACACATCAGCAATCACCAATAAGACCAAAATCTGGACAGTGGGCAATTTGCACACAACCTTCTCCACGTTTAAGACCAACACCATTGCAATCCAAAGTTTGGCAAACCATTATCTGAACACCAACACTTTCAAGTTCAACCCTAAGTGTCAAAGAACCACAAACATCATCAATAGAGCCGCAGTCAGAGCACGAACACTGACAAAAACGAAAGCTGAGGAAACGTCTTCAATTCAAGCGAAGTCAGAGGCAAAAACTTCATTGCGATTTAAGCGACTCCATCAGAACAACGAGGCATCGCGTTTCTTCAAGGCGGCTGCATCGAACAACGACGAACTTCTGCTTAGATCCAGATCCAACAGCGAGCAAAGATCAACAGCGAATTTAGATCTGACCTAGCATTGAAGGCAGCTTCTAGTTACAGTGCCTTTTTTATTTTGTTAGCAACAGCGAATTGGAAGTATGAATTTGCTGGATTTCGTGAATTTGCTGGATTTCGTGAATTTGTTTTTTGATTTGGGGATTTCGTGAATTTGCTGGAAGTATGAATTTGGGGATTTCGTGAATATGGTAAACTGAAAGGGGATCTACACTAACATAAGCGGGAAAACGAAAATTTGGTAAAAAGTGCAGCGGTGATCCATTTTAACAGTCGGATTAAATGTAGACCGTTGGATCGTATTCACGCGGATTGCTAATTTTATTAATTTTTTAATTTGTATACATCTATAGCTACTGCAACATCTTGTTGATACCTATGCTAACAACTTGAAGCGAGTGTTGTAATAGACAAAAATCAGCATACCTATCGTTACATTATAGCTAGCAACACCATGTAATTTCGTTGCAGTAGGCCATCTATGGCGTAGTGTGGATGTCATTGAAAATCCTTTCCAGTGTTCTCAACCATGCTTGAATTTCCATCACATTCTCAGTCCCTTAAAAACTTTTACCTCCCAAGTTTGTATAAGCCTTTAATAGTTTTGAAAGTTTCTCATGTAGATTCTCGGTCCTATGCCCAATTCCATCTCTTAAAACCCTTACAAACTCTTGCATATCAAGCATTTATGGTGCACTTGTTCCTGCATGATGTGATCCCCTTCCTACCATGGTTTGCTAACCAAATTATGGGCAAATAGTATTAGTGTACCATGAGTATTTTCTATGGTTAATATTTTTCTATCTAAATTATTTCATCCAAAACAAACAGATATAATACATTTCTATAGTATTCAACAATCAATGCAACCATTTGCTCTGATACCAACTGAAATGACCCTCTATGTTTTACCTATATTTTCTAGGATTCTTTTTTTGAGAGATATATATATTTTTATCATATATATATATATATATTTCGAAAGACTAGAGTCATTTTCCTTTTATCAAATAAATAATTTATCCAGGATCAAAATTACCACTAATATAGATATATCAGTATGTTAAAAAAGATAAGCATGTACATATGATGATGTATATGTTCCTCTTGTTTAAAATCAGAGTATATCATTTTTTTTCTTTTTTTTACCAGAGCTTGTTTTGTTTGATTTGGGTTTGAATCTATCTAGGCATAGTTAATTTCCATATGCTTTTGATATTAATAATATATGAGTGGATCCTGTTCATATTCATTTATGCTGGATTTGATCACGCTAACCATGATTTTTCTGTTAATTTTATCTTGGCAGATAATCTCAGAATACTTGAGATTATATTTTTTTTCATAATTTGAATATTTACAATTTATTTAAGGCCAGAAAATGATATTTGCATCTATCATTTTCTGTTCATAGTTTCCTTTGATCCTCTCCTGTTCTTGACTCAATTATTATGACACACCATGGGTTGTTCATTTCATTAGGTTTTAAAGTGAACCAGGTTTTAAATTCAAAATGATTCCTGGATAGGTGATACTAACCAGTTAAAATGCATATTTGGCATTAGTATTTGAAAAAGTATTTTGGGTGAAATACTGGCTAGAGTAACAAAGGATTTTGAAATGCATTTTTACTTTCAAATTGTAGACTAACTTGATCAACCAAGACCCCACTCTTTTGAGGCTGGCTGAACCAGGTGGCTGTGTCAACCAGAAATACTTTAATCCATGTTAATTTAAAATGCTTTTCACTTGCAAAATACTTGAAGCCTTTTTAAGGTATATGTATACTTCACAAAACAATATCATAACTGAACTTGAATTCTTTCACAGGATATATCAAAGAAAAGTGACTAAATACCAAAAGATTATTCCAAATTAAAACCAGATTTTTCTTCAAAACTATTGGTTTTGAATGACCAAAACATAACTAATACATATAAATTCTTATATGACTAATACTCAATACAATTGTATTATAATTTTCTGGATTTTCACATGTAACTTTTAAGCTTATTTTCCTTGTTTCAACTCAGATGATCTTTAAATTTTCATACCTTAATACATAGCAAAGTTCAACAGAAAACAACTAGTTCAATCAAACATAGGAAGTTCATTACATATCAGCAGATTTAAAACACACTTCTCATGAATACATGCAAATAAAATCATCATAAGCTCTTATTAAAACCAACAAGCATGTTCATTCATTTTTCAACAGCCATAATCTTCCTTCCTACTTAATTCCTACATTTCCTGAAAGAGCATTAGTGGCTGCCTCAATTTAAAAATGAGACACTACCATATGCCATGAGCAAACAAGGGTCAGATCTATGATCTGGTATGAGCAACTTCAAAAATATTCATAACACTAAGCAAATTGATGATAAGCATGAGTAGTGTCTTGATGCATATACAATTCTTTTAATTACTGTGTTTCTATGTTACAGATAATTTTATATAAGTATATTTTCCTTCAACAATCAACCATGGGCACATAAATAAATGGCAGGTTCTACAACTAAAACCGTGCAATGTTCGTATTGGAAATTAGATTTCCAACAAATGGTCAGGCTAAGGAACTTCGGACTGTCAATGGGTACGCCTCTAGCAGGACGTCCCAAGAACTAACTAGCTCTCTGCAAACACAAGGCCAGGTTACCTCTATAACTAGGCAACTACTACACGAATATGCCACCTACCGGTCCTTTGGACCTTTATCTGAGGGCCCTCGATCACAAAGCAACAATCACACAGTAAATGAGATTGGAGCAACCACATAGGTTAAATATCATAGCTCCATATCTGATACCACCCTTTTCCAGAAAGAAATGACATACCCTAAAAGGCGCGACCCTCATAACCTTGCCGCATCATTCCTGTTTCGACCATTTCCGGTTTTTGAGGTCCGAAGAGGTCTCGTCCACAAAGCTACACTTTTCACAAAACCATGCTTCGATTAACAAATGATAAAAAATGATCAACACACAGAAGCATTCAGCATGTCACATTACCAAATTGGGAATATATCACAGATAATCTTTAACTACATAATCTATGAGCTCGTACGTCTCAGAGAAGGGTGTTAAGCTAAGAGAATAAAATCTCCACCACCAACGGAAATGTATTTGAAAGAAAATATGCTTTATATCTCAAAGTGTAATGTCAAACATGTAACCATACAAGTCTGTTCGGGTTCGAACAGAACCGAAGGCACTTCCGAAGAAGCTCTTGCAATTCGGGTATTCACAATCCTGATCGAATTTCCCATCACAAAGGTAATCTCTATACCGGAGCAACCCGATGCAGAGACAATCGATAGGTCATCCTATCGTTCTCACAAATACCCGGTCTTCTCCACCGGTCTTCAATGTAATCCATATCGTCGTATCACTGATTCGGAATGGGTTATATGACACAAAGGTCCTCTCCCGGCTAATCCGAATAGTGAGCACAATATTTTAAAACATATGGATATTGCGATTTCCATTAAGTCACAACTTATTACCCAAACTTTTTCTTTCAAATGGTTTAACAAATTACCATTTCAAATCTTTAACCAAAAAGATTTACTTCACAAAGTTTACCCAGTTTGACAAAGATTCATTCGCAAATTCCCAAGTCAATTTCCATTTCAATTGAATTGACTCATTAAATCTTCAAATCAAGATTTAACTTATAGCTTTCAAAACTATTCACATTTTAAGTCTTTTATAATATAAAAGATACACCATTTGAAATACTCTTTTATTTCAAAACAAGATTTAATCATCGTCACAAAGGTTAATTCCTAGTTTTTTCCAAACTATTTACAAATTTCATTTCAACTTGAAATGTTTTGATACAAATTGGAAATCTTTCCAATTTATGAAAGCTATTATTATTTGAAACAATTAGTTACAATTTGGGAAAAACTGATTACAATTACATAGGTTAAAGCCATCCAAGTATAAATTTGGATTTAAATTTAAATTTCCAAAGCCATATTTTAAACGGTTAAAAATCCATGTAAACACCTTTTACACTTGTAAAATGCTTTAGACCAAAATTCCCAAATCATTGAATTCAATTTCCAATATTGAATTCAAATTTAAATCAAATTATTCAAATTTCAATTTTTATTAAGTTATTTAAAATAACTCTTATTTTTGAAACTCATTATCAAAAATTTCAATTCCAATTCCAAAACTATTTTGGATTCAAAAATTCAATCCTTAAATTGGATAAAAAATCTATGACTTAACTGATTCAATGTGAAATCCACATTTGTGTGTGTATTGTGTAGTCCAAGGGTTTAACACAATAGTGCAACAACATCCAATCATCACAGATCAAAATACAACAATATATTTGATAAGCGGTATAAAGTATAACACTTATCTTTCATTCGCAGATCATAGATATATATATCACAGATAAAAAAATTACAAATCACAACACAAAGCAGGATAAATCACAAAATATCACATATCGGGGATATCAACAATTCAACCATTCAATAAAATTCAAACATCCATAGATAGGATCAATTTAATCATCTGAATAATTTAAATCAAATAATTTCTATAAATAAATTTTACTAATTATGGTAAATTAATAATCAATTAATTTCAAAAACATTTAATAAATTTTCCTTGAAATAATCATTAATTAACCCTTAATTAATAATTAATACTTAATTAATTATCCTTAATTAATTAACAAAACTGATAAAATCTCCTAATAAATTTCCGAAGTTATTTCCTTTTTAAAATAAATTTTTTTATCTCTTCAAATCTATTTAAAAATCCAAATTTTAAATAAATTCTTCAACTTATAAATAATATTATTCAAAATCCCTTTATAAAAAATCTTTTCCCATATTTTGGAATTTTTAATAAAACCTCAAAAATAAAACTTTATCTTTTAAAAATTTATTTTTATTTATCCAATTCTCAAAAATAATTTTTCACAATAAATTTTCAACTTGAATTTTAAAAATCCAATTTTATTTATTTCTGGTATCCAACGATACCAAAAATATATTCTGCTAAATTATAGTCGTCAACAATTCCAATCACTAATATAATCACACGAAGATTATAAATAATCAACACACAACATATGAAACAAATTCCAATATTTGAGGAATCCAGTTGGATCCCTCCAACCTGTTTCCCTGCATCCACAGATGTTAGCACAATACCAATTCCACTTCAAAGTGGAATATTGCGGTATATGGGATTTATAAAATATTATCCGCTATTATGCGGCGCAATAGGGTCTCATCCGCTATATAATGCGGGAAATCAACTCCAAATACATATATAATACCAATTCCACTTCAAGGTGGAATATCGCGGTATATGGGATTTAATATAATAACCTCCGCTTAATATGCGGCGTATAGGGTCTATTTCAATACAATAGATAACAACCATCATCCAATCACACAATCAAGCAATTTTAAATTTAACTATTTTAAATTTAAATCGAAACACAATTCGATTGAGTTAGGAGTTCTCACCTTGAGTTTCCGATAACAGTTGTAGTGGTTTATTTCGAATAAAATTAAACGCACGTGTAATTTTACCCGAAATTCATACTAGCTCCAATTGACTCCAAACAAGCTCCATTGCGTAGTGCTCGTCAAAACGGACCCAACGCAAGTCGTTTGGTAATTTTTCGACCTCGTATGAACAAGTTATGATGTTACAAAGATTTCACGAATTAAAATATAATTAATTTACAACTTTATTTTTTTAATTTAAACCCCAACCATCCTCGGCCGTTGATCCTTCTTGATGAAATCTGGGCCGTGCGCTCTTCTTCTTCCCCCTAGTATTTTCGTACGCAAGCAAACCCAATCGGTCGCCGCGAAACCCTAGTCGACGCGCCTCAATTACTCGACTTCACGTCGACCAGGAACCGCCATTTGAACGCCCCAGCCAAGCCCTACCACCGCCATGAATATGAACGAGCTCGGTCAAGCCCTAACGTCGAAAATCGTCTACGAAGTTCGGCCGTTCGAACTTGATTTGCCACTGATTCGCTGCTCCAAATTCGATCGTACCCGTTAGACAGAGAGATATCGATGCTCTCTACGTTTTCCTAGTTGGGAGTTTTTGGTATAGGATGACGGATTGGAAGGAAAACGAGGAAGAAGGAGGAGAATTTCTGGCCATTAAAGTAGTTAGGGCCAGCTAAAGCTTGAAACCCTAGATTTGTTTGCAATTGGAAAATGTGAGGTCCTTATATAGAAAATTGACGAAACACTATTCACTCGAAATTTTCGAACTTCAAACGAAGCATGCCGACTTACGTTCATAATGTTTTACCCACGTTCCGAACACAATGGAACATGTTTTGGAGGCTAATTCGGTCATATGTGCGAGTTACAGAAATAAACGATCAAATTTAAATTAAATCGATTAAAACGATTTTGATGCGTTTTGGCTTGCCACGGAGAAACAGTAAATCTGATTCACACGAAATTTGAAACCATATAATAATTTAACATTACGGATCCGATGAAACTTGTTTCGTCGAAATTCGAAACTGTTTGAAAAATGACTATTTTTACTCGTCAATTAAATATTAAAATATTCAATTTTCTCAAATTAACTTCTAAATCAATCTTAAAAGTTCTATAACATCGTTCTAACTCCAATACGATTTAATATAACTTTATAAATCATTTTTATACACATTTAACCCAGATTTCAATTATTTCTGGAATTTCAAATATTAAATTGTCAATTTAATTATCCAATTAAATCTAGATATTCGAAATTTAATTTATTCTGCTTATAAAAAATCTTACTTGTTAATATTTAAAATTAATTAAATATCCGAATTTCAAATGACATAAATTCTGGGTCGTTACAATTTTCCCCTTAAAAAGAATTTCGTCCTCGAAATTGCCAAGTAAGAAAAATGCCCCAAATTCATTAACTTTTCAAAAATCCACTTAGTGAAAATTTTATATTCACCTTTTCCAAAAAAAATTTTTACTTCAACCAAAACAATGGTTTCCATTTTCTAGTTCAATTCCTACGTTTCTATTACAATTTAGAAATCAACCTTTTGTTAAAAAAATTCAAATTTTTCTAAATTTTACTAACTCCCAAAATTTTCGAAAATTTTTGGCAGAGTTTCCTTTGTACGGAGGAGCTTTTGCAAAATCACAATAGATATAAATATGTATACATCGACCCACACGGTCGGAAAAGCAGAAAAATAGTTCATATTTCCTATTTTTATTGCGTAGGCGTACCTTTTTATCATTTTTAAGCAAAGCAGTTTATTATTAAGCATTTTGCACAACAAAATCCCGCTAACGGTAGCCCCGGTACTTGTACTTACTCAATTTAATCACGTAAGTGACATATATATAAAGTTATTAACATTTTACTCTTTTAAACAACTACAACATATGCATATTGAAAGAAATGCATACAAAACAAGGATTATAAGCAACTTATATAAATTCGACATTACTTGTAATTGTTTACAACCAATTCATATACAACGACATTCATTTCTTCATTTTCAATTAGTTTACATTCACTAATTTACATTTATATTTGTTCACTTTCAATTCAAATTCCATTACATAGTTTTCAATTTTTTTTTATCAATTCAATTCCATATGAATTTATATAAAAATCAACTAACAACCATCAAATAATCAATCATAACCAACATAACCAAATTCATTCAATTTACTTTACTTCACATTCAATTTGGTTCAACACTTTTAACTTTCAATTGATTTAATATTGAATTGGCTTTCATTCAACTTCCAATTATATTAGCTTCTAATGAATTAACACTTATTCATTATTTCATATCAATTTATTTACATTCAATTCATTCATTGATTCAATTGCTAATTCATTTTACAAATAAAGTTGAATTTCATTTATATAACTCAAGTTCACATCCATTTAATTCACTTTATTCATTTACTTCGATACCAAAATCAAATTCATTCAACATCACTTAAGTTATATTTCATCACAACATCATTTGTTTAACTCAACTTAAATTTCCACTTATCATTCCAATTTAGATTCCAATTCTAAAGTAAATTCTATTTAACTTGTACCAAAGTCAAATTTCATCTTTTATTCAAATTCATATCTCGTTTTGCTTAACAAAATTGTTTAACCATTTTAATAATTGGTTTTACTTACCTTTTCTCACTTCACAAGTTATGCAACTTATTATTTATCTTCAAAATCATATTAGATAATCACTTATCTAATTCAATTCAATTTATTTAACCTTTTATTTATTTGAACTACCAACTTCTTTAACTTTACCAAAGTTAAAATCTTTATTTCATATTATAAGTCTAAAACTCGTTTCACTTATATTCATCAAATTCAACCTGGATTTTAATTTCAAATTTGTTTATCACAACAAAACTTCAATTTTCCAATTTATTATTGGTAGCAAATCAATCACACAGAAACTCGAAAATGATACCGATGATGCTGTAGTCATCACCTGTAACGACCCAGAATTTTGAACAAATTAAATTGAAAATATTTAATTAATTTTAAATATTTGAACGATGATTTAATTTGAATCCCCGATATAACTTTGAATTTGGCGATTAAATTATAAAATTTAATATATTGTAAGTTGAATAAAAATTTAAATCTTCAATCATAAGCTGAAGAAAAATATTTCAAAGGCTTTGAAAATTCATATTGATAATACCGAAGATAATCAAACTTTTAGAATTGAATTTTAAACTGTTTTGCTCAGTTTTGAATTTAATTGTTTGAACCGATATTTAAAAATAGTCATTTTTCAAACAGTCTCGGAATTCGACGAAACCAGTTCCATTAGGTCCGTAATATTGAATTATTACTGGATTTCCAATTTCATATTTTTCGGAGTGGATATGTGATCGCACGGTAGGTAAACGCTTTGAGATTTAATCGAGTTAAATTTGAATTTAAAATTTTAATGTGTCAATATCAAAACACGTTATCTCCCTTTGCTTCAGCCTTTAATCAAGTCGAGAATCACGAAAATAAATCATGTACACCATGCCTCCTTTCATTTTTATAACCTCCCTCATCCCTCTCTGATATTCAAAATCAAAACGAAAATAAAAATGGCGACTAACAATTTCGTTCGAAGTACAGTTCAATAGAAATCTCCATGTCGCGATGCTTGAACCCGAGAGAAACTAGGGATTCGAAAATCAACGCCTTCATAATAATCATCGCTGCATACTTGGCTATTCCATCAGCCATCGCGGCTCATCCTTGCCTCCTATGCGATATTCTCTACTGCCGATTTGAGGTCCTGCTACAGTCTCTTTATACTCGATGGGAGCTCGTGCGTTCGTGGGTCGGAAGGGAGATTCACGTCTGTCAAATTGGGGGGCTCGAGTTCGAGCATCAAGAGGGCGGCGATGTCGATCCTCGTCGTAGCTGGAGGGGCGGTCGCGAGTTCATCGCGAACGATGTCTGGAGGCGTAGGCGAGCGCGACAATGATGAAGTGCTGCTGGGTTGTCGCGATTAGCGAAGAGCAAGGGTTTGAGATTCATCGTCGAAGCTAGGACCGAGGAAGGCGAACTCGAAGCTGGCAGAGGTTGAGCGCGAATAGGCGCGGCGGCGCGATGTCGCGATGGTGATGACGAGGTTGATTTCCTGAGTGTGTTTCCTCCATCATGGTATAAATTTTCAACTTATTAACTTCAATTTGCATTTCAGTTTAAAATTGAATGATTAAGAGTCGGAAAGGGTAAATAAATTTTATTAATACATAGGTTTAATTTATGTGCAGTTGAAAGTAAATAAAATGTAAATATATACATTTTAAGTATACTTGTTATTTTAAACTTATTTTACAAGGTCAAGATTTTGGAGATTGATTGTTAATAAAACTTAAGCAATGAATTTTATTGTAAAAGAAAATTAGTTAGAGATTTAATTTATTAGATAAAATGACTTATCAAAAGAAATATTATTTATTATTCGAAAATAATAAGTTAAGAATAAATTATTAGTTTAAACCCAAATCATTAGCCAAATTTAATAAAATCTATTAAATGAAAATTTATTATTCGATTTAATTCGAATATTAATAGATTTTATAAATTATTTATACTAGGTTAAAGTCGAGAAAACAAAAGAAGGATTGGATTGGATTGCAAAATAAAAGGCTAAGGTGAGATTTTTCTCACTTAAATAAATTTTTGTTTGACAGTTATTGATTTGACTGATTTTGATTGCTATTGGATGTGATATTAGATATAGTAGGATATATCTATATATATATATAGCAATATATACATATTGGCATATGTATATATTGGATTGATTGATTTCCCGCCTCGTATAGCGGATGAGACCCTATTGCGCCGTTAGTAAGCGGATTATTTTTATAAAACCCATATACCGTGATATTCCACCTCGAAGTGGAATTGGTATTGTGCCAATGTCTTTGGATGCAGGGAAACAGGTTGGAGGGATCCAACTGGATTCCTCAACTTTATTTATTTATTTACAGATGTTGATATATATTCTGTTATCATATGATGATATATGATGTTTGATGTTGTGATGGACTAATTGGTGCGTTGCATCATTGGATTCAAACTTTTGAAGTTTAAAAATAACGATTTTTACTTTAAAAAGGATTTTGATGTGATTTTTGGAAAGTATACGATTTATTAAATTTTTGAATTTATTTATCTTAAATAAATAAATGTTATAAATTTAAAGTTATGGAAATTATAAATATTTGTGAAATATTACCAAAAGATGATTTTTGAAATAAATAGTTAAGTAATTTATAAAATAGTTTAAATTTGGATTTTTGAATTATTAAAAACGATGTATGTAAAAGATGTACAAAATTGATATTTATCAATTAAAATTATTGGAATTTAAAACGAGTTTTTATAAGTGTTAGATAGAAAATTTATAGAATTATAAATTGTGAAAATATGAAGTTTATAGATTTATAAAGTATGAAGTTATAAATTGAATGAAATTGTATAATAGAAGACTTATAAGAAATTTACTTGTAAATTGGATTTTTGCCTTCAGATGAAATATTGATTGAATTTGTTAATAAAAGGAATTTATAAATCAAAGTTGTTATAAAGAGAAATAGAATTTATAAACGTGTTTATAAATTCGAAATAGATTGAGTTTGATAAATTTAATATAGGAGATTATTAAAGTAGATATATTCGCGATTTTGGATAGCGAATCTCTATTGAAATAAAAATGTGTAGAAATGATTGAAATTGGGTTAAGTGAATTATATTCAAGATTTTGGACAGTGAATATATTATTGAATCAAATGGATTCATTTTTGAAGAAGTGATATTTTAAAATGAAGTTAGATTGTT
This sequence comes from Allium fistulosum, assembly GCA_030737815.1. Lineage (NCBI taxonomy): Eukaryota > Viridiplantae > Streptophyta > Magnoliopsida > Asparagales > Amaryllidaceae > Allium > Allium fistulosum. The sequence continues at coordinate 615,881,403 of CM060908.1, read as the reverse complement.
TTTAACGATGTTTTAAAAATGTATTATGAATCGAAAGCATAGATTTCAACATTTATTGTTGTAATAGGCGTTTTCGAGAAATAAGGAAATGGTAGACTATAACACAGTTGTTATAGAAATTGATTTCCGCAAGGAAATATTTTTATCTAGTATTGGGATTTATATACCTGTCTTAATTCTGAATCCCTATACTAGTGATTTTGAGTCGTCGTAACGATGTTTTACGTAACATTCGTTTTGACTCAAATAGATGTTGTTATAACAAATGTTTTCCTTAAAGAATGAATATATACTTAATTTGATTTAAGTATATCGAATATTTTCAAATGTTGAAAATAAAAGATTTGTGAAATACTTATTATTAAATAAGCAAGGAAATACTTTTCCAATATGAAATGAACGTTTTGAGAATTTATCTTCTTTAAGATAAATTAAAGGTGAATATTGAAATCAATTAAAAATCGAACATCAGTAGATATTCGAAAATATAAATTCACTATAGAATTTATAAAAGAAATGAAAATTCGTTTCAAAAATAAATATTGATTTATTTTTGAAGTGTGGAAAAGTTTATATATCTAGAAAGATATTTTGGAAAGTAAATAATTTGGAAAATTATTTGGAATCTGATGATGTTGCGCATCTTTATTGATAGTTAAATAACCGACTATCAATAATTACCTTGAATGGTATTTGTTGTGAATTGGATGAATTTGAATGCCACACTTATTTTTAAATAATCGCTCACTATTCGGGTTAGCCGGGAAAGGACCATGGGGTCGTATAACCCATTCCGAATATGTGATACGTCGTTCTGAATTGCATTTGATGACCGGTGTTGAAGACCAGATATTTTTGAAAACGGAAGGATTACCGTCGAGTTACTCTACATCGGCTGATCTCCGATTTAGAGGTTTTTATCACCCTTAGTGATCGGAAGTCCTGACGTGATTGAAAATTATCCGGAATTGCAAGGGCTTCGTGAGAAGTGCCTTTGGTTCTGTTCGATCCCGGAACAGATTTGTATGGATTGTATGTCTGACGTTACAAATTTGAGATATAAAGCTGATTTCTTTCAAATACATTTCTGTTGGTGGCCGAGAATTTATTCTCTTAGCTTAACACCCTTCTCTGAGACATACGAGCTCAGAGGTTATGTAGTTGAAATTTATCAGCGATATACTCCCAATTTGGTAACGTGGCATACTGAGTGTTGCTGTGAAATGATCAGTGTTTGATCATTTGCGATATGATCATTTGTTTGATCTTATATCTTTGTGATCATAGGTTGATCATTTGTTTGACCCGAAGCATGGCTTTGTAGAAAGCGTAGCTTTGTGGACGAGACTTCGTCGAGCCTCACACCCCGGAAATGGTCAAAACAGGAAGGATGCAGCAAGGTTCTAGGGAGTAGCGCCCCTTAGTGTATGTCATTCCTTCTGGATAGAGGTGGTATCATGGTATAGAGCCCAGATACTTAACCTATGTGGTTGCTGCATTATTATTATGTAGTTTGTTGCGAATCGGGGATCCTCGGAAAGATCGGTTACGATCGGGGGATGGCATACGCGTGTCAGTAGTTACCTATTTTTGCAGAGGTAACCCGGCCTTGTGTTGGCAGAGATCCGGTTAGGTTCTCGGGTCGTCTATTCCAGGGACGTACCCAACATGGCATAGGAAGTTCCTTAGCCTGACCATTTGTTGGAAATCCAAACTCCAATACGAACTTTGTACGGTATTAGTTGTAGAACCTGCCATTTACGTACGGTGGTCACCACTGTTTAGATGGTAGCTATAGTAGGCATACGATACTGGTCGTATGTTGGCTAAGATTAATATTATACTTTCGAAATGTTTCTACACTATGCACTAATAATAATATCAAAAATGATTTGATTTTGCGTAGTAAGCATCTTTGACTATCATAAGGAGAAATCTCCTCCGATTCTGCGTTTGCATTGTGTGTGTGTGCGGGAGGCCTTATGGTAGTCTCATTTTCCAAAAAGCATTGCGAATTGACTTTAAAATTTTTCTGTTGTTTATTTTAAAGATAAAATGTTTTACGATCTCACACCAGTCACCATGACTGACTCGGAGTTTATTGTTTCCCTTCTAAACTCTGGGTGCCCACCAATTTCCGCACAGGCAGTCTAGAGTTATGTTATCAGGATATTCTGGATATTCTGGAGCTTTGGAAGCAAGCTGGATGGCGAGACGTAATATTTGTATCTGATATATTTTTATTCCGCTGTGTATTCTGTATGAGGACAAGTTATATAACTGTCCATTGTTGTATTGAGTTGTATATTGACTCTGATGATTGATGTATGTATAATCTGATATAGTTCTTTGTTTTAAAAGACTAGAGTTTATTTATTATATATTGTTCCGCTGCGATGTGTAAGATTCTGATATTGTTTCCTATTCTGATGTTGTTCTGTTTTTCTTCTTCTCTCTTTCTTCTACTTCTCTTTTTCTTCTACCTCTTCTTTCTAAAACCATCACTATTCGAGTTTCCGGCGTTCGATTTCTCGACAGTCGATAAAGTGAGTATCGATGTCGAATTTTCGAAAGTCAAAAATTTCGGTATGTGACAACGTGGTATCAGAGCATATGGTTAAGCGACAACCCTGCTCTGTTGGGTGTTACTCATTAGAGATAGAGTCAGTAGTACTCTAGAATGAGTTGAGTGTAATAATAGATATGAGCGCGTATTTGTTATTTGAATATGAAATTGTTTGTATTGTGTTGACTTATCAGTTGATTGTTTATGAATTCTGGTCGGAACAGTCTAGCTAACTGTAATCGATAGGGGTTTCTAAACTCTAAACAAGATAAACTGACATAGTATTGATTTTAAAATAGGGTGAATGAAATAATTTTACCCAAAACTATTTTTGTATAAAAAAGAAATGATTTTCTATGAATTATCATAGTATATGGATGTTGGTTGTTAGGAAGTGGTAACATTGAATTATTATCATTGTTATATGAAATGAATGAGAAATTAAATAATAACCAAAGATTTGGAGATAAACCCATTTAACAAATGAAACGAATAAATGTGAATTGAAATATAAAGAGATAAATTCATATGTGAATAAAATGGTGAATATAAATTGTAAATGAATTTATAAATGAAAATGGAATTCCAAGAAGATAAATTTAAATTAAAACTCATTAATGGAATGAAATTGTAAACGTGAATGGATAAATCATTTTATAAATCAAAATGTAAGTAAGTCGAAGACTTATAAAATATTTGAAATTTGATTTGGAAATGAGATTCAAATTGGAAACGAATGAATTAAGTGAATGAATGGATAAATTTACAATTGTGATCTAATGAAAGTGAAATTGAATGTTAAAATTCATTTTGAATTTGTAAGTGAATTGGAATTTGTGATAAATTAGTAATTGAAACTAATTTAAAATAGTGCAGTTATAAATGAAAGATAATCGATAAAAAATTCAATATTCAGAATATAAGATAGAAATTGAATTCGAATAGAAATTTGAATGTAAAATTGAATAAAATAGATATATAACTTCAACAGTAAAGTAAAAATGTATAAGCAGCATATATCGAAATTTTGTAGTGAAATGTGCAAAATAGTTTGAATGTTGTAACTAGATATAATGGCTAGTAGATATACAGGTATTATAAAGGAACTGGATTTGATTTCAAAGATAATTTGGATTGCTCGACAAAAGGTAAGTATTTGAATTATAATATGAGTTTTTGATGATTTCTTGTCTAGCCGCTTGGCTTTTTCTTTTTCTTTTTTGAAATCGGAGAGTCCGTAGGGACGTTTTGTAGTTGTACCATATTAGCCGCGCAAAGGAGACGCTGGCGAAATTTTTCGAAAATTTCGAGTGTTAGAAATTTTTTGAGAAAATTTTGAAAGTTTAAATTTGAATTTGAATTTAAATTTGAATTGTTAAGTAAAACAATGATGTTTGAAAATTTTGAAAATGTTTAGAAAGTTAGTTGAATTGATAACGAATCTTTAGTAGAAAGATTTGTTTTGATAAATTGATTAAACGATTAGATTGTGAAAAATAGTAGACGAGTTAAGGACCTTTCTTTCTAACTTGTAATTTCGGGACGAAATTCTTTTAAGGAGGGAAGTTTGTAATGACCCAGAATTTTGAACAAATTAAATTGAAAATATTTAATTAATTTTAAATATTTGAACGATGATTTAAGTTGAATCCCCGATATAACTTTGAATTTGGCGATTAAATTATAAAATTTAATATATTGTAAGTTGAATAAAAATTTAAATCTTCAATCATAAGCTGAAGAAAAATATTTCAAAGGCTTTGAAAATTCATATTGATAATACCGAAGATAATCAAACTTTCAGAATTGAATTTTAAACTGTTTTGCTCAGTTTTGAATTTAATTGTTTGAACCGATATTTAAAAATAGTCATTTTTCAAACAGTCTCGGAATTCGACGAAACCAGTTCCATTGGGTCCGTAATATTGAATTATTACTGGATTTCCAATTTCATATTTTTCGGAGTGGATATGTGACCGCACGGTAGGTAAACGCTTTGAGATTTAATCGAGTTAAATTTGAATTTAAAATTTTAATGTGTCAATATCAAAACACGTTATCTCCCTTTGCTTCAGCCTTTAATCAAGCCGAGAATCACGAAAATAAATCGTGTACACCATGCCTCCTTTCATTTTTATAACCTCCCTCATCCCTCTCTTATATTCAAAATCAAAACGAAAATAAAAATGGCGACTAACAATTTCGTTCGAAGTACAGTTCAATAGCAATCTCCATGTCGCGATGCTTGAACCCGAGAGAAACTAGGGATTCGAAAATCAACGCCTTCATAATAATCATCGCTGCATACTTGGCTATTCCATCAGCCATCGCGGCTCATCCTTGCCTCCTATGCGATATTCTCTACTGCCGATTTGAGGTCCTGCTACAGTCTCTTTATACTCGATGGGAGCTCGCGCGTTCGTAGGTCGGAAGGGAGATTCACGTCTGTCAAATTGGGGGGCTCAAGTTCGAGCATCAAGAGGGCGGCGATGTCGATCCTCGTCGTAGCTGGAGGGGCGGTCGCGAGTTCGTCGCGAATGATGTCTGGAGGCATAGGCGAGCGCGACAATGATGAAGTGCTGCTGGGTTGTCGCGATTAGGGAAGAGCAGGGGTTTGAGATTCATCGTCGAAGCTAGGACCGGGGAAGGCGAACTCGAAGCCGGTAGAGGTTGAGCACGAATGGGCGCGGCGGCGCGATGTCACGATGGTGATGACGAGGTGGATTTCCTGAGTGTGTTTCCTCCATCATGGTATAAATTTTCAACTTATTAACTTCAATTTGCATTTCAGTTTAAAAATTGAATGATTAGGAGTCGGAAAGGGTACATAAATTTTATTAGTACATAGGTTTAATTTATGTGCAGTTGAAAGTAAATAAAATGTAAATATATATACATTTTAAGTATACTTGTTATTTTAAACTTATTTTACAAGGTCAAGATTTTGGAGATTGATTGTTAATAAAACTTAAGCAATGTTTTTTGTTGTTAGAAATAAATTTATTGTAAAAGAAAATTAGTTAGAGATTTAATTTATTAGATAAAATGACTTATCAAAAGAAATATTATTTATTATTCGAAAATAATAAGTTAAGAATAAATTATTAGTTTAAACCCAAATCATTAGCCAAATTTAATAAAATCTATTAAATGAAAATTTATTATTCGATTTAATTCGAATATTAATAGATTTTATAAATTATTTATACTAGGTTAAAGTTGAGAAAACAAAAGAAGGATTGGATTGGATTGCAAAATAAAAAGCTAAGGTGAGATTTTTCTCACTTAAATAAATTTTTGTTTGACAGTTATTGATTTGACTGATTTTGATTGCTATTGGATGTGATATTAGCTATAGTAGGATATATATATATATAGCAATATATACATATTGGCATATGTATATATTGGATTGATTGATTTCCCGCCTCGTATAGCGGATGAGACCCTATTGCGCCGTTAGTAAGCGGATTATTTTTATAAAACCCATATACCGTGATATTCCTCCTCGAAGTGGAATTGGTATTGTGCTAACGTCTTTGGATGCAGGGAAACAGGTTGGAGGGATCCAACTGGATTCCTCAACTTTATTTATTTATTTACAGATGTTGATATATATTCTGTTATCATATGATGATATATGATGTTTGATGTTGTGATGGACTAATTGGTGCGTTGCATCATTGGATTCAAACTTTTGAAGTTTAAAAATAACGATTTTTACTTTAAAAAGGATTTTGAAGTGATTTTTGGAAAGTATACGATTTATTAAATTTTTGAATTTATTTATCTTAAATAAATAAATGTTATAAATTTAAAGTTATGGAAATTATAAATATTTGTGAAATATAACCAAAAGATGATTTTTGAAATAAATAGTTAAGTAATTTATAAAATAGTTTAAATTTGGATTTTTGAATTATTAAAAACGATGTATGTAAAAGATGCACAAAATTGATATTTATCAATTAAAATTATTGGAATTTAAAACGAGTTTTTATAAGTGTTAGATAGAAAATTTCTAGAATTATAAATTGTGAAAATATGAAGTTTATAGATTTATAATGTATGAAGTTATAAATTGAATGAAATTGTATAATAGAAGACTTATAAGAAATTTACTTGTAAATTGGATTTTTGCCTTCAGATGAAATATTGATTGAATTTGTTAATAAAAGGAATTTATAAATCAAAGTTGTTATAAGGAGAAATAGAATTTATAAACGTGTTTATAAATTCGAAATAGATTGAGTTTGATAAATTTAATATAGGAGATTATTAAAGTAGATATATTCGCGATTTTGGATAGCGAATCTCTATTGAAATAAAAATATGTAGAAATGATTGAAATTGGGTTAAGTGAATTATATTCATGATTTTGGACAGTGAATATATTATTGAATCAAATGGATTCATTTTTGAAGAAGTGATATTTTAAAATGAAGTTAGATTGTTTTTAACGATGTTTTAAAAATGTATTATGAATCGAAAGCATAGATTTCAACATTTATTGTTGTAATAGGCATTTTCGAGAAATAAGGAAATGGTAGACTATAACACTGTTGTTATAGAAATTGATTTCCGCAAGGAAATATTTTTATCTAGTATTGGGACTTATATACCTATCTTAATTCCGAATCCCTATACTAGTGATTTTGAGTCGTCGTAACGATGTTTTACGTAACATTCGTTTTGACTCAAATAGATGTTGTTATAACAAATGTTTTCCTTAAAGAATGAATATATACTTAATTTGATTTAAGTATATCGAATATTTTCAAATGTTGAAAATAAAAGATTTGTGAAATACTTATTATTAAATAAGCAAGGAAATACTTTTCCAATATGAAATGAACATTTTGAGAATTTATCTTCTTTAAGATAAATTAAAGGTGAATATTGAAATCAATTAAAAATCGAACATCAGTAGATATTCGAAAATATAAATTCACTATAGAATTTATAAAAGAAATGAAAATTCGTTTCAAAAATAAATATTGATTTATTTTTGAAGTGTGGAAAAGTTTATATATCTAGAAAGATATTTTGGAAAGTAAATAATTTGGAAAATTATTTGGAATCTGATGATGTTGCGCATCTTTATTGATAGTTAAATAACCGACTATCAATAATTACCTTAAATGGTATTTGTTGTGAATTGGATGAATTTGAATGCCACACTTATTTTTAAATAATCGCTCACTATTCGGGTTAGCCGGGAAAGGACCATGGGGTCGTATAACCCATTCCGAATATGTGATACGTCGTTATGAATTGCATTTGATGACCGGTGTTGAAGACCAGATATTTTTGAAAACGGAAAGATTACCGTCGAGTTACTCTACATCGGCTGATCTCCGATTTAGAGGTTTTTATCACCTTTAGTGACGAGAAGTCCTGACATGATTGAAAATTATTCGGAATTGCAAGGGCTTCGTGAGAAGTGCCTTCGGTTCTGTTCGATCCCGGAACAGACTTGTATGGATTGTATGTCTGACGTTACAAATTTGAGATATAAAGCTGATTTCTTTCAAATACATTTCTGTTGGTGGCGGAGAATTTATTTTCTTAGCTTAACACCCTTCTCTGAGACATACGAGCTAAGAGGTTATGTAGTTGAAATTTATCAGCGATATACTCCCAATTTGGTAACATGGCATACTGAGTGTTGCTGTGAAATGATCAGTGTTTGATCATTTGCGATATGATCATTTGTTTGATCTTATATCTTTGTGATCATAGGTTGATCATTTGTTTGACCCGAAGCATGGCTTTGTAGAAAGCGTAGCTTTGTGGACGAGACTTCGTCGAGCCTTACACCCCGGAAATGGTCAAAACAGGAAGGATGCAGCAAGGTTCTAGGGAGTAGCGCCCCTTAGTGTATGTCATTCCTTCTGGATAGAGGTGGTATCATGGTATGGAGCCCAGATACTTAACATATGTGGTTGCTGCATTATTATTATGTAGTTTGTTGCGAATCGGGGATCCTCGGGAAGATCAGTTACGATCGGGGGATGGCATACGCGTGTCAGTAGTTACCTATTTTTGCAGAGGTAACCCGGCCTTGTGTTGGCAGAGATCCGGTTAGGTTCTCGGGTCGTCTATTCCAGGGACGTACCCATCGTGGCATAGGAAGTTCCTTAGCCTGACCATTTGTTGGAAATCCAAACTCCAATACGAACTTTGTACGGTATTAGTTGTAGAACCTGCCATTTATATACGGTGGTCACCACTGTTTAGATGGTAGCTATAGTAGGCATACGATACTGGTCGTATGTTAGCTAAGATTAATATTATACTTTCGAAATGTTTCTACACTATGCACTAATAATAATATCAAAAATGATTTGATTTTGCGTAGTAAGCATCTTTGACTATCATAAGGAGAAATCTCCTCCGATTCTGCGTTTGCATTGTGTGTGTGTGCGGGAGGCCTTATGGTAGTCTCATTTTCTAAAAAGCATTGCGAATTGACTTTAAAATTTTTCTGTTGTTTATTTTAAAGATAAACTGTTTTACGATCTCACACCAGTCACCATGACTGACTCGGAGTTTATTGTTTCTCTTCTAAACTCTAGGTACCCACCAATTTCCACACGGGCAGTCTAGAGTTATGTTATCAGGATATTCTGGATATTTTGGAGCTTTGGAAGCAAGCTGGATGGCGAGACGTAATATTTGTATATGATATATTTTTATTCCGCTGTGTATTCTGTATGAGGACAAGTTATATAACTGTCCATTGTTGTATTGAGTTGTATATTGACTCTGATGATTGATGTATGTATAAACTGATATAGTTCTTAGTTTTAAAATACTAGAGTTTATTTATTATATATTGTTCTGCTGCGATGTGTAAGATTCTGATATTGTTTCCTGTTCTGATGTTGTTCTGTTTTTCTTCTTCTCTCTTTCTTCTACTTCTCTTTTTCTTCTACCTCTTCTTTCTAAAACCATCACTATTCGAGTTTCCGGCGTTCGATTTCTCGGCAGTCGATAAAGTGAGTATCGATGTCGAATTTTCGAAAGTCAAAAATTTCGGTATGTGACATCACCCTTATTATTTCCCAGCAACAATAGTGAATTCGGTGCTTAATATCCTTTTAAAAATTTCCTTTTATTTGTAAATCACATTTATAAATCTTTTTCTCATATAATTTCACTATTTTACTTTACTTATACAAGATTATTCATAATTGTAAATCATTTTAACTATAATTCTATACTTATATAATTATTCCTCTTATATAATTTATTCTTTTATAATTGTTATGTTTATTTAGATTATTCAAACAACTTTTATTAACTTATATATTCTTACATTTTTAACAACCAAATAATTAATTTATATACACTTTAATAATTCTGAAAAATTATTTTCTTTATATGTAAAATATAATCGAGGTAAAATTATTTCATTTACCCAATTTTTAGACAATATCATGCCGAATTGTTCTATTCATGTGTTTAGAAACCCCTTCGATACAGTTTTGCAGACTGTGCTGACGAAGGTTCTATATGCCACTCAATAAACCAATCACCACAACATAAAACCATTTTTTATATTCACTAACAATTACGCGCTTATATCTATTATCACACTCAAAATCATTCTAGAGTACTACTGACTCTATCTCTAATGAGTAACAGCCAACAGAGCCAAGGTTATCGCTTAACCAAATGCTCTAATACCACATTGTAACATACAGTTTTTACGGGATCCGAAAATCGACACCAATACGTCCACTGTATCAAATGTCGCTCAAACGAATGCCGAAAAACCGAATTGTTAGGGATAAAAGAAGAGGTAGAAGAAAAAGAAGAAAAAGAAAAAGAAACAGAACAATATCAGAATCTCACAATCGCAGCGGAACAACATATAATAGATAGATGAATAATCTTTAAAACAAAGAACTATATCAATTTATACATTACATCACATCATCAGAGTCAATATACAACACAATACATCAATGGACAGTTATATTAACCTGTCCCCATATCGAATACACAATGGAATAGTACATAGTATAAGTGATACGTCTCGGCATCCAGCTCGCCACTTGAGCTCCGCAGTATCTCCTGAATCCAGAATGACATGAAAATCTAACTCTGGACTGCCTGTGTGGAAAATGATGGGCACCCAGAGTTTAGGAAGGGAACAATAAACTCCAGGTCAGTCATGGGACTGGTGTGAGAACTAAAACAGTTATTTGCCCAAAGAAATAAAAAGAAAAAGAATTCGCAATGCTTTTGGAAAATGAAACTACCATAAGGCCTCCCGCCAAACACACAATGCAAACGCAGAATTGGAGGAGATTTCTCCTTACGATAGTCAAACAGGCTTACTACGCAAATTCAATGGATATTATTACTAGTGCATAGTGCAGAAAACATTTCGAAAGTATTATATTAATCTTAGCCAACATAGGCATTTCGCACTATGGCTACTATAGCTACCATCTAAACAGTGGGGCGCCACCATAAGTAAATGGCAGGTTCTACAACTAAAACCGTACAAGGTTCGTATTGGAAGTTGGATTTCCAACAAATGGTCAAGCTAAGGAACTTCCTACTATCAATGGGTACTCCTCTGGTAGGACGTCCCGAGAACTAACTAGCTCTCTGCCAACACAAGGCCGGATTACCTCTGTAACTAGGTAACTACTACATGAATATGCCACCTCCCTGTCCTTTGGGACCTTTATCCGAGGGCCCTCGATCACAAAGCAACAATCACACGGTAAATGAGATTGGAGCAACCACATAGGTTAAATATCAGAGCTCCATATCTGATACCACCCTTTTCCAGAAGGAAATGACATACCCTAAAGGGCGCGGCCCTCATAACCTTGCCGCATCATTCCTGTTGCACCCATTTCCGGTTTTTGAGGTCCGAAGAGGTCTCGTCCATAAAGCTACGCTTTTCACAAAGCCATGCTTCGATCAACAAATGATCAAAAATGATCAACACACAGCAGCACTCAGCATGTCACATTACCAAATTGGGAATATATCACAGATAACCTTCAACTACATAACCTCTAAGCTCGTACGTCTCAGAGAAGGGTGTTAAGCTAAGAGAATTAATTCTGTGCCACCAATAGAAATGTATTTGAAAGAAATCTTCTTTATATCTCAAAGTGTAATGTCAGTTATGTAACCATACAAGTCTGTTCCGGGTTCGAACAGAACCGAAGGCACTTCCGAAGAAGCCCTTGCAATCCGGGTATTCATAATCCCGATCGAATTTCCCATCACAAAGGAAATCTCTATACCGAAGCAACCCGATGTAGAGACAATCGATAGGTCATCCTATCATTCTCACAAATACCCGGTCTTAACCACCGGTCTTCAATGCAATCCATAACGTCGTATCACTGATTTGGAATGGGTTATATGACACAAAGGTCCTCTCCCGGCTAATCCAAATAGTGAGCACGATATTTTAAAACATATGGATATTGGGACTTCCATTAAGTCACAACTTATTACCCAAACTTTTTCTTTCAAATGGTTTAACAAATTACCATTTCAAATATTTAACCAAAAAGATTTACTTCACAAAGTTTACCAGTTTCATAAAGATTCATTTACAAATTCCCAAGTCAATTTCCATTTCAATTGGATTAACTCATTAAATCTTCAAATCAAGATTTAACTTATAGCTTTCAAAACTATTCACAATTTAAGTCTTTTATAATATAAAACATACACCATTTGAGATACTCTTTTATTTCAAAACAAGATTTAATCATCGTCACAAAGGTTAATTCCTAGTTTTTTTCCAAACTATTTACAAATTTCATTTCAACTTGAAATGTTTTGATACAAATTGGAAACCTTTCCAATTTATGAAAGCTATTATTATTTGAAACAATTAGTTTCAATTTGGGAAAAACTGATTACAATTACATAGATTAAAGCCATCCAAGTATAAATTTGGATTTAAATTTAAATTTCCAAAGCCATATTTTAAACGGTTAAAAATCCATGTAAACACCTTTTACACTTGTAAAATCCTTTAGGCCAAAATTTCCAAATCATTGAATTCAATTTCCAATATTGAATTCAAATTTAAATCAATTTATTCAAATTTCAATTTTTATTAAGTTATTTAAAATAACTCTTATTTTTGTAACTCATTATCAAAAATTTCAATTCCAATTCTAAAACTATTTTGGATTCAAAAATTCAATCCTTAAATTTGATAAAAAATCTGTGACTTAACTGATTCCACGTGAAATCCACATTTGAGTGTGTATTGTGTAGTCCAATGGTTTAACATAATAGTGCAACAACATCCAATCATCACAGATCAAAATACAACAATATATTTGTTAAGCGGTATAAACTATAACGCTTATCTTTCATTCGCAGATCACAGATATATATATCACAGATAAACAAATTACAGATCACAACACAAATCAGGATAAATCACAAAATATCACATATTGGGGATATCAACAATTCAACCATTCAATAAAATTCAAACATCCATAGATAGGATCAATTTAATCATCTGATTAATTTAAATCAAATAATTTCTATAAATAAATTTTACTAATTATGGTAAATTAATAATCAATTAATTTCAAAAACATTTAATAATTTTTCCTTGAATTAATCATTAATTAACCCTTAATTAATAATTAATACTTAATTAATTATCCTTAATTAATTACCAAACCCGATAAAATCTCTAATAAATTTCCAAAGTTATTTCCTTTTTAAAATAAATTTCTTTGTCTCTTCAAATCAATTTAAAAATCCAAATTTTAAATAAATTCTTCAACTTATAAATAATATTATTCAAAATCCCTATATATAAAATCTTTTCCCATATTTTGGAATTTTTAATAAAACCTCAAAAATAAAACTTTATCTTTTAAAAATTTCTCTTTATTTATCCAATTCTCAAAAATAAATTTTCACAATAAATTTTCAACTTGAATTTCAGAAATCCAATTTTATTTATTTCTGGTATCCAACGATACCAAAAATATATTCGGCTAAATTATAGCCGTCAACAATTCCAATCACAAATATAATCACATAGAGATTATAAATAATCAACACACAACATATGAAACAAATTCAAATGTTTGAGGAATCCAGTTGGATCCCTCCAACCTGTTTCCCTGCATCCACAGATGTTAGCACAATACCAATTCCACTTCAAGGTGGAATATCGTGGTATATGGGATTTATAAAATATTATCCGCTATTATGCGGCGCAATAGGGTCTCATCCGCAATATAATGCGGGAAATCAACTCCAAATACATATATAAAACCAATTCCACTTCAAGGTGGAATATCGCGGTATATGGGATTTAATATAATAACCTCCGCTTAATATGCGGCGTATAGGGTCTATTTCAATACAATAGATAACAACCATCATCCAATCACACAATCAAGCAATTTTAAATTTAACTATTTAAAATTAAAATCGAAACACAATTCGATTGAGTGAGGAGTTCTCACCTTGAGTTTCCGATAACAGTTGTAGTGGTTTATTTCGAATAAAATTAAATGCACGTTTAATTTTACCCGAAATTCGCACTAGCTCCAATTGACTCCAAACCAGCTCCATTGCGTAGTGCTCGTGAAAATGGACCCAATGCAAGTGTTTCATAATTTTTCGACCTCGTATGAACAAGTTATGATGTTACAAAGATTTCATGAATTAAAATATAATTAATTTACAACTTTATTTTTTAAATTTAAACCCCAACCATCCTCGGTCGTTGATCCTTCTTGATGAAATCTGGGCCGCGCGCTCTTCTTCTTCCCCCCAGTATTTTCGTACGAAAGCAAACCCAACCGGCCGCCGTGAAACCCTAGTCGACGCGCCTCAATTACTCGACTTCACGTCGATTAGGAACCGCCATTTGAACGCCCCAGCCAAGCCGTACCACCACCACGAATATGAACGAGCTCGGTCAAGCCCAAACGTCGAAAATCATGCATGAAGTTCGGCCGTTCGAACTCGGTTTGCCACTGATTCGCTGCTCCAAATTCGATCGTACCCGTTGGATAGAGAGATATCGATGCTCTCTATGTTTTTCTAGTTGGGAGTTTTTGGTATAGGATGACGGATTAGAAAGAAAAAGAGGAAAAAAGAGGAGAATTTCTGGCCATTAAAGTAGTTAGGGCCGGCTAAAGTTTGAAACCCTAGATTTGTTTACAATTGGAAAATGTGAGGTCCTTATATAGAAAATTGACGAAATACTATTCACTCAAAATTTTCCGAACTCCAAACAAAGCGTGCCGACTGACGTTCAAAATGGTTTACCCACGTTTCGAACATAATGGAACATGTTTTGGAGGCTAATTCGGTCATATGTGCAAGTTACGGAAATAAACGATCAAATTTAAATTAAATCGATTAAAACGATTTCGATGCGTTTTGGGTTGCCACGGACAAACGGTAAATTCGATTGACACGAAATTTGAAACCATATAGTAATTTAACATTACGGATCCGATGAAACCGGTTTCATCGAAATCCGAGACTGTTTGAAAAATGGCTATTTTTACTTGTCAATTGTAACATCCCGCCTTTTCTCACGCTTTAAATCGACACACGTGCCAATTCAAACCATACGGAAGGGTGATTGTTATGGGGTAAATAAGAAAAACAAGAAATAAAAAAAAATAGAATCTCACAGCGAAAGGATAAAATATAATAATAAATATACAATTCATAAAAGTGTTTACAAAAATTTGATTCTTCTTTATACAATAAATATCAGAGTTCACGTACCAATAAATATCAATGCAGCGAAATACAGTGTGTAGTGGAACCATATAATATATACTAATAATAATAATGAAATCCTCGTCTTCGTCCTCCAGAAATAAAGTCTTCGATCCTGAAACGCTCGGACTGACCCCAGTGAATTGAAAAGACAAAACACTCGAGTTGGAATATAAAGATCTTATGTAAGTTAAATCAACATAAATGAATATGAGGGCAGTAACTCAAGAGATGCTCAAGATTTACATCTCCTAAGGATCCGTTAAACTATTTACTATGTAGTATATTTCGCTATTATAATAGTGTCTATTAGTAAAGTTAACTTACTTTTAAATAGCATTAAGGGGTTACCTATATAGCCCTTAACACATAATATATTCCCATAGTTTATACAGTACCGTCATCTCCCCCGTACTGGGCATCGTCAGAGGGCACTCCATAGGTATGGTATGTAAAGACCCGCAAATCCGTCTTCCGAAAATCCCACACTACTACGTCCACTGTAGCAACTGTCGAAAAGTCGGATGGCAGAAACGCGAACTTTAATGTTTGAAAGAAAGAAGAGGTAGAAGAAAAGGTAGAAGAAGAAGAAAATGGAAGAAGAAGGAAGAAGGAACAGAGAAAGAAGAACAACAGAACAACATCAGAAAAAGAAACAATATCAGAATCTCACATTCGCAGCGGAACAATATATAATAGATAAACACTAGTCTTTTAAAACAAAGAACTATATCAGTTTATACATACATCAATCAGAGTCAATATACAACAATGGACAGTTATATAACTTGTCCTCATATAGAATACACAGCGGAATAAATACTATCAGATACAAATACTACGTCTCGTCATCCATCTTGCTCCCAAAGCTCTAGAATATCCTGAATATCCTGATAACATAACTCTAGGCTGCCCGTGTGGAAAATTTGTGGGCACCCAGAGTTTAGAAGGGAACAATAAACTCCGAGTCAGTCATGGTGACTGGTGTGAGATCGTAAAACAATTATTTTTTTCACAAAGAAAATAAAACAAATTCGCAATGCTTTTGGAAAATGAAACTACCATAAGACCTCCCACCACACACACAATGCAAACGCAGAATTGGAGGAGATTTCTTCTTATGATAGTCAAAGATACTTGATACGCAAAATCAAATCAATTTGATATTATTATTAATGTCTAGTGTAGAAAACATTTCGAAAGTATAATATTAACCTTAGCCAACATACGACTAGTATCGTATGCCTACTATAGCTACCATCTAAACAGTGGTGACCACCGTACGTAAATGGCAGGTTCTACAACTAATACCGTACAAGGTGCGTATTGGAGTTTGGATTTCCAACAAATGGTCAGGCCAAGGAACTTCCTATGCCACGGTGGGTTCGTCCCTGGAATAGACGACCCGAGAATCTAACGTTACGGTTAGATCTCTGCCAACACAAGGCCGGGTTACCTCTGCAAAAATAGGTAACTACTGACACGCGTATGCCATCCCCCGATCGTCACCGATCTTCCCGAGGATCCCCGATTTCCAACAAACCACATAATAATAATGCAGCAACCACAGAGGTTAAGTATCTGGGCTCCATACCATGATACCACCTTTATCCAGAAGGAATGACATACACTAAGGGGCGCTACTCCCTAGAACCTTGCTGTATCTTTTTTGTTTTGACCATTTCCGGGGTGTGAGGCTCGACGAAGTCTCGTCAACAAAGCTACGCTTTGTTACAAAGCCATGCTTCGGGTCAAACAAATGATCAACCTATGATCACAAAGATATAAGATCAAACAAATGATCATATCGTAAATGATCAAACACTGATCATTTCAAAGCAACACTTAGTATGCCACGTTACCAAATTTGGAGTATATCGCTGATAAATTTCAACTACATAACCTCTGAGCTCGTACGTCTCAGAGAAGGGTGTTAAGCTAAGAGAATAAATTCTCCGCCACCAACAGATATTTATTTGAAAGAAATCAGCTTTATATCTCAATTTGTAACGTCAGACATACAATCCATACAAGTCTGTTCCGGGATCGAACAGAACCGAAGGCACTTCTCACGAAGCCCTTGCATATCCGGATAAATTTCTAATCAAGTCCGGACTTCCCGTCACTAAGGGTGATAAAACCTCTAAACCGGAGATCAGCCGATGTAGAGTAACTCGACGGTAATCCTTCCGTTTTCAAAAATATCCGGTCTTCAACACCGGTCTTCAAATGCAATTCATACGACGTATCACATATTCGGAATGGGTTATACGACCCCATAGTCCTTTCCCGGCTAACCCGAATAGTGAGCGCTTATTTTAAAAATAAGTGTGGCATTCAAATTCATCCAATTCACAACAAATGCCTATCTAAAGGTAATTATTGATAGTCGGTTATTTAACTATCAATAAAGATGCGCAACATCATCAGATTCCAAATAAATTTCCAAATTATTTATTTATTTTCCAAAAATATCTTTACTAGATATATAATTTCCACACTTAACCATTTGAAAACAATTTTCAAATCAATTTCCACATTTCATTTTATCTTTGAAGATAAAATCTCAAAACAGTTCATTTCATATTGGAAAAGCATTTCCATCCTTATTTAAAATAAGTAATTCACAAATCATTTATTTTCAACACTTGGAAAATATTCGATATACTTAAATCAAATTAAGTATATATTTCATTCTTTAAGGAAATCATTCTATTTAAACACATTTATTTGAGCCAAAACGAATGTTACGTAAAACATCGTTACGACAACTCAAAATCACTAGTATAGAGATTCGAAATTTAGATAGATATATAAATCCCAATACTATATAAAATATTTCCTTTTGGAAACCATTTACTATAACAATCAGTGTTATAGTCCACCATTTCCTTAAATTTCTCGAAACGTCTATTTCAACAATAAATGTTGAAATCTATGTATTCGATACTTAACACGTTTTAAATCATCTTTTAAAACAATTACTTCATTTCGTAATATTACTTCTCCAAAACATATCCATTTTATCTAATAATATATTCACTGTCCAAAATCGTGAATATACTTCGTTATCCAAATTCAACATTTCTACACATTTTATTTAAAGGCTTATCCACTGTCCAAAATCGTGGATAAAATTCCTTTAATTAACTTCTACAATTCACTTATCAAAATAAGTGATTTCGGATTTATAAACAACGTTTATAAATCACAATTTTATAATTTATAACAATTTCAAGTTATGAAATCCCTTATTTAAACAATTCCATTTGACTCATTTATATAACAAAAATCCAATTCATAAGTTGATAACTTATAATTCATTTAGTTTCAAAATCCTTCATCTTATAACTTCACAAATCGTATTTCTATCAATACTACTTACTTATAAAATCCGTTTATAAGTTCATTTTAACATTTATAGAACTCCTAAATAATCTCCTTATTTTTATTTATAAAATAACAATTTTATACATCTTCTATAAATAAAATCCGTTTATAATAAGTCGGAAATTTCAATTTAAACCAATTACAATTTAATCAACTTATATTTCAAAAACTACTTTTCGCTTATATTTCACAAATCTCATAATTTTTATAACACGAAAATTGTAACGTTTATTTATTTAAAATGAATAAATTCTAAAATTCAATAAAACGTATATTTTCAAAAATCACTTTGAAATCCTTTTAAAAATAATATCGTTATTTTTAAACTTCAAAAATGGATCCGACGATGCTACAGCACCAATCAATCAATCACAACAATCAAACATCATATATCATCATATGATAACAGAATATATCAAAATATCTGTAAATAATCAATACGGTGAGGAATCCAGTTGGATCCCTCCAACCTGTTTCCCTGCATCCAAAGACGTTAGCACAATACCAATTCCACTTCGAGGTGGAATATCGCGGTATATGGGTTTTATAAAAATATCCGCTTACTAACGGCGCAATAGGGTCTCATCCGCTATACGAGGCGGGAAATCAATCAATCCAATATATACATATGCCAATATGTATATATTGCTATATATAATAGATATATCCTACTATATCTAATATCACATCCAAGCATCAAACAAATCAATAACTGCAAACATCAATTTTACATTTGAGTGAGAAGATCTCACCTTAGCTTTTAAATTTGCAGTCCCATTTCGATTCCAGTTTATTTTTCACGACCTTTTGACCTTGTATAAATAATTATACAATTTGTTAACATTTGAATTAATCGAACTATTAAATTTTCATTTTGATAGATATATTTAATCGACTAGTAATTTATTTTAAACTAATAACTTTCCTTTTAGAAAAAGTATTTTTGTAACTAAAATAAATCAAATTTCATACAACTTCGAACCCTTTAAAAATTCCTGTTATTTTCCCCAAACTTTATATATATATATATTTCTGCTTTATAACATGCCTATATATTATTAAAATTTAAAATTCATAAACTGTTTATATATATCCTTATATTTTACTGTTGACTTTGTTTTCTGTATAACTTTTCTCATAGTCTCGACTATATACAACATGAAATTAGATAGGCATCTGAAATTATATTTATTTTCTCAAAACTTCACATATACAAAACTGTTTTACCTTTCTGTTAACTTAAAATATTTTAAAACAGTTTAATAAAACTTCACCTTTCATTCTATAAAACTAACAAAACAGATTCTTGATAGCCAAATTAAACTAAAAGTTTTAACTTACTTAACCATTTATTTAAAACACAAATTTAAAAGAAAACTATTAACTTTATCGTTTAAACCCCTTTTTTTCTTGGTTTTAATCTACATAAATTATAACTGGAAAGGGAACTACCTTACTGAGCACCTGATCGCCAGCATCACCATGTTCGAACAAACGTCCCCCAATCGGTTGACCTCACGAAACCTAAGCCCTAGCTTCGTCGCCCCGATAATGATCGAACTCCTCCACAACACCTACAGCTACACACAGCCCCTACCACGACTCGCGAATGACACCAGCCATCACCGGGTCCTCGCTTCCCATTGACTTCATCGAGCTCGAGCATGTCGCCTTCGTCGCCATCTCACAATACTCGAGATCACTGCAGCTTCCCGCCCCCTCATCGATCGAGAGTCGCGAATTCACAGCAACTCGGCTTCGACTTCCCTGGCCAGACGATTCGAACGAAAAAGAAAAGCAAAAGGGGAGGCTGCCATAAAAATTTCGAACGATTTGGATTAAAAGAAAAGGATTGGCCATTTTCTTTCTCTGAAGAGGATTCGAACGAACTGAAAAATGAAAAAAAAAACAGTCTCTCGGTTATTTTAAAAAGGGAAGTTCTCCCTTTGATTTTTTTGACCGAGTGCGTGAGTTTTAAAAACGAGAATAGGGGACACGATTTGATTTGGGATAAGCTAGGTCGGCTATGGTCAGATGATAGGGTGGCAAAGATAGGTTAGAGTGGTTGTGATTAAAAGTTTATATTTTTAAATTCAAAAATAACTCGTTATATTATATTAGCGCGTTTGCTTATCATACGCTTACACAACAACTCTGAAAATTACGAAATTTGAAATCCGACAATAATTCAATATTACGGACCCAATGGAACTGGTTTCGTCCAATTCCGAGACTGTGCCTCGGACGAATACTTTTAAATATCGATTCGAACAATTTAATTTCAAAACTGAACAAATCGATTTCAAATTCGATTCTGAAGCTTCTATTATCTTCAGAATTATCAATATGTATTTTACAAGCTTTTGAAATATTTTTCTCCAGCTTAAAATTGGAGATTTAAATTTTTATTCAACATTCAATAGATTAAATTTTATAATTTAATCGCCAAATTCAAAGTTATATTCGGGAATTCAAATTAAATCATCGTTCAAATATTTAAAATTAATTAAATATTTTCAATTTAATTTGTTAAAAATTCAGGGTCGTTACAAACTTCCCTCCTTAAAAGAATTTCGTCCCGAAATTACAAGTTAGGAAAAGAGGTCCTTAACTCGTCTACTATTTTTTCACAATCTAATAATTTTATCTAATTTTATCAAAACAAATCTTTCTACTAAAGATTCGTTATCATTCAACTAACTTTCTAACTTCAATTATAGTTTCCCAAACAACATTGTTTACTTCAAAATTCAAATTCAAATTTAAATTCAAATTTAAACTTTCAAAATTTTCTCAAAAATTTTCTAACGCCCTAAATTTCTGAAAAATTTCGCCAGCGTCTCCTTTGCGCGGCTAATACGGTACGACTACAAAACGTCCCTACGGACTCTCAGATTTCAAAAAGAAAAAGAAAAAGCCAAGCGGCTAGACAAGAAATCATCAAATCTCATATTAAAATTCAAATACGTACCTTTTGTCGAGCAATTCAAATTCTCTTCAAAATTAAAATCCCAATTCCTTTACACCTGTATATCCTACTAGCCATAATATCTAGTTACAATATTCAAACCATTTTGCAAATTCTATTACAAAATTTCGATATCTACTTCTTATACATTTTTTTTACTTCACTATTGAAGTTACATATTCATTTTTATTTCAATTTCCTCATTTCACATTTATTTGAATTCAATGTCAATCTAATTTGGATTCAGTTTATCTTCTGAATATTAATTTCTTCAACTATGCTTTATTCACAACTGCATTATTTTAGATTAGTTTCAGTTACTAATTCATCACAACTCCAATTCTCTTTATTCAAATTTGGTTCCAACATTCAATTTCAATTTCATTTACTACCAAATTCAAAACAAGCTTAACATTCATTTTTAATCTTATTCACTTCATTCAATTAGTTTCACTCACAAATTTTAGTTTAATAGTTCACTTCGTTTTCCACAAATCACTTAATCAGAACCACATTTCATTTTGCTTAATAAAATTGTTTAACCACTTTTAACAATTCGTTTCACTTCTATTTTCTCATTTTATAAGTTATATAACTTATATTCAAAAATTACGACTTGGATTTTTTGTTTTTTTATTGATTCACTTATACTTACTTTAATTCAACTTAAAATTCCTTAAGTTAAATTTATTCAATCTAGATTCACAACAAATTGTATAAGTTATCAACTCATTTATTATTCTCATAAATATTTTTATATAGCATCCCAGAGTCTTGTTCAACCTTTTCAAAAATCATTTTGAAATCAATTCAAATCATCCTTTGAATTTCCAAAACAAAACCCAAATTTTCAAAACAGCTTCCATTTAAAATAATTTGGCAGCAATTCCTCTTTTGGAAACCCAAAAATGAACATCGATAATGCTGCAGTCATTACCGAAGTTATTTTCCAGCGATCAAAAAGAGTTTAGAGCTTCAAAATACTTTTTCAAAACCTTTGAAATTCATTTCCAAATCAAAGAGGATTTAAACTTTCCAAATCTCCAAAATTTTCAAAACATTTCCAAATACTTCTCTAGAATCCCGTTTTAAATTACAAATCACATTTATAACTTACATTCTTTAATTTCATTTGTATGTGAATTTATTTCTTAACTTTGGAGTTTCGATTTCAATTTCTTATCCAATTTCATATAATAATGATAAGACTTCAATATTATCACTTTCCTAACAAACAAGCATCCATATACTATGATAATTCATAGAAAAACATGTCTTTTCTATACAAAAATAGTTTTGGGTAAAATTATTTCATTTACCCTATTTTAAACAATATTGTGTCGGTTTATCTTGTTAAAGAGTTTAGAAACCCCTATCGATTACAATTAGCTAGACTGCACCGACCAGAATTCATAAACAATCAACCGATAAGTCAACACAATACAAAACAATTTTATATTCACTAACAAATACGCGCTCATATCTATTATTACACTCAACTCATTCTAGAGTACTGCTGACTTTATCTCTAATGAGTAACACCCAACAGAGCAGGGTTGTCGCTTCACCATATGCTCCGATACCACCTGTAAAGACCCGCAAATCCGTCTTCCGAAAATCCGACACTACTACGTCCACTGTAGCAACTGTCGAAAAGTCGGATGGCAGAAACGCGAACTTTAATGTTTGAAAGAAAGAAGAGGTAGAAGAAAAGGTAGAAGAAGAAGAAAATGGAAGAAGAAGGAAGAAGGAACAGAGAAAGAAGAACAACAGAACAACATCAGAAACAGAAACAATATCAGAATCTCACATTCGCAGCGGAACAATATATAATAGATAAACACTAGTCTTTTAAAACAAAGAACTATATCAGTTTATACATACATCAATCAGAGTCAATATACAACAATGGACAGTTATATAACTTGTCCTCATACAGAATACACAGCGGAATAAATACTATCAGATACAAATACTACGTCTCGTCATCCATCTTGCTCCCAAAGCTCCAGAATATCCTGAATATCCTGATAACATAACTCTAGGCTGCCCGTGTGGAAAATTTGTGGGCACCCAGAGTTTAGAAGGGAACAATAAACTCCGAGTCAGTCATGGTGACTGGTGTGAGATCGTAAAACAGTTATTTTTTTCACAAAGAAAATAAAACAAATTCGTAATGCTTTTGGAAAATGAAACTACCATAAGACCTCCCACCACACACACAATGCAAACGCAGAATTGGAGGAGATTTCTTCTTATGATAGTCAAAGATGCTTGATACGCAAAATCAAATCAATTTGATATTATTATTAATGTCTAGTGTAGAAAACATTTCGAAAGTATAATATTAATCTTAGCCAACATACGACCAGTATCGTATGCCTACTATAGCTACCATCTAAACAGTGGTGACCACCGTACGTAAATGGCAGGTTCTACAACTAATACCGTACAAGGTGCGTATTGGAGTTTGGATTTCCAACAAATGGTCAGGCCAAGGAACTTTCTATGCCACGGTGGGTTCATCCCTGGAATAGACGACCCGAGAATCTAACGTTACGGTTAGATCTCTGCCAACACAAGGCCGGGTTACCTTTGCAAAAATAGGTAACTACTGACACGCGTATGCCATCCCCCGATCGTCACCGATCTTCCCGAGGATCCCCGATTTCCAACAAACCACATAATAATAATGCAGCAACCACAGAGGTTAAGTATCTGGGCTCCATACCATGATACCACCTTTATCCAGAAGGAATGACATACACTAAGGGGCGCTACTCCCTAGAACCTTGCTGCATCTTTCCTGTTTTGACCATTTCCGGGGTGTGAGGCTCGACGAAGTCTCGTCCACAAAGCTACGCTTTGTTACAAAGCCATGCTTCGGGTCAAACAAATGATCAACCTATGATCACAAAGATATAAGATCAAACAAATGATCATATCGCAAATGATCAAACACTGATCATTTCACAGCAACACTCAGTATGCCACGTTACCAAATTGGGAGTATATCGCTGATAAATTTCAACTACATAACCTCTGAGCTCGTACGTCTCAGAGAAGGGTGTTAAGCTAAGAGAATAAATTCTCCGCCACCAACAGATATGTATTTGAAAGAAATCAGCTTTATATCTCAATTTGTAACGTCAGACATACAATCCATACAAGTCTGTTCCGAGATCGAACAGAACCGAAGGCACTTCTCACGAAGCCCTTGCATATCCGGATAAATTTCTAATCAAGTCCGGACTTCCCGTCACTAAGGGTGATAAAACCTCTAAACCGGAGATCAGCCGATGTAGAGTCACTCGACGGTAATCCTTCCGTTTTCAAAAATATCCGGTCTTCAACACCGGTCTTCAAATGCAATTCATACGACGTATCACATATTCGGAATGGGTTATACGACCCCATGGTCCTTTCCCGGCTAACCCGAATAGTGAGCGCTTATTTTAAAAATAAGTGTGGCATTCAAATTCATCCAATTCACAACAAATGCCTATATAAAGGTAATTATTGATAGTCGGTTATTTAACTATCAATAAAGATGCGCAACATCATCAGATTCCAAATAAATTTCCAAATTATTTATTTATTTTCCAAAAATATCTTTACTAGATATATAATTTCCACACTTAACCATTTGAAAACAATTTTCAAATCAATTTCCACATTTCATTTTATCTTTGAAGATAAAATCTCAAAACAGTTCATTTCATATTGGAAAAGCATTTCCATCCTTATTTAAAATAAGTAATTCACAAATCATTTATTTTCAACACTTGGAAAATATTCGATATACTTAAATCAAATTAAGTATATATTTCATTCTTTAAGGAAATCATTCTATTTAAACACATTTATTTGAGCCAAAACGAATGTTACATAAAACATCGTTACGACAACTCAAAATCACTAGTATAGAGATTCGAAATTTAGATAGATATCTAAATCCCAATACTATATAAAATATTTCCTTTTGGAAACCATTTACTATAACAATTAGTGTTATAGTCCACCATTTCCTTAAATTTCTCGAAACGTCTTTTTCAACAATAAATGTTGAAATCTATATATTCGATACTTAACACGTTTTAAAACATCTTTTAAAACAATTACTTCATTTCGTAATATTACTTCTCCAAAACATATCCATTTTATCTAATAATATATTCACTGTCCAAAATCGTGAATATACTTCGTTATCCAAATTCAACATTTCTACACATTTTATTTAAAGGCTTATCCACTGTCCAAAATCGTGGATAAAATTCCTTTAATTAACTTCTACAATTCACTTATCAAAATAAGTGATTTCGGATTTATAAACAACGTTTATAAATCACAATTTTATAATTTATAACAATTTCAAGTTATGAAATCCCTTATTTAAACAATTCCATTTGACTCATTTATATAACAAAAATCCAATTCATAAGTTGATAACTTATAATTCATTTAGTTTCAAAATCCTTCATCTTATAACTTCACAAATCGTATTTCTATCAATACTACTTACTTATAAAATCCGTTTATAAGTTCATTTTAACATTTATAGAACTCCTAAATAATCTCCTTATTTTTATTTATAAAATAACAATTTTATACATCTTCTATAAATAAAATCCGTTTATAATAAGTCGGAAATTTCAATTTAAACCAATTACAATTTAATCAACTTATATTTCAAAAACTACTTTTCGCTTATATTTCACAAATCTCATAA
Organism: Allium fistulosum; assembly: GCA_030737815.1. Taxonomy (NCBI): domain Eukaryota; kingdom Viridiplantae; phylum Streptophyta; class Magnoliopsida; order Asparagales; family Amaryllidaceae; genus Allium; species Allium fistulosum. Next base: position 615,854,982 of record CM060908.1, on the reverse strand, counting down.
TTTTTATAACATGAAAATTATAACGTTTATTTATTTAAAATGAATAAATTCTAAAATTCAATAAAACGTATATTTTCAAAAATCACTTTGAAATCCTTTTAAAAATAATATCGTTATTTTTAAACTTCAAAAATGGATCCGACGATGCTACAGCACCAATCAATCAATCACAACAATCAAACATCATATATCATCATATGATAACAGAATATATCAAAATATCTGTAAATAATCAATACAGTAAGGAATTCAGTTGGATCCCTCCAACCTGTTTCCCTGCATCCAAAGACGTTAGCACAATACCAATTCCACTTCGAGGTGGAATATCGCGGTATATGGGTTTTATAAAAATATCCGCTTACTAACGGCGCAATAGGGTCTCATCCGCTATACGAGGCGAGAAATCAATCAATCCAATATATACATATGCCAATATGTATATATTGCTATATATAATAGATATATCCTACTATATCTAATATCACATCCAAGCATCAAACAAATCAATAACTGCAAACATCAATTTTACATTTGAGTGAGAAGATCTCACCTTAGCTTTTAAATTTGCAGTCCCATTTCGATTCCAGTTTGTTTTTCACGACCTTTTGACCTTGTATAAATAATTATACAATTTGTTAACATTTGAATTAATCGAACTATTAAATTTTCATTTTGATAGATATATTTAATCGACTAGTAATTTATTTTAAACTAATAACTTTCCTTTTAGAAAAAGTATTTTTGTAACTAAAATAAATCAAATTTCATACAACTTCGAACCCTTTAAAAATTCCTGTTATTTTCCCCAAACTTTATATATATATATATATATTTCTGCTTTATAACATGCCTATATATTATTAAACTTTAAAATTCATAAACTGTTTATATATATCCTTATATTTTACTGTTGACTTTGTTTTCTGTATAACTTTTCTCATAGTCTCGACTATATACAACATGAAATTAGATAGGCATCTGAAATTATATTTATTTTCTCAAAACTTCACATATACAAAACTGTTTTACCTTTCTGTTAACTTAAAATATTTTAAAACAGTTTAATAAAACTTCACCTTTCATTCTATAAAACTAACAAAACAGATTCTTGATAGCCAAATTAAACTAAAAGTTTTAACTTACTTAACCATTTATTTAAAACACAAATTTAAAAGAAAACTGTTAACTTTATCGTTTAAACCCCTTTTTTTTCTTGGTTTTAATCTACATAAATTATAACTGGAAAGGGAACTACCTTACTGAGCACCTGATCGCCAGCATCACCATGTTCGAACAAACGTCCCCCAATCGGTTGACCTCACGAAACCTAAGCCCTAGCTTCGTCGCCCCAATAATGATCGAACTCCTCCACAACACCTACAGCTACACGCAGCCCCTACCACGACTCGCGAATGACACCAGCCATCACCGGGCCCTTTCTTCCCATTGACTTCATCGAGCTCGAGCATGTCGCCTTCGTCGCCATCTCACAATACTCGAGATCACTGCAGCTTCCCGCCCCCTCATCGATCGAGAGTCGCGAATTCACAGCAACTCGGCTTCGACTTCCCTGGCCAGACGATTCGAACGAAAAAGAAAAGCAAAAGGGGAGGCTGCCATAAAAATTTCGAACGATTTGGATTAAAAGAAAAGGATTGGCCATTTTCTTTCTCTGAAGAGGATTCGAACGAACTGAAAAATGAAAAAAAAAACAGTCTCTCAGTTATTTTAAAAAGGGAAGTTCTCCCTTTGATTTTTTTGACCGAGTGCGTGAGTTTTAAAAACGAGAATAGGGGACACGATTTGATTTGGGATAAGCTAGGTCGGCTATGGTCAGATGATAGGGTGGCAAAGATAGGTTAGAGTGGTTGTGATTAAAAGTTTATATTTTTAAATTCAAAAATAACTCGTTATATTATATTAGCGCGTTTGCTTATCATACGCTTACACAACAACTCTGAAAATTACGAAATTTGAAATCCGACAATAATTCAATATTACGGACCCAATGGAACTGGTTTCGTCCAATTCCGAGACTGTGCCTCGGACGACTACTTTTAAATATCGATTCGAACAATTTAATTTCAAAACTGAACAAATCGATTTCAAATTCGATTCTGAAGCTTCTATTATCTTCAGAATTATCAATATGTATTTTACAAGCTTTTGAAATATTTTTCTCCAGCTTAAAATTGGAGATTTAAATTTTTATTCAACATTCAATAGATTAAATTTATAATTTAATCGCCAAATTCAAAGTTATATTCGGGAATTCAAATTAAATCATCGTTCAAATATTTAAAATTAATTAAATATTTTCAATTTAATTTGTTAAAAATTCAGGGTCGTTACATGGTACAAAACCAAAATCGTATGAGGCTCGCTATGGTAGGTGACAGGGCATAACCAGGCAATGCCAGGGTAGATATACCAATTACGCATCCGGGCTGGTGGTAACGCGTAGTAGCTACTACCGCCCACCTTGGACAAACTCCCCCCTAAAATCAAAAGTAAAAGTGACCACCGAATCAATCCAAAGTCAGAGTATAGTATCGAAGATGAGTATCCGATAAAGGGCGCTAACCCCCTTGGCTCGTTGATCGCTCCAGTTTTAGCCACCTTATGCCAACTCACGGGAGTCGGGTCCACGTACATACCTTAACAGAACATCGCCACCATCCTACTTCATTCTGGAATCTCCACCGCGTACACGGTTGTTAAAGTGGTTTTCGGAGTTGGCAGAGAGTATGACAACTTCCGATCCCGGTCTCTTCAACAACCAAACGTCATTATAACACCGTGGTCTTTTCAAAATAATTTTTACTTTAAAACCAGAATAAAATATCCTTTTTCAAACCATATAAATACGATATCATTTCTATTTTTAAACCCAAAATTAATATGATATCATCTTTTATTTTATAAATATTCCTTTCACAAAACATAATATTTTCAAATACATATACCTTGAAACCATGGCTTTGAAACATAACTTTTAATACTTAATGGTTCAAATACTATATTACTTTATAAAATAAACAGCTTCTTTAAATTTCACAATAAATTCCCAATATCAATTTGAACCTCCAAATAAACCATTTTAATTCCTATATATTTCAAAGCTTGAATAATCTATATTTCAAAACTTAAATTTTTATAGTTCATATATTTCAATCTTTAAATATTCCACTATTTCAAAATGGATTCTTTGAAAATTTAATATATATCAATTCCAATTCTTATTATTTAAATTTTGAAATGTTTACTTAATTCAACAAATATTATTTAAGTAAAGCCCTTAACTTCAATAACAAGATATTCTTTGAATTAAATTTAACTTGATAATATTCTTTAAATCAATTTGATATTCATTTAAATCCTCAAATCAAAATCAAGTTATCAAATCATACCTTTTAAATCATAATTTATTTACATTTCAAAACAAATTTTCAAGGATAATACTTAAATACCTTAATTCAAAACATATTCACATTTATCTTCAACCTTACTTTTACTTGGGTTATTATAAACCCTATATACAATAGAATTTCAATATATATGAAATCCACTTCATTATTTAGCTTATTTTAAAATTCGAAACAACTTATACATAGCTAGATTCAAGAATTTTTACTATATATATATCAAAATTTAATATTTTATTAAACCGTATTCTTTCCAAAACCATAGAAAATCATTTCAAAAATAATTTTTATATATATACCGCGGTGCCTGTATATAATTTTCTATCCTATGGTTAAGTGATACGGATATTTATCATTTTAATCCGCAATTTAAAAATAAAAAATGCGGTTGTATATCATTTCAAACCGCAATCCCAAATGAAATGAAAAATGCATAATAACTTGCAGTTTATACAATATAAATACAACATCCATTCATCGATCATATCAATCATCAAACATTCATTTAATTTATCATCCAATTCAAACAATCACATCAATAAATAATAATTAATTACTGACAGTTAATTTTTTCAAAAATGAATTAAATACTGTTTAACTGTAGTTTATATGCAATAATAAATAAATTTAACTAGCAGTTTATATGCAATGAATAATTAAATAACAATTTGAATTAAATAAATGCAATTTAACTGAGATGATGAATAAAAGTATGTCAAACAGCTATAAATAAATTTTTAAACATATCATAAATTAATTTAACAAACATAAGAACTCTTAGAAGTTGTGAGTGGGTTAAAACACTCGCCTTTCGAATTTAAATTGAATTCAAATCCAATTTAAATCCAATTTAAATCCAAAAATTTGATAGTCTCAGATTCCATCCAAACCAGCGTCAAATGTCCGGAATCCTAATACGAACCCTACGGAGAAAACTGCGCGTAAAACGGACCTCGTATGTGAAAGTTACGAAAAATTGAAGATTGGAAAATTCTGATGCTGGGTCGACTTCGGGTTCAACTTCAGTCCGACGCCTCAAAATCCCAATGTCTGCTCTGAGTTTTTTCCAAAACGACCCGAAGATCCGAGTCGTTTTCTTCCTGACCCAAAGTTGCTACAGCGATTTTCCCTCTAAAACCCGATGCAAGGCCCGAAGTTGATGCAGATTCGAATTTTTTTTTAAAATTGAAATTAGGTTTTGGAATTTTGGAATTAGGTTTTGTCTGCCAATGGAATGAAGAGTTAAGAAGGAGATAAATGCACAAAAAAATGAAAATAAGGAGTAGCTAGGGTTTATAATGGTTATTCATAGGCAAGGTTGAAAATGAAAATTTAGACATTGCAAACAAAAAGGTGGTAACGAATAATAAATATAAAGTAACTAAGGGACCAGTTGTACCAAAACTTTGAGATCCAATTTCTATACGTCTTCTCCGCTAAATTAATTTTTATTAACCCTAAATATACACACCTTATTAACACCCAATTAAATATTATTAACAAACATTTAATAAAATTTAACACTCCCATTAATGCAACTGGGGACTACCGCTGCACACAATAAAAGATGAACCGAGACTGAAAATTCAAATTTTTTCCCTTTTTATAAAATATTACTTATCTTTAGAATGAAAACGTTCATTTTATTTTTCTCAAACTGTTCTTTTATTTTCATTAAAATGCTCTTTCTATTTAACCCAATATGTAAGTTTCTTATATTAAATGCCATAAATTTCAATTAACTTATCTTCCCTTTTAATTTAAAGATTCCTCATATGGATTAGATGTTGCAAATTCCACACTTTCAAAGCTTTAACTTCTATTTCAATTGTTTATAGATTATACATTAAATTTTCAAAAATTCAATGAAATTAGCTTTCCATTTAATTTCAATACATTCTTCTTATGGTATAATTATTTTGTTTCATATCTAATACCTTAATGTTTCACAATTTCCTCTTAGTTCTAATCATCGTAGTATTAAATTCCATTTGCTATGAAGAGTCCATTTATTATATGTATTAGATTTCAAATAAATTGGTATGTTTCCACTCCAATCCCTTTTATTAAGTCCATTACTACTCTATAGCCTAATTAACCCTTTTATTACTTTTACTATACTCAAATTTTGTCCACTCCTAATCATCTTATTCCATTTTCCATTATTGTAACATTCATTTAATTTATTACCATTTATTTCAAATTTTAATTCCATCAACAATAAAATAGGTAATTTATAATATATGTTTACAAGCAAAATGTTACACCAATTATCATATTCTGAATGGAGTTAATATTAATTTCAAACAAAATTATAAATTTTACATTAAGATAATATTTAATTACTTTTAATGAAATTGAATTCCCAATTTTATTTAATGCAATCAATTATGACCTTTACAAATTTTAATACATTCATTGGTTTGTAGTTATTTCATGAATTTATACTAACATTGGTTCCTATCAAATGTTACTTTACTTCCTTTCTAACAAGCTCTTATTTCACTTATTTATATCATGAAATTTTCCTTTTATTATACTGCTTTCATTTATTCACTGCTAAATTTCATGTACTTAAGTTTACAATCTTTTATTCAAAATCCTTATCTTTCTATTATATTTACTCATAGCAACATTTTAAAAATCTCCAAATTAAACTAAATTTTCAATTAATGAAATAATTAAATAATTACTTCCATTCATTTTCAATTTTTCCAATTATTGAATGTTTATTCAAATAAATTGTTTTTATTTTATTTAACCCGTAATATCACATCCACAAATTTTAAATAATATAGTTAATGCTAGTTTTTACATTATATTTCATAAATATACTCAACTTACTTTCTTTATTGTGTATTAACTATAGCATTGAAATCTTTGCCAAATATAGCATTTTTATTTCCTCCTTTATTTGGATTTTACATTCTTTTATTCACTCCATTATCCCTAAGTAGATAAATTAACATTGCTTCATGGTCTATTATATTGTTATTCTAAATTTTCATCTTAAACTCCATTAACGTAATATTTAATACTTAATTCCAATTAATTTCAATGACCAAATTTTCCTAATTTGAATTCAATTAGATAAACAAATCTTAATCCCCATTCTTATTATTCAAACAAATCATTATCCTATAAACATATTTAACCATTGGTTATGCTTTGTTACATTGATCTTTCAATTTCACCCTTATTCGTATTAACTCTTTATTTCCACCTTTGTGAAAAACTACCATATCCAATATATGACGCTAACTTTATTTCCTTGCATAAATATACACCTATTTGCATTAATTAGAATAGATATTATATTCCTAAATGTACTTCTATCAATTAAATGCATTAATCAAGGTTTTAGAATATTTTACGTTCTATAAAAATTTACAACATTAAATTTACATTCAATTAATTACTTTACATACTTTACGTATTAATTTCTGATGCAGCGCAACCCACATTTGTCAAAGGTATAAGTCGAGACCGACTCAAGGAAGGCAAAGACATAAGTCGAGTAAGTAGTGAGGAAGGTGAAGGCATAAGTCGTAACCGACTTAAGGAAGGAGGTATAAGTCGTGACCGACTTAAGGAAGGAGCGATGAGTCATCAACGACTAAAGGGACGTGCTGGGTTACGACCTAAGACTACAGGAAGAGCAACACAAGTTGAAAAATGCGAAGGTTTAAGTCGGCAGCGACTTAAGGGAAGTGTTTTGGTGAGTGTACGACTTAACGAAGCAGGGAATAAGTCGTTGCCGAGTTACGACTTAGTTGAGTCGCCTGAACGACCTATCGAGTCACGCAGAGAAAAGGAAGGGCAAATTGGTGAAGTGTTAGGTCGTGAACGACCTAACGAGTCAAGAGTTAAGTCGCTGAAGCTCTGGATGCCGTTGAATCTTATGCCGAGTTAATCTAAACCGCTGTTTCTTAAGTCGCTACTATGGATGAATCGTGAACTGGGTTAAGTCGTTAAGTCGTCTACGACTTAAATGGTGAGTCGTTGTATGGTATTATGTTGTATTTCTTTAAGTCGTATGTCGTCTGTACTTGAGTCATAGATCGTAGACTTGTGTTTTTGTATTGTAACTCGTGAGTCGTATGCTGTTTGTAAGTCGTAAGTCGTTATGTACATAAGTCATGAGTCGTGTTTGTTAAGTCGGCTGAGGCGGGTTGTGTTGTAAACTGTTAAGTCGTAAACGACTTATGGTAGGTCGGCTATTTTGAGTCGTTTATTATAAGTCGGAACTGACTTAGGATATGATGAAATTTCTGTTGTAAAGTCAAATGCCTATAAATAGGCCGTGTAAGTCATTTGTAAGAGGTTGTTGATTTTTGAATAAAATTCTTGTTCGATTGCTTTGTGCTTTCATTTCAATTGGTAGTTGAGTGTAATCTCCTATCTCCTCTTTCGGATAATCGAGTGCGCTCGATTCAACGATTGCAGAGGCCGATTCGCGGAATCAAGTGCGCTTGATCAACGCTTGAAGAATTGAAGATCTCTCCTCACGGTATCGTGCACGATCAACGTGTCATAGATAGCTAGAGTTCGGTATCTTCGGATCAACGAATTTGGGCATTCCAGTATTTCTCAACTCACCGATTGCTACCTTCATTGATCTACACTATTTTGTATAATCGGCTGCGTCATTTGGTATCAGAGCTTGTTTTAGCCAATCATAGCTAAATCGAGTCTTAGAGCCGATTTGTTTGAATTTAGAAGTTGTGTTCATCGCAAGTTGCAACACGTGTGGAGATTTCGATCCATATCATTTTAGATCAAAGTTCGAAAGGTGTTTGAATTTTGAAGTATTGAAGAACTTATGAAGTATTCAATCATGCCACCAAGGAGAGCTAATCGACATCAAAACGTTGAAGCTTTGAATCAAAGAGAAGAGGCTGATGAGATGGAACAAAGAATTAATGAAAACTTTAGTGAAAAGCTTAACGAAGGAATTGGTCGGTTAGAGAAGATGATGTTAGAAATGAATCAAAATCGGAGACGGGTTTCACCTGAATCTAACCATGGGGGAAGTAGAGTCTCGCCACATTCCAATCGATACAAAAGTGTTGAAAATGATCAAGGGCGTGGGAGGAACGTGAATGATCGTGAACGGAGGAATGTAGATAGAAGGGATGATGGTGGTAGACGTGAAGGTAGTAGAGATGTGGGTGGACGAGATAGAGAACGATATACATCTGACTTTGAAGAGGAGTATGATGGTGGTAGTGTTCGAGGACAAGGGCGAGGCCAAGGAAGAAATTACTCTGAGTATGATCACAAGTGGGAGTCGGGGATGAAGACTGAAATTCCTAAATTCAAAGGTGGTATGCAAGCGGAGGAGTTTCTAGATTGGGTAGCTAATGTTGAAGAGATTTTTGACTTCAAAGAAGTTCTAGAACATCGTAGAGTGAAGTTGGTTGCTACAAGGTTGAGGGGTAGAGCTTTGGCATGGTGGCAGCAAACCAAACTTACACGTGAGCGGATGGGAAAGTCAAAGGTTGAATCATGGGAAAAGATGAGGAAAATGATGAAAGCCACATTCTTACCTTATAACTATCAGTTGCTTATGTATCAGAGGTTGCAAAACTTGAGACAAGGAACAAAATCTGTGAATGACTATGCTGACGAATTTTATCAACTGATTGCAAGGAATGATATTATGGAGACAGAAGAACAGTTAACAATTAGATTTGTTGGAGGGTTGCGAATGCAGATTCAGGATATGGTTAATATGTTTGATCCAAGATCTGTGGCGGAAGCACACCAGAAAGCGTTGGCTTGGGAGAAACAGGTACGACGAGGAGGTGGTATGTTTACAAATTCCATCAATCCAGTGAAAGGTGTTAGTGGGAGTTCTAATGTTTCAAAAGCTGTTGCAAAACCAGTTGTGAATGAGGTTGGGAAGGCGAAAGTCAATAATGGTTTCAAATGTTACAATTGCCAAGAGTTGGGTCACAAAAGTAATGAATGTCCAAAGCCGAAGAAGAGAGCTATGATAGCGGAGGTTGAGGATGAGAGTGAAGAAGCTGAATGTTTCAATTCACCACCTAATGAGGAGGAGGAAGAAGTGTCGGGAGACGAAGGTTATAATCTAATGATGAAGAGGTCCTGTTTAACACCAAAGCAAGAGGAGGATTGTAGTTGGTTAAGGAGCAATATTTTTCAGTCCACATGTACCATTCTGTGGAAGGTTTGCAAATTTGTTATTGATGCTGGAAGCTGTGATAATATAATTTCTTCAGAAGCTGTGAGGAAGTTAGCGTTGAAGACTGAGAAACATCTGAAACCTTACAAGCTAGCTTGGTTGAGGAAAGGCAGGGAGGTGAAGGTTGGACGAAGGGCTCGTGTGAATTTTTCAATTGGAAAGAAATATAAAGACGAAATTTGGTGCGATGTGGTAGATATGGATGTCTGTCATTTGTTGCTGGGGAGACCGTGGCAGTATGATAGGGTGGTACAACATGATGGACGTACCAACAGTTACAGTTTCATGTTTGAAGGCACAAAGATTACTCTAGTTCCAAAAAAGCGACAACAGGAGGAAAGTAAGTCGGAGGAGATTGAAGAGCTCAAAACTTTGTTAACTTTGAAGGAGTTTGTGAAGGAAGTAGAGGGGGAGCCTGAAGTATTTTTATTGATCGGACGGGAGAGTCAGGAAGCGGATGAAATACCAGAAGAAGTTAAACCAGTATTGAAAGAATTTGAGGATGTATTTCCAGAGGAGTTGCCAACGGAGTTACCGCCGTTGAGGGACATTCAACATCAAATTGATCTAGTTCCAAGAGCTGTGTTACCTCACAGACCACACTACAGAATGAGTCCAAAAGAGCATGAGGAGTTGCGAAGGCAGGTGGAAGAATTGCTTGAACAGGGGCGTGTGCAGGAGAGTTTAAGTCCTTGTGCTGTACCAGCTTTATTGGTACCCAAAAAGGATGGAACGTTGTAATACCCCAAAATTTTGTGAAAAATCATTTTTGTAAAATGATTTAATTTTTGAGATATTTAGATTTAAATATGGTGAAATTTTTGGAATAAATAGTGTGCAAGTATATGTGTGCACGTGCACACTGAAATGGCACAAGGAAGAACTCCAGATTTCTTGGATTTAAAACAAGATACAAACATGATTTTGCAACATGGTTATTTGATTTCTGGAATTATATGGATCATCTTAGAAAATAAGAAAAGTAAGTTTTACTTTAAATCAGTAAACAGATTTTATTTAAAACCCAGAAAAGAAAATTATGCATATATATATATTATAAGGATTTGTAAACCTGTATACATATAGGTGCATATGTTTCTGAAATTAAAGAGGAATTAAATAAGCCTAGATAAGATATGTGTACAAATATACATTTTTAAGTACTGAAAAGTATATATATATATATATAAGAAAGTGAAACTATAACATTTAAATGACATGAAATGTGATACAAGTCAATAAGCTTGTGTAGGCAAAAATAGCAAAGGGGATTCTCAGGAATAATAATAATAAAAAAAAAATATAAAATGGGATAGTCACACTTTTAACATGACTAGGTGAGTGGCCATTTTCTGAAAAGTAAAAGAAAGAAAATGCAGCCTTTAAAATTGGTTAATGTGGCCGGGGTATTAAGGAGGAAAATGAATGAAAAATGCATGAAGATGGTTAGGTCAGAAATGGAATTTTGTTTTAACAAAACCCTAGTGGAAAAATGCATATAAATAGGCAGTTTCAGCCAGTAAAATTATCTCTACCCCGAGCTGCACAAAAATAAGAAAGGAAGAAAAATATTGGAAGGAAGGAGAAAACACTCATACAAGGATTTTCTGGATTAATAAGAAGAAATATTTAGGTGAGTAACCTCACTGAGTTCATGGCATTAAGACCTGAGATGAGGCAGCCACTTTTATTGCCATTTATATATATTTCTGGTTTTGATGTATATGATTTCATCAATGCTTTTTGGATGTCTTATTTTAAATCTGATATGATTTGATATGGATGTTTCTGGTGATCTCTGCTTTGTTGAGACATTTGTCTTTGAATGTGTATCATTACTGTTTCATTTTTACTCAAAAATGTTAAAGTCTAGGATCTTAAAATTATATAGAGAATACTCTCAACTGTTATAGATCTATGGCATGGAAACTTTACAAAAAAATGTTGGGAGCTGCATTATACTTGGTATAAGTGCTGAGGCTTGAGAAGAAAAAAATGATAAGGGTGCAATAGAAATTTTCTAAGTGCTGAGCCCTTAACCAAATCAAAAAAAAAAGAAACTCACAAGCTAAAATTAAGATTGAACCAGATCCTGAATCTGAATCAATCATAAAGGCTTGCAGATCAATATAACAAGAACATGCCATGCCTCTTTTTACAGTTGAAAATATTCTTATATTTTACTAAGATCAAGACATATTGACCCCATTTAGGAAATAACTGTCTGCTTATTTCTGAGGAGAATTATGCTAGGGAAGGTTATGGATGTTTCCATGTTTGCAGTGACATGTTCACTTAGCATATTTGATGATAGGATTTAAGACAATACACTAGTAAATAAACTAGGGAAGGGAAGGCCAAGAAGGCTGCTGGAATGCTTGTCATATTTGAAGTATGCAAGTTGGCACATGGTTTGTTTAAGCCCTGGGATCTTTGTGCAATGTTGTGAATTAGTTCATTGCAATGTGTCCCCGTGATTCCTTAATAGCAGATGAGGCAGGGATTTAAATTGAATTATACAACCTGTAAATGAAGAAATAGGAATATGGATATTTCTTAGGTTGAATGGTATGGAACCAAGATGGTTCCAGTGAATGCAATTGTTGCAAATAGATAATTATGTTTGCATGATTATGTATGCAAGTGTAAGAATGATAAATGAATATATCATACCTGAATCAACTTAATTATACAATGTTAAAGTAATTGATTGCAGAAATTTGCTTAAATAACAAGTTAGTACCCTTATATTCTCTATTGCTTAATATCATGAATGTATTGATGTTACTCATACCAGATCATTGATCTGACCCTTGTTTGCTCATGGCATATGGGGTGTCTCATTTTAAAATGAGGCAGCCACTCATGCTCTTTCAGGTAACCCAGGCACTAAGTAAAAATGAAGTTATGGCTATTATGGAGGAGTGAATGAACATGCTAGCTAGTTTCAATAAGAGCTTAAATTGATTATATCTGCATGTATTCAGGAAAATTTTATGTTTCTAAGATTTCCAGTCATGTATTGAATATTTTATGGTTAGTGATCAAGTTGCTCTATGTTCTGAAAAGTGTCAGATTAAATTAGTTGTTCTGTCGAAATTGTTGTGTATTAAGGTTTGATTTGTTTTTGAAGTAGTGTCTGAAACATAAACAAGAAAAACATGCTCAAGTATCAGCTATAAAAATCTGGTAAGAAATATACAATTATGAGAGTTACTGTTTTGCATAATTTATATTTTGTATTAGCTAATCTTGAGACATAACAGAGCACTGAGTTTTAGAATAAAATCTGGATTTAGCTAAAAGTAAACTTAAAAGGATTTTAGATTCTTTTTACTGAAATGCTTTGTAAATAAGTTTGAATACATTTCTGAATCGTATTGAGATAAGTAAAATGTTTTTAAAAGCTTCAGACAGAATGCAATGAATGGTATCTCCATTGCTTTGAACTAGTGTGTAGCAGATACAGGATATATGAGTTAACCAGCTTCAAATAAATGAAGTATTGGTTGATCATGATAGATTGTATTTTGAAAATAAAAATGCATTTCAAAAGCTTAGTACATTTAGCAAATGTTTCACCCAGTTTTCTGGAAAATGAGACAAGATATTGACATGCACATGTATATCTGTGTACATGTTGATATTTGGGCAAAAATCTGAATATAAATTCCTAGAACAGTTGTAGGATTGGGTTTCAAAAATAATAAAGCAAGAAATATTGTTTTGTATGTTAGATTATAGGCAAAAGTTAAATATATATGTGCAGATATAGGTAGATATCAGATTTCAAACCATACAGGAGAAAAATAAAAAGAAAAATAAAAATTGTGTTTGAACCAACCAGCATAGTACTCGAACTCGTGACCTCACATGTATAAGTTAGGCGCGTTTCCATTACGCCTAGATGTTGCTTGTGTTCACCTATGATCCACTTTCTTTTAACCTGAGTTTGATACTATCCAGACTTTAAGACAATCATCTATATTATAAGCTTGCTCTCCACTGATTATTACTTGATCATTTCTTAATTATAATAACAGACTAAAGTGCATGTTTCCAGTGGATTCTATGGTCAAAAATCAGGATACAATAATTAATCTTTTAAAAGGGAATTATCACATTTTAACAGATTTAAAAGGATTTCTACTTACATATTATCAAGCTCTGATTCTAGTAGAATATAACATAGATATCTTCATATATGTATGTTAGGAATGATTTAGATTTAAAACAATATTTTTATATTGTGAAAGATCCTGGATATATTTTGTTTATTGGATAAAGAAAATGACCCTGGGAAATACATTTGTAATGAATGATATATCTATATATCATCTCATAAAAAAAAAATCCTTATGAAATTAGGGTGGAAATAGGAGGGTCATTTCAGTTGGTATCAGAGCACTTGGTTGCATTGATTGTTAAGTATTATAGAAATGTATTATGTATGTTTGTTTTGGATGAAATAATTTAGATAAGAAAATAGAAATTATAGAAGTACTCATAATATACTAATACCATTTACCCAGAATTTAGTTAGCAGACCATGGTAGGAAGAGGATCTCATCACAATGCAGGACCCAGTGCACCTCAAATGCTTGATATGCAAGAATTTGTGAGGGTTTTAAGAGAAGGGATTGGACATAGGCCTGAGAACCCACATGAAGAGCTTTTAAAACTACTGAAGACTTATTCCAATTTGGGAGGCAAGAGTTTTGAAGGAACTGAGAGTGTGATGGAAATTCAAGCATGGTTGAGAACACTTGATAGGATTTTCAATGACATGCAGTTGGATGACCAAAGGAAGAGGCAAGTAGCTTCAAGACAACTGAAAGGGGTAGCTTTAAGCTGGTGGGAGGTGATCATAGCTGGAAGAAATGAAAATGAAATCACTTGGAATCAGTTCAAGGAGATGTTGGAGGCAAGATTTGTACCAGCATCAGCCAAGACCACTTTGCTTGAAGAATTTATCAAACTTAGGCAGGGAACTTTGAATGTCACTGAATACACTCAAAAGTTTGAGGGGCTATCCAATTATGGAGCAATGCTAGTGGCAGATGAAGCATCCAAAAATGATAGGTATATAAAAGGACTGAACCCAGGACTTAGCAGAGCTATGCTACCATATGCAGATAGAACATTTGATCAAGTAATTGATCTGGCCTTGAAACTGGAACAACATGACAAAGAAAGAGAGAAATATAGGAATTTTAAGAGCAACAACAAGAAGGATAAGGGAAGATATCACCCTTATGATAAAAAGAAGGAGGAGGCAGACAACAGGAAGGGTAAAGATACAAGAGCCAATGATACTAAGAAGAAATTGGTTTGCCATCATTGTGGAAAAGAAGGACACATCAAACCAAGGTGCCCAGAGTTAAAAGGAGGAGCCTTCAAATGCTACCTATGTGGGAAAGAGGGGCATATGAAGAGGAACTGTCCAGAGAATAAACAGCAAGGGAAATTGGCAATTTTGGAAGGTAAAGGCAAATATGCAGTGAAAACTGATGCTGAAAATCATGGCCAAGTGGAAGGTACATTACTCATTTGTGCCATACCCATACCAGTAGTATATGATACTGGAGCAACACACTCTTTGATTTCCTATGAAATAGTTAAAGTGTTAAAATTAAACTGCATATTGGTTGAAACCCCATTGCTTGTACAAAGTCCCCTAGGGAGTTCTAGTGTTTTGAACATGAGTTGTGTGGATGTGGAGTTAAACATAGGAGGAAATATTTTTATTTCCAATTTATATGTTTTAAATTACCCAAATATAGGAGTTATATTGGGGGTAGATTGGTTAAGGCAATTTAAAGCCATAATTAATTTAGACTCATCCACCATATCATTGCAAAATTCTAGAGGCCAGAGGATCACAGTTCTATGTGAAGTAGCTAAGGAAGGGAAATTGTATCATTTAGTTGACTTAGAAAAAGATCTGAGTGAACTCACCATTGAAGAAATTCCCATAGTTAATGAATACTTGGATGTGTTTGGGGAAGTTAAGGGTGTTCCACACCACAGACCAGTTGAGTTCCAAATTAATCTCATTCCAGGAGCAAGTCCAATAATCAAGAAACCTTATAGAATGGGGCCAAGTGAACTGAAAGAATTGAAAAATCAGTTGGAAGAATTAGAAGGCAAGGGATTTATAAGGCCAAGCAATTCCTGCTGGGGTTCTCCAGTAGTGTTTGTAAGAAAACATGATGGTACCTTGAGAATGTGCATAGATTACAGGGAACTAAATAAAGTAACCATCAAGAATAAATACCCATTGCCTAGAATAGATGATCTCTTTGACCAACTCAGTGAAGCTAAAATATTTTCTAGACTAGACTTAGCATCAGGATTCCATCAAATGAAGGTTGAAGACTCAAGTGTTAAGTATACTGCATTTAACACAAGATATGGCTTATATGAATTTTTGGTTATGCCATTTGGTTTGACAAATGCTCCTTCATATTTTGTTGATTTAATGAATAGAATATTTAGAGATTATTTAGACAAGTTTGTACTGATTTTTATTGATGACATTTTGATTTATTCCAAGACAGTGGAAGAGCATAGAAATCATTTGCATTTAGTTTTGTCAAGGCTAAGGGAAAATGATTTAAAGGCAAAATTTTCAAAATGTGCATTTTGGAAAGAAGAAGTGCATTTTCTTGGGCATGTTATCTCTGCCAAAGGAATATCAGTAAACCCTAATAAGGTAGTGGCAATCCAAGCATGGAAAAGGCCTAGTACCATCAGTGAGATTAGATCATTTATGGGGATGGCAGGATATTATAGGAGATTTATAAAAGATTTCTCAAAAATATCATCACCACTTACCAATTTAACTAGAAAGAACCAAGCCTTTGTATGGACAGAAAAATGTGAGCAAGCTTTTATTAAAATAAAAGAAGCCCTGATTAATGCACCAGTATTGAGAGTGCCAGAAGGAAATGAAAATTTGGTTGTGTATACTGATGCAAGTGGCTCTGGGTTAGGGGCTGTGTTGATGCAGCAAGACCAGGTGGTAGCCTATGCATCTAGGCAATTAAAGCCACATGAAACCAGATATGCAACCCATGATCTTGAACTAGCAGCAGTTGTGTATGCTTTGAAACTTTGGAGACATTATTTGTTAGGTGCCAAATTCATTTTGTACACTGATCATAAGGCACTGAAATATTTATTCTCACAAAAAGATTTGAATATGAGGCAACATAGATGGGTAGAGTTCCTAGCTGCCTATGATCTAGATATACTGTATACACCAGGCAAGGCAAATAAAGTTGCAGATGCCTTGAGTAGACAACATGCCAAGGTAGCCATGTTGATGATGGAAGAGTTTAGGGATTTGTCTATACTTACTGATTTGGAAATTGAGGAAAACAGTAAGGTACAAATGATGTCCATTGAAGAAGGTGAAGGTAAAGGGAAATTAAGTATGATATCCCTGCAATCAGATTTACTTCTTAAGATTGGGAAAATGCAGGAACAAGACCTAAACATGGTGGAAAAGAAAATGCTCATATCAAAAGGGGAGGAAGTAATAAATTATCAAGTTGATAAAAATGGATATTTAAGGAATAAAAATAGGATATGTGTTCCAGAAAATATAGAATTGTAGGAGGAAATATTAAATGAATACCATAGGAGTAAGTACTCCATACACCCAGGTAGCACCAAGATGTATCAAAATTTGAAGAGAAATCTTTGGTGGAAGGGGATGAAGTCAGATGTGGCCAGATATGTTGCAAGGTGCATGACTTGCCAACAAGTCAAGGCAGAGACACAAAGGCCATCAGGACTATTGCAACCCCTTAGTATACCACAGTGGAAGTGGGAGGATATATCTATGGATTTCATAGATGGTCTGCCTAGATCTAAGAAGGGAAACACAAGTATATGGGTAATAGTGGATAGGCTAACTAAGGTAGCACATTTTATCCCAGTTAAAACAGAAAGAAATGCTCCAAAATTGGCTCAAATATTCATGAAAGAGGTAGTAAGGTTGCATGGCATACCCAAAACCATTGTGAGTGATAGAGATACCATCTTCACCTCAAGGTTTTGGAAAAGTTTTCAAGAGGCCATGGGGAGTGAATTGTGCTTAAGTACTGCCTACCATCCACAATCAGATGGTCAAACTGAGGTGGTGAACAAAGTCTTAGAGGATTTGTTGAGAGCATGTACACTGGACTTTGGAGGCAACTGGGAAGACCACCTCCATCTAGCTGAATTCACATATAATAACAGTTACCAAAGCACCATAGGGATGGCACCATTTGAAGCCTTATATGGCAAGCCATGTTTATCACCTATATGCTGGGTAGAGACTGGAGAAAGGGCTGTTCTTGGACCTGAATATGTTAAAGAAACTACAGAGAAAATTGGGTTAATAAGAAAAAGAATAGCAGCAGCTCAAGATAGGCAAAAGAAATTTGCAGATAGGAAGAGAAAGCAAGTGGAATATGAAGTGGGAGACTTTGTTTTCATCAAGATTTCACCTATGAAGAAAGTCTTGAGATTTGGCAAGCAAGGTAAGCTCACACCAAGGTATGTTGGACCCTATAAAATTCTGGAAAGAATTGGTTCATTGGCTTACAAATTAGAACTACCAGAGGAAATGAAAGCAATGCATAATGTTTTTCATGTGTCCCAACTTAGAAGATGGGTACATGATAAAGAAGACATTTTGGAAGAGCCTACCAAAATTCAAACAAATCCTGACTTGGTTTATGAAAAAGAACCAGTGGGGATTGTAGCCAAGGAAGAAAAGAAATTAAGGAGCAAAACCTTGAAACTAGTTAAGATCCAGTGGAGTAGTGATCCTAATGACTGCACATGGGAGTTAGAGGATAAGATTAGAATGGATTATCCTAAGCTTTTTGCAAATTAAAAGGTAATTTTTTTTTTCTGGAAATTTTTTTTTTGTTATGCATGGTTGATATGGTTGAATTTGTTTGCTTATGCATATGTTTGATAAGTTTCCAGAAAAGAAAATGATGCTTGTTATAAATGTTAGAAAAATTGTGAGGACACAATTCCTAAAAGGAGGGGTGAATGTAATACCCCAAAATTTTGTGAAAAATCATTTTTGTAAAATGATTTAATTTTTGAGATATTTAGATTTAAATATGGTGAAATTTTTGGAATAAATAGTGTGCAAGTATATGTGTGCACGTGCACACTGAAATGGCACAAGGAAGAACTCCAGATTTCTTGGATTTAAAACAAGATACAAACATGATTTTGCAACATGGTTATTTGATTTCTGGAATTATATGGATCATCTTAGAAAATAAGAAAAGTAAGTTTTACTTTAAATCAGTAAACAGATTTTATTTAAAACCCAGAAAAGAAAATTATGCATATATATATATATTATAAGGATTTGTAAACCTGTATACATATAGGTGCATATGTTTCTGAAATTAAAGAGGAATTAAATAAGCCTAGATAAGATATGTGTACAAATATACATTTTTAAGTACTGAAAAGTATATATATATATATATATAAGCAAGTGAAACTATAACATTTAAATGACATGAAATGTGATACAAGTCAATAAGCTTGTGTAGGCAAAAATAGCAAAGGGGATTCTCAGGAATAATAATAAAAAAAAAATATAAAATGGGATAGTCACACTTTTAACATGACTAGGTGAGTGGCCATTTTCTGAAAAGTAAAAGAAAGAAAATGCAGCCTTTAAAATTGGTTAATGTGGCCGGGGTATTAAGGAGGAAAATGAATGAAAAATGCATGAAGATGGTTAGGTCAGAAATGGAATTTTGTTTTAACAAAACCCTAGTGGAAAAATGCATATAAATAGGCAGTTTCAGCCAGTAAAATTATCTCTACCCCGAGCTGCACAAAAATAAGAAAGGAAGAAAAATATTGGAAGGAAGGAGAAAACACTCATACAAGGATTTTCTGGATTAATAAGAAGAAATATTTAGGTGAGTAACCTCACTGAGTTCATGGCATTAAGACCTGAGATGAGGCAGCCACTTTTATTGCCATTTATATATATTTCTGGTTTTGATGTATATGATTTCATCAATGCTTTTTGGATGTCTTATTTTAAATCTGATATGATTTGATATGGATGTTTCTGGTGATCTCTGCTTTGTTGAGACATTTGTCTTTGAATGTGTATCATTACTGTTTCATTTTTACTCAAAAATGTTAAAGTCTAGGATCTTAAAATTATATAGAGAATACTCTCAACTGTTATAGATCTATGGCATGGAAACTTTACAAAAAAATGTTGGGAGCTGCATTATACTTGGTATAAGTGCTGAGGCTTGAGAAGAAAAAAATGATAAGGGTGCAATAGAAATTTTCTAAGTGCTGAGCCCTTAACCAAATCAAAAAAAAAAGAAACTCACAAGCTAAAATTATGATTGAACCAGATCCTGAATCTGAATCAATCATAAAGGCTTGCAGATCAATATAACAAGAACATGCCATGCCTCTTTTTACAGTTGAAAATATTCTTATATTTTACTAAGATCAAGACATATTGACCCCATTTAGGAAATAACTGTCTGCTTATTTTTGAGGAGAATTATGCTAGGAAAGGTTATGGATGTTTCCATGTTTGCAGTGACATGTTCACTTAGCATAATTGATGATAGGATTTAAGACAATACACTAGTAAATAAACTAGGGAAGGGAAGGCCAAGAAGGCTGCTGGAATGCTTGTCATATATGAAGTATGCAAGTTGGCACATGGTTTGTTTAAGCCCTGAGATCTTTGTGCAATGTTGTGAATTAGTTCATTGCAATGTGTCCCCGTGATTCCTTAATAGCAGATGAGGCAGGGATTTAAATTGAATTATACAACCTGTAAATGAAGAAATAGGAATATGGATATTTCTTAGGTTGAATGGTATGGAACCAAGATGGTTCCAGTGAATGCAATTGTTGCAAATAGATAATTATGTTTGCATGATTATGTATGCAAGTGTAAGAATGATAAATGAATATATCATACCTGAATCAACTTAATTATACAATGTTAAAGTAATTGATTGCAGAAATTTGCTTAAATAACAAGTTAGTACCCTTATATTCTCTATTGCTTAATATCATGAATGTATTGATGTTACTCATACCAGATCATAGATCTGACCCTTGTTTGCTCATGGCATATGGGGTGTCTCATTTTAAAATGAGGCAGCCACTCATGCTCTTTCAGGTAACCCAGGCACTAAGTAAAAATGAAGTTATGGCTATTATGGAGGAGTGAATGAACATGCTAGCTAGTTTCAATAAGAGCTTAAATTGATTATATCTGCATGTATTCAGGAAAATTTTATGTTTCTAAGATTTCCAGTCATGTATTGAATATTTTATGGTTAGTGATCAAGTTGCTCTATGTTCTGAAAAGTGTCAGATTAAATTAGTTTTTCTGTCGAAATTGTTGTGTATTAAGGTTTGATTTGTTTTTGAAGTAGTGTCTGAAACATAAACAAGAAAAACATGCTCAAGTATCAGCTATAAAAATCTGGTAAGAAATATACAATTATGAGAGCTACTGTTTTGCATAATTTATATTTTGTATTAGCTAATCTTGAGACATAACAGAGCACTGAGTTTTAGAATAAAATCTGGATTTAGCTAAAAGTAAACTTAAAAGGATTTTAGATTCTTTTTACTGAAATGCTTTGTAAATAAGTTTGAATACATTTCTGAATCGTATTGAGATAAGTAAAATGTTTTTAAAAGCTTCAGACAGAATGCAATGAATGGTATCTCCATTGCTTTGAACTAGTGTGTAGCAGATACAGGATATATGAGTTAACCAGCTTCAAATAAATGAAGTATTGGTTGATCATGATAGATTGTATTTTGAAAATAAAAATGCATTTCAAAAGCTTAGTACATTTAGCAAATGTTTCACCCAGTTTTCTGGAAAATGAGACAAGATATTGACATGCACATGTATATCTGTGTACATGTTGATATTTGGGCAAAAATCTGAATATAAATTCCTAGAACAGTTGTAGGATTGGGTTTCAAAAATAATAAAGCAAGAAATATTGTTTTGTATGTTAGATTATAGGCAAAAGTTAAATATATATGTGCAGATATAGGTAGATATCAGATTTCAAACCATACAGGAGAAAAATAAAAAGAAAAATAAAAATTGTGTTTGAACCAACCAGCATAGTACTCGAACTCGTGACCTCACATGTATAAGTTAGGCGCGTTTCCATTACGCCTAGATGTTGCTTGTGTTCACCTATGATCCACTTTCTTTTAACCTGAGTTTGATACTATCCAGACTTTAAGACAATCATCTATATTATAAGCTTGCTCTCCAGTGATTATTACTTGATCATTTCTTAATTATAATAACAGACTAAAGTGCATGTTTCCAGTGGATTCTATGGTCAAAAATCAGGATACAATAATTAATCTTTTAAAAGGGAATTATCACATTTTAACAGATTTAAAAGGATTTCTACTTACATATTATCAAGCTCTGATTCTAGTAGAATATAACATAGATATCTTCATATATGTATGTTAGGAATGATTTAGATTTAAAACAATATTTTTATATTGTGAAAGATCCTGGATATATTTTGTTTATTGGAAAAAGAAAATGACCCTGGGAAATACATTTGTAATGAATGATATATCTATATATCATCTCATAAAAAAAAAATCCTTATGAAATTAGGGTGGAAATAGGAGGGTCATTTCAAACGTGGAGGATGTAGACTGACAGTCGAGCATTGAATAAGATTACTGTGAGATATAGATTTCCAATGCTGAGGTTGGATGACTTGCTAGATCAAATAAGCGGAGCGACTATCTTTTCGAAGATTGATTTGAAGAGCGGATATCATCAAATTCGTATCAGACCAGGCGATGAGTGGAAGACTGCTTTTAAAACCAGGGAGGGTCTATACGAATGGTTGGATATGCCATTTGGTCTATCAAATGCACCGAGTACTTTCATGAGGGTGATGAATCAGATTTTTAGACCATTCATTGGGAGGTTTGTGGTGGTATATTTCGATGATATTCTGATTTACAGTGGGAGTCCAGAGGAACATTTGAATCATCTGAGAGAAGTGTTGATGGTACTGCGACAAGAACAATTTTATGCTGCAACGAAGAAATGCGTGTTCATGACGCATAGTGTTTTATTTCTGGGGTATGTAGTGTCGGAAAAAGGAATACAGGTTGACCAAAGTAAAGTCGAAGCGATTAGAGATTGGCCGCAGCCCAAGACGATAACGGAAGTTCGTAGTTTTCACGGGTTGGCTTCATTTTATCGAAGATTTATTCCACACTTTAGTAGTGTGATGGCGCCTGTGACTGATTGTATGAAGGGTAAACAGTTTACATGGACGGAGGGAGCAGGAGTTGCTTTTGAACAAATCAAGGAGTTGTTGATGACAGCACCAATTCTAGCATTACCTGATTTTCAGTTGTTGTTTGAATTACATACTGATGCGTCGAAGGTTGGAATTGGAGGGGTGTTGAGTCAGAGGGGTCGTCCTATTGCATACTTCAGTGAGAAGCTATCGGTAGCAAAGATGAGATATAGTACATATGATGTGGAATTTTATGCTGTTGTGCAAGTTATTAAGCACTGGAGACACTATCTATTTCAGAAAGAGTTTGTTCTTTACACTGACCATGAGGCGTTGAAACATTTACAAGGGCAAGATAAGATTTCAGCAACACATGCATCATGGGTTGCATATCTACAACAGTTTACTTTTGTTGTCAAACACAAGTCAGGAGTAACGAATCGTGTGGCTGATGCTTTGAGTAGGAGGAATCATTTGTTGACAACGATGAAGGTTGAAGTGACAGGATTTGAACTATTTCCAGAATTGTTTGAAGAAGATCCTTATTTTGCGAAGCTTGTTGAGAAAGTCAAAGACGGGAGTACTGACGAGTTTATGATGGTAGATGGTTTTCTGTTCAAGGGAAATCGATTGTGCATGCCTGATTGTAGTTTGAGAATGAAGATTGTAAAAGAGCTGCATGAAGAAGGACATGTTGGGAGAGACCGTACATTACAGTTGATTTCACAATCTTACTTTTGGCCATCGATGAGGAAAGAAGTGGGAAGGTTTGTGGAGAGATGTCATGTTTGCCAAGTTTCTAAGGGAACAACGACAAATGCGGGACTGTATATGCCGTTACCCGTGCCTGTAAAACCATGGGTGGATATCAGTATGGATTTTGTTTTGGGTTTGCCTAGAACTCAAATGGGGAATGATTCTATATTCGTTGTGGTGGACAGATTTTCCAAGATGGCACATTTCATCGCTTGTAAGAAGACAGCTGATGCCGTCAGGGTTGCTGAGTTATTATTCAAAGAGATATATCGTTTACATGGTTTGTCGGAATCCATTGTTTCTGATAGGGATACTAGATTTCTAAGTCATTTTTGGCTAAGTTTGTGGAAGATGGTGGGAACGAAGTTTTATTTTAGCAGCGCTTATCATCCGCAAATGGATGGACAGACAGAGGTGGTGAACAGATCGTTGGTAAACCTGTTGAGGTGCCTTGTGAAAGATAATCTGAAAAGTTAGGACGTGAAGTTATGCCAGGCAGAGTTTGCCCATAATCATGTTGTAAATCGAAGTACTGGGTTCAGTCCATTCCAGATTGTATATTCTAGTATGCCAAAAGGACCGTTGGATTTAACGGTAATACCACACTCAAAGGGGACAGTTAAGAAAGCTGCTGATTTTGTTGAAGGGTTGACGGAATGTCATAAAGTCGTTCAGGAACAATTGGAGAAAGCAAATGAAAAGTATAAACGATCGGTAGATCTAAAGCGAAGAACTGTTGAATTTAATGAAGGTGATTGGGTTTATGCAGTGTTAACAAAGGATCATTTTCTAGTGGGCGCTTATAACAAGTTAAAAGCCAGAAAAATTGGTCCTGTAGAAGTCGTGAAACGGATTAATGAAAATGCTTATAAGTTGAAGCTGCCAGAAGATGTGTACACTTCTGATGTGTTCAATGTTAAACATCTCGTACCATATCATGGGGATGAACGAGCTGATGTGGAAGAATTTACAAATTCGAGGTCGAATTTTTCTCAACCTGGGGAGGATGATGCAGCGCAGCCCACATTTGTCAAAGGTATAAGTCGAGACCGACTCAAGGAAGGCAAAGACATAAGTCGAGTAAGTAGTGAGGAAGGTGAAGGCATAAGTCGTAACCGACTTAAGGAAGGAGGTATAAGTCGTGACCGACTTAAGGAAGGAGCGATGAGTCGTCAACGACTTAAGGGACGTGCTGGGTTACGACCTAAGACTATAGGAAGAGCAACACAAGTTGAAAAATGCGAAGGTTTAAGTCGGCAGCGACTTAAGGGAATTGTTTTGGTGAGTGTACGACTTAACGAAGCAGGGAATAAGTCGTTGCCGAGTTACGACTTAGTTGAGTCGCCTGAACGACCTATCGAGTCACGCAGAGAAAAGGAAGAGCAAATTGGTGAAGTGTTAGGTCGTGAACGACCTAGCGAGTCAAGAGTTAAGTCGCTGAAGCTCTGGATGCCGTTGAATCTTATGCCGAGTTAATCTAAACCGCTGTTTCTTAAGTCGCTACTATGGATGAATCGTGAACTGGGTTAAGTCGTTGAGTCGTCTACGACTTAAATGGTGAGTCGTTGTATGGTATTATGTTGTATTTCTTTAAGTCGTATGTCGTCTGTACTTGAGTCATAGATCGTAGACTTGTGTTTTTGTATTGTAACTCGTGAGTCGTATGCTGTTTGTAAGTCGTAAGTCGTTATGTACATAAGTCATGAGTCATGTTTGTTAAGTCGGCTGAGGCGGGTTGTGTTGTAAACTGTTAAGTCGTAAACGACTTATGGTAGGTCGGCTATTTTGAGTCGTTTGTTATAAGTCGGAACCGACTTAGGAGATGATGAAATTTCTGTTGTAAAGTCAAATGCCTATAAATAGGCCGTGTAAGTCATTTGTAAGAGGTTGTTGATTTTTGAATAAAATTCTTGTTTGATTGCTTTGTGCTTTCATTTCAATTGGTAGTTGAATGTAATCTCCTATCTCCTCTTTCGGATAATCGAGTGCGCTCGATTCAACGATTGCAGAAGCCGATTCGCGGAATCAAGTGCGCTTGATCAACGCTTGAAGAATTGAAGATCTCTCCTCACGGTATCGTGCGCGATCAACGTGTCAGAGATAGCTAGAGTTCGGTATCTTCGGATCAACGAATTTGGGTATTCCAGTATTTCTCAACTCATCGATTGCTACCTTCATCGATCTACACTGTTTTGTATAATCCGCTGCGTCAATTTCTCAATTAACATAATTTGAACTTATTTCCCAATCGATCAATTACTACTTAAAGTAAATTTACGCTTCTAAAAATTTATATTCTCACTTCCGTTACTATATTATTAATTATTAGAATAACGTTTATTATAAATAATAACATCATAATTATTTAACACTTATATGAACTTTAATTCCAAATAAATTCATTGACCAATTAATTAGGTAATT
Source organism: Allium fistulosum (assembly GCA_030737815.1). Lineage (NCBI taxonomy): Eukaryota > Viridiplantae > Streptophyta > Magnoliopsida > Asparagales > Amaryllidaceae > Allium > Allium fistulosum. The sequence goes on along the minus strand of CM060908.1, from coordinate 615,828,835 downwards.
TATAATAGTTGTTATTCTACCATTAAATTTATTTCCAAATAACGTAATACCTTATTTCCTAAATTTACGAACTAATACCGTTACAATGTTTTATTGCATAGATCAATTTTAATCCTTTCCTTCATCTCTCTTATGCAATTACAATTAAATGTTGGCATTTATCTCCATACTACCGATTGCATTCACTTATGTTCTATCCAAACATTTATTTAGATTTTATTTCCATTAATTTGTTCCATATTGACCTCCACTTAATCAAATTTACTTCCATTTGTATAATTGCAATTCAATTCATTTATTAATTCATTAATACTGTTTCAAATTTATTTCTTCCAGATTTAATTACACCATCAAATTTGATTAACAAACTATAATGGTTTCTACTATTCCTTCAATTGGATTTCATTTCAATTTGTCAAGAATTTATTATATTTACAAATGCAACATTTAATTTCTAACATTCGCTCTAATATAAATTATAAGATTTTCATTTCTTTTTTTACATTAAATTACAAAAATCAATTTAAATCAACATATTTAAATGATCGAAATTTTACTGGTCGTTACATCAATTAAATATTAAAATATTCAATTTTCACAAATTAACTTCTAAATCAATCTTAAAAGTTCTATAACATCGTTCTAACTCCAATATGATTTAATACAACTTTATAAATCATTTTTATACACATTTAACCCAGATTTCAATTATTTCTAGAATTTCAAATATTAAATTGTCGATTTACTTATCCAATTAAATCTAGATATTCAAAATTTAATTTATTCTGCTTAAAAAAAATCTTACTTGTTAATATTTAAAATTAATTAAATATCTGAATTTCAAATGACAGAAATTCTAGGTCGTTACAGGATGAAATACATTTACAGATTCAAGTGGTGTCGGTTTACCAGTTATATAGGTACAGATTGTCTTGTGAGAATAACTCACTTGTTAAAAGTTGGAGATAGCCACCAAAGCCAACAATACTGACACTACGAAGGCACGTCAATACAGAAATGGCTTAAGAGTGGAGAGCCAAAGCTATACGCCTTGAATACATTTACACAAAACCATACAATACATATATAAGTTTCTACACGATTTAACATCAAATAACAATAGAAATCAATGCCCAAAACAACATCAAATGAATTGCACTTGTTCTCAACCTCATGTGCTTCAGCTAGGTAGTTGTTATGATCGGCCAAGGGGTGCTATAGGGTCTGGTTTGGGTTTGCAAGTGGTCGGCCAACATGTGTTTTGAAGGTGAACAGGTCTAAGTGCATAAAACTACAATTTCAAGGCAACATACATCATAACTATGCAATGGATGGGCTCGGCCAGAGGCTATAGGAGCTCGGCCTGGTGATTAGGTGATGGTGGGTGATGTGGCAGAGGGTGGAGGTCAGGTTAGAGGTGGTGTTGGTGGAAGAAGTGGCGGCTAGAGGTGGTTGTGGGTGATGTTGACAAAGGTGGCTCGGTTTGAACAAATAGGTGATGGTTTTGTATATTTTTGTGATGATCTATTGCTATGGTGCGCTTGGTGTACCTTGGTGGTGTACTAGGGTAGGTGATGATTAGAAGAAAGGGATGCTGGAGGTCGGCCCAGACCTGGTTGAGGAGGAGCCAAGCTACGAAGGTAGAGAAAATGATGCAAATTTCAATAGAAAACATAGAAACAAGAAAGAAAAGAGCATAGATTTTTACCCAAACTTTCAACAATGGTGGTCGTATGTTTTTGCTTGAGAAAGTAACTTTGTTTACATGAAAAAAATGGAGAAGTCGGCTGAAAGAAGGTATAAAAGGTACGGCCAAAAAAACATTAAATAGGAGGTTGAGAAAATGAAAAGGCGGAAGGTAAAAGGACTTGGAATTTAAAAAGTTTAAAACCTTTCAAATTTCCACTAATTTAATTTTAATTTATATATATGAAAATAGCTGATAATAGAGATAAATAAACTCAGAAATAAAGAAAATAAGAAAAATAAATAAATAAAATTTAAATAAAACCAATTAAATAAAAAAATGCCAATATATATATATATATATATATATATATATATATATAACTAGGCTTCATAAATTGGAATAAATTCGAATATACTTTAGAAAAATTATATTATCATTTTAAAAATGTTAAAAGACAAAAATATACATAAATAACATATTAACACAAATTAAAATAAAATATGACAAAGAAAAATGTAATTTATAAAATTTAAAATAGAAAAAATTGTTAAATAAATCAAATTGCACTCAAAATTGAAATATACATAACTTCCACAATTTAAGTCCGTTTTCAACGAAACGAAAAGCAGTACTCATGTTATTAAATCTATTTTCATAATAAAGGATAAAATTTAAGAATTTTAAATATTTAAATTTGAAATTTAAAAGTCAAAGTTTGACCCAAATTGACCAAAAATCAACATTTCAGGAAAATATTAAATTTATATCATTTTGAAATTATAATTCACATAATAATCAAAATATATATTTAAAATGAAATTTTTGAAATAAAACAATTTCAAAATAATTTCAAAATAAAATAAAGTCAAAATTAAAATATATGTAAAAATCTAAGGTTGTTAAAGTACTTGATTATCATATTGAACTTTTGTTGTATCTTGTTTAACCCTGTTGTATATATATAGTAGCTTCATGAACTACTATTTCTTTGTTTCTGCTGCATTAAATTACTCTGTGTTTGTGATCTATGATTATTTATTTACTGTTTATGCTGAGTATTGCCAAATTTTATTTACAACGCGGTATTTTGAGCAATTCAAGTCCGACATGTGCGGATGCGAATGGCTGAAAATATCGGGTTGTTACAGTAACTATTATAAACTAATGTACCAAAATATCACACATCTTATACTATATGTAGAGTAAAATGAAATAAAATATAAAATAAATGTTATAGTATAGTATGCATATATTACTGCAAAAGTTTGGCTGTGCTTCCAATATATATATATATATATGTGCGAAAATTACATTTAAAATAAACATATAAATATATATATTTAAACAATATATAGCATGAAAGTAAATGTGAACCATACAGCCGAAAACATATATACACGTAACAAACTCAGGTATAATGCTATATATACATATAATTTATATTTATCTATCAGAATATACGAATATAAAATATATAAATGATACGATAACAGGTTAAGATATATATACTGTAAAATATTTTATAACTTTATAAACTTTTATATATAAATTATATAAATAAATATATATATACATACCTATATAAACCTCACATAAACAACAGTTTATATATAATCTCAACACATATCTTAATAGTTTATATGCAAAATAGACATGTTAAAGACCAATATATATTACACTTCATAATCAAACTATATTATGCAGTCTTATAGAAAATATAATATAACCCATATATATACGGTAACCAACAACATTTTATAAACACAATGCTTGACTTATATATACAAATCTATACAGTTTCATATATACAATATACTAACATATATAATATACTATACACAAATATATCTATATAACTGCAAATATATTTATACACATGCCACATATAGATAAGATATATATAAGACCAGCATAATAAGATAGACATGTTGAAGACTTAATATATAATATAAAAATTGAAATCCAATTCAACACATAAAACATGCGTATCTAAATGATACATATTCACCTTCAAACACTAATTTATCACATGATATATTTATTAAAAATTAATATTAAATAATACATACATACATATATATATATATATATATATAAATCAATATATCTATATGTCATAACCTCTTATATAATATATACACGTGTACACTTCTAAAAGCTAGAGGTAAAGAAAAGAAATAGGCAAAGTATATGCATGTAACAAATATACTTGAATGTAAAGGTGCACAAACTCACCTATATATATTACATAGAGAAGCTCTGGGAAAACGTGGCAAGGAGGGGAGGAAAGGAAGCATAGGATGCTTGCGGGTTGTTGCGCGGGTGGAAGGTGGGTAAAAGATGGATGCTAGCTTACTGATGACGTGGCGTGGGAAGTTGTATGGATGAGCAGCCAATGAAAAGAATGAACAAGCTACATGAACAAAATGAAAAAATGAAAACTCACATCAATATATATATTTTTATATAACAGAGCACATAAATGAAAAGGAAGAGAACGAAATAAAAATGGAACCAATAGGAAATAAAAATTCACTGGTTGGATTTTGAAGTGGTGGGATGTTAACAATCAAGAGTGTACTTATCGGAATAGTAAAAGTAAATCAAGAGAAATAAATAAAAGCAATGTCCATTCATTTCTGACCATTGGAATAAATGAATGGTCAATGGAGAACCAAAGGCTCAAATGTGTACCGAAACGGTCCAATGTTTTACAGATTTCGCCGCATACCAGACTTAAAAATATAGAATTGAATATACCGCAGAGATCAGCACAACGAGACGATCAAAATGGTATACAGATATCAGTGGTAAGATCCTTCGATCAAAAATCGATATCGGTACCAAAATGCTGCTAATTAGTCGGAATTAAGATAAACGGAGTAGTAGAAGTCCAAATTTGATGAAACGAAATATGATGTCTCACTCAGAAGATGATTTACAAATTTTCTACATAAAAATATTCAGGTTTGGAAAACATTTTATTACCATCAATTTTTAACTGATATAAACTGAAATAAAATTTCACAAAAAAAATAAACTTTCAAATTATCTGATGAAAATTTTACCAATTGTTATGTTTAAATAGACGTATTCCAAATATCAAATTTTTATTTCAAAATTTTATTATTTAAAATTTCACAAAATTCAATTAAACATTATAATAAAGCAAATAAAAATTATAATTTTTTTTACAGGTGTTAACTCCCCTTTAGCAACGACCTACGAGTTAAGAAATGAATGACTTAGATTATGCCACGACTTATGAGAAGCCAACGAGTTAAAAAGCCTAAGACCTAAGTGGACTCGACGACTTACGACTTATCTGCTGAAAGAGGATCTATGGCTTGAACGACTTACGACCTAGTGACTGAAGAGGGTTTACGACCTAACTGCTGAAGCAACCTACAGGAAGCTACGACTTAAGAGCTTCATGACTCAACGAGTTAAGCCACCTAGGACTCAACGAGTTAAGCTATCTACGACTTAAGGAGTTAAGAGGTCTCCGACTTAACTACTCAGCGAGTTAAAGTCTATACGTCTTAAGCGACTCGGCGACTTAACTTGCCTAGCGACCTAACCTCTAAAGGAACATCGCGACCTAGCAATGTTGCGACCTAAAGACCTACGACTTAAGGGATACGCAACTTAGGAGTAAGTCGTATACGAGTTAAGGACTTACCATGGCACAAGACTTAGCTTAAGTCATCTACGACTCATGGCTTGCGATAAGTCGCCTGCGACTTACGACCTAAAGGTAGCCGAGCTAAGACCCAACACCTGCGCCTATGCCGCTTCTGCCCACTAGGTCGCGAACGACCTAGTATCATCTTTAACCCGCTTACGACTCACCACTTGGAGCAAACCACGTACATCTTCATCACTGCATTTCCTAAGTCGCTCGCGACCTATGACCTAGCTTAGGTCGTACGCGACCTAGGACTTAGCATTTTTTCTGCCCAGAACTCAGACCAGCTCCTATAAATACCCCATCACTTCCAACATGGAGGGAACTTTTGGCCATTCATTTCTTCAAGCACCGTTACGCTGCCGAACTCTCAACTCACTCCAAACTCAAGAAGTTCCACACATCGAAGAGGCTACAAGAAGTTTGATCGAGACTCTACACATCCGACACGGATTCGTCAAATCTCACCATCAAAGCTTGAGTCATTGATTCGAAATGTTCGAGTGATCGAAGTGAATTGTATTGAGAGTGTATTGTATCAGATTGTAATCATATCAGCAACAAAAGACTATAAAGTGGATGTAGGCTCAATTACGAGCCGAACCACTATAAATCTGTTGTTCATTTACTGCTTTACTACTAGTTTCTGCTTATATTCTGTTCCCGTACCAACGGGTGGTGCTTTCACAACTCAACCACACACACCGGGTGTTAGCGCTCACATTTTAGCGTTAACATTTTGGTGCTTTCACTGAGAATTGAACTCAGGCGATCATCCACCGTTGCTTCGCAAAGATTCATAAAAAGAACCTCTCTTAAAAACCAGAAGTTGATCCGAAATAATGGCTCCTGGAAGAAGAGGTAGACCTATCAGATCCAGAAATGCTCATGAAGGGACTTCCGCTTCCCCAACAGCAGACAAAGCAACTCCTACCGCTGGAGTCACCAGGGCTGAATTGGATAACGCAGTTTCTGGATTATACCAACAAATTGAAACTCAAAACGCTTTGATGATGGATCGAATAACTGCTCTGCTCGGGGCAAACCGTCAACCAGAAAACCATCAAACAACCTTTCCTGAAATGCCACCTTTCCAAGCTGAAGGTTCCATGCCGCAACCAACTTGTCGTGAACATATGCCCGGGCAAACTTCCGAGGGAAGAACCGATGCTTGCCCGGAAGTGTCTTTGAACAATAGGGAGTACTTGTCTGTAATGGTTGGCCGCATCATGAAAGAGAGCATGCAAAGGGAAGAGGATGAGGCTAACTGGGGATTGGCGCCGAGCAGAACTCCGTTTACTGAAAAGATCTTAAAGGCGGAATTTCCAAGGAAATTTGCACCTCCTACTATCCAAGCCTATAGGGGAACGAGTGACCCTAATCATTTCCTGTACAAATACGATTGGCATATGACCGGTGCAAGAGCATCAGACGAGATCAAGTGTCGATACTTTCCAGTATACCTGGAAGGTGTGGCTTTACTTTGGTTCACAAAACTTCCAGTTCGGTCTATAGATAAGTTCTCTGATTTAACGCATAAGTTCAAAGAACAGTTCAGATTGTATGCTTCCAAAGCTAAGGATATAATGTCACTGTCTAACCTTGAACAAGCGCCCGGGGAATCAATCAAATCTTTCTTAAGCCGTTTCAATATAGCTCTAGCCGAAGTAGAAAATGCAGAACCATGCATGATCCTGACTTATTTGCTGCGAGCCATTGATAAATCAAGCAAATTTGGAATTTGGCTAAAGATGAAGGAACCGAACTCGCTTGAAAATTTTTATAAAAAGGCCGACGAGTTCATTCGCCTTAAAAGCCTTTCTACGACATCAAAAGTAGTTGTTGCTCAAGCTAATAATAACAGTGTCCCATCTAATAAAAGAGAATCTGGAAGTCAGAAAAGGGAAAACGACGGAGGAAAGAACCAGGGGAATGAGAAGAAACCCCGCCGTTTCGATCTTTCAGATTTCACTCCTTTAACTGATACACCAAGAAATATCTTTTTCGCAACAAAGGATGTTGTCAGGTATCCTAAGCCACCTGAGATGAAGAGAGGTGCAATGCGTAATGGAAAATTCTGCCAATTTCACAATCAACCTGGCCATGACACTGACCAATGTCGCCAGTTAAAAAGTGTGATTGAAGAATTGTTGAAAGAGGGTAAACTCCAACAATACATTAAGAGAGGCGGAGCCGATCCAACCTCATCCATTCGGGGTCAACAACGTCCTACCCATCAACCCGATTCTCGCAACAACACTGCAGAACAGGATTCAGAAAAGCTTGTCATTAATGTTGTCACAGGAGGACCACACCCAGCAGGCAGAAATTGGGACGACTGCTAATTGTCCACAAAACTGCGACTGGGGCATCTTTCACTTTCTCTGGCATATAAATCCAAAGCTATGAATCTAGTGCAAATAGAAGTTCAACCCGGAGATTCTGAGACAACAATCACTAGCATCCATTCTTTACTTAACAGCATTGCTTAAGTTTGTAAAACAATAATGGATATGTGACTTTTGCATTGTGAACTACCAAGAAATCTGTATAACTGAATAATGGAAAAATTATGAATTCTATGTTTTCTCTTACAAAATGCCTGTTATATTTCGATATGTAAATACTCTAAATGTATTGCTAAAGTGTCGATCTAATATTGCAGGTCATTAAAGCAAGATTCACCCATCGCAAAGCTAAGCGAGCCCTACAAATCACTTATTAAGCAAATATCAAGCAACCAAAAATTCCATATTCAAATCCTATATAAGAAGAACTTCACATAAAAAGTTGGCAACTCCACTGTGGCAAACCTTCGTTAAGTGGTTGTGACTGTCGATACAAACAGGCATCTAACTAAGTAACTTGCGTTTGTCCTGTGAAGTTATTCAACAGTGAAGTCCACTTCTTTGGATAAGGCAATGTACTTGCAAAAGAAAGGAAGACACGCTTGGAGGCAATAATAAAGGGTCACTGATTAGCAAATGATGAGGAAACATGGGTCACCAAACATAAAAGCAGCCAAAAGGAGGTATGCCACTCAATAAAAGGGCTGGTAGAACCACTGAAGGGACACCTTCCCAAGCAGAAGGAAGAAGGCCCTTGCTAACTGATCGTGATGCATCCGATCAGGCAGCTTGTGTCCATCCCGTGGATCTACTCGCCCCTGAGACGCAACCGTCCTGGCACACCAACCAACCGATGCTTCTTCCCAAAGGACAACAAAGCCCTCTAATGAGGCACGCTAATAAATGGGAGTACTTTCCTCAATCAAAAAGATCGGTGGGACTACCAAAGGGGCACCTTGTTGCTTAATTGCGACCGTTTGTGCAAACAAACATCCAATCAAGCGACTTGCGTCTGCCCCGTGGACCCCTCTGACCATGAGAAAGTAACTTACTTCTAGGCAATCGACAAGCCCTCTTCGGAGGCACAAGCCCTCTTCGGAGGCACAAGCCATCTTCGGAGGCACGCTTCACCATGCTTGAAGCATAAAATAAAAAGCCCTCTTCGGAGGCACATTTCACCAAGGTAGAAGTGCAAAATGCTTCTCTTCGGAGACCCACTTCACCAGGGTAGAAATACCAAAATTGCTTCTCTTCGGAGACCAAAATTGCTTCTCTTCGGAGACCAAAAATTGCTTCTCTTCTGAGACCAAAAATTGCTTCTCTTCGGAGACCAAAATTGCTTCTCTTCGGAGACCAAAATCAAGACTTCTTCGGAAGCACAAGACCTCTCCGGGGGCACAACAATACTTCACAAAGCATAATGCTACTCTTCAGAGTCCAAATGCTACTCCTCAAAATACCAAAAAAGCCCTCCTTAGAGGCACACTTCAGTTCTTAAGGGAGACCTACTTGTTCATCTTGAAAAACTCTTCCCCAGAAATTGAAGTGCTAAGTAATATCCTTTTCTGAGGTTCGCTTTACCGCGTAGGAGAATTCACTTCTCGAAAACATTAAGTGAACATCTCCGACGGTTGAAGCGTAAAAACTTCTCCGAAAATGAGACACGCTCCATTTAAGTAAAATAATCGTTCCCTCAAAGACGGAATAGTTATTCTATGAAAAATAAGAGTACAGGTCTCGCCAAAAGCAAAAAGATATTGTAATGCACTTGTGGTATAGGGGCAATATCATATGATACAGCTACAACAATAAAAGCAGTACTCAAGCGAAATACCACAAGCACAAAACAATATCGCGCGAAAAGATGTGGAATAAATGTATTCTCAAAAACAGACAGAAAGTTTGTACAAACAGAAAAGAATCATTTATTCTACACTAAAAAAGAGAAACAGATGCATTCTCACATATACAAGAATTTGTACAAGTAAAATAGCTATTTTATTCAATGCTATGGAAGCTTTTTACATTGTGCAGGTTACAAAAAGGAGCGGGGACCGGCGTCCGCACAATCTCCGGTCAATACAAGCAAAAAAGCAAAACGGAAAGAATAAAATCAAACTCACTTCTCCTTCTTCCCGCCCTTGGAGCTTTTTCCCGGCCTAATAATTAGTTTCTTAGGCCGCTGAGAATGAGTTGGGGAGGAAGGAGAAAGAGGAGCAACTGTGTCTTTTTCAACGTTTTCTTCATCAACTAAAGCGCTCTTCTTCTTCTTCTTCATTGCGCTTTTCCCTTTCCTCTTGGAAGAAGACTCACTTCCCGGAGTAAAGAATTCAGAAAGCTTTGTATCGTCATCAAAAGATGGCTCCGGGGTCTTCTCACCTTCTTCAAGCTCTCCAGTCTTCTGCTCTTGTGAAAAAACCAGATCGTCCAAGTCTCTAAGGGCCTCTATTTTCTCTTCTTGCGATCCTGGTTGAGGAGCAGATAGAAGAGTGACTTGAGAAGGCAGAGGAACAGCAGTTGAAGAAGAAGAAATGTGCGCAGCACTAGGAGCTTCCGCTACAGAAGAAAAGAAGTCAAAATCGGTATTCTCCGAGAAGAGAGAAAATGTCAGATCATCAGGGCTTAAGTAATAAGCAAGAAGTTCATCGAGTTCGATTGAACCAAATGAACAGCCCACTTGAGCAAAATCTAAATCAAGGTTACCTGAAGAAGTCGGCTTAATCGTGACAATTTCAAATTTTTCAGCTTCAGCATCGTCTTGGGTCTTTTCGTCAATTTGAGTAGTGGGAGGCTCGGTTGTCGCAATTTTAACTTCGGCTTTTGCGGAAGGTGAAGCGTAGGAGCTAGAGCCAGTGTTATTTGGATCGATCGAAGCTGGAGGACGAGCAGAATCAATTACAGCCACTTTCTCCTGGCGCTCTCCTCCCGCTGCTTCAGTTCGCTGCCTAGCAAGTTGCTCTTTTCCCCTAGCAAGGGTGGCGCGGGCTTCACTATCCAGATAGGTTGCCTCAAGATCCGCCTCTGTGTAGCCAGCACCTACAAACAAGTCAACTATCGCCTCCCACACTTCGGCCAGGGTGACTTCATAGTCCTCTCCCAAAAATGAGAGACTTCCGTGCCGCAAGATGCTGTGCATATAAAAGTCAAATAAAGTCGCGTCAATGGTGGCTCTGGTTGCCCTATGAGATTCTTCAGCTACAGCTTTACCAGAAAAAGCTTCGTCACGCTCTCTTTCAGCCCTCAATAACTGAGACTGTAGCCTAGCAATTTCTAAGTCTTTAGAACTGATTTTCTCCTGAAGTTGAGCAACGTCATCATGATATTTTCTAGTAACATGCTGCTCCGCTTCAAGTTTCACTTCAGTATCTCGCTGAGCAGCGTGGGCATCTCAAACTTGTTTTTGGATCATTTCTTCTTTCTGAGAATAAGAAGTTGAAGAAGTAGCAAGCTCATTTTTTAGTCTTTCAACTTCAGCTTCGAGCTTCCCATAACCATCACTGATGCTTTTTATTTCAGCATTGTGCTGCTTGCAGACTTTATCCCATTCAGCTTTATCATTTTCCATGGTCATCATGGCCTCAAGGTTCATATGGTTGACCCTTTGAAGTTCATCAACCAGCTTCTGCCATCCAGACATTCTTTCAATGTCAAGCTTGACAGCATCGACATTTCTCAGCATCGCCTGCTTATCAATGGGAACCAAATCTAAGTCAAAACAGACTCCTCTTAGACACCAATTTGGAAATCGGCTCTGAAGTGTGGGAGGCCCGTCCCCGGCTTGATACTGAGGCCTATTAATAATTGCCTGGATGTCAGACTTCTTAAGGGCAGGAGAACCGGACGATGTATTAGGAGGAATAGGAGCGGTAATCTTTTCCGAGATATTAGACGCATCTTTCTCGCCATGTCTGATCCATTTGCTGGAATCATCGGAAGTATGACTCTTCCCCTTGTCGTCATAAGATTTCCTCTTGTAAGGATCGTCGCTTCTGAGGGAAGAGTCACGTCGCTCGTCCCTACTCCTATAATGCTCTTCATCTTCTCTCCGAAGACGTTCTTCATGAGCTCGCCTTTCGTGAGCCTTTTTGGCAGCCCTTTCCTCATCAGTTTCCTTCGGGGCACCGGTATAACTCCTAAAGTCGTAAGCATCGCGGCTTCCATGATGCTGGAATCTGTCAAAGTAAGAGCCACTTCGCCCCATTGTAGAACCTGAAATTGAAGAAGAAAGGCAAGTCTTAGAAATTTTCAAATTAAAGAAGCTAAGTGCATATAAGTGCCAAAATCCTAAGTGTGTGTGATGTGCAAACTACACGCGTCAGACTACAAACCACTTTTGGGTGTGGAAATGGCAGTAATTTGTGTAGAAGGCGTTGTGGTTTGTTGCAAGGAAGAAGTTGCTTCGATAACAGGAGAGATCACTTTAGAAACGTCATCTTTAAAAAGCTCCTGAGAGGTTATCATGATATCGCTCAGGCTGTCAAAAGTATCATCACCGCAGTACACGGGAGAATTATCTTTTTCGACTTCTGCCTCAGCCGTCTTTCCAGAAACGTAAAGATTTTCCCCTTCTTCAATAATCGGGGCAAGCGCTAATTTACTGGACGACCCTGCAATGTCCGCAGGAGTAGAACACTTTACCAATGAAGTCTCAATGGTAAGTTCTTTCGATGAAAGTTCCTTAGCAAGAGCGGGGGCATCTGACTCCGTAGCTAGAGAATCAAGGACTTCATGCAACTGAGTAGAGCGAGAAGGATGCAAAAGTCCGAATTGATGGAGAAACTCATCTTTCAATAAAAACTGAACACTTCTCTCTTCAACTGGCACGGCCATAAGCCTCTCGAAAGTTGTTTTGTGACTAGGGTTCTTAGAAGGAGGAGGGAACACTGAAAAAGTAGAAAAAAGAAGTTAATGCTTGACAATTCGGACTTCGAAGAATTTAGAAAAAACAAGGAGCGAAGACAAAAGGTCGTACTTCCCACTCTCCAGATAGCGTAAAATCCCGGGGGACAGCGAACATAGAAAAACTGGCTCAAGAACCCGGGAACGCTTTCGGGAAGACCAGTAATCAATCTACGGTTCCTGGCACTCCTTACAAGTGTGATAGAGGGATGGTCTTTGTTCTTTGCAAATGAACACAGGAAGCGAATTTCTCCAAAGCTGGGAAAGCGGTCAAGCGTTCTCCTGAAAAGCACACACAACCCTAGCAGGATGGCGTAGCCATTAGGATATAGTTGAAAAGGGGAAATAGATAGTCGAAGGAGAAGTTCTCGGATACAGTTGTTAAACGAGGGGACAGCTCCACTCAAACACATTTGGCGGTTAACTGCGACAAAGCCTAGGGGCGGCCTATCAGCAGTATCATTTACTCCAGGGAACAAAGCATCGGTTTCGGCAATGCCAAACTGGATGCATAACTGACAAAAGACTTTATGACTCAGAGTGGTGGAAGTCCTTTGTGGAGGGTCATCCAGTGGAGTAGCAATTGGAAAAGCTTCTCCAGCTAGTTCCGAGTCCTCTTGTTGAGACGCCATTCTACACAATCAACTGATGATCAAATATTAAGGTGCACGTTTCCTAAAATGTGTGAAGTGTTGTGTAAAACTAGTGAAATAACAGGTAAACATAACTGGAATCAAATTGATTGATTCTTGTCAAATAAAGAATTCCGGGACTTGTTATTATAAGTACAAGTACAGTGTTGATGCATACAAGTCAGCTTTAATTGATTATATTAGGCTTTACTTTAATGCTTCACCCGAACTTATCAATTCACAACATTTCATACACATAAGTTCATTTGAGTTGCTTATTTCTTATTGACTAATCTGTCGTTCGATGTGGGCAGTCGATGACAGTATATCCGTCCCTCTTTTCTGCAAGTGTTATGTTTAACAGGTTGACAGTTAAAAGTTAAAGTAATCTGCAAGAAAGTACAACAAAAAGTTTAAGTCCAAGCAATTCATTCTGGCAGTTTGAAACTGAGGTTTAGTCAAATTCCATCAAGGCTTTGCAAATGTCCAAGGCATGTTCTCATAAGTCAAATTGTTCAAGTCCAAGAATTCGAAGCAGTGGAGTCTAAGTTCTTAAGTCGTTCTGATAAGGTCACGAGTTACGAGTTAAGGACTATCTCATTCACGACCTAGTCATTCAGATGTGCTCGCAAGTTAAGGATTTAAGTGCTAACTCGTCAACGATCCATGAGAAATTGCAACAAGTTAGGTCGTTAACTTTTTAGGCCGTAAGTCGCACAAAATAAGAAAAGTCAGTAACATTTCCCTAACTCGGCAACGACCTAAACCCAATGCTGCAATAAGCAACCAGAAGAGTTAGGTCGTGCGCGATCCAAGCTGAGGAAATGTTAGGTCGTTCTTAGGGGATCTCGAGCTATCTCCTACTCAAACCAAAGCACCAGTTCCTCTCTTCAAATCCCTTCCTCCACTAAAAACCCCATTCCTCATAATTCTCCAACCCGATAATGGCCTCTTCATCCCCTCTAAAATCATAAATCAGCCAACCTAATGCACTGAAATTCTTCCCCTTCTTCTCGCTAATCACCGAAAGCCAAATCGAACCATTTCGATTTCCTCGGCGATCAATTGAAGCGAAAATCGTGGAGTAAGGCATAAGGTAAGCGAAATTCATAGTTCGGTGATGGCCAAGGATTGAGTAGAGAATGGGATCACTTATGCAATACGAAATTGAAGATGATTGATGGACGAGTAGTTGGATTCGCCTTTGAAAGCTCGAAATCTTGTTAATGGCAGAATGCAAAGTCAGATGGGATAAAGGAGTAACGACCTAAGATATAATTATACCCAAGGCAATGAAATGTGAACCGGCACCACACGACCTATGTCCTCGCTAAGTCGTTCACGACATAACAGCTAAGAGCGCAAGAAAAGATCAAAGCACACGACCTATGACGTAGGCGTGTACTTCGAGGGGCAAATGTTAACTCCCCTTTAGCAACGACCTACGAGTTAAGAAATGAACGACTTAGATTATGCCACGACTTATGAGAAGCCAACGAGTTAAAAAGCCTAAGACCTAAGTGGACTCGACGACTTACGACTTATCTGCTGAAAGAGGATCTATGGCTTGAACGACTTACGACCTAGTGACTGAAGAGGGTTTACGACCTAACTGCTGAAGCAACCTACAGGAATCTACGACTTAAGAGCTTCACGACTCAACGAGTTAAGCCACCTACGACTCAACGAGTTAAGCTATCTACGACTTAAGGAGTTAAGAGGTCTCCGACTTAACTACTCAGCGAGTTAAAGTCTATACGACTTAAGCGACTCGGCGACGTAACTTGCCTAGCGACCTAACCTCTAAAGGAACATCGCGACCTAGCAATGTTGCGACCTAAAGACCTACGACTTAAGGGATACGCGACTTAGGAGTAAGTCGTATACGAGTTAAGGACTTACCACGGCACAAGACATAGCTTAAGTCATCTACGACTCATGGCTTGCTATAAGTCGCCTGCGACTTACGACCTAAAGGTTGCCGAGCTAAGACCCAACACCTACGCCTATACCGTTTCTGCCCACTAGGTCGCGAACGACCTAGTATCATCTTTAACCCGCTTACGACTCACCACTTGGAGCAAACCACGTACATCTTCATCACTGCATTTCCTAAGTCGCTCACGACCTATGACCTAGCTTAGGTCGTACGCGACCTAGGACTTAGCATTTTTTCTGCCCAGAACTCAGACCAGCTCCTATAAGTACCCCATCACTTCCAACATGGAGAGGACTTTTGGCCATTCATTTCTTCAAGCGCCGTTATGCTGCCGAACTCTCAACTCACTCCAAACTCAAGAAGTTCCACACATCGAACAGGCTACAACAAGTTTGATCGAGACTCTACACATCCGACACGGATTCGTCAAATCTCACCATCAAAGCTTGAGTCATTGATTCGAAATGTTCGAGTGATCGAAGTGAATTGTATTGAGAGTGTATTGTATCAGATTGTAATCATATCAGCAACAAAAGACTATAAAGTGGATGTAGGCTCAATTACGAGCCGAACCACTATAAATCTGTTGTTCATTTACTGCTTTACTACTAGTTTCTGCTTATATCCTGTTCCCGTACCAACGGGTGGTGCTTTCACAACTCAACCACACACACCGGGTGTTAGCGCTCACATTTTAGCGTTAACAACAGGTCGT
This sequence comes from Allium fistulosum, assembly GCA_030737815.1. NCBI lineage: Eukaryota > Viridiplantae > Streptophyta > Magnoliopsida > Asparagales > Amaryllidaceae > Allium > Allium fistulosum. Next base: position 615,812,924 of record CM060908.1, on the reverse strand, counting down.
TACAATTTTAATCTCAAAATTCAAATCTCATACTTTCCTTTCTTATTTAAAAAAAAATTCATTTCAACTTATAATCCATTTGTACAATTCATCTTTATAAAAATTCTCATAGTAGTTATATAAACTATTTTAGATTTTATAATCTTGTTTGAATATAACATTATTATCCAAACACTTCAATTTTATATAATAATTTCAAAAAATTATTTCTTTTTATATCAAAATATATTTTGGGTAAAATTATTTCATTCACCCCCTTCAAAACCATATTGTGTCGGTTTATCATGTTCAAGTGTTTATAAACTCCTATCGGAATAGCGGCGTCCCCCTACTCGACAAGAATTTATATGTCACTCAACCAATAAGTCAACACAATATTAAAACATTTATATTCCCTAACAAATACGCACTCATATCTATTAATACACTCAAACTCTATCTAGAGTATTGCTGACTCTATTTCTAATGTGTAATCCCCACCAGAGTCAAGGTTCTCGCTTAATCTTCAACTCTGATACCAAGTGTGATGACTTCACAAATCCGTACCCCTTTGAGCCGATATTATTCCACATCAATTCAACTCAAGGTGGATGGAAATATGAGTCTTCAGGGTTAAAGAAGAAAGAGGTAGAAGAAGATAAAAAAAACATCAGAGTCACATAATCACAGTAGAAAAAAATATAATATATAATAACAGCTTTAAATACAAAGAAATTAGTACTGTCATATATACATACCATTATCAGAGTACAATAATCATCCATCACTTTGGACAGCTTATTATCTGTCCTTACACAGCGGAAATAATAATTCAAGTATGGAGATACGTCTCTGTCATCCAGCTCGTCTCTTGGGCTCCATAGCATATTTTCCTGGTTTTGTTCAACTCGGTCTGACCCAAGCATCATAATAAAGCAATACCCGAGTTAGTCTGGAAAACTAGCACGAGAAATCACATCAATTGGATTATTAAAGTTTTGAAAAGCCTTTGAAAACAAAGGTATCTCATAACACCACGCCACAAATAAATATGTCGGGTTTTTACCTTACGATAACCAAAATGATATTTTTACAAATCCTATGATATTATAATTGTCTATAGAAAGTAAGTAGAATATAGCTGAAATGCTTAGATCTCAAGTTCCAGCATAGTTGGGCACAATCAAAACCGTACGAGGGCTTATCGGAGATTGGATTTCATACCATGGCAGGGCTACCATGGTACTGCCCATCACAGTACCTGGTCTAGATCAGCGTACCGAGGACCTATCCCTATCCCCTACAACACAAGACCAGAGCTACCCCTTACTGGATAGTCCGAATAAGATCACCCCGCGGTTGGAGCTAACAACCGCCCACATAGCCAAAATAAGGGACTCAAGTGTGGGGAAATCTTGCCCTAGTTAGGTGCTACCCACTCAGCCATGTTGCACCTCCCCTGTTTTAGCCATTCCCGATTGATGAGGCTTGAGGCTAAGCGTTACCTTTTAAAGAGCACATTCACTTAGAATGCTCACCGTCCTCTTGAAGATGTTTTGATAGCATTCGTCCATACAAGTTGCCCTGGGTCTAGACAAACTGACGCAGCGGATAATTCAAAACAATGTAGATCTGTGAAAGTAGTAGTCGATGGATTGATGAATGCTGAATTGCCCGAATTCGTTGATCCGAAGATGCCGAACTCTAGCTATCTCGAACTCGTTGATCGTGCACGATACCGGGTTCAAAGATCTTCAATTCTTCAAGCGTTGATCAAGCGCACTTGATTCCGCGAATCGGCTTCTACAATCGTTGAATCGAGCGCACTCGATTAACCGAAAGAGGAGATAGGAGATTACACTCAACTACCAATTTGAATGAAAGCACAAAGCAATCAAAAGAGAATTTTATTCAAAAATCAACAACCTTTACAAAATGACCATACACGCCTATTTATAGGCTACAACTCAACACAGCAGAAAAGTTTCAAAATATTACAAGTACTTAGGTCGAAAACGACCTTCGACCTTGAATGTTGCGACCTAGTACAGACGCGTCCTAACAAACATGTTAAAAGACAAACAACTCACTTAGGTCGGTAACGACCTAATTACATTATTCCACGACTTAACAAATGAACACACAGCATTCCAGATCGGCGAGTTGGGGAAATCAATGGCCTCCAGAGCTTTGCGACCTAAGAATGAACGGCATCCCTTCGTTTGCGACCTAACAGAAGCGGCTTCAGAGATTCTTCGCGACCTAAGCCTTCGCGACCTAAGGCCTTGCGACCTAATCCTTTGCGACCTAAGGCTTTGCGACCTAGGCCTTTGCGACCTAAGACTATGCGACCTAAGCCTTTGCGACCTAAGACTTTGCGACCTAGGCCTTTGCGACCTAAGACTTTGCGACCTATCTTAAGTCGTGATTTGTTAGGTCGGAGCACCCCATTAGCTCGTTCCAGCCCCCTCTTTCCTATCTCGCTAGGTCGTACGCGACCTAAAAGCATGTTAGGTCGTTCCAGCGACCTATCTCCTTGTTTTAGTTCGCCATCCACTAACCCGTTAGGTCGTAGCTCTGTACTTGGTGTTATGTTAGATCGTTCACCATGTTGCACTGCACAGTTAGGTCGTACGCGACCTAAGAACATGTTAGGTCGTTCCAGCACCTCGTTTCTGTTAGGTCGTAGCTCCAACTTAAAAGCCTTGTTAGGTCGTATGCGACCTACCACTTCACCGAATTGGACTGTGCAACCACTCTTCTCGGCATCACTCACTCCCCCCTCTAACTCCTTAGGTCGTGAGCGACCTACACACTCCTTAGATCGTGAGCGACCTAGACCCTTAGCTTTCTGCACTGCATCATCCTCCCCTGGTTGAGAGAAATTCGACCTCGAATTCGCACACTCTTCATCCCCAACAAACTCTTCCCCATGATATGGTACAAGATGTTTAACATTGAATACGTCAGATGTATACACATCATCTGGCAGCTTCAGTTTATAAGCATTTTCATTGATTCGTTTCACAACTTCCACCGGACCAATTTTCCTGGCTTTCAACTTGTTGTACGCGCCCACTGGAAAACGATCTTTTGTTAACACTGCATAAACCATATTTCCTTCATTAAACTCAACTTTTCGTCGTTTCAAATCTGCAGCTTGTTTATATTTCTCATTTGCTTTCTCTAATCGTTCTTGAACGATTTTATGACACTCCGTCAGCCCTTCAACAAAATCAGCAGCTTTCTTAATTGTCCCCTTCGAGTGTGGTATCATCGTTAAATCTAACGGTCCCTTCGGTAAACTTGAATAAACAATCTGGAACGGACTGAACCCCGTACTTCGATTCACAGCATGATTATGGGCAAATTCTGCCTGACATAACTTCACATCCCAACTCTTCAGATTATCTTGAACAAGACACCTCAACAAGTTTCCCAACGATCGATTAACCACCTCAGTCTGTCCATCCGTTTGCGGGTGATAAGCACTACTAAATTTCAGCTTCGTTCCCACCATTTTCCACAAACTCAACCAAAAATGACTCAGAAATCGAGTATCTCTATCCGACACAATAGATTCTGGCAATCCATGAAGTCTATAGATCTCCCTGAAAAACAACTGAGCAACATGAACCGCATCTGCCGTCTTCTTGCAAGCAATAAAATGTGTCATTTTTGAAAATCTGTCAACCACCACATATATGGAATCGTTACCACGCTGTGTCCTTGGTAATCCCAACACGAAGTCCATACTCACATCAACCCATGGTTTACTTGGTACAGGTAATGGTATATATAAACCAGCATTAGTCGCAGTTCCTTTCGAAACCTGACAAATATGACAACGCTCCACAAACCTCTCCACTTCTTTCCTCATCGATGGCCAAAAGTAGGATTGTGAAATTAACTGTAAGGTACGGTCTCTCCCAACATGTCCTTCTTCGTGTAACTCCTTGATAATCTTCATTCTCAGACTACCCTCCGGAATGCACAATCGACTTCCTTTAAAAAGAAAACCATCTACCATCACGAAGTCATCCGTCTCTCCCTCCTTGACCTTTTCAACAAATTTTGCAAAGTAAGGATCATCAGTGAATAACTCTGGCAATATTTCAAATCCCGTCACTTCAACCTTTAGTGTAGTCAACAAATGACTCCTCCTACTCAAAGCATCAGCCACACGATTTGTCACCCCTGACTTGTGTTTAACAACAAAAGTAAACTGTTGTAGATATGCAATCCACGATGCATGTCTCGCTGAAATCTTGTCTTGCCCCTGCAAATGCTTCAATGCTTCATGATCGGTGTAAAGAACAAACTCCTTCTGAAACAGATAGTGTCTCCAGTGTTTGATAGATTGTACAACAGCATAAAACTCCACATCATATGTACTGTATCGTATCTTCGCTCCTGACAACTTCTCACTGAAATATGCAATTGGACGTCCCTTCTGACTCAACACCCCTCCAATCCCAACCTTGGATGCATCAGTATGTAGTTCAAAAACTAACTGGAAATCAGGTAGCACTAGAATTGGTGCAGACGTCAGCATTTCCTTGATCTTCCCAAAAGCAACCCCTGCTTCTTCTGACCATGAAAACTGTTTGTCTTTCATACAATCTGTAACAGGTGCCATCACACTACTAAAGTGTGGTATAAACCTTCGATAGAATGAAGCCAACCCATGAAAACTACGAACTTCCGTTATCGTCTTGGGTTGCGGCCAATTTCTGATCGCCTCAACTTTACTTTGGTCAACCTGTATTCCTTTCTCTGAAACAACATACCCCAGAAATAAAACACTATGCGTCATGAACACGCATTTCTTCGTTGCAGCATAGAATTGTTCTTGTCGCAATACCATCAGCACTTCTCTAAGATGATTCAAATGCTCCTCTGGACTCCCACTGTAAATTAGAATATCATCGAAATACACCACCACGAATTTCCCAATGAACGGTCGAAAAATTTGATTCATCACCCTCATGAAAGTACTTGGTGCATTCGATAGACCAAACGGCATTACCAGCCATTCATACAATCCTTCCCTCGTCTTGAATGCTGTCTTCCATTCATCCCCTGGTCTAATGCGAATCTGATGATAACCGCTCTTCAAGTCAATCTTAGAAAAGATAGTAGCTCCGCTTATTTGATCCAACAAGTCATCCAACCTCGGCATTGGAAATCTATATCTCACAGTGATCTTATTCAATGCTCGACTGTCAGTGCACATCCTCCACGTCCCATCCTTCTTGGGTACCAATAAAGCTGGTACAGCACAAGGACTCAGACTCTCCTGCACACGCCCCTGCTCAAGCAATTCCTCTACCTGCCTCCGCAATTCTTCATGTTCCTTCGGACTCATTCGATAATGTGGTCTGTGTGGCAACACAGCACCTGGAACAAGATCTATCTGATGTTGTATATCCCTCAACGGTGGCAACTCCGTTGGTAACTCCTTTGGAAATACATCGTCAAATTCTTTCAAGATTGGTTTAACTTCTTCAGGAATTTCAACTTCTTCACTACTCTCACGTCCAATCAACAAGAATACTTCCGGTTCTTCTTCAACTTCTTTAACAAACTCCTTCAAAGTCAATAAAGTTTTCAGCTCTTCGATTTCTTCGGACTTACTTTCTTCTTGTGATCTCTTCTTTGGAACTAAGATAATCTTCGTGCCTTTAAACATAAAACTGTAGCTATTGGTCCGACCGTCATGTTGTACTGCTCGATCATACTGCCATGGTCTTCCCAATAATAAATGACAAACATCCATCTCTACTACATCACACCATATTTCATCTTTGTATTTCTTCCCAATAGAGAATGGTACACGAACTCGTCTATCCACTTTCACTTCTCCTCCTTTTCTCAACCATGCTAACTTGTATGGACTCGGATGTTTCTCTGTCTTCAATTTCAGCTTCGTCACAGCTTCGGTTGAAATAATATTATCACAGCTTCCTGCGTCAATTACAAACTTACACACCTTCCCCAGAATAGTACATGTTGACTGAAAGATATTACTCCTCAACCAACTAGCTTCTTCCTGCTTCGGTGTTAAACACGATCTCCTCAGCATTAGGTTACAACCTTCGTCTCCTGACGCAATATCCTGCTTATCCTCCTCAACTGGACTAGAACACTCCTCATCAACATCCTCATCATCAACTTCCACAATCATGGTTCTCTTCTTTGGCTTTGGACACTCACTGCTTTTATGACCCATTTCTTGACAATTGTAACATTTGAAACCATTGTTAACTTTCGCCTTCTCAGCCTCTTTCACCACTGGTCTACTGATAGTTTTAGAAACATTAGAACTTCCTCCAACACCCTTCGCTTGATTGTTAGAATTAGAAAACACACCACTTCCTCGTCTCCCTTGTTTTTCCCAAGCCAACGCTTTCTGATGTGCTTCTGCTACAGATCTTGGATCGAACATATTCACCATATCCTGAATCTGCATTCTCAATCCTCCAATGAACCTAGATGTCAGCTGCTCTTCTGTTTCCATAATATCGTTCCTTGCAATGAGTTGATAAAATTCATCAGCATAGTCATTAACTGTCTTCGTGCCCTGCCTCAAGTTCTGCAAACGTTGATACATCAAAGATTGATAATTGTATGGTAAGAACGTTGCTTTCATCAATTTCTTCATCTTCTCCCAAGATTCAATTTTTGACTTCCCCATTCGTTCACGTGTAAGCTTGGTCTGCTGCCACCATGCCAAAGCTCTACCCCTCAGCCTTGTAGCAACCAACTTTACTCTACGATGTTCTGGTACTTCTTTAAAGTCAAAAATCTCCTCAACATTAGCCATCCAATCTAGAAACTCCTCCGCTTGCATACCACCCTTGAATTCAGGAATTTCAGTCTTCATCCCCGACTCCCATTTGTGATCATACTCAGAATAGTTTCTGCCTTGACCTCTTCCTTGAACACTACCACCATCATACTCCTCTTCAAAATCAGATGCATAACGATGTCGATTCTGACCACCAACATCTCTACTACCATTACGCCTTCCACCATCATCCCTTCTATCTACGTTCCTCCGTTCTCGATCATTCACGTTTCTCCCACGCCCTTGATCATTTTCAACACTTCGGTCACAATTAGAATGTGGTGAGACTCTACTACCTCCATGATTAGATTCTGGTGAAACCCTTCTCCGATTTTGATTCATCTCCGTCATAAGCTTCTCTAATCGGCCAATTCCTTCATTAAGCTTCTCGCTAAAATTCTCATTGATTCTTTGCTCCATCTCATCGGCCTCTTCTCTTCGATATAAAGCTTCTACGTTTTGGTGGCGATTAGCTCTTCTTGGCGGCATACTTGAAAACTTCACAAATTCTCAAACACTTCAAATTCAAACACTTTCCGGATTTTGATCCAAAATGAAACGGATCGAAAACTTCCACTTTGTAGCAAATCGCGATGAACACGATGGACAAAGTTTCGGCCTCCAATGCAAATTTTGATCAAACAACTTCGAACAAGATGAACTCTTCTTCCTCTCGGCCACGGCTTTACACTTCAAGCACTCGGCTTCTCTTCAAACTTCAAAAGTCTTCAAATGATTAGGCTCCTAGTCTCGATCTAGCTATGATTGGCTAGAACAGGCTCTGATACCAAAAAACTGACGCAGCGGATAATTCAAAACAATGTAGATCTGTGAAAGTAGTAGTCGATGGATTGATGAATGCTGAATTGCCCGAATTCGTTGATCCGAAGATGCCGAACTCTAGCTATCTCGAACTCGTTGATCGCGCACGATACCGGGTTCAAAGATCTTCAATTCTTCAAGCGTTGATCAAGCGCACTTGATTCCGCGAATCGGCTTCTACAATCGTTGAATCGAGCGCACTCGATTAACCGAAAGAGGAGATAGGAGATTACACTCAACTACCAATTTGAATGAAAGCACAAAGCAATCAAAAGAGAATTTTATTCAAAAATCAACAACCTTTACAAAATGACCATACACGCCTATTTATAGGCTACAACTCAACACAGCAGAAAAGTTTCAAAATATTACAAGTACTTAGGTCGAAAACGACCTTCGACCTTGAATGTTGCGACCTAGTACAGACGCGTCCTAACAAACATGTTAAAAGACAAACAACTCACTTAGGTCGGTAACGACCTAATTACATTATTCCACGACTTAACAAATGAACACACAGCATTCCAGATCGGCGAGTTGGGGAAATCAATGGCCTCCAGAGCTTTGCGACCTAAGAATGAACGGCATCCCTTCGTTTGCGACCTAACAGAAGCGGCTTCAGAGATTCTTCGCGACCTAAGCCTTCGCGACCTAAGGCCTTGCGACCTAATCCTTTGCGACCTAAGGCTTTGCGACCTAGGCCTTTGCGACCTAAGACTATGCGACCTAAGCCTTTGCGACCTAAGACTTTGCGACCTAGGCCTTTGCGACCTAAGACTTTGCGACCTATCTTAAGTCGTGATTTGTTAGGTCGGAGCACCCCATTAGCTCGTTCCAGCCCCCTCTTTCCTATCTCGCTAGGTCGTACGCGACCTAAAAGCATGTTAGGTCGTTCCAGCGACCTATCTCCTTGTTTTAGTTCGCCATCCACTAACCCGTTAGGTCGTAGCTCTGTACTTGGTGTTATGTTAGATCGTTCACCATGTTGCACTGCACAGTTAGGTCGTACGCGACCTAAGAACATGTTAGGTCGTTCCAGCACCTCGTTTCTGTTAGGTCGTAGCTCCAACTTAAAAGCCTTGTTAGGTCGTATGCGACCTACCACTTCACCGAATTGGACTGTGCAACCACTCTTCTCGGCATCACTCACTCCCCCCTCTAACTCCTTAGGTCGTGAGCGACCTACACACTCCTTAGATCGTGAGCGACCTAGACCCTTAGCTTTCTGCACTGCATCACAAACCGAACCACCGTCTTCATCATCTTCATGGTATTCATTCATAACCTTTAAACTAGATCGAAGTGGTTTTTGGATAATTAAATCCGATCCTGATCACTTTGAAACGATCAACGCATTGGCCAATATTTATAGTCGGTTATTTAAATATCATATAACATCCACAAGCAACCATCAGTCCTTAAATAATTCCCCAAATTATTTAGTTCAAAATATTTACACAAGGTATTATTTTCATACTTTAACACTTTGGAAAATAGTTTTCAATTCCCTTTTCAATCCCATGGAACAAATTCCAACCTTTGCCCAATTCTTAGCATATTTTTCCCAATTCCATTTGATATTCAATACTTGGAAAATATTCATTTATTCCCTATTTCCTTTTCTCAAAAATATTTACAGCTTTATTTTTAATTTTTCATACTCATTTTACACGAATTTTATAAATTCCAGAATTCCTTACTCAATTTCCTTTAATATTTTCAAATCCATCTATGCTTAATTAATTCCAGTTTTCACCTCTACTTCCCTTATGAGTTTTTATTTCTGTGATGACTCGGAAATTTTAATGGTTTTATTTACACATTTAACTGAATTTTTGTGAAATTTTAAATTATGAAATTTGGAAATAAAAATTTAATATTTGAAATACGTCTATTTAAACATAGAAAGTGGTAAATTTTCATCTTAAAATATAGAAGTTTATTTTATTGTGTAATTTTATTTAAATTCAAATCAGTTAAAAATGATGATAATAAAATATATTCCAAACCTGAATATTTTTATACAGTAAATTTGTAAATCATCTTCTAAGTGAGACGTCATATTTCATTTTCCCAAATTTTGACTGTTATTGCTTCATTTATCTTATTTCTGGTGTTTTAGCAGCATTTTCGGTACCGATATAGACTTTTGATAAAATGGTCGTACCACTGATATCTTTATACCGTTTTGATCATCTTGTCATGCCGATCTTTATAGTATACTCCTTTAGGTATTACGGAGTCCGTGGTGCGGTGCAATCTGCAAAATGGTATCGATACTAGCTGAGTCTTTTTGAATCATGTGCCTCTTCAACTATCCAACGTGTAATATAAATGGCCTTTTGACTTTATTAATTACCAAATTGAACTCTTGCCCTTTTGATATTTATGTCAGATAATATATATGAATATCTATTCGACGTGAAGGGACACGTCTCTTTCAGTTGCTCTATCTTTTGCCTTAAAACCTATTCATCGCCTATTTTATTTATTCCAGAGTAATTATATTTATGTCCTTTTGTATTGATGGGAAGTTGGAAGCATGTATACATTTCTCCTTCCTAGCCTAGCAAGATCATTACTTATATATAAAATATATTGTAACGACCCATAAAATTTCAACTGTTTTAATAACGTAATTAGTTGAAATTTTGTGAAATTTTAAACGATAAAATTTTGAGATATAAATTTTATATTTGGAATGCGTCTAGTTAAACATAGCAACTGGTAAATTTTCGTCCGAAAATATGGAAGTTTATTTCGTGCGTAAATTTACTTTAATTTAATCAGTTAAAAAGCGATGAAAATAAAATGTTTTCGAACCTAAATATTTTTACATAGAAAAATTCTAAAACATCTTCGGAACAAGACGTCATTTTTCGTTTTTCAAAATTCGGACATCTTTAGCTCCGTCGATCTTATTTTTCAGCGTTTTTGCTGCATTTTTCGCATATTGAAAATTCGAATTTTTGTAATTCAATCGTACCACTGATACCCGTATGCCGTTTTGATCGTCTCGTTGTGCTGATCCCTATGGTATATTCAATTATAAATTTTGAGATCCGGGAAAATGGCGAAATCTACGAAAACGGTAATCGTATTGGTTCCGCAACTTGCCTTTTGATTTTTCCGTGACCATTTATTTCTCACTCGGTAAACCAACAGTCAATAGCCATTATTATTCCCAACATTTCACTTTTGTATTCCCAATGGTTTCAATATATTGGTGGTTCGTTCTCTACCTTTCATTTTTCAGCCTCTCTTGCTTTTCATTTATGTTGTTTCGAAAGAAAATTTTTAATAATATATTTTGGTTCGTATATGTAGTTGTTTGAGAAGCTTGCTCCCTGTTTATGTCCTTTTTCTTTAGCCTGAAGCCTGTTCATTCTTTTGAAGGAGATAACAATTATATTAAGCAAAGTTTATTATGCTTTCTTCTTCTCTGTTGCCTAAGCCTGCTCACCATTTTCTTCTTACCCAAAAGTTTACTTGTCACCTTCTTGTCTTTTTCCACCGAAACCCATCTCCCCTCCGACCACCTTGCCCTGAATTCAAGCATCATCGCCCATAATAACTCCAACCTACCCTATCCCCTCCACGTGACTGCCGCATTGCCTTCCCCTTCCTTCATCTGCCCGACCAGGCAGCAGCACCACCCTCCACGTCTCCGACCCCAAACTGGACCCGCACTCCCCCTCTGCCACGTGCAGCTTCGCCCACCCGCCTGCGCTCAAGGCAGCAGCGCAAACCACCCATCACGCGCGAATGTGCCACTACCGTCGCCTCCATAGCAACCATCTCCTTCACCGCCTCTGACCTCCGACATCCTCCCTCCATGCTCGACCATTGGGTCGTCCAGCGTTGCCAAACCAACGCCTTGCTAACCTGACTTCGGCTGCGACTAACCTCCCAGCTCGCGCCTTCTTCCTCCGCTTGGCCTCTGCCACGTGTGTATCTTCGGCCTGCGATATCAATTTGCAATCGGCACTTCCATCCAATAGCATGCTTTGGCTGTCACTTTATGTATATACTTATATATGGTAAGCCTGTATATGTATACATGTTCGATTTTATATATATATTTGAGGAGGAAAATTTTCTTTTATAATGATATATATATCTCTCAGGTTACTATTACAGCATTTTATTTAGGATATATATTTATGTATATTATTATATATCGTGTTATAAAGCTTTTGATTAGTCTCATCAATTCATATATAAATAAAAAAAAAATCAATACTGTAGCCTGCCTAAGTCTGTTTTGCAGTTAAATGTTTTATATAGTATAAAGTTGTTCTCTTATGATCGACTATACTTATATAATAATAGTTTTGTTATGTGTTGTCTGTCAATTGATTTTTAATATATATAACAATGTCAGTCTATGTATAATAATTTCTGAAGCTTTCTATTTTACCGTGGGTTCTAAAGTACATAAATTGGTTTATATATATATATATATTGTTAAATGCAAGTATTTAGTTTTCCTGAATATGTTTATGCGGAGCTATTTTAGGCTGATGGCATATAGGCATATGGTTATGTGGTGTTAGCTGTTAGCCCATATGTATAAGAATTTATATTTGTATATATATATTAGTATATAAATATATATATACCTGAGTTGGTTTTGAATATACTTATATAATCAGCAGTTTATATGGATAAAGTAAGTGTATAATAGTTAATTTATAATATGCGCTGCAGACTTCACATGTATGTGTATCCATATATTTACTTATGTTTAAAGAGTTTCAAGTTTGAATGTTGCAGTAAAAGTATGGTACTTAAAAAAAAATTGTTGAAATGAACATACATTATATATGTAAGTATTTTGTATTTTAATAAGTGTATATAAATATATATATATATATATATATATGTATATGTATTTATTTCAAATTATATTATGTAAATATGTTTGTTTATGTGTTTTATATAAAACAATGATTTTGAATTACATATATATTTAAATTTATAATGTGATTGAATTAAGAATATGATTTCACAAATAGTTATATATAATTATATATATATATGTATATATAGATATAAGTTCACTTATACCCATTTATCTTCATCGACCCAATTCTGATTTATTTCTTCTATTCGCATTATCAGCTTGTCCGTCAAATTTGTACCAATTCAGCTTTGTTTTGGAATTCGTGCTTGGATCCGTAACTTGTCTCATTTCGTTCATCTCTCTGGCCTCGGAAGATGAGCAATCACTCACGATTAATGTTCTTTTATGTATTAAATCTGATTCCAATTGAAACGACAATTGAAATATGCAACTGTTAGTTATTTACACTGTTATATCTGTTATTACCTGAATCAGTTCACCTGTGACATCTGATACCATTATCTGCTATTTATACAATGATAATCCAGTTTAGTTGATAAATGATTGATTGTTGATGTTTATATTAGACGTTAAATTGTTAATGTTAAAGTGATAAATAATATGCAATTGAATTGATATATGATAGTTAACGATTTAAATTGGATTTATATGTTGAATTTGATTAGTTAAAATTCGTATAATGTGACCCCTTTAATGTTTATTTAATTGACACGTAGGATTTGGTTAATTACACCTTGAACCGTGAATGTAGGTTGTTTAAATTGATGATGGATGAAATTGTAATAGATGACAAGTGAAAAACCATAATGTAATAATCTTTAATCTACATGAAATGATAGTGTAGATTCTAGAAATAATTATATTAATTTAAACAAACAACAATGTGAATTAATACGATTATTTCGGGATTATTTGAATTGATTATTGGATTGTTATTGATTGTTGTTATTGCTTGTTTATTTACTTTGACACCATCCCAGTTATCACACTGCAAGTTCCCTTTGCTATGCTTTGATTTTGAATTGAATTGGAATCGGGTTGAAATGATAAATACCCAAATTGAACTTTGACCTAGGATAGAGAATTAAATAAAAACCCGATTGGTCGATAAATTTGATTTAAAAATAAATTGAAGATTTTATTTGAATAAATAATATGAATTTGAAACGAAGTTGTAATTTGATTTTAATGAAAGGAAATGTTAATATTTAAAATCTGAAACAAATATTGACATAATAGTTATTGAAAGATCGTTATTTTGATATTAATTATTTGACAATTAAATTTGGAACTTATCATTGTGTTAATCCTCTTTTGTTCACGACCTAAGACTTACGACATAACGACTTAAAGAGGCCACCGACTCAATGGGTTACAACCTAAGGCAGTTACGAATTAAGGCATGAACCAACCTAGCAGGCTATGACCTAAGGAAGCTTACCGACTTAACAAATTGCGAGTTAACAAGGGCTACCGACTTAACAGCTTAACAACCTATGGGAACTTACGACCTACCGAGTTAAGGAGGTTCCGACCTAAGAGCTTACTGACTTAAGAAGATAACAACTCAATGACCTAAGGAGTAACGGGTTAACTCTGTACCGACCTAAAATCTCACCGACTTAAGGAAACAAATGCAGTACTGCATCTTTTAGGTCGTTGCCGACTTAAAACTTATACTAAGTCGTGCATGACTTACTAACTCGCTCAGAAGAGTCAGTTGCAACCAGAGTAAGCCAGATTCCTTATGTCGTCACCGACTTAGGATCCACGACTTAAGAGAAGTCTACGACTTAAAAGTCTAGACGACCTAAATACGTAAGATCTAAAGAGAGTTGCGACCTAGCAACTTAAGGGATATAACAGCATACAGCCCCACGACCTATGATAGGTCGCTGACGACCTAAGCAGGCAAAGGCAAGATCAAAAGGGCAACCGGCATAAGGATTCCCTAAGTCGTCACCTACCTACGACTTACGACCTAACTTAGGTCGTCTCCGACCTAGGACTTGAAGAACAGAATTTCACCTAGAACCAACCCTAAAAATAGAGCTCCAACTCCAACGAGCAAAGGACTTTTGGCCAATCATTTCTTCAAGCGTCGTTACTCTGCTGAACTCTCAACTCATTCAACAATTGAAGATCTTCAAACACTCGAGACACTACAACAAGCTTCGGGAGAAATTTCCTACATCCAACATGGATTCATCGGATTTGATCATCGAAGTTTGAGCTAGTAGTCGAGATTGTCTTTGTGATCGAATTGTATTGTTTTGATAAGTGCATTGTATCGTCTTGTAATCGAATTGAGTAATAAAGAGATTCAAAGTGGACGTAGGCTCGATCTCAAGCCGAATCACTATAAACTGTTGTCTTTTACTGCTTTTTCACTGCTTTACTGCTTACTTCTTGTTCCCGTTACACGGGTGGTGCTTTCACGGTTCTACTACACACACCGAGTGTTGACGTTCCACTTTTAGCGTTAACATTTTGGTGCTTTCACTGAGAGTCGAACTCAGGCCACCATTCACCATTGCTTCACGGAAGTTTGCTGAAAGAATTTCCTTCAAAAACCAGAAACCTATCAGACATAATGGCTCCTGGAAGGAAACGTAAGGCAATCAGATCTAAAGATGTTCATGATAATACCGCCACTTCTCTTTCTCCAAATCAGGCAGCTCCAAGCGTCGGTGTGACGCGACAAGAGCTAGACGCTGCCGTGTCCGGATTGTACCAGTAGATTGAAACTCAGAATAATCTGATGATGGAAAAATTGAATGCTTTGCTCGGCACTAACCAAAGACCAGTGGGTAATGAAGAAAACATTGCTGATGCCCTTTGCAACTCCGAAGGGAGAAATATCCCACAAGGGGGGTCAGGTGCTGCTGAAGGGGCACCCCTCCAAGCTGAAGGATCTAGGCCATCGCCAGTTTTCCGCGAACATTTGCCCGGACAAACTTCTGAGAAAATGGCCGAAGTCTACTCCGCAAAATCTTTGAACAACGAGGAATATCTTTCTGGCATGATTAAGCAAATAATGAAAGAGAACATGTAGAGAGATGAAGATGAGAGCGAATGGGGATTCGCACCGAGCAAAACTCCGTTTACTGAGAAGATTCTAAAGGCTGAGTTTCCTAGAAAATTTGTTCCCCTCACCATTCCTGCTTATCGAGGAACAAGCGATCCAAATCAATTCTTGTATAAATATGACAAGCACATGACCGGCGCAAGGGCAACTTATGAGATTAAGTGCCGGTATTTCCCAGTATATTTGGAAGGGGTGGCACTTCTCTGGTTTACCAAGCTTCCTGTTCGATCTGTAGATCAGTTTTCCGATCTGACCCGAAAGTTCAAAGAGCAATTCAGGCTGTACACTTCAAAGGCAAAGGACATAATGTCGTTGTCTAGTCTTGAACAGAATCCGGGAGAGCCTATCAAGTCATTCCTGAATCGCTTCAATATAGCTCTGGCAGAAGTTGACAACGTAGAGCCACGAATGGTCTTGACCTATTTGATGCGTGCTATCGACAAATCGAGCAAATTTGGAAAATGGCTGAAAATGAAGGAGCCAAATTCTCTCGAGAAATTCTGTAAGAAAGCTGATGAATTCATACGCTTGGAAAATCTTCCGGCACCAATGAAAGTGGTGGCAACAAAGGTGGAGAATAATATTGCTGCTTCGATGAAGAAAGATTCCGGAGGTTAGAAGAGGGAAAGTCATGATGGGAAGAAACAAAAGGATGCAAAGAAACCTCGCTTCTTCAAACCCTCAGATTTCACTCCATTGACCGACACTCCGGAAAATATCTTCTTTGCCACCAAAGATAATGTGGATTATCCCAAACCAGCTGAGATAAAACCGGGAAAGGGTGCTATGCGAAATGGAAATTTCTGTCGCTTTCACAATCAACCCGGTCATGATACCAATGAATGTCGTCACTTGAAGAGCTTAATTGAAGAATTGTTGAGGGAAAACAAGCTGCAACAGTATGTCAAGAAAAACAGGAATGACCCAACTTCGTCCACTCAGGGGCAGCAACCCCCTATTCAACCATCTGGCTCGGGTAAAGGCACTACGGCACATGAATCCGAAAGGCCCATTATCAATGTAATTACAGGAGGCCCACACCCAGCGGGCATAAGCTGGGGTGAAATGGAACGGTATGCTCATGCCTTGAAGTACATCCCAGCAGAGGAAGATGTTTTTGCTATAGAAATGCTGCACCCCTGAAGCAGCAGAAGACTTCTAATGATGATATTATGTTCAAGGCTAGGGATTCTATGGGTATTGAAGCCCCAACCATAGATCCCTTGGTTATCTCTGCAGGAATTGGGCCAGCTATCGTAAGACGAGTACTCATTGATTGCGGTGCTTCCTGCAATATACTCTTTAAGAAAACATTTGACCAGATGAAGATTCCAATGACCGACGTTCAAGCTTCACCACAAAAGATTGTCGGTTTCACTGGGGAACCGCAGCAACCAATCGGAACTGTCGACTTGTTCGTAGAACTTGGAGAAGGGTAGAAAAGGGTAGTTTGGAAACAAACCTTTGTAATTATTGATGGATTTTCCGCCTACAATGCTTTTCTAGGCCGGCCAACTCTAGCTGCGTTCAAAGCCATTTTCGCCTCGTGGTGCCTAACTATGAAATTTCCTACAGAAAATGGTGTTGGTGTCATCAAGGGAGATCAAAATGCTGGACGCGAATGTTATCTTATAGAACTTCGAGAGGCCAGGAAAAGAGAAATGGGAAAAGATGCGCAGCTCCGCTCCGCATTAAATCCCCAACTTTGTAGCAACTACGGGGTGGCCCCTGTACTGGCGAACACAGCAATGCAAGGAAGGAAATGGACCCCAGAAAAGCCAGTACAGGGGAGAATAGAGTGGTACCCGTGGAAGTTACGGTACCGATACCTGTTGACTCAAAAGACCCAAACAAAGTACTTAATGTGGGTTCACAATTAAGTATAACAGTTCAAAACACACTGATATCATTTCTAAAAGCAAATCTGGACGTGTTCGCTTGGTATCATGCTGATATGTGTGGGATCTCTCTGGAAATTGCTGTACATACCCTGAATATTGATCCGAAATTCACACCGGTGAAACAGAAAAGAAGAACTCAAGGTCCAGAAAGGTCAGCAGCGTTAAAGGAAGAAGTTGATCGACTTATGGAGAATGATTTCATCAGAGAATCCACTTATCCAAATTGGGTTTCAAATCCAGTACTGGTTAAGAAGGCAAATGGAAAGTGGAGAGTATGCATTGATTTCTCAGATCTAAACAAAGCATGCCCCAAAGACTGCTTCCCGTTACCTAGAATCGATCAACTAGTAGATGGGAGGCTGGACATGAGTTGTTATCTTTTATGGATGCTTACTCCGGATACAATCAGATTATGATGAATGAACCAGATCAGGAAGACACAAGCTTTATCACAGATGTGGGTCTCTACTGTTACAAAGTCATGCCTTTTGGATTAAAGAATGCAGGGGCAACCTACCAAAGACTTGTCAATGCTATGTTCAAACCTCAGATTGGCAAGACTATGGAAGTTTACGTTGATGATATGTTAGTAAAGTCGAAGAAAGCAGTCGACCACATGGATCACTTGGCGGAAATGTTCACAATTCTTCGAAGGTACGGAATGAAGCTCAAACCATTGAAATGTTCATTCGGGGTGGAGTCCGGAAAGTTCTTGGGTTTCATCGTGAGCGCTAGGGGCATCGAGGCCAATCCAGCTCAAATCACAGCTCTAAGAGAAGTCAAAGCCCCTAAAACAAAGAGAGAACTGCAAAGTCTCAATGGAAAAGTCGCCGCTCTGAGTCGCTTCATTTCCAAGGCCACAGACAAATGCATTCCCTTCTTTGATGCTCTAAAGAAAGGAAAGAAAATTTTTGAATGGACTCCCGAATGTCAGAATGCTTTCGATCAACTGATTCATCATATGGAAACTCCTCTAGTTCTTTCCAAGCCTAGTGATGGCGAAGACCTCTTCATCTATTTAGCAATTTCATCTCATGCTCTGAGTGCAGCACTCGTACGAGAAGATATGAAAATACAGCGTCCAGTCTATTACATCAGCAAACGATTCACTGAGGCAGAGATGAATTATTCAAAGATAGAAAAGCTTGCCTATTGTTTGCTAATCGCTTCCAGGAAACTGAGGCCATATTTTCAATCTCATCCTATCAAGGTCTTTACCGATCAACCTCTAAAGCAAGTCCTGTATCGTCCTGAAACTTCGGGTCGTTTGTTGAAATGGAACATTGAACTCAGCCAGTATGACATCACTTACCATCCCCGGAGAGCAATCAACGGACAAGCTTTAGCAGATTTTATCGTAGAATCTACTAACAAAGGTGATAGTGAGAATGAAATAACTGATGGCATTCCAATCCAGTGGAAGTTGTATGTTGACGGATCGAGAAATGATTACTGTACTGGGGCAGGGGTTGTGCTCGAGACCCCCGAAGGACGATCTTTGTGTTATGCATTGAGACTGGAATTTCCTTCAACAAACAATGAAGCGGAATATGAGGCTCTTATTGCTGGTTTGAAAATTGCCAAGGAACTAAACATCAAAGTGTTACAGATCTTCAGCGATTCTCAACTTATTGTTTGTCAGGTAAATAAAGAGTTTCAGGCTAAAGGTGGAAATCTACCTGCATACTTGTCAAAGGCGTGTGAACTTCTCGAAGATTTCGATCATTATACGATAAGTCATATTCCTCGGGTAGATAACATAAAAGCAGATTCTCTTGCAAAGTACTCAAGTTCTGGAGAGGCTCAGTTACTGGGATTAGTTCCTGTAGAAGTTCTGTCAGCTCCAAGCATTGATGAAATGGATGTTGATTGGATTATGGCTGCGTCTCAAGAGCATGAATCATGGATGACTCCAATCAAAGAATACTTACTCAATGGTTCCTTGCCAGAAAGTTCTAAAGAACGCTGAAAACTATTGAGGAAAGCATCGAGATATATAGTTCAAGATGGCCGATTATACAGACGGGGATTTTCAATGCCATTGCTCCGATGTGTAACTAAAGAAGAAGCCAAGACAATTCTAGCTGAGGTACATGGAGGAGAATGTGGAGATCATTCAGCTGGTCAAACTCTAGCCAAGAAAGTTCTTCGATATGGGTATTTCTGGCCGGACATTAATCGAGATGCTGCCATTTACTCCCGAAAGTGCGACAAATGCCAAAGATTTGCAAAAATCCCAAAAGCGCCTTCCACCGAACTCACACAAATGGTCAGCCCATGGTCGTTCGCCATTTGGGGAATAGACTTGATTGGACCTTTACCGATCGCTAAATCTGGAATCAAATATGCTATTGTTGCCGTTGATTATTTCACCAAATGGGCTGAAGCTGAACCCTTAGCCACCATTACTTCTAAAAAGATGATAAACTTCATAACTAAAAATATCATTTGCAGATATGGTGTGCCGCAGAAGATAATCACAGACAACGGTACCCAGTTTGAAAGTGAAGAATTCCAGGATTTTTGCAAACGGTTCAGAATTCGAAAAAGCTTCTCAGCAGTGGCTCATCCGCAGGCAAACGGGCAAGTGGAAGCAGTGAACAAAATTATCAAGTCAACCATCAAAAAGCAACTTGAAAAAGCAAAAGGTGGTTGGGTCGATAAGCTTCCATTAGCACTATGGGCATATAGAACTACTCACAAAACTGCGACTGAGCACACTCCATTTTCACTAGCATACGGATCAGAAGCGATGATTCCAGTGGAAGTAGAAGTTCCTTCACATAGGAGAATTTATTTCAATGAAGCTGAAAACGAAAAGCTGCAACTTGAAGCACTTGATTTTCTTGATGAAAAAAGAGAAGAAGCCAGGCTCAGAGTTTCGGCTTATTAACAAAGGATAGCCAGGCATTTCAACTCTAAAGTTCGCCAACGCAGCTTTGAGGTCGGAGACTTAGTTTTGAAAAGGATCATGACAACAACTGGTGTGTTTGGGCCAAACTGGGAAGGACCATATGCCATTGGCAGTAAACTTCTTGATGGCACTTTCAAACTCATAACTGTTGAAGGAGATCCAATTCCAAGGGCCTGGAACAGCAACCACTTACGTCCATATTTTACTTGAAAGAAGCTTTGCTCAAAGTTGTAAAATAACGATGAATGTATCAGTTGTATTGTAAAACATTATAAATCAGTGTAAATGAATGAAAGCTATAAAGTGGACGTAGGCCCGATTTTTGGCCGAACCACTATAAATCTTGTGTTCTTTACTATTTCATAATGCCTGTTTCATTTCGATATGTAAATACTTTAAATGTATTGCTAAAATGTCGATTCAAAATTGCAGGACATTATAACAAGGCTTGCTCATCACAAAGCCAAGCGACCTCTAAAAATCACCTATTAAGCAAATACCAAGCGACAAAAATTCCAAATTCAAATCCTATGCAAGAAGAACTTCACATAAAAAGTTGGGGACTCCACTGTGGCAAGCCTTCGTTAACTAGTTGTGACTATCGATATGAACAGACATCCAACTAGGTAACTCGCGTTTGTCCCGTGAAGTGATTCAACAGTGAAGTCTACTTCTTCGGATAAAGCAATTTACTTACAAAAGAAAAGAAGATGCGCTTGGAAACGACAATAAAAGATCGCTAATGAGAAAATGATGAGAGAACATGGCCAAGCAAACACTGAAGCATCCAAAAGGAGGTATGCCTCTCAATAAAAGGGCCGGTAGAACCACCAAAGGGACACCTTCCCAAGCAGAAGGAACAGGGCCCTTGCTAACTGATCGTGATGCATCCGATCAGGCAGCTTGCGTCCGTCCTGTGGATCTACTCGCCCCTGAGACGCAACTTTCCTGGCACATCAACCAATCGATGCTCCTTCCCAAAGGTCAATAAAGCCCTCTAACGAGGCACGCCAAAAAATGAAAGTGCTTCTCTCAATCAAAAAAGATTGGTGGAACCACCGGAGGGGCACCTTCCCAAGATGAAGGAACAGGGCCCTTGTTAATTGATTGCGATCGTTTGTGCAAATGAACATCATGTCAAACAACTTGCGTCCGCCCCGTGGATCCATCCAACCATGAGAAAGTAACTTCCAGGCAATTAAAAAGCCCTCTTCGGAGGCACAAGCCCTCTTCGGAGGCACCCGCCCTCTACGGAGGCGAAAGCCCTCTCCCGAGGCACCACAAGCCCTCTTCGGAGGCACACGCCTTCTTCGGAGGCGAAAGCCCTCTCCCGAGGCACCACAAGCCCTCTTCGGAGGCACAAGCCCTCTTCGGAGGCACAAGCCCTCTTCGGAGGCACAAGCCCTCTTCGGAGGCAAAACTCTTTAAGAGGAGCCCTCTCCGGAGGCATGTCCCAAAATAGAATACTCAAACAAAAAAGCCTTCTCCGGAAGCACATTTTAACTCTCAAAGGAAGGTTAACTTATTCATCTCAAAAAAAAAGTTCTTCCTAAAAAGTTGGAATGCTACAAAAAGACCTCTTCGGAAGCATGTTTCCCCGTGCTCGAAGTACCAAAAATAAGCCCTTTACCGGGGCACAAAATCAAAACCTTCTTCAGAAGTTCATTTCACTGCGTAGAGAAATCCACCTTTTAACGAATAAAAGTGATCATCTCTAAAAGTTGAAGTGTTCTTCAAGAAAGAAAGAGAAAATAAAAATTTCTCCAAAAGCGAGATATACTCTATTAAAAGTAGAATGGTTATTCTTTGAAATAAGAGTATCAGTCTTGTAAAAGCTAGAAATGTTGCAATGCACTTGTGGTATGGGGGCAATACTACACAATTCAGTTACATTAATAAAAGTAATATGCAAGCAACATACCGCAAGTTCATTGCAATATCACGAGAAATAGATGTGGAATAAATGCATTCTTAAACACAGACAAAAAGTTTGTGCAAGTAAAAGGAATCGTTCATTGTACACTAAAAACGAGAAACAGATGCATTCTCACATACACAAGAATTTGTACAAGTAAAATAGCTATTTTATTCAATACTGTGACAAAATTTTACATTGTGCAGTTTACAAAAAGAAGCGGGGACCGGTACCCGCACAATCTCCGGTCGATACATGCAAAAAGCAAAAAAACAAGAAGTAGAAAGTCCAGCTTGTTATTCCTTTTTCTCGCCACCTTTGGAGCCTTTACCCGGCCTAATGATTAGTTTCTGAAGCCGTTGTGGACGGGTCGAGGGGGGAGGAGAGGGAGGCACGGCTGGATCAACTTCCGCTCCTTCTCCAGCGGAAATACTTTTCTTCTTCTTCCTCACAGCACACTTCCCCTTCCTCTTCGAAGAAGATTCGCTCCCCGGAGTAGCAAGCAATGTAGAATGCTTTGTGTCATCGTCAAGAGACTGCTCTGGGGTTTTCTCAGCATCATCAAGATCCTCCGCCTTCTGCTCTTGCGAAGCTGCCGGATCATCCAGGCCCTGAAGAGCTTCAATTTTCTCTGCCTGTGATTCCGGTTGGGAAGCAGAAGGAGGAGTAACTTGGGAAGATGAAGGAACGACAACTAGAGGAGTGGAAGTTTGTGCAATGCTCGGTGCTTCTGCTACAGAAGAAAAGAAGTCAAAATTAATATTCTTCGAGAAAAGAGAAGATATCGGATCATCAGGACTTAAGTAATAAGCAAGAAATTCATCCAGGTCAATTGAATCAAATGAATAATCCACTTGAGCCAGATCTGATTCGAAGTTACCTGGAGGAGCCGGTTTGGTGAGATCGATCTCGAATTTTTCGGCCTTAATTTCATCCAGAGCCTCATCCTCAGTGGGAGTAGTCGTAGTTTCTTTGGCAACTTTAGCTGGAGGCGAAGAATGGGAACTGGAGTCCATAATATTGACATTAGCTGAAGTTGAAGTATGAACAGGGGCAGTTGAAGGAGCTCCCTCTTTCGGGTGTTCATCTCCTGTAGACTCAGCTCGTGCTTTGGCAAGTTGCTCTTTTCCTTTAGCAAGAGCGGCACGAGTGTCATCGTCAAGGTAACGCGCCTCAAGTCCTGCTTCATCATAGCCGGCACCGCTAAGCATATCAACGGCGGCTTCCCACACTTCAGCCAAGGTAATCTCATATTCAGGGCCCAGAAAAGAGAGACTCGCATGACCCAGAACGCTGTGCAAATAAAAGTCGAATAAGGTGGAGCTGACATTAGCTTTTGTTGCCTCGTGCGATTGCTCGGCCGCTTCTTTTTCGACAATGGCGGCAACTCGACCAGCAACAGCCTCATCACGCTCTTTTTCAGCTTTAGCAAGTCGAGACTTTAGCAATTCAATCTCCACGTTCTGGGAACTGACTGTTTCCCGCAACTGAGTGTTATTTTTGCGGTATTCTTCTACAACGAACTGCTCAGCCGCATATTTCATCTCAACATCCCTCTGAGCAGCGTGCGCGTCCCGCACTTGTTTTTGAAACACTTCTTCTTTCTGAGATTGCGAGGCGGAAGAAGCGGCGAGATCTTCCTTAAGTTTCTCGACCTCGGACTGAAGCCTTGCATTATCATCAGCAATACTCGTCATCTCGGCATCATGCTGTTGGCAAATTTTGGCCCATTCAGTCTTATCATTCTCCATAGTCAGCATGTTTTCAAGATTCATGTGGTTGACTCTTTGGAGTTCATCAACGAGTTTCTGCCATTGCGACATCCTCTCGATGTTGAGCCTAACTGCATCAAGACTTTTAAGCATGTCTTGCTTATCAATCGGGACCAAATCCAGGTCAAAACGCACTCCTTTTAAGCACCAGTTTGGAAACCGGCTTTGAAGCGTTGGAGGGCCGTCTTTAACCTGATATTGGGGCCTGCTGATGATCGCTTGGATGTCGGATTTCTTTAAAGGAGGAGAGCCGGCTGGAATATCAGAAAAGATAGGAGCATCAGTCTTCTTAGAAATTGCAGGTGCATCACTATGCTTGGACCGCTTGCTTGATTCGTCAGCAATATGACTCTTCCCCTTGTCATCATATGATTTCCTTTTATGGGAATCGTCACTTCTGCGGGAAGGGTCGTATCGCTCATCCCTACTCCCATGGTATTGTTCATCTTCACTTTTGCGGCGCTCTTCATGGTCCCGCCTTTCTTGAGCCTTCCTTCGAGCCCTTTCTTCATCCATTTCCCTCAGGGCATCGAGGTATCGCCTAAAGTCATAAGCTCCACGGCCTCCATGACGTTGAAATTTGTCGTAATATGAGCCAGTGCGCCCCATCGGAGAATCTGAAAAAGAAAAAGAAATGAAGTTTAGAAATCTCCAGGAAAAAAGGATAAGTGCGTAAGTACCGAAAAATCCTAAGTGTGTGCGGCGTGTAAACTACGCGCGTTAAACTACAAACCACGCTTTAATGTGGAAACGGAGACGACTGGTGTAGAAGGTGTTGAGGCTTGTTTCAAAGAGGAAGTCGCTTCCACAACAGGAGAAGTCGTTTTTGAAATATTATCTTTGAAAAGCTCTTGAGAAGTTATCATTATGTCACTCAAGTCATCAAAGGTGTCATCACCATGGCACCCAGCAGAATTCTCCTTTTCAACTTCCACGTCGGCTGACCTTTCAGAAATTCAAGGATTTTCTTCCTCTTCAATAATTGGAGCAAGTGCCGGTTTGCTGGACGGCCCTACAACATCGATAGAAGTAGAACACTTTACTAATGCAGTGTCTACAGTTGGCTCCTTTGGAGTCATCTCTTCCGTTGAAGCTGGGGCATCTGATGTCTGTGCTGGAAGGTTAGAAGCTTCACGAGGCTGAGTAAAATGAGAAGAGTGTAAAAGCCCGAATTTATGTAAAAATTCGTCTGACAACAAAAATTAGATACTCCTCTCCTCGACTGGCACCGCCATAAGCCTCTCAAAGGTCGCTTTGTGACCGGGATCTCTAGAAGGAGGAGGAAGTGCTGAAAAGCAAAGGGCAAAGTTAACACTTGACGACTCGAACTTCAGAAAGTTTGAAAAAACATAAGAAATAGAGACAAGTGATCTTACTCCCTACTCTCCAGATAGTGTAAAATCCCGGAGGGCAGCGAACGTAGAAAAACTGGCTCAGAAAACTGTGAACACTCTCAGGGAGACCAATGATAAGCTTACGGTTTCTGGCACTTCTCACCACTGTGATAGAAGGATGATCTTTGTTTTTAGCGAAAGTGCACAAATAACAAATTTAATCAAAACTTGGGAGACGATCCAACGTTTTCCTAAATAGCACGCAAAGTCCAATCAGGATAGCATATCCATTAGGATGCAATTGGAAAGGGGAGATGGTCAATCGTAGAAGAAGTGTTCGCAAGAAGTCATTAAAAGGAGGGATAGCTCCATTCTGGCACATTTGTCGATTAACCGCAACAAAACCATGGGGAGGTCTATCAGCAGTATCATGCTTCCCAGGTAGTTGTGCGTCTGCTTCAGCAATTCTGAACTGAATGCACAACTGGTTAAAGGCTTTGTAGTTCAAAGTGGTCGAGACCCTTTCTGGAGGATCATTCAACGGAACAGCAACTGGAAAAGTCTCTTCAACTTGCTCTATTTCTTCTTGTTGAGAAGACATTCTACACAATCAACTGGATGTTCAAATGTGAAGGTGCACGTTTCCTAAAAAGTGTGAAGTGTTGTGCAAAACTAATGAAAATAAAAGGCAAGCATAACTGGAATTAAATTATCAGACAGTCAGTCGATTACTAGATTTCAGAACTTGTTAATATTCAAGTGCAGTATTAATGCAGACAAGTCAGTTTCAGTTGACTATTACGATTTTGTTTTAATACTTCACTTGGATTGGTCATTGTACAGCATTTCATTCATATTCATTTAATTTGATTTTTTCTTTGTCAACTAATCTGTCATTCGATGTGGGCAGTCAATGGCAGTATATTCGTCCCAGTTTTCTGCAAATGTTGTGATTGACAGGCTGTTGATTTGCAAGATAAATGTGGAAAGGTTCAAACAGTTAAAAATTAGGCAGTCTGTTTCAGCATTTCAAGTCAAAAAGTTCAACAGTTCAAAGTCAGTTTCAGTTGAAAGTGTCTAGTGCTAAGTCGCCGATGACTCAAGTGCTAACTCGGTGACGACTTAAGAAAGATTTCCTATGGTTAAGTTAAGTCGTTGGCATATCAGGTCAGCAGTCCCCGAGTCTTAGGTTGGATAAAGAAGAAAAGGCTCTAATTTGAGGCAACAAGAAATCCTCCAAGTCCTAACTCGGAAGCGACTCAAAACTTAGGTCGCACGAAACTGCTAAGTTGGTTCCGACTTAAACCATGGAAGTCATTGGATCACACGAAATCACTAAGTCGTGACCGAGCCAGTACCTCAACCAATTTTCCTACCTAACTCTTAACCCGTTAACCCAATAGCCTCACAGTCAATAACGATCCTCATTCCATCACACCATTGGATCACCCAAAAAGCCAATTCGAATCGCCTCAGATTTGCTGTGAATCCGATGTATTACTATCCTATCACAACTACAACATGGTCGATGGCAATTGCAGGACAATCGAAGGGTTGTTCATAATGAATCGCGACGCCTAAAAACAAATGGAAGTCGAAAATTGGGAAGTTATCAATTCAACAATGGACATGGGTGAACGAAGATCGGATCGACTTACGAAATATAATAGGAAGATGATCGGCGATTGGAGGGTTGGAATTTGTCTCTGAGAGCTCGAGATTGCGTCAATGGCTTATTCGAGAAGAAGAATAAGTGATGAAGAGGAAGAATGGCTCAACTATTTATACACTGGAAGGCGAGTCGACCTGCACGGTGTACGACCTAAGGCTTATGTTAAGTCGTTTCCGACCTAACCAAAGAGAGTTAAGAGAATCGAAGCATACGACCTATGATTTAGGCATATACTTCGAGGGGCAAATGTTAATCCTCTTTTGTTCGCGACCTAAGACTTACGACATAACGACTTAAAGAGGCCACCGACTCAATGGGTTACAACCTAAGGCAGTTACGACTTAAGGCATGAATCAACCTAGCAGGCTACGACCTAAGGAAGCTTACCGACTTAACAAATTGCGAGTTAACAAGGGCTACCAACTTAACAGCTTAACAACCTATGGGAACTTACGACCTACCGAGTTAAGGAGGTTCCGACCTAAGAGCTTACCGACTTAAGAAGATAACAGCTCAATGACCTAAGGAGTAACGGGTTAACTCTGTACCGACCTAAAAGCTCACCGACTTAAGGAAACAAATGCAGTACTGCATCTTTTAGGTCGTTGCCGACTTAAAACTTATACTAAGTCGCGCATGACTTACTAACTCGCTCAGAAGAGTCAGTTGCAACCAGAGTAAGCCAGATTCCTTATGTCGTCACCGACTTAGGATCCACGGCTTAAGAGAAGTGTACGACTTAAAAGTCTAGATGACCTAAATACGTACGATCTAAAGAGAGTTGCGACCTAGCAACTTAAGGGATATAACAGCATACAGCCCCACGACCTATGAAAGGTCGCTGACGACCTAAGCAGGCAAAGGGAAGATCAAAAGGGCAACCGGCATAAGGATTCCCTAAGTCGTCATCTACCTACGACTTATGACCTAACTTAGGTCGTCTCCGACCTAGGACTTGAAGAAAAGAATCTCACCCAGAACCAACCCTATAAATAGAGCTCCAACTCCAACGAGCAAGGGACTTTTGGCCAATCATTTCTTCAAGCGTCGTTACTCTGCTGAACTCTCAACTCATTCAACAATTGAAGATCTTCAAACACTCGAGACACTACAACAAGCTTCGGGAGAAATTTCCTACATCCAACACGGATTCATCGGATTTGATCATCGAAGTTTGAGCTAGTAGTCGAGATTGTCTTTGTGATCAAATTGTATTGTTTTGATAAGTGCATTGTATCGTCTTGTAATCGAATTGAGTAATAAAGAGATTCAAAGTGGACGTAGGCTCGATCTCAAGCCGAACCACTATAAACTACTGTCTTTTACTGCTTTTTCACTGCTTTACTGCTTACTTCTTGTTCTCGTTACACGGGTGGTGCTTTCACGGTTCTACTACACACACCGAGTGTTGACGTTCCACTTTTAGCGTTAACATTGAATTAAGTTTGAAATGATTTAATAATTAAGTTTGAAATTATAATTAAGTTTGAAATTATTAAGCTTTGAAATTATTTAATAATTAAGTTTTGAAATATTTAATAATTAAATAAGATTTGATTATTTGATAATTAAATAAAAAAATTTGAATTCTTTGATAAGAGAAATTGAACTTTTGAATAAGCAAAATTTTTACTTCGTAAATAATTGAAATTGAATTTCTTTATTAATTAAGTCTTGGAAAATTATTTAAGTAAATAAATAAGTGAAATTGAATTTTCTTTAATAAGAAATAAAATGTGTTTTATTGAAATCAATGTAAGACTTGAAATGTAAAGAATTTGATTTGATAAATTTAATTTAATGCAATTTGTAAGTTTTGATATATTGGAGTTGAACTTAAGTAATCGATTTATTGAATTGGAAATTTAAATAGAAATTGTTTTGAAGGATAAATTTACTTAACAAATATTGAATAAAATCGATAAATGAACTTAAATCGATTTGAATGCTAAATTAAATTAATTTAAATGATTTCGGAATGGAATTTATATATGAGTTTGAATCAATATTTGAATTGTTTAAATAAAAGTTGAAATCGAATTATAAGATTTTTAAATGGTAATTTGGATGTTTTGAAACGTAAATTATGGAAATTGATTTAGAAAGACAAATGAAATGTTGGTTTACAAATTCTAATTGAAATTGAAATTGATTTGGTTTTGAAATTTATTAAACGACCAATCGGTGTAATAATCACGAAAGTTATTAAAGAGACCAGAATCGGTTAGGGACATACTCACTGTCTAAACCGAAACCACTTTAATAACTACACGCGGAGTGTGATCCAGAATGAAGTGGTTGGAATGATGTACGTGATGACTGAAGAAAGAGAACGATAATGGATAGCCTTGACACTTGTGTCAAATTGGAAATGACTAAAACAGGAGCCGTGCCGGGCCAAATGGGGGCTAGCTACCTCGAGCGAACACACTTCTTCGAAACTACTCATTACTTGTTGTCGATTGGTGCACCCTTGATTTGGGAGTGTTGTTTCGCGGTGTTGCGGTCGCTGTGGCGATGCGTTCTCACCAGTTCGGATTAGGCAAATGGTAGTTTCACTATCTTAGGTATTGCCTCATGTGCCTTGTCATACTTGGATCCCTATATACATGACCACTACGATTTGTTTTGCGTTATACCTATAGAGTACTCCTTGATAGCCCACTAGTTTACGGTGGAGTTTACAGTGCTGTATAGACTATAACGCTTATATAAAATGTGTTAAGGGGGATAATGGTAACGCCTTAACACTATCTTGATACTTTATATTATTGATAGACATTATCTACTTATCGTACACTACTACATAGTAGATAGTTTAACGGATCCTTAAAGGATGGTTATTCCAAACATCCTTTGAGTTACTTGTATTTCAATTGTTATTTCACTTGAGTTGGATTTATTGATATAAGAATGTTAATCCTGACTTGAGTGTTTTGTGTTTTGCTTTCCGCTCGGGTCAGACTGAGTGTACCAGTATTCGAGACTCACCTTTGAAGTTGGAGCTTTGCTTGAAGATCCAGCCATCTATTCTGCTTTCAGTATTCGATGATTCCAGTGATGTATTCTGATTTGTATCTGATATATCGTATTACCCTTCCGTTGTATCTGGTTTAACTCTGATGTAACTTATATATTTATATAGTAGCTTCATGAACTACTATCTCTTTTATTTCTGCTGCATATTTATTACTCTGTGTCCGTGATCTGTGATTACTTATTTACTGTATATATTCAGTTTTGCCAAATATAATTAACAATTCGGTATTTTGAATCAATCAAGTTCGACATGTGCGGATGCGAATGGTCTAAAATACCAGGTCGTTACAGTTGGTATCAGAACTTTGGTAGCTCTAGGCAAAACTTAGCATATATGGTAAATGTATTTACAGAATCACTCTCATTCGAGTTTCAATCTCTTCCTTTGACTCAATTCCTTTGAATTTTGGAACGTTCCCTACGGTTCCAAATTTCATTCATGTCCCTCACTATTCGTCTTCTTTAAATTTTGGAGCATCACATAACTCCACTTCGAATGACCCTTATAATGAATCGGCGATCTCGCCAAACTTCGAATGATTTGTAAAGGGGTGAAACTCCTTTACAATAGGCATTGATTTACCGAAGATTTCTGTGTCCTCGGTTTACGATGCTATCTATCTCCTGCTATACCTGAATTCTATTTCTTGAGATCGAATGTCGATTTACCTCGGAATTCCACATCGACCTTATTCTTGAAGTTACGGACGACTCGGTTAAGGTTGCCCATGAATTAAATAGACTTACCCATCTCCCGATTATGTTATTGAATCATCTTATCTTTTCTTTCGAATTTGTCTTCAAATCAGAATTCTCTTTGATTTGAGTCCATCAAATTTGAATCTCTATCCTTGCTTTGAATCCATTCTTGCATCGTCGAGCGAGGAAGTGTATTTGTAAATTTATATTAAAATGTTTTATATATTGTGTTTTTTGAGTTGTTGATGTTGACTTAGGTTTCCGATCGATTCGTCTGATCAACGCTATTGATAGGATTTCCAAAACACTTGAGCAGAGCAAACTGACATAATGTTGTTTTCAAATTTGGTAAATAAAATAGTTTTGTATGATTATATTATATATAGGTATAAATTTTCTGAAATTGAATTGTTAACTAAATTGGTTGTCAGAAAGGTAATATTTGATTTTCACTATTTGTTTTGTAAATCATTGATTATTCCAACATAAAAATAAATGGAATTATAAAAGTTGGTTTATAGATTTATTTAGAAATTTAAATGAATTTAAAGTAAGAATTTGAGAATTTAATCTCCTAAAATTTCAAGTTTTGGTTTTAAAATTTTAAAATGTATATTATTGAACGTATTTTCAAATAGAAACCGTTTTCAAAGAATTTTAAAATATTGAAATCAGTGTTCTTCTCTTTGTCGCTGGAAAATAATCTCGGTGATGGCGGCCGCATCATCGACATTCATTTTCGAATTTCGAAGTGGAGAAACCATTCTGTAGCTTTGCTATGGTTTTGTTTTGGAAAAATATTTTGATTTGAATTTCTTAAGTATGACTTGATTTATATATATATGGGTATATTATTTTAAATTTAATTTGATTTAATATGTATAATATATACATAATTATTTCTAAAGAGTTTGAAATTAAATGAAAATTAAATTCTTAAAGATCATGTTAAAGGATGTTTTCAATTATAAATAAAGCTAAATTTTGGGTAAATATTTAAACTTGAAATAATTGGATTTGAAAATATTATTTGTATAGTACTAAATTGCATTTCAATATAACTTACCTAAATTATTCAGTAATTAAAATGTAATTGGATAATATACAATATAAAATGATTTTATAAATAAAATTTGAGTGTTTATAATAAATACTTTACACCTAGATTTTAATTATAAAAAAATGCTAATAAGTTGATATAATAATAAGTTAATTGAATGAGATGAATATGATAAATTTTGTTCTGTAAGAATTAACAAATTTAAATTAGATCAACTTATGGAAATACCTTAAATTTAAACCAATTATTGAATATAAATTAATTTAAATTGAAATTTATATGGTTTAAATTAATTTATATGGTTTAAATATATGTAATAAGATATATTAAGTGGAACAAATTTAATAATAATTTGGAATAAAGAAGAATTAAATTTGTTGAATAAAATATGATTGTAATAAATGACTATTCAAGTTTATGATTTTAGAAATTGTTAATAAAGGATAATTGGATAATAAAACAATGAATAAATGAGATAAATAAAATAAAATTTTGTTTTGGAAAAATCTTTTGGTATCAAATACTAATAAATTGGAATTAAATCAACTTATTGAAATACCCTGAACTTTAAATCAAACATTAAGTATTAATTAAGGTAAATTGAAATTTATACGGTTTAAACTAATTGTTTTATTTTGTTTTCAATCTGTTTTCTTTCTGGTTGTTTCTATTCTCCTACCTCCTTCCTTTTCGGGGACGAAAAGTTTTGAGTGGGGGAGAGTGTAACGACCCGTAAAATTTCAACTGTTTTAATAACGTAATTAGTTGAATTTTTGTGAAATTTTAAACGATAAAATTTTGAGATATAAATTTGATATTTGGAATGCGTCTAGTTAAACATAGCAACTGGTAAATTTTCGTCCGAAAATATGGAAGTTTATTTCGTGCATAAATTTACTTCAATTTAATCAGTTAAAAAGCGATGAAAATAAAATGTTTTCGAAACCCAAATATTTTTACATAGAAAAATTCTAAAACATCTTCGGAACAAGACGTCATTTTTCGTTTTTCAAAATTCGGACATCTTTAGCTCCGTCGATCTTATTTTTCAGCGTTTTTGCTGCATTTTCCGCAAATTGAAAATTCGAATTTTTGTAATTCAATCGTACCATTGATACCTGTATGCCGTTTTAATCGTCTCGTCGTGCTGATCCCTATGGTATATTCAATTATAAATTTTGAGATCCGGGAAAACGGCGAAATCTACGAAAATGGTAATCGTATTGGTTCCGCGACTTGCCTTTTGATTTTTCCGTGACCATTTATTTCTCACTCGGTAAACCAACAGTCAATAGCCATTATTATTCCCAACATTTCACTTTTGTATTCCCAATGGTTTCAATATATTGGTGGTTCGTTCTCTGCCTTTCATTTTTCAGCCTCTCTTGCTTTTCATTTCTGTTGTTTCAAAAGAAAATTTTTAATAATATATTTTGGTTCGTATATGTAGTTGTTTGAGAAGCTTGCTCCCTATTTACGTCCTTTTTCCTTAGCCTGAAGCCTGTTCATTCTTTTGAAGGAGATAACAATTATATTAAGAAAAGTTTATTATGCTTTCTTCTTCTCTGTTGCCTAAGCGTGCTCACCATTTTCTTCTTACCCAAAAGTTTACTTGTCACCTTCTTGTCTTTTTCCACCGAAACCCATCTCCCCTTCGACCACCTTGCCCTGAATTTAAGCATCATCGCCCATAATAACTCCAACCTACCTATCCCCTCCACGTGACTGCCGCATTGCCTTCCCCTTCCTTCATCCGCCCGACCAGACATCAGCACCACCCTCCACGTCTCCGATCCCAAACTGGACCCGCACCTCCCCCTCTGCCACGTGCAGCTTCGCCCACCCGCTTGCGCTCAAGGCAGTAGCACAAACCACCCATCACGCGCGCATGTGCCACTACCTTCGCCTCCATAGCAACCATCTCCTTCGCCGCCTCTGACCTCCGACATCCTCCCTCCATGCTCGACCATTGGGTCGTCCAGCGTTGCCACACCAACGCCTTGCTAACCTGACTTCGGCAGCGACTAACCTCCCAGCTCGCACCTTCTTCCTCCACTTGGCCTTTGCCACGTGTGTATCTTCGGCCTGCGATATCACTTTGCAATAGGCACTTCCATCCAATAGCATGCTTTAGCTGTCACTTTATGTATATTTCTTATATATGGTAAGCCTGTATATGTATACATGTTCGATTTTATATATATATTTGAGGAGGAAAAATTTCTTTTATAATGATATATATATCTCTCAGGTTACTGTTACAGCATTTTATTTAGGATATATATTTATGTATATTATTATATATCGTGTTATAAAGCTTTTGACTAGTCTCATCAATTCATATATAAATAAAAATAAAAAAATCAATGCTGTAGCCTGCCTAACTCTGTTTTGCAGATAAATGTTTTATATAGTATAAAGTTGTTCTCTTATGATCGACTATACTTATATAATAATAGTTTTGTTATGTGTTGTCTGTCAATTGATTTTTAATATATATAACAATGTCAGTCTATGTATACTAATTTCTGAAGATTTCTATTTTACCGTGGGTTCTAAAGTACATAAATTGGTTTATATATATATATATATATTGTTAAATGCAAGTATTTAGTTTTCCTGAATATGTTTATGCGGAGCTGTTTTAGGCTGATGGCATATAGGCATATGGTTATGTGGTGTTAGCTGTTAGCCCATATGTATAAGAATTTATATTTGTATATATATATATTAGTATATAAATATATATATACCTGAGTTGGTTTTGAATATACTTATATAATCAGTAGTTTATATGGATAAAGTAAGTTTATAATAGTTAATTTATAATATGCGCTGCAGACTTCACATGTATGTGTATCCATATATTTACTTTATGTTTAAAGAGTTTCAAGTTTGAATGTTGCAGTAAAAGTATGGTACTTTAAAAAAAATTGTTGAAATGAACATACATTATATATGTAAGTATTTTGTATATTAATAAGTGTATATAAATATATATATATATATATGTAATTATTTCAAATTATATTATGTAAATATGTTTGTTTATGTGTTTTATATAAAACAATGATTTTGAATTACATATATATTTAAATTTATAATGTGATTGAATTAAGAATATGATTTCATAAATAGTTATATATAGTTATATATATATATGTATATATAGATATAAGTTCACTTATACCCATTTATCTTCATCGACCCAATTCTGATTTATTTCGTCTATTCGCATTATCAGCTTGTCCGTCAAATTTGTACCAATTCAGCTTTGTTTTGGAATTCGTGCTTGGATCCGTAACTCGTCTCATTTCGTTCATCTCTCTAGCCTCGGATGGTGAGCAATCACTCACGATTAATGTTCTTTTATGTATTAAATCTGATTCCAATTGAAACGACAATTGAAATATGCAACTGTTAGTTATTTACACTGTTATATCTGTTATTACCTGAATCAGTTCACCTGTGACATCTGACACCATTATCTGCTATTTATACAATGATAATCCAGTTTAGTTGATAAATGATTGATTGTTGATGTTTATATTGGACGTTAAATTGTTAATGTTAAAGTGATAAATAATATGCAATTGAATTGATATATGATAGTTAACGATTTAAATTGGATTTATATGTTGAATTTGATTAGTTAAAATTCTTATAATGTGACCCCTTTAATGTTAATTTAATTGACACGTAGGATTTGGTTAATTACACCTTGAACCGTGAATGTAGGTTGTTTAAATTGATGATGGATGAAATTGTAATAGATGACAAGTGAAAAACCGTAATGTAATAATCTTTAATCTACATGAAATGATAGTGTAGATTCTAGAAATAATTATATTAATTTACACAAACAACAATGTGAATTAATACGATTATTTCTGGATTATTTGAATTGATTATTGGATTGTTATTGATTGTTGTTATTGCTTATTTATTTACTTTGACACCATCCCAGTTATTACACTGCACGTTCCCTTTGCTATGCTTTGATTTTGAATTGAATTAGAATCGGGTTGAAATGATAAATACCCAAATTGAACTTTGACCTAGGATAGAGAATTGAATAAAAACCCGATTGGTCGATAAATTTGATTTAAAAATAAATTGAAGATTTTATTTGAATAATAATATGAATTTGAAATGAAGTTGGAATTTGATTTTAATGAAAGGAAATGTTAATATTTAAAATCTGAAACAAATATTGACATAGTAGTTGTTGAAAGATCGTTATTTTGAAATTAATTATTTGACAATTAAATTTGGAACTTATTATTGAATTAAGTTTGAAATGATTTAATAATTAAGTTTGAAATTATAATTAAGTTTGAAATTATTAAGCTTTGAAATTATTTAATAATTAAGTTTTGAAATATTTAATAATTAAATAAGATTTGATTATTTGATAATTAAATAAAAAAATTTGAATTCTTTGATAAGAGAAATTGAACTTATGAATAAGCAAAATTTTTACTTCGTAAATAATTGAAATTGAATTTCTTTATTAATTAAGTGTTGGAAAATTATTTAAGTAAATAAATAAGTGAAATTGAATTTTCTTTAATAAGAAATAAAAAGTGTTTTATTGAAATCAATGTAAGACTTGAAATGTAAAGAATTTGATTTGATGAATTTAATTTAATGCAATTTGTAAGTTTTGATATATTGGAGTTGAACTTAAGTTATTGATTTATTGAATTGGAAATTTAAATAGAAATTGTTTTGAAGGATAAATTTACTTAACGAATATTGAATAAAATCGATAAATGAAATTAAATTGATTTGAATGCTAAATTAAATTAATTTAAATGATTTTGGAATGGAATTTATATATGAGTTTGAATCAATATTTGAATTGTTTAAATAAAAGTTGAAATCGAATTATAAGATTTTTAAATGGTAATTTGGATGTTTTGAAACGTAAATTATGGAAATTGATTTAGAAAGACAAATGAAATGTTGGTTTACAAATTCTAATTGAAATTGAAATTGATTTGGTTTTGAAATTTATTAAACGACCAATCGGTGTAATAATCACGAAAGTTATTAAAGAGACCGGAATCGGTTAGGGACATACTCACTGTCAAAACCGAAACCACTTTAATAACTACACGTGGAGTGTGATCCAGAATGAAGTTGTTGGAATGATGTACGTGATGACTGAAGAAAGAGAACGATAATGGATAGCCTTGACACTTGTGTCAAATTGGAGATGACTAAAACAGGAGCCGTGCCGGGCCAAATGGGGGCTAGCTACCTCGAGCGAACATACTTCTTCGAAACTACTCATTACTTGTTGTCGATTGGTGCACCCTTGATTTGGGAGTGTTATTTCACGGTGTTGCGGTCGCTGTGGCGATGCGTTCTCACCAGTTCGGATTAGGCAAACGGTAGTTTCACTATCTTGGGTATTGCCTCATGTGCCTTGTCATACTTGGATCCCTATATACACGACCACTACGATTTGTTTTGCGTTATACCTATGGATTACTCCCTTATAGCCCACTAGTTTACGGTGGAGTTTACAGTGCTGTATAGACTATAATGCTTATATAAAATGT
This sequence comes from Allium fistulosum, assembly GCA_030737815.1. Classification (NCBI taxonomy): domain Eukaryota; kingdom Viridiplantae; phylum Streptophyta; class Magnoliopsida; order Asparagales; family Amaryllidaceae; genus Allium; species Allium fistulosum. The sequence continues at coordinate 615,775,442 of CM060908.1, read as the reverse complement.
GTTAAGGGGGATAATGGTAACGCCTTAACACTATCTTGATACTTTATATTATTGATAGACATTATCTACTTATCGTACACTACTACATAGTAGATAGTTTAACAGATCCTTAAAGGATGGTTATTCCAAACATCCTTTGAGTTACTTGTATTCCAATTGTTATTTCACTTGAGTTGGATTTATTGATATAAGAATATTAATCCTGACTCGAGTGTTTTGTGTTTTGCTTTACGCTCGGGTCAGACTGAGTGTACCAGTATTCGAGACTCACCTTTGAAGTTGGAGCTTTGCTGTCATGCCCCGCAAATCCGTACTCCTTGATTAAACACTAATCTCCATTGATTAACTCAAGATGCACAGAAATACGAAGCATGAGTGTTTTAAAAAGAAGAAAAAGGTAAAAGAAGAAGAAAACAGAAGAAGAGAGAAGAAGAACAACAGAACAACATCAGAACAGAAACAGAAACAATATCAGAATCTCACATATCGCAGCGGAACAATATATAATAGATAAATGAATAATCTTTAAAACAAAGAATTATATCATTTTATACATACATCAATCATCAGAGTCAATATACAGCAATGGACAGTTATATAACTTGTCCTCATACAGAATACACAGCGGAATAAATAAACAAGTACGAATGATACGTTACGCCATCCAGTTTGCTTCCAAAGCTCCAGAATATCCAGAATATCCTGATAACATTACTCTAGGCTGCCCGTGTGGAAATTGGTGGGCACCCAGAGTTTAGAAGGGAACAATAAACTCCGAGTCAGTCATGGTGACTGGTGTGAGATCGTAAAACAGTTATTATTTAAAATAAACAAAGGAATATTTTAAAGTCAATTCGAAATGCTTTTGGAAAATGAAACTACCATAAGACCTCCCGCCACACACACAATGCAAACGCAGAATTGGAGGAGATTTCTTCTTATGATAGTCAAAGATGCTTACTACGCAAAATCAAATTCTTTGGATATTATTATTAGTGCATAGTGTAGAAAACATTTCGAAAGTAGAATATAAATCTTAGCCAGCATAGACATTTCGAACTATGCCTACTATAGCTACCATCCAAACAGTGGGGCGCCACCATAAGTGAATGATAGGTTCTACAACTAATACCGTACAAGTGTCGTATTGTTTCTTTGGATTTCCAACAAATGGTCAGGCTAAGGAACTTCCTTTCCCACGATGGGTACGTCCCTGGAATAGACGACCCGAGAATCTAACGTTACGGTTAGATCTCTGCCAACACAAGGCCGGGTTACCTCTGCAAAAATAGGTAACTACTGACACGCGTATGCCATCCCCCGATCGTCACCGATCTTCCCGAGGATCCCCGATTTCCAACAAACCACATAATAATAATGCAGCAACCACAGAGGTTAAGTATCTGGGCTCCATACCATGATACCACCTTTATCCAGAAGGAATGACATACACTAAGGGGCGCTACTCCCTAGAACCTTGCCGCATCTTTCCTGTTTCGACCATTTCCGGGGTGTGAGGCTCGACGAAGTCTCGTCCACAAAGCTACGCTTTGTCACAAAGCCATGCTTCGGGTCAAACAAAATGATCAACCTATGAACACAAAGATATAAGATCAAACAAATGATCATATCACAAATGATCAAACACTGATCATTTCACAGCAACACTCAGTATGCCACGTTACCAAATTGGGAGTATATCGCTGATAAATTTCAACTACATAACCTCTGAGCTCGTACGTCTCAGAGAAGGGTGTTAAGCTAAGAGAATAAATTCTCCGCCACCAACATAAATGTATTTGAAAGAAATCAGCTCTATATCTCAAATTGTAACGTCAGACACACAATCCATATAAGTCTGTTCCGGGATCGAACAGAACCGAAGGCACTTCTCACGAAGCCCTTGCATTTCCGGATAAATTTCTAATCACGTCCAGACTTCCCGTCACTAAGGGTGATAAAACCTCTAAACCGGAGATCAGCCGATGTAGAGTAACTCGACGGTAATCCTTCCGTTTTCAAAAATATCCGGTCTTCAACACCGGTCTTCAAATGCAATTCATAACGACGTATCACATATTCGGAATGGGTTATACGACCCCATGGTCCTTTCCCGGCTAACCCGAATAGTGAGCGCTTATTCAAAAATAAGTGTGGCATTCAAATTCATCCAATTCACAACAAATACCATTCAAGGTAATTATTGATAGTCGGTTATTTAACTATCAATAAAGATGCGCAACATCATCAGATTCCAAATAATTTCCCAAATTATTTATTTTCCAAAATATCTTTATTAGATACATAATTTCCACATTTCAAAAATAAATCAATGTTTATTTTTCTAAACAGTTTCCATTTCCTTTATAAATTCCATATTGAATTTACATTTGTCGAATATCTACTAATATTCGATTTTCAATCGTTTTCAAATATTCATTTTCGATTTTTTCTTTAAGAAGATACAATCTCAAAAACGTTTCATTTCATTTTGGAAAACATTCCATACTTATTTAATAATAAGTATTTCACCAATCTATTTATTTTCAACATTTGAAAATATTCGATATACTTAAACCAAATTAAGTATATAGTTCATTCTTTAAGGAAAACATTACTATAACAACATTTATTTTAAGTCAAAACGAATGTTACGTAAAACATCGCTACGACGACTCAAAATCACTAGTATAGGGATTCAGAATTTAGATAGATATATAAATCCCAATACTATATAAAAACATTTCCTTTCGGAAATCATTTACTATAACAACAGTGTTATAGTCCACCATTTCCTTCTTTTTCGAAAACGTCTATTTCAACAAGAACTGTTGAAATCTATGCTTTCGATTCATAATACATTTTAAAACATCTTTTAAAATGTTTAACTTCATTTTTAATATCACTTCTTCAAAAATGAATCCATTTTATTCAATAATATATTCACTGTCCAAAATCGTGAATATACTTCACTTAACCAAATTTCAATCTTTTCTACACATTTATTTCAAAACTAATTCGCTATCCAAAATCGCGAATATATCTTCTTTAATAACCTTATATATTTAATTTATCAAATTCAATTGATTTCGAATTTATAAAACAACGTTTTTAAATTCTATTTCTCTCTTATAACAACTTTGATTTATAAATCTTCTTTAATGACCTTCTATAATTCACTTATCAAAATTGAGTGATTCCAGATTTATAAAACAACTTTTATAAATTGCTTTTATACTTTATAGCAATTTCAACTTCAAAAATCATTTTATTAGCAATTTCTATTTATATTCCATCTAAGGGCAAAAATCTAATTTATAAGTAAATTTTCTTATAAATATTTTATTCCACAATTTCCTTCACATTTTATAACTTCATAATTAATCAATCTATAAATTTCATATCTTCACATTTTATAATTATAAATTTTTAGGCGTTTATTTATTTGAAAATGAATCAACTCAAAAATTTAATAAAACATCTATTCCAACAAATCACTTTAAAAACCCTTTTAAAGTAAAAGATGTTATTTTTAAACTTCAAAACTGAATCTGATGAGGCAACAGCATCAATTAGTCAATCATAACATTCAATATCATATATCAATATGATAACAGCATATACAACAAATATCTGCAAATACATAAATACTGGTGAGGAATCCAGTTGGATCCCTCCAACCTGTTTTCCTGCATCCAAAGACGTTAGCACAATACCAATTCCACTTCGAGGTGGAATATCGCGGTATGTGGGTTTTATAAAAATATCCGCTTACTAACGGCGCAATAGGGTCTCATCCGCTATACGAGGCGGGAATCAATCAATCCAATATATACATATGCCAATATGTATATATTGCTATATATAATAGATATATCCTACTATATCTAATATCACATCCAATAGCAATCATATTAGTCAAATCAATAACTGTAATACCAAACATATTTTGAGTGAGAAAAATCTCACCTTAGCTTTTATTTTGCCATCCATTTCCAATCCAGTTTGTTTTTCTCGACTTTAACCTTGTATAAGTAATTTATAAAATCTATTAATATTCGAATTAAATCGAACTATAAATTTTTGTTTTGATAGTTTTAATTAACCAATTTCTCCTTTAAAAATTTTATTTAACTAAACAGATTAAATTTAAAACCAAACTTCTTTTAATAAATTAAATCAACTATAATTTCTTTTTAACTAATTCACTAAATTAAAAATTAAATCTATAACTAAATTCCCTTCTAACTTATACATATTAAATTTAAAACAGAATGGCATAAATATAACCTTTATTTTCCTCTAACCCATATATATATATTTTTCAGCAATTGAAATAAAGAAAATACTTTCTGTTTACTGTTTATATTCAACTATATGCGTATGAAATCGAGTTTAAATCAGAAAGAAAGAAGATAGGAATTAAATCGAATACCTCGATACCTATCCACCATCGACATCGCGCCACCGCAGCCAACTGACGACGAGCCACGGCGATCCATCACCTTGCATCGCGACTGCCACTCAAACGCGGGATCGAACTCGCTCCTTCCATCGATTCGCGATGCCGCTATCTCATCACTCGAATTCGTCAGCACACGCGCGAGCTACCCCAGCTGCGCCTCCGTTCACAGCACCACCCCACGTGGTTTGCCATCTCACGAAACCCCCACTTGAACGCAACTCCAGATCTGCCGCCTCTGACATCGAGTTTGCCTATGTCTGCCATTTTATTTTATTTTATTTTTTTTTGTTTGTGGATTCGAATTGGAAGAAAGAAGAGGGTTTCGGCATTCTTCAATGAATTTATTTGAACTGGGAATGGGGAAAGGGCGCAGTGTCGTCTTCGTTTGATTTTGAAAGAGGAGATGAATTTAAATTATCAGCCATTACTTTTTTTTTCTTTCTTTTTAATTTCGTTTGAACTGAGGAATGAAGGAGAGGGAATTTTGATTCGAACGAGATGATTTCGTGATTCTCGGCTTGATTTTGGGCTGAAACAAAGGGCGTGATTCTCTGCGCGATAAAAGGAAGAGAACGTGCTGCAGTTGACCAATTTAATTTTAAATTTAAATTCGAATTCGAATAAATTTCGATGCGTTTACACGTCGTATTCTCACATAACAACTCCAAATGCCACGAAATTTGAAATCCGATAATAATTCAATATTACGGACCCAATGGAACTGGTTTCGTCAAATTCCGAGACTGCGCCTCGGAACGCTATTTTTAAATTCCATTTAAACGATTTAATCTCAAAACTGAACAAATCACTTTCAATTTAAATTCTGAAGCTTCTATTATCTTCAGAATTATCAATATGTATTTTACAAGCGTTTTAAATATTTTTAATCTGCTTATAATTGAAGATTCAAATTTTTATTCAACTTTTAATAGATTAAATTTTATAATTTAATCGCCAATTTCAAAGTTATATCGGGGATTCAGATTAAATTATCGTTCAAATATTTAAAATTAATTAAATATTCTCAATTTAATTTGTTCAAAATTCTGGGTCGTTACAAACTTCCCTCCTTAAATGAATTTCGTCCTCGAAATTACAAGTCAGGAAGAAAAAGTCCTTAACTCGTCTACTATTTTCAACATCCAATGGTTTTATTAACTTACTAACCTAAATCTTTTTATTAAAGATTCATTATCATTCAACTAGTTTTTTTTTTTCCAACTTCAATTATAAGTTTCAAATCAACGTTGTTTACTTTAAAATTCAAATTTAAACTTCCAAATTTTCTCAAAAATTTTCTAACACTCTAAATTTTCGAAAAATTTCGCCAGCGTCTCCTTTGCGCGGCTAATACGGTACGACTACAAAACATCCCTACGGACTCTCAGATTTCAAAAAGAAAAAGAAAAAGCCAAGCGGCTAGAGAAGAAATCAGCAAATTTCATATTCAAATTTAAACACATACCTTTTTCGAGCAATTTAAATTTATCTTTGAAGATCAAATCCAATTTATAACACCTGTATATCTACTAGCCATAATATCTAGTTACATATTCAAACTATTTTGCACATTATATTACAAAATTTTCAATATATACATTTTTAGCTTACTATTGAAGTTACATATCCTTTATCATTCAATTTCATATTTCATTTGAACTTTTAATCCCCAATTTCAATTCAATTTGGATTTAATTCAATTCCTGAATATTAAATTTTATCGGTTACCTTTCATTCACAACTGCATCATTTTAGATTAGTATCAGTTACTAATTCATTACAAATTCTAATTCACTTTATCAAATTTGTTTTCAACATTTAGTTTCAATTCCAGTTTTATCTTCATTCAATTAGCTTCACTTACTAATTTTTAGTTTAACTTCACAAATCAAATTCAATTCCATTTTTATTCACTTATAAATTCAAAATGAATTTTAACATTCAATTTCACTTTCATTGCACTTACAATTGCAATTTATTCATTCATTCACTAATTCATTCATTTTAAATTTGAATCTCATTTCTATCAAATTTAAGTTATCAACTTATTTACATTTTGATTTTACAATCATCTATACATTCATATTACTAATTCCATTCCTTTATGAATTTTATCTTCAAATATTTTTCTGGAACTTTATTTCAAATTATATATCACATTAATATTTCATAAATATGTTCATATAGTATTCCAGAGTTTCTTTCAACCTTTTCAAAAATCATTTTGAAATCAATTCAAATTATCCTTTGAATTTCCAAAACTAAACCCAAATTTTTCAAAACAACTTCTATTTAAAATAATTTGGCAGCAATTCCTCTTTTGGAAACCCGAAAATGAACACCGATAGTGTCGCGATCACCAATCGGAATTATTTCCCAGTGACCGAAAAGAGTTTAGAGCTTTTCATTCCTTTAAAATACTTTTCAAACCTTTGAAATTCATTTCCAACTCCAAAAAGAATTTAAACTTTCCAAATCCCCAAAATTTTCAACTTCTTTTCAAAACATTTCCAAAAACTTCTCTGGAATTCCATTTCAAATTATACATTCATTTATACTTTACATTCTTAAATTCCATTTGTATATGAATTCATTTCTTAACTTTGGAGTTATAATTTCAATTTCTTATTTAATTCCAATGATAATAATTTAATATTATCACTTCTAACAACCAACATCCACATACTATAATAATTCATAGAAAATCATTTCTTTTATATACAAAATAATTTTGGGAAAAATTATTTCATTCACCCTATTTAAAAATCAATACTGTGCCGAATTGTTCTATTCAAGTGTTTAGGGATTCCTATCAATGATCGTTAATTACTCGTATTGACCAGAATCCATATACCACTCAACAAATCAATCATCACAATATAAAACAATTTTTTATATTCACTAACAAATACGCGCTCGTATCTATTATTACACTCAACTCATTCTAGAGTACTACTGACTCTATCTCTAATGAGTAACACCCAACAGAGCAGGGTTGTCGCTTAACCATATGCTCTGATACCAAATGTCATGGCCCGCAAATCCGTACTCCTTGATTAAACACTAATCTCCATTGATTAACTCAAGATGCACAGAAATACGAAGCATGAGTGTTTTAAAAAGAAGAAAAAGGTAAAAGAAGAAGAAAACAGAAGAAGAGAGAAGAAGAACAACAGAACAACATCAGAACAGAAACAGAAACAATATCAGAATCTCATATATCGCAGCGGAACAATATATAATAGATAAATGAATAATCTTTAAAACAAAGAATTATATCATTTTATACATACATCAATCATCAGAGTCAATATACAGCAATGGACAGTTATATAACTTGTCCTCATACAGAATACACAGCGGAATAAATAAACAAGTACGAATGATACGTTACGCCATCCAGTTTGCTTCCAAAGCTCCAGAATATCCAGAATATCCTGATAACATTACTCTAGGCTGCCCGTGTGGAAATTGGTGGGCACCCAGAGTTTAGAAGGGAACAATAAACTCCGAGTCAGTCATGGTGACTGGTGTGAGATCGTAAAACAGTTATTATTTAAAATAAACAAAGGAATATTTTAAAGTCAATTCGAAATGCTTTTGGAAAATGAAACTACCATAAGACCTCCCGCCACACACACAATGCAAACGCAGAATTGGAGGAGATTTCTTCTTATGATAGTCAAAGATGCTTACTACGCAAAATCAAATTCTTTGGATATTATTATTAGTGCATAGTGTAGAAAACATTTCGAAAGTAGAATATAAATCTTAGCCAGCATAGACATTTCGAACTATGCCTACTATAGCTACCATCCAAACAGTGGGGCGCCACCATAAGTGAATGATAGGTTCTACAACTAATACCGTACAAGTGTCGTATTGTTTCTTTGGATTTCCAACAAATGGTCAGGCTAAGGAACTTCCTTTCCCACGATGGGTACGTCCCTGGAATAGACGACCTGAGAATCTAACGTTACGGTTAGATCTCTGCCAACACAAGGCCGGGTTACCTCTGCAAAAATAGGTAACTACTGACACGCGTATGCCATCCCCCGATCGTCACCGATCTTCCCGAGGATCCCCGATTTCCAACAAACCACATAATAATAATGCAGCAACCACAGAGGTTAAGTATCTGGGCTCCATACCATGATACCACCTTTATCCAGAAGGAATGACATACACTAAGGGGCGCTACTCCCTAGAACCTTGCCGCATCTTTCCTGTTTCGACCATTTCCGGGGTGTGAGGCTCGACGAAGTCTCGTCCACAAAGCTACGCTTTGTCACAAAGCCATGCTTCGGGTCAAACAAAATGATCAACCTATGATCACAAAGATATAAGATCAAACAAATGATCATATCACAAATGATAAAACACTGATCATTTCACAGCAACACTCAGTATGCCACGTTACCAAATTGGGAGTATATCGCTGATAAATTTCAACTACATAACCTCTGAGCTCGTACGTCTCAGAGAAGGGTGTTAAGCTAAGAGAATAAATTCTCCGCCACCAACAGAAATGTATTTGAAAGAAATCAGCTCTATATCTCAAATTGTAACGTCAGACACACAATCCATATAAGTCTGTTCCGGGATCGAACAGAACCGAAGGCACTTCTCACGAAGCCCTTGCATTTCCGGATAAATTTCTAATCACGTCCAGACTTCCCGTCACTAAGGGTGATAAAACCTCTAAACCGGAGATCAGCCGATGTAGAGTAACTCGACGGTAATCCTTCCGTTTTCAAAAATATCCGGTCTTCAACACCGGTCTTCAAATGCAATTCATAACGACGTATCACATATTCGGAATGGGTTATACGACCCCATGGTCCTTTCCCGGCTAACCCGAATAGTGAGCGCTTATTCAAAAATAAGTGTGGCATTCAAATTCATCCAATTCACAACAAATACCATTCAAGGTAATTATTGATAGTCGGTTATTTAACTATCAATAAAGATGCGCAACATCATCAGATTCCAAATAATTTCCCAAATTATTTATTTTCCAAAATATCTTTATTAGATATATAATTTCCACATTTCAAAAATAAATCAATGTTTATTTTTCTAAACAGTTTCCATTTCCTTTATAAATTCCATATTGAATTTACATTTGTCGAATATCTACTAATATTCGATTTTCAATCGTTTTCAAATATTCATTTTCGATTTTTTCTTTAAGAAGATACAATCTCAAAAACGTTTCATTTCATTTTGGAAAACATTCCATACTTATTTAATAATAAGTATTTCACCAATCTATTTATTTTCAACATTTGAAAATATTTGATATACTTAAACCAAATTAAGTATATAGTTCATTCTTTAAGGAAAACATTACTATAACAACATTTATTTTAAGTCAAAACGAATGTTACGTAAAACATCGCTACGACGACTCAAAATCACTAGTATAGGGATTCGGAATTTAGATAGATATATAAATCCCAATACTATATAAAAACATTTCCTTTCGGAAATCATTTACTATAACAACAGTGTTATTGTCCACCATTTCCTTCTTTCTCGAAAACGTCTATTTCAACAAGAACTGTTGAAATCTATGCTTTCGATTCATAATACATTTTAAAACATCTTTTAAAATGTTTAACTTCATTTTTAATATCACTTCTTCAAAAATGAATCCATTTTATTCAATAATATATTCACTGTCCAAAATTAACCAAATTTCAATCTTTTCTACACATTTATTTCAAAACTAATTCGCTATCCAAAATTGCGAATATATCTTCTTTAATAACCTTATATATTTAATTTATCAAATTCAATTGATTTCGAATTTATAAAACAACGTTTTTAAATTCTATTTCTCTCTTATAACAACTTTGATTTATAAATCTTCTTTAATGACCTTCTATAATTCACTTATCAAAATTGAGTGATTCCAGATTTATAAAACAACTTTTATAAATTGCTTTTATACTTTATAGCAATTTCAACTTCAAAAATCATTTTATTAGCAATTTCTATTTATATTCCATCTAAGGGCAAAAATCTAATTTATAAGTAAATTTTCTTATAAATATTTTATTCCATTCCTTCACATTTTATAACTTCATAATTAATCAATCTATAAATTTCATATCTTCACATTTTATAATTATAAATTTTTAGGCGTTTATTTATTTGAAAATGAATCAACTCAAAAATTTAATAAAACATCTATTCCAACAAATCACTTTAAAAACCCTTTTAAAGTAAAAGATGTTATTTTTAAACTTCAAAACTGAATCTGATGAGGCAACAGCATCAATTAGTCAATCATAACATTCAATATCATATATCAATATGATAACAGCATATACAACAAATATCTGCAAATACATAAATACTAGTGAGGAATCCAGTTGGATCCCTCCAACCTGTTTTCCTGCATCCAAAGACGTTAGCACAATACCAATTCCACTTCGAGGTGGAATATCGCGGTATATGGGTTTTATAAAAATATCCGCTTACTAACGGCGCAATAGGGTCTCATCCGCTATACGAGGCGGGAATCAATCAATCCAATATATACATATGCCAATATGTATATATTGCTATATATAATAGATATATCCTACTATATCTAATATCACATCCAATAGCAATCATATTAGTCAAATCAATAACTGTAATACCAAACATATTTTGAGTGAGAAAAATCTCACCTTAGCTTTTATTTTGCCATCCATTTCCAATCCAGTTTGTTTTTCTCGACTTTAACCTTGTATAAGTAATTTATAAAATCTATTAATATTCGAATTAAATCGAACTATAAATTTTTGTTTTGATAGTTTTAATTAACCAATTTCTCCTTTAAAAATTTTATTTAACTAAACAGATTAAATTTAAAACCAAACTTCTTTTAATAAATTAAATCAACTATAATTTCTTTTTAACTAATTTACTAAATTAAAAATTAAATCTATAACTAAATTCCCTTCTAACTTATACATATTAAATTTAAAACAGAATGGCATAAATATAACCTTTATTTTCCTCTAACCCATATATATATTTTTCAGCAATTGAAATAAAGAAAATACTTTCTGTTTACTGTTTATATTCAAATATATGCGTATGAAATCGAGTTTAAATCAGAAAGAAAGAAGATAGGAATTAAATCGAATACCTCGATACTTATCCACCATCGACATCGCGCCACCGCAGCCAACTGACGACGAGCCACGGCGATCCATCACCTTGCATCGCGACTGCCACTCAAACGCGGGATCGAACTCGCTCCTTCCATCGATTCGCGATGCCGCTATCTCATCACTCGAATTCGTCAGCACACGCGCGAGCTACCCCAGCTGCGCCTCCGTTCACAGCACCACCCCACGTGGTTTGCCATCTCACGAAACCCCCACTTGAACGCAACTCCAGATCTACCGCCTCTGACATCGAGTTTGCCTATGTCTGCCATTTTATTTTATTTTATTTTTTTTTGTTTGTGGATTCGAATTGGAAGAAAGAAGAGGGTTTCGGCATTCTTCAATGAATTTATTTGAACTGGGAATGGGGAAAGGGCGCAGTGTCGTCTTCGTTTGATTTTGAAAGAGGAGATGAATTTAAATTATCAGCCATTACTTTTTTTTTCTTTCTTTTTAATTTCGTTTGAACTGAGGAATGAAGGAGAGGGAATTTTGATTCGAACGAGATGATTTCGTGATTCTCGGCTTGATTTTGGGCTGAAACAAAGGGCGTGATTCTCTGCGTGATAAAAGGAATAGAACGTGCTGCAGTTGACCAATTTAATTTTAAATTTAAATTCGAATTCGAATAAATTTCGATGCGTTTACACGTCGTATTCTCACATAACAACTCCAAATGCCACGAAATTTGAAATCCGATAATAATTCAATATTACGGACCCAATGGAACTGGTTTCGTCAAATTCCGAGACTGCGCCTCGGAACGCTATTTTTAAATTCCATTTAAACGATTTAATCTCAAAACTGAACAAATCACTTTCAATTTAAATTCTGAAGCTTCTATTATCTTCAGAATTATCAATATGTATTTTACAAGCGTTTGAAATATTTTTAATCTGCTTATAATTGAAGATTCAAATTTTTATTCAACTTTCAATAGATTAAATTTTATAATTTAATCGCCAATTTCAAAGTTATATCGGGGATTCAAATTAAATTATCGTTCAAATATTTAAAATTAATTAAATATTCTCAATTTAATTTGTTCAAAATTCTGGGTCGTTACATTTGCTTGAAGATCCAGCCATCTATTCTGCTTTCAGTATTCGATGATTCCAGTGATGTATTCTGATTTGTATCTGATATATCGTATTACCCTTCCGTTGTATCTGGTTTAACTCTGATGTAACTTATATATTTATATAGTAGCTTCATGAACTACTATCTCTTTTATTTCCGCTGCATATTTATTACTCTGTGTCTGTGATCTGTGATTACTTATTTACTATATATATTCAGTTTTGCCAAATATAATTAACAATTTGGTATTTTGAATCATTCAAGTTCGACATGTACAGATGCGAATGGTCTAAAATACCAGGTCGTTACAGTTGGTATCAGAGCTTTGGTAGCTCTAGGCAAAACTTAGCATATATGGTAAATGTATTTACAGAATCACTCTCATTCGAGTTTCAATCTCTTCCTTTGACTCAATTCCTTTGAATTTTGGAACGTTCCCTGCGGTTCCAAATTTCATTCATGTCCCTCACTATTCGTCTTCTTTCAATTTTGGAGCATCACATAACTCCACTTCGAATGACCCTTATAATGAATCGGCGGTCTCGCCAAACTTCGAATGATTTGTAAAGGGGTGAAACTCCTTTACAATAGGCATTGATTTACCGGAGATTTCTGTATCCTCGGTTTTCGATGCTATCTATCTCCTGCTATACCTGAATTCTATTACTTGAGATCGAATGTCGATTTACCGTGGAATTCCACATCGACCTTATTCTTGAAGTTACGGACGACCCGGTTAAGGTTTCCCATGAATTAAATAGACTTACCCATCTCCCGATTCTGTTATTGAATCATCTTATCTTTTCTTTCGAATTTGTCTTCGAATCAGAATTCTCTTTGATTTGAGTCCATCAAATTTGAATCTCTATCCTTGCTTTGAATCCATTCTTGTATCGTCGAGCGAGGAAGTGTATTTGTAAATTTATATTAAAATGTTTTATATATTGTGTTGTTTGAGTTGTTGATGTTGATTTGGGTTTCCGATCGATTCGTCTGATCAACGCTATTGATAGGATTTCCAAAACACTTGAGCAGAGCAAACTGATATAATGTTGTTTTCAAATTTGGTAAATAAAATAGTTTTGTATGGTTATATTATATATAGGTATAAATTTTCTGAAATTGAATTGTTAACTGAATTGGTTGTCAGAAAGGTAATATTTGATTTTCACTATTTGTTTTGTAAATCATTGATTATTCCAACATAAAAATAAATGGAATTATAAAAGTTGGTTTATAGATTTATTTCGAAATTTAAATGAATTTAAAGTAAGAATTTGAGAATTTAATCTCCTAAAATTTCAAGTTTTGGTTTTAAAATTTTAAAATGTGTATTATTGAACGTATTTTCAAATAGAAACCGTTTTCAAAGAATTTTAAAATATTGAAACCAGTGCTCTTCTCTTTGTCGCTGGAAAATAATCTCGGTGATGGCAGCCGCATCATCGACATTCATTTTCGAGTTTCGAAGTGGAGAAACCATTCTGTATCTTTGCTACGGTTTTGTTTTGGAAAAATATTTTGATTTGAATTTCTTAAGTATGACTTGATTTATATATATATGGGTATATTATTTTAAATTTAATTTGATTTAATATATATAATATATACATAATTATTTCTAAAGAGTTTGAAATTAAACGAAAATTAAATTCTTAAAGATCATGTTAAAGGATGTTTTCAATTATAAATAAAGCTAAATTTTGGGTAAATATTTAAACTTGAAATAATTGGATTTGAAAATTTTATTTGTATAGTACTAAATTGCATTTCAATATAACTTACCTAAATTATTCAGTAGTTAAAATGTAATTGGATAATATACAATATAAAATGATTTTATAAATAAAATTTCAGTGTTTATAATAAATGTTTTACACCTAGATTTTAATTATAAAAAAATGCTAATAAGTTGATAGAATAATAAGTTAATTGAATGAGATGAATATGATAAATTTTGTTCTGTAAGAATTAACAAATTTAAATTAGATCAACTTATGGAAATACCTTAAATTTAAACCAATTATTGAATATAAATTAATTTAAATTGAAATTTATATGGTTTAAATTAATTTATATGGTTTAAATATATGTAATAAGATATATTAAGTGGAACAAATTTAATAATAATTTGGAATAAAGAAGAATTAAATTTGTTGAATAAAATATGATTGTAATAAATGACTATTCAAGTTTATGATTTTAGAAATTGTTAATAAAGGATAATTGGATAATAAAACAATGAATAAATGAGATAAATAAAATATAATTTTGTTTTGGAAAAATCTTTTGGTATCAAATATTAATAAATTGGAGTTAAATCAACTTATTGAAATACCCTGAACTTTAAATCAAATATTAAGTATTAATTAAGGTAAATTGAAATTTAGAGGGTTTAAACTAATTGTTTTATTTTGTTTTCAATCTGTTTTTCTTTCTGGTTGTTTCTATTCTCCTACCTCCTTCCTTTTCGGGGACGAAAAGTTTTGAGTGGGGGAGAGTGTAACGACCCGTAAAATTTCAACTGTTTTAATAACGTAATTAGTTGAAATTTTGTGAAATTTTAAACGATAAAATTTTGAGATATAAATTTGATATTTGGAATGCGTATAGTTAAACATAGCAACTGGTAAATTTTCGTCCGAAAATATGGAAGTTTATTTCGTGCGTAAATTTACTTCAATTTAATCAGTTAAAAAGCGATGAAAATAAAATGTTTTCGAAACCCAAATATTTTTACATAGAAAAATTCTAAAACATCTTCGAAACAAGACGTCATTTTTCGTTTTTCAAAATTTGGACATCTTTAGCTCCGTCGATCTTATTTTTCAGATTTTTTGCTGCATTTTCCGCAAATTGAAAATTCGAATTTTTGTAATTCAATCGTACCACTGATACCCGTATGATGTTTTGATCGTCTCGTCGTGCTAATCCCTATGGTATATTCAATTATAAATTTTGAGATCCGGGAAAACGGCGAAATCTACGAAAACGGTAATCGTATTGGTTCCGCAACTTGCCTTTTGATTTTTCCATGACCATTTATTTCTCACTCGGTAAACCAACAGTCAATAGCCATTATTATTCCCAACATTTCACTTTTGTATTCCCAATGGTTTCAATATATTGGTGGTTCGTTCTCTGCCTTTCATTTTTCAGCCTCTCTTGCTTTTCATTTCTGTTGGTTCGAAAGAAAATTTTTAATAATATATTTTGGTTCGTATATGTAGTTGTTTGAGAAGCTTGCTCCCTGTTTACGTCCTTTTTCCTTAGCCTGAAGCCTGTTCATTCTTTTGAAGGAGATAACAATTATATTAAGCAATGTTTATTATGCTTTCTTCTTCTCTGTTGCCTAAGCCTGCTCACCATTTTCTTCTTACCCAAAAGTTTACTTGTCACCTTCTTGTCTTTTTCCATCGAAACCCATCCCCCCTCCGACCACCTTGCCCTGAATTCAAGCATCATCGCCCATAATAACTCCAACCTACCCTATCCCCTCCACGTGACTGCCACATTGCCTTCCCCTTCCTTCATCCGCCCGACCAGACAGCAGCACCACCCTCCACGTCTTCGACCCCAAACTGGACCCGCACCTCCCCCTCTGCCACATGCAGCTTCGCCCAACCGCCTGCGCTCAAGGCAGCAGCGCAAACCACCCATCACGCGCACATGTGCCACTAATTTCGCCTCCATAGCAACCATCTCCTTCGCCGCCTCTGACCTCCGACATCCTCCCTCCATGCTCGACCATTGGGTCGTCCAGCGTAGCCACACCAACGCCTTGCTAACCTGACTTCGGCTGCGACTAACCTCCCAGCTCGCGCCTTCTTCCTCCGCTTGGCCTCTTCCACGTGTGTATCTTCGGCCTGCGATATCACTTTGCAATCGGCACTTCCATCCAATAGCATGCTTTGGCTATCACTTTATGTATATTTCTTATATATGGTAAGCCTCTATATGTATACATGTTCGATTTTATATATATATTTGAGGAGGAAAAATTTCTTTTATAATGATATATATATCTCTTAGGTTACTGTTACAGCGTTTTATTTAGGATATATATATTTATGTATATTATTATATATCGTGTTATAAAGCTTTTGACTAGTCTCATCAATTCATATATAAATAAAAATAAAAAAATCAATGCTATAGCCTGCCTAAGTCTGTTTTGCAGTTAAATGTTTTATATAGTATAAAGTTGTTCTCTTATGATCGACTATACTTATATAATAATAGTTTTGTTATGTGTTGTCTGTCAATTGATTTTTAATATATATAACAATGTCAGTCTATGTATATTATGAAGCTTTCTATTTTACCGTGGGTTCTAAAGTACATAAATTGGTTTTTATATATATATATATTGTTAAATGCAAGTATTTAGTTTTCCTGAATATGTTTATATGGAGCTATTTTAGGCTGATGGCATATAGGCATATGGTTATGTGGTGTTAGCTGTTAGCCCATATGTATAAGAATTTATAGTTGTATATATATATTAGTATATAAATATATATATACCTGAGTTGGTTTTGAATATACTTATATAATCAGCAGTTTATATGGATAAAGTAAGTTTATAATAGTTAATTTATAATATGCGCTGCAGACTTCACATGTATGTGTATTCATATATTTACTTTATGTTTAAAGAGTTTCAACTTTGAATGTTGCAGTAAATGTATGGTACTTTAAAAAAATTGTTGAAATGAACATACCTTATATATGTAAGTATTTTGTATTTTAATAAGTGTATGTAAATATATATATATATGTGTATTTATTTCAAATTATATTATGTAAATATGTTTGTTTATGTGTTTTATATAAAACAATGATTTTGAATTACATATATTTTTAAATTTATAATGTGATTGAATTAAGAATATGATTTCATAAATAGTTATATATAGTTATATATATATGTATATATAGATATAAGTTCACTTATACCCATTTATCTTCATCGACCCAATTCTGATTTATTTCGTCTATTCGCATTATCAGCTTGTCCGTCAAATTTGTACCAATTCAGCTTTGTTTTGGAATTCGTGCTTGGATCCGTAACTCGTCTCATTTCGTTCATCTCTCTAGCCTCGGAAGGTGAGCAATCACTCACGATTAATGTTATTTTATGTATTAAATCTGATTCCAATTGAAACGACAATTGAAATATGCAACTGTTAGTTATTTACACTGTTATATCTGTTATTACCTGAATCAGTTCACCTGTGACATCTGACACCATTATCTGCTATTTATACAATGATAATCCAGTTTAGTTGATAAATGATTGATTGTTGATGTTTATATTGGACGTTAAATTGTTAATGTTAAAGTGATAAATAATATGCAATTGAATTGATATATGATAGTTAACGATTTAAATTGGATTTATATGTTGAATTTGATTAGTTAAAATTCGTATAATGTGACCCCTTTAATGTTAATTTAATTGACACGTAGGATTTGGTTAATTACACCTTGAACCATGAATGTAGGTTGTTTAAATTGATGATGGATGAAATTGTAATAGATGACAAGTGAAAAACCGTAATGTAATAATCTTTAATCTACATGAAATGATAGTGTAGATTCTAGAAATAATTATATTAATTTACACAATCAACAATGTGAATTAATACGATTATTTCGGGATTATTTGAATTGATTATTGGATTGTTATTGATTGTTGTTATTGCTTGTTTATTTATTTTGACACCATCCCACTTATCACACTACAAGTTCCCTTTTCTACGCTTTGATTTTGAATTGAACTGGAATTGGGTTGAAATGATAAATACCCAAATTGAACTTTGACCTAGGATAGAGAATTAAATAAAAACCCGATTGGTCGATAAATTTGATTTAAAAATAAATTGAAGATTTTATTTGAATAATAATATGAATTTGAAACGAAGTTGGAATTTGATTTTAATGAAAGGAAATGTTAATATTTAAAATCTGAAACAAATATTGACAAAGTAGTTGTTGAAAGATCGTTATTTTGAAATTAATTATTTGACAATTAAATTTGGAACTTATCATTGAATTAAGTTTGAAATGATTTAATAATTAAGTTTGAAATTATAATTAAGTTTGAAATTATTAAGCTTTGAAATTATTTAATAATTAAGTTTTGAAATATTTAATAATTAAATAAGATTTGATTATTTGATAATTAAATAAAAAAATTTGAATTCTTTGATAAGAGAAATTGAACTTTTGAATAAGCAAAATTTTGACTTCGTAAATAATTGAAATTGAATTTCTTTATTAATTAAGTCTTGGAAAATTATTTAAGTAAATAAATAAGTGAAATTGAATTTTCCTTAATAAGAAATAAAATTTGTTTTATTGAAATCAATGTAAGACTTGAAATGTAAAGAATTTGATTTGATGAATTTAATTTAATGCAATTTGTAAGTTTTGATATATTGGAGTTGAACTTAAGTAATTGATTTATTGAATTGGAAATTTAAATAGAAATTGTTTTGAAGGATAAATTTACTTAACGAATATTGAATAAAATTGATAAATGAACTTAAATCGATTTGAATGCTAAATTAAATTAATTTAAATGATTTCGGAATGGAATTTATATATGAGTTTGAATCAATATTTGAATTGTTTAAATAAAAGTTGAAATCGAATTATAAGATTTTTAAATGGTAATTTTGATGTTTTGAAACGTAAATTATGGAAATTGATTTAGAAAGACAAATGAAATGTTGGTTTAAAAATTCTAATTGAAATTGAAATTGATTTGGTTTTGAAATTTATTAAACGACCAATCGGTGTAATAATCACGAAAGTTATTAAATAGACCGGAATCGGTTAGGGACATACTCACTGTCTAAACCAAAACCACTTTAATAACTACACGCGGAGTGTGATCCAGAATGAAGTGGTTGGAATGATGTACGTGATGACTGAAGAAAGAGAACGATAATGGATAGCCTTGACACTTGTGTCAAATTGGAAATGACTAAAACAGGAGCCGTTCCGGGCCAAATGGGGGCTAGCTACCTCGAGCAAACACACTTCTTCGAAACTACTCATTACTTGTTGTCGATTGGTGCACCCTTGATTTGGGAGTGTTGTTTCGCGGTGTTGCGGTCGCTGCGGCGATGCGTTCTCACCAGTCCGGATTAGGCAAACGGTAGTTTCACTATCTTGGGTATTGCCTCATGTTCCTTGTCATACTTGGATCCCTATATACACGACCACTACGATTTGTTTTGCGTTATACCTATGGAGTACTCCCTGATAGCCCACTAGTTTACGGTGGAGTTTACAGTGCTGTATAGACTATAACTGTGACGCCCCACCTCTATACTCACAATAACAAAGAGTATTAAAAGAAATACTGTCTGTTATTATGAAGAATAAGGCTGGGTAGGAGCGGCCATCCGTAGTTGGCCTTACACTAGTATTGGTTACCTCGATAGGAGTGGTATATATTTTAAATTTTTTTTCATCTCTTATTTATTCACTCCCATTGACATATCCAACTCCAGTATAAAACGAACTACGATGGTTCATAATGGTTTAGGACAATATATACAAAACAACACAGATACAAAAAGAATGCGGAACACAGATAAAACAAAAGTCTCATATATATATATAACTGATGTCAGTTACAATACAGTTGATACAATACATATGATACAACTACAATTGTTGACTCTGGAAGTTATATATACACGTACATTATCAACTAATATACATGAATATATATCAACCTATACTATGACACGATTACTCCAAAAGATGTGAAAAGTCTTCATAGCTCAAACAGCAACTCAAATCAGGAAATCTACAACCTGAAATAACTCGGGTCTGACCCGAGTATTAAATTCAAAAGAAAATAATACACGGGTCAGTGTAATTCAAACTCAGTTTTTAGTGCATAGCAGCAATAATAATCAGATAATCAAATAGACGACAATCACAGAAATCTCGTATATCCAACTCTCGATACGAGAATTGGATCACGGCATATGTAACACTAAACAGTGTTAATCGACAAATCAACAGATATAAATCATCAACAGAGGTAAATAACAGTTTATCAAATCAACTAATTCAATTTAAAACAATTGAAATTGTCACTTTAAAATCATCAAAGTTCGATTGGCTGCCGTACACGCGCGCGTGTACGGCCTCGCCAATACGGCATAAAAGCTCAATGCATCATGACGCAAAGAAATATCAATTCAAGACTGTCGATTTCTTGGTGGCTGCAGTACACACGTGTGCATTCGAACCCGTGTGCACTGCCCCGCCAACTCGTGTGCATAGATAAAGGTGCAACATGCAACTGCTACAAATACACAGAGGCAACATCACATAAACATACTGCAACATGAATACAAGTGCAGAAAGAAGACAATGACACCCCAGAATCAAAGTAAACAAATGGTGGCAACTGTAGATCAGACTTGATGCCCTCAAGTGATACAATGCATATACAACTAGACTCGACAGATATCACAAGAGATACAAGAGAAGCCACAACATGAACCAACAACTCAAGCCCAACCAATTCGAGCAACTAAAAACATGACTCAAGAGTATATGAACACTGTCTCAAATGAAGACCGTGATCTATAACACTGCAGCAACTACGAGTGACAGCAGTGTGCAACTAAACCACAAGGAAAGCAATGCAAAAGGGACATGCAGTGACAATATGGCATAGTGAAGACTACAAAGAACTACCCAAAGCAGCTGTATACAAGTGCACTAACTACTCGAAGACTGCACTAACTAAATGATGATATGGGTTGATACAAGTAGACGATAACAAAATGTCAACCAGAATAATGGGTCAACAATGCGTCTGTAAGCAACCAGCTCGAAGTAAATGAAGACTGTATGTCAAAAGTCAGAGGCAATACAACTTAATCATCAAAGTGCAGACAAACTGAAGTCAGTGCCCACAATAATGGCAGCAACTCCACCAAGTCGTAATTCAATCCCAAAATACAGTCAATCATTCCAAGAGAAAAGAAAATGCAATTCGAACATGCATATATACATATCAATTAATGTATATACACACGTCGCTGCATACATATGTATGAAGACTAGAATGCAACTGGGTGCAAATAGTTTCCAAAACATGAATGTACGAATTGTACATTTATATTTAATACTGTAACTGGACAGTATTAATTTCATAGTCTAGAACAAGGCAAATGCCAAAGTCGAAGCACATAGGCGAAAACAACAAACCAGATAAAAGAATGCCAACATGATGAAGTTAGTGCCAACAATAATAGAATGAACTTCAATGAACAACTCCAACATGAATATACAGGTTACAAATGTCACAGACCTGAGTGCAGCAGTGAATGGTCACAAGTGCACTAGTTCAAAGTTTTACAAGTACAAGATCGTATTCAAGTAAAGCCCACAGGCAACTGATCACCTATATGTACAACAAATATCATGCAGCATAGGTGAAGTAGAGATGACAGGCAACAATGCAACAATATGAAAACAGAATGAATGACTCAGATGTACAACTGCAAATGACAGAGAAGATGACCAATAGTAACAGGGAAGCAAATCACTGATTCAAGTACAATCAACCAGACAGCACAAGCTTGAGGAAATACAAGTGCAATGAGGACATGAAATGAATGCAACTAGTCAAGTATGCAGTGATATACCCACGACCACAGGCCAGAGTTTAAGTGATTTCAGAAGGTATAACATGAACAAATGATCATTAAGCTACTACAACTACAAGCCCAATGTGACAGCAAACACGAATAAAATTCAACCACAAGGCATGGAACCATAGCGGAACAGGTCAAGCAACAACATGAAGCAGTGCAGACTACCCTAAATGAAGACTACACCGACAAGTGCACAGTTACAACATGAACAATGCAACTACAGGTATACAACAGGGATGATACATCACTGGTATTCTATCCAAGTTCAACATCACAACGTTAAGGGCAACAGAGCTACAAAGAAACAAATCTACAGACCGAAATCGATTTCTCAAGTAGTTTGACAAAGAACAGAATTCACAGTATAAACGAAATCAGGGGACAGCAGGTCAGTGAAGATCAAAGTCATGGTACCAGTGCAAAAGCATCAAAGCCGATTTTTCCACGAAAACAAGGTCGAACAAACTGTGCCGAAGACCCAGATACCCAATAAATAGTCTAAGTCGAATTTTAACAAAATCAAACAGGTTCGGATAAATCAAAGGCCGAGATAGTGATCAAAATAAAGGCAAGGCAAATCGAACAGTAAGGACAAGTTCGAAAATCATGGGACTACGGTTTCAACTCAAGGCGGTGCCATTCCCCAAAATACCAACAACCATTCAAGCCGTGGTGGTCGCGAGATAGTCAAGGGTGAACAAAAACAACATCGTCAACCCAAATCAAAAGTCATTAAAGCCAGAAGTCCATACAAGAATCAACTCTACGAGTATC
Organism: Allium fistulosum; assembly: GCA_030737815.1. Classification (NCBI taxonomy): domain Eukaryota; kingdom Viridiplantae; phylum Streptophyta; class Magnoliopsida; order Asparagales; family Amaryllidaceae; genus Allium; species Allium fistulosum. The sequence goes on along the minus strand of CM060908.1, from coordinate 615,752,256 downwards.
AGGCATAAAATTGTACAACTGCTAAAGTCAGAGAAACCATCTATGTATTCAAACAAAATAGGATGGCCAAGGTGAATCAAGACGAACTCTAACGTTCGTATACCAACAAAAACCCAAGGACTCAAAGCAGTGAAAATCACAACTCACAATTGTATGTGCTTGAATTAGATGTGAGTAACTAGATTTACTCACCTTATCATTCGGTCGAAAGTTTGTAGCCGATGCTCCAGAAAATCGAAAGCCCAAATTGTCAAAGAAGAACGAGTATCGGAATTGAAGCCACGGCATCTCGAAGATGAGCGAGAAGGAGCAGCCGTAGTGAGCCACACAGAATCGATCAAGCAAGTTGAAACCACGGCACCACGAAGTTGAACGAAGCCCTAATTGGAGACGAATGAAAAACATTGAGCCGCCACCATTTTTCTTCGTTCGATTTATTTTAGGGTTTGGCTCCAGGAAATGAAAAGGGGAGCGAGTACATCCCTTATCTCAACAAAAGGGAACGGGTCGAATTGATTGAAAAGGGAGCGGCCCGAATTAATTTGAAAGCCCACATACCCTTTATCAAATTATCAAAAGAATTTCAACTCAATTTTTAAAAGAATTCAACCAATTAAATCGTTATAAAACTCCGGGTTGTCACAGACTCCCCTCCTTATAGAAATTGCGTCCCCGCAATTTTCATAATTAAGGTTGTCAATAACAATTATTTTTTTCTAACATAAACTGGTTAATCTAGAAAAATAAAGATCAAGAACACCAACATCGAAGAAAACTTTTAATTCCATAAAATAAGTTCACAAATTCTCACAAAATCTAATCATCAAATAGATAATCAGAAAACAACAAAACTGAATAAATGCAATTATCAGCAATATTTAATTATCAACAAAGATAATTAGAAAACAAAATTCGCAAATCGCAAAACTGCAAATATCTAGTTATCCAACCGATAAATAGAAAACACTAACTTCATAATCAGCAAAATATAACTATCAACAAAGATAGATAGAAAACAGCAGTTTAATATAATCAACATGATCTAGAATCAGTTAGAGACTAGAAAATCTTTCAATCAGCAAAATTAGCATTTGCATAATTATCAAAACGATAATATTCAATTATCAAAAACGATAATCGGAAATCCCAAATCAACAAATATTCAATTATCAAAAACGATAATCGAATCTCAAATCAACAAATATTCAATTATCAAAAATGATAATCGAATCTCAAATCAACAATTATTCAATTGTTCAATTCAGTATACATGTACACATACTCCTATGGAATCAACTCATTTTAATTCCATAGCTCAGCTCTAAATCTCGATTTATCAATTTAATTTGGTCATGTCTCTTTGCCATTGAACACCATGTGTGCATTGCAAGGGACTCAATCTGTTAACCCTTGCACAAAGGCCTATAGGACTTAAACAAGTCATGCACATACCCATCATACTCCTTATGATGAATAGATCAAGGCTTCTCTCCTAGATTAGTTTTATAATCTAGTGACCAATCTCATTTCTTATTTCAGAAAATCTCAACTGTCCATACTTTCATTCATGAAAATAATGTTTTATTTCATTTCTCCGGTTGTCTCATTCAAAATTTGTTTTATCACTTGCATATCTCCTATATTCAAGAATGTCATGATCTCTTAAACAAATCCAGTAGAATTCTATAAAAATTCTTATACTCAATTCTATTGTGAACATAGGGTAAGGTTTTTAAAGAAAAACCTATAAAACATTTTAGCTTTAGATCTGAACAAATCAGCACATAAATAATTTATTGCATTGTTCATCTCCAATTTAAAACAATCTAGACATAAGCATGAACCTCCTTTGTTCACACTGCCTAGCTTATTTTCCAGTTCCATTTTACATTTTTATATGGTCCAAACTCTTGCCTTTGAACACAAAGTGTGCATTGCAAAGGACTCAATCTGTTAACCTTTGCACAGAGGCCTTCAGGACTTTAACAAGTCATGCACATACCCACCATCCACCTGATGATGAGTAGATCAAGGCAACTCCCCTAAATTACTTGGTAATTTAGAGACCATACATATTCATTCATTTAAGGAATTTTTCCTTTTTAACTCCAGAAATACTCTTGTAATCCTTTCTTCATTTCATAAGTAGGGAATTTAATTTCTTTAAAAATCATATCTAAACATACCAACATTCATGCCAAATTTTTACAACCCATTTCAAAGTCATTTCTGCTTGATCACGTTTTTTTTTTTTTTGTTCATATCAATTTTTAAATGAACTAGACATGAGCATAAACCTCTTTGTTCATACTGCCTAATCCATTATTATTATTCAATACCATATTTCTCAGTAAATTATTCAAATTATTTTCTTATAAAAACTGAGTTACAAACTCATTTCTGTAATCGGGTTATATGATTGATTAAATAATTTTTAAAACAAAATTAGTCAATTCCAAAAGCAAGTCAAAACAGTAACCAAAAATTCAACCAAAATGTCATTCATGATCATCATATATTTATCCAGAGAAATAAAGATTAACAGAAATCATAATATGATTTTCATATAAAATAATTGGTTGCCCTTACTTGGGTCTTAATGCCATAAATCTCATAAGTGATTATTACTTACTTTCCTCTTCTTTTGAAAGTGCAAACTGTTAGGAATTTTTATAAAACAATTTTCATTTTTAAAACGATTTCCCAATTATGTGGTTAAAGCAGCAATATTAGTAACAATTTCGATAAGGAAATTGTACTCCTCAAATACCGTAAAAACGGGTCACAAATCAGCATTGCGGTATAACCGCTTGAAAATCCACTCTTAAAATTTGACGGTTACTGAAGCCAAAGCGACAGTAATTTTTAAACGTCAAAATCTCATCAAAACAATTTACTCCACAATGTAACACCAGTGAATTTTCATTCATAAAAAATTTTCAACTAAACATCGTGCTTCAAAATATAGCACTAGTGTAAAAATCCCGTTATAAAGGTAACGGCAACAAAATACGTTTCATAACCAAGCATCGGTTCAACGTAAAATTAATGCAGTAACGTGCAACTCAAATTTGCACGTACTACAAAAAGAACAAAGAAATCTTTCGATTATATCTTCAATGAAGACAATTCAAAACAGCAAAATCTAATCAATAGATGATTAGTACAAAAGAAAGCCAGCGGAAATTTCAACAAAAATCACATAACTGTAATTTCTTTGAATCCTCAATTCGGATTCGAAATTCTCAAAGAAACAAAATAATTACAGCTATGTAAACAACCAATGAAATTTTAAATTTCATATTTCAATTTTTAAATCAAATAGATTATCAGTTGTACTTAGCGAAGACAGCTTCACTTTTATTTTTTAAATAAAGATATTTAAAAATTTCATCATAATTTCAAAACTTTAGTTTTGACTCAAAACACAAAGAAAACATCGACAAATAGTTGTAACACATGTTCCATCTAAGTTATGTTTTATATTATGTCCATAAACCCCAAGCTCTGATACCAACTGTGACGCCCCACCTCTATACTCACAATAACAAAGAGTATTAAAAGAAATACTGTCTGTTATTATGAAGAATAAGGCTGGGTAGGAGCGGCCATCCGTAGTTGGCCTTACACTAGTATTGGTTACCTCGATAGGAGTGGTATATATTTTAAATTTTTTTTCATCTCTTATTTATTCACTCCCATTGACATATCCAACTCCAGTATAAAACGAACTACGATGGTTCATAATGGTTTAGGACAATATATACAAAACAACACAGATACAAAAAGAATGCGGAACACAGATAAAACAAAAGTCTCATATATATATATAACTGATGTCAGTTACAATACAGTTGATACAATACATATGATACAACTACAATTGTTGACTCTGGAAGTTATATATACACGTACATTATCAACTAATATACATGAATATATATCAACCTATACTATGACACGATTACTCCAAAAGATGTGAAAAGTCTTCATAGCTCAAACAGCAACTCAAATCAGGAAATCTACAACCTGAAATAACTCGGGTCTGACCCGAGTATTAAATTCAAAAGAAAATAATACACGGGTCAGTCTAATTCAAACTCAGTTTTTAGTGCATAGCAGCAATAATAATCAGATAATCAAATAGACGACAATCACAGAAATCTCGTATATCCAACTCTCGATACGAGAATTGGATCACGGCATATGTAACACTAAACAGTGTTAATCGACAAATCAACAGATATAAATCATCAATAGAGGTAAATAACAGTTTATCAAATCAACTAATTCAATTTAAAACAATTGAAATTGTCACTTTAAAATCATCAAAGTTCGATTGGCTGCCGTACATGCGCGCGTGTACGGCCTCGCCAATACGGCATAAAAGCTCAATGCATCATGACGCAAAGAAATATCAATTCAAGACTGTCGATTTCTTGGTGGCTGCAGTACACACGTGTGCATTCGAACCCGTGTGCACTGCCCCGCCAACTCGTGTGCATAGATAAAGGTGCAACATGCAACTGCTACAAATACACAGAGGCAACATCACATAAACATACTGCAACATGAATACAAGTGCAGAAAGAAGACAATGACACCCCAGAATCAAAGTAAACAAATGGTGGCAACTGTAGATCAGACTTGATGCCCTCAAGTGATACAATGCATATACAACTAGACTCGACAGATATCACAAGAGATACAAGAGAAGCCACAACATGAACCAACAACTCAAGCCCAACCAATTCGAGCAACTAAAAACATGACTCAAGAGTATATGAACACTGTCTCAAATGAAGACCGTGATCTATAACACTGCAGCAACTACGAGTGACAGCAGTGTGCAACTAAACCACAAGGAAAGCAATGCAAAAGGGACATGCAGTGACAATATGGCATAGTGAAGACTACAAAGAACTACCCAAAGCAGCTGTATACAAGTGCACTAACTACTCGAAGACTGCACTAACTAAATGATGATATGGGTTGATACAAGTAGACGATAACAAAATGTCAACCAGAATAATGGGTCAACAATGCGTCTGTAAGCAACCAGCTCGAAGTAAATGAAGACTGTATGTCAAAAGTCAGAGGCAATACAACTTAATCATCAAAGTGCAGACAAACTGAAGTCAGTGCCCACAATAATGGCAGCAACTCCACCAAGTCGTAATTCAATCCCAAAATACAGTCAATCATTCCAAGAGAAAAGAAAATGCAATTCGAACATGCATATATACATATCAATTAATGTATATACACACGTCGCTGCATACATATGTATGAAGACTAGAATGCAACTGGGTGCAAATAGTTTCCAAAACATGAATGTACGAATTGTACATTTATATTTAATACTGTAACTGGACAGTATTAATTTCATAGTCTAGAACAAGGCAAATGCCAAAGTCGAAGCACATAGGCGAAAACAACAAACCAGATAAAAGAATGCCAACATGATGAAGTTAGTGCCAACAATAATAGAATGAACTTCAATGAACAACTCCAACATGAATATACAGGTTACAAATGTCACAGACCTGAGTGCAGCAGTGAATGGTCACAAGTGCACTAGTTCAAAGTTTTACAAGTACAAGATCGTATTCAAGTAAAGCCCACAGGCAACTGATCACCTATATGTACAACAAATATCATGCAACATAGGTGAAGTAGAGATGACAGGCAACAATGCAACAATATGAAAACAGAATGAATGACTCAGATGTACAACTGCAAATGATAGAGAAGATGACCAATAGTAACAGGGAAGCAAATCACTGATTCAAGTACAATCAACCAGACAGCACAAGCTTGAGGAAATACAAGTGCAATGAGGACATGAAATGAATGCAACTAGTCAAGTATGCAGTGATATACCCACGACCACAGGCCAGAGTTTAAGTGATTTCAGAAGGTATAACATGAACAAATGATCATTAAGCTACTACAACTACAAGCCCAATGTGACAGCAAACACGAATAAAATTCAACCACAAGGCATGGAACCATAGCGGAACAGGTCAAGCAACAACATGAAGCAGTGCAGACTACCCTAAATGAAGACTACACCGACAAGTGCACAGTTACAACATGAACAATGCAACTACAGGTATACAACAGGGATGATACATCACTGGTATTCTATCCAAGTTCAACATCATAACGTTAAGGGCAACAGAGCTACAAAGAAACAAATCTACAGACCGAAATCGATTTCTCAAGTAGTTTGACAAAGAACAGAATTCACAGTATAAACGAAATCAGGGGACAGCAGGTCAGTGAAGATCAAAGTCATGGTACCAGTGCAAAAGCATCAAAGCCGATTTTTCCACGAAAACAAGGTCGAACAAACTGTGCCGAAGACCCAGATACCCAATAAATAGTCTAAGTCGAATTTTAACAAAATCAAACAGGTTCGGATAAATCAAAGGCCGAGATAGTGATCAAAATAAAGGCAAGGCAAATCGAACAGTAAGGACAAGTTCGAAAATCATGGGACTACGGTTTCAACTCAAGGCGGTGCCATTCCCCAAAATACCAACAACCATTCAAGTCGTGGTGGTCGCGAGATAGTCAAGGGTGAACAAAAACAACATCGTCAACCCAAATCAAAAGTCATTAAAGCCAGAAGTCCATACAAGAATCAACTCTACGAGTATCAGGCATAAAATTGTACAACTGCTAAAGTCAGAGAAACCATCTATGTATTCAAACAAAATAGGATGGCCAAGGTGAATCAAGACGAACTCTAACGTTCGTATACCAACAAAAACCCAAGGATTCAAAGCAGTGAAAATCACAACTCACAATTGTATGTGCTTGAATTAGATGTGAGTAACTAGATTTACTCACCTTATCATTCGGTCGAAAGTTTGTAGCCGATGCTCCAGAAAATCGAAAGCCCAAATTGTCAAAGAAGAACGAGTATCGGAATTGAAGCCACGGCATCTCGAAGATGAGCGAGAAGGAGCAGCCGTAGTGAGCCACACAGAATCGATCAAGCAAGTTGAAACCACGGCACCACGAAGTTGAACGAAGCCCTAATTGGAGACGAATGAAAAACATTGAGCCGCCACCATTTTTCTTCGTTCGATTTATTTTAGGGTTTGGCTCCAGGAAATGAAAAGGGGAGCGAGTACATCCCTTATCTCAACAAAAGGGAACGGGTCGAATTGATTGAAAAGGGAGCGGCCCGAATTAATTTGAAAGCCCACATACCCTTTATCAAATTATCAAAAGAATTTCAACTCAATTTTTAAAAGAATTCAACCAATTAAATCGTTATAAAACTCCGGGTTGTCACAGACTCCCCTCCTTATAGAAATTGCGTCCCCGCAATTTTCATAATTAAGGTTGTCAATAACAATTATTTTTTTCTAACATAAACTGGTTAATCTAGAAAAATAAAGATCAAGAACACCAACATCGAAGAAAACTTTTAATTCCATAAAATAAGTTCACAAATTCTCACAAAATCTAATCATCAAATAGATAATCAGAAAACAACAAAACTGAATAAATGCAATTATCAGCAATATTTAATTATCAACAAAGATAATTAGAAAACAAAATTCGCAAATCGCAAAACTGCAAATATCTAGTTATCCAACCGATAAATAGAAAACACTAACTTCATAATCAGCAAAATATAACTATCAACAAAGATAGATAGAAAACAGCAGTTTAATATAATCAACATGATCTAGAATCAGTTAGAGACTAGAAAATCTTTCAATCAGCAAAATTAGCATTTGCATAATTATCAAAACGATAATATTCAATTATCAAAAACGATAATCGAAAATCCCAAATCAACAAATATTCAATTATCAAAAACGATAATCGAATCTCAAATCAACAAATATTCAATTATCAAAAATGATAATCGAATCTCAAATCAACAATTATTCAATTGTTCAATTCAGTATACATGTACACATACTCCTATGGAATCAACTCATTTTAATTCCATAGCTCAGCTCTAAATCTCGATTTATCAATTTAATTTGGTCATGTCTCTTTGCCATTGAACACCATGTGTGCATTGCAAGGGACTCAATCTGTTAACCCTTGCACAAAGGCCTATAGGACTTAAACAAGTCATGCACATACCCATCATACTCCTTATGATGAATAGATCAAGGCTTCTCTCCTAGATTAGTTTTATAATCTAGTGACCAATCTCATTTCTTATTTCAGAAAATCTCAACTGTCCATACTTTCATTCATGAAAATAATGTTTTATTTCATTTCTCCGGTTGTCTCATTCAAAATTTGTTTTATCACTTGCATATCTCCTATATTCAAGAATGTCATGATCTCTTAAACAAATCCAGTAGAATTCTATAAAAATTCTTATACTCAATTCTATTGTGAACATAGGGTAAGGTTTTTAAAGAAAAACCTATAAAACATTTTAGCTTTAGATCTGAACAAATCAGCACATAAATAATTTATTGCATTGTTCATCTCCAATTTAAAACAATCTAGACATAAGCATGAACCTCCTTTGTTCACACTGCCTAGCTTATTTTCCAGTTCCATTTTACATTTTTATATGGTCCAAACTCTTGCCTTTGAACACAAAGTGTGCATTGCAAAGGACTCAATCTGTTAACCTTTGCACAGAGGCCTTCAGGACTTTAACAAGTCATGCACATACCCACCATCCACCTGATGATGAGTAGATCAAGGCAACTCCCCTAAATTACTTGGTAATTTAGAGACCATACATATTCATTCATTTAAGGAATTTTTCCTTTTTAACTCCAGAAATACTCTTGTAATCCTTTCTTCATTTCATAAGTAGGGAATTTAATTTCTTTAAAAATCATATCTAAACATACCAACATTCATGCCAAATTTTTACAACCCATTTCAAAGTCATTTCTGCTTGATCACGTTTTTTTTTTTTGTTCATATCAATTTTTAAATGAACTAGACATGAGCATAAACCTCTTTGTTCATACTGCCTAATCCATTATTATTATTCAATACCATATTTCTCAGTAAATTATTCAAATTATTTTCTTATAAAAACTGAGTTACAAACTCATTTCTGTAATCGGGTTATATGATTGATTAAATAATTTTTAAAACAAAATTAGTCAATTCCAAAAGCAAGTCAAAACAGTAACCAAAAATTCAACCAAAATGTCATTCATGATCATCATATATTTATCCAGAGAAATAAAGATTAACAGAAATCATAATATGATTTTCATATAAAATAATTGGTTGCCCTTACTTGGGTCTTAATGCCATAAATCTCATAAGTGATTATTACTTACTTTCCTCTTCTTTTGAAAGTGCAAACTGTTAGGAATTTTTATAAAACAATTTTCATTTTTAAAACGATTTCCCAATTATGTGGTTAAAGCAGCAATATTAGTAACAATTTCGATAAGGAAATTGTACTCCTCAAATACCGTAAAAACGGGTCACAAATCAGCATTGCGGTATAACCGCTTGAAAATCCACTCTTAAAATTTGACGGTTACTGAAGCCAAAGCGACAGTAATTTTTAAACGTCAAAATCTCATCAAAACAATTTACTCCACAATGTAACACCAGTGAATTTTCATTCATAAAAAATTTTCAACTAAACATCGTGCTTCAAAATATAGCACTAGTGTAAAAATCCCGTTATAAAGGTAACGGCAACAAAATACGTTTCATAACCAAGCATCGGTTCAACGTAAAATTAATGCAGTAACGTGCAACTCAAATTTGCACGTACTACAAAAAGAACAAAGAAATCTTTCGATTATATCTTCAATGAAGACAATTCAAAACAGCAAAATCTAATCAATAGATGATTAGTACAAAAGAAAGCCAGCGGAAATTTCAACAAAAATCACATAACTGTAATTTCTTTGAATCCTCAATTCGGATTCGAAATTCTCAAAGAAACAAAATAATTACAGCTATGTAAACAACCAATGAAATTTTAAATTTCATATTTCAATTTTTAAATCAAATAGATTATCAGTTGTACTTAGCGAAGACAGCTTCACTTTTATTTTTTAAATAAAGATATTTAAAAATTTCATCATAATTTCAAAACTTTAGTTTTGACTCAAAACACAAAGAAAACATCGACAAATAGTTGTAACACATGTTCCATCTAAGTTATGTTTTATATTATGTCCATAAACCCCAAGCTCTGATACCAACTGTGACGCCCCACCTCTATACTCACAATAACAAAGAGTATTAAAAGAAATACTGTCTGTTATTATGAAGAATAAGGCTGGGTAGGAGCGGCCATCCGTAGTTGGCCTTACACTAGTATTGGTTACCTCGATAGGAGTGGTATATATTTTAAATTTTTTTTCATCTCTTATTTATTCACTCCCATTGACATATCCAACTCCAGTATAAAACGAACTACGATGGTTCATAATGGTTTAGGACAATATATACAAAACAACACAGATACAAAAAGAATGCGGAACACAGATAAAACAAAAGTCTCATATATATATATAACTGATGTCAGTTACAATACAGTTGATACAATACATATGATACAACTACAATTGTTGACTCTGGAAGTTATATATACACGTACATTATCAACTAATATACATGAATATATATCAACCTATACTATGACACGATTACTCCAAAAGATGTGAAAAGTCTTCATAGCTCAAACAGCAACTCAAATCAGGAAATCTACAACCTGAAATAACTCGGGTCTGACCCGAGTATTAAATTCAAAAGAAAATAATACACGGGTCAGTCTAATTCAAACTCAGTTTTTAGTGCATAGCAGCAATAATAATCAGATAATCAAATAGACGACAATCACAGAAATCTCGTATATCCAACTCTCGATACGAGAATTGGATCACGGCATATGTAACACTAAACAGTGTTAATCGACAAATCAACAGATATAAATCATCAATAGAGGTAAATAACAGTTTATCAAATCAACTAATTCAATTTAAAACAATTGAAATTGTCACTTTAAAATCATCAAAGTTCGATTGGCTGCCGTACATGCGCGCGTGTACGGCCTCGCCAATACGGCATAAAAGCTCAATGCATCATGACGCAAAGAAATATCAATTCAAGACTGTCGATTTCTTGGTGGCTGCAGTACACACGTGTGCATTCGAACCCGTGTGCACTGCCCCGCCAACTCGTGTGCATAGATAAAGGTGCAACATGCAACTGCTACAAATACACAGAGGCAACATCACATAAACATACTGCAACATGAATACAAGTGCAGAAAGAAGACAATGACACCCCAGAATCAAAGTAAACAAATGGTGGCAACTGTAGATCAGACTTGATGCCCTCAAGTGATACAATGCATATACAACTAGACTCGACAGATATCACAAGAGATACAAGAGAAGCCACAACATGAACCAACAACTCAAGCCCAACCAATTCGAGCAACTAAAAACATGACTCAAGAGTATATGAACACTGTCTCAAATGAAGACCGTGATCTATAACACTGCAGCAACTACGAGTGACAGCAGTGTGCAACTAAACCACAAGGAAAGCAATGCAAAAGGGACATGCAGTGACAATATGGCATAGTGAAGACTACAAAGAACTACCCAAAGCAGCTGTATACAAGTGCACTAACTACTCGAAGACTGCACTAACTAAATGATGATATGGGTTGATACAAGTAGACGATAACAAAATGTCAACCAGAATAATGGGTCAACAATGCGTCTGTAAGCAACCAGCTCGAAGTAAATGAAGACTGTATGTCAAAAGTCAGAGGCAATACAACTTAATCATCAAAGTGCAGACAAACTGAAGTCAGTGCCCACAATAATGGCAGCAACTCCACCAAGTCGTAATTCAATCCCAAAATACAGTCAATCATTCCAAGAGAAAAGAAAATGCAATTCGAACATGCATATATACATATCAATTAATGTATATACACACGTCGCTGCATACATATGTATGAAGACTAGAATGCAACTGGGTGCAAATAGTTTCCAAAACATGAATGTACGAATTGTACATTTATATTTAATACTGTAACTGGACAGTATTAATTTCATAGTCTAGAACAAGGCAAATGCCAAAGTCGAAGCACATAGGCGAAAACAACAAACCAGATAAAAGAATGCCAACATGATGAAGTTAGTGCCAACAATAATAGAATGAACTTCAATGAACAACTCCAACATGAATATACAGGTTACAAATGTCACAGACCTGAGTGCAGCAGTGAATGGTCACAAGTGCACTAGTTCAAAGTTTTACAAGTACAAGATCGTATTCAAGTAAAGCCCACAGGCAACTGATCACCTATATGTACAACAAATATCATGCAACATAGGTGAAGTAGAGATGACAGGCAACAATGCAACAATATGAAAACAGAATGAATGACTCAGATGTACAACTGCAAATGACAGAGAAGATGACCAATAGTAACAGGGAAGCAAATCACTGATTCAAGTACAATCAACCAGACAGCACAAGCTTGAGGAAATACAAGTGCAATGAGGACATGAAATGAATGCAACTAGTCAAGTATGCAGTGATATACCCACGACCACAGGCCAGAGTTTAAGTGATTTCAGAAGGTATAACATGAACAAATGATCATTAAGCTACTACAACTACAAGCCCAATGTGACAGCAAACACGAATAAAATTCAACCACAAGGCATGGAACCATAGCGGAACAGGTCAAGCAACAACATGAAGCAGTGCAGACTACCCTAAATGAAGACTACACCGACAAGTGCACAGTTACAACATGAACAATGCAACTACAGGTATACAACAGGGATGATACATCACTGGTATTCTATCCAAGTTCAACATCACAACGTTAAGGGCAACAGAGCTACAAAGAAACAAATCTACAGACCGAAATCGATTTCTCAAGTAGTTTGACAAAGAACAGAATTCACAGTATAAACGAAATCAGGGGACAGCAGGTCAGTGAAGATCAAAGTCATGGTACCAGTGCAAAAGCATCAAAGCCGATTTTTCCACGAAAACAAGGTCGAACAAACTGTGCCGAAGACCCAGATACCCAATAAATAGTCTAAGTCGAATTTTAACAAAATCAAACAGGTTCGGATAAATCAAAGGCCGAGATAGTGATCAAAATAAAGGCAAGGCAAATCGAACAGTAAGGACAAGTTCGAAAATCATGGGACTACGGTTTCAACTCAAGGCGGTGCCATTCCCCAAAATACCAACAACCATTCAAGCCGTGGTGGTCGCGAGATAGTCAAGGGTGAACAAAAACAACATCGTCAACCCAAATCAAAAGTCATTAAAGCCAGAAGTCCATACAAGAATCAACTCTACGAGTATCAGGCATAAAATTGTACAACTGCTAAAGTCAGAGAAACCATCTATGTATTCAAACAAAATAGGATGGCCAAGGTGAATCAAGACGAACTCTAACGTTCGTATACCAACAAAAACCCAAGGATTCAAAGCAGTGAAAATCACAACTCACAATTGTATGTGCTTGAATTAGATGTGAGTAACTAGATTTACTCACCTTATCATTCGGTCGAAAGTTTGTAGCCGATGCTCCAGAAAATCGAAAGCCCAAATTGTCAAAGAAGAACGAGTATCGGAATTGAAGCCACGGCATCTCGAAGATGAGCGAGAAGGAGCAGCCGTAGTGAGCCACACAGAATCGATCAAGCAAGTTGAAACCACGGCACCACGAAGTTGAACGAAGCCCTAATTGGAGACGAATGAAAAACATTGAGCCGCCACCATTTTTCTTCGTTCGATTTATTTTAGGGTTTGGCTCCAGGAAATGAAAAGGGGAGCGAGTACATCCCTTATCTCAACAAAAGGGAACGGGTCGAATTGATTGAAAAGGGAGCGGCCCGAATTAATTTGAAAGCCCACATACCCTTTATCAAATTATCAAAAGAATTTCAACTCAATTTTTAAAAGAATTCAACCAATTAAATCGTTATAAAACTCCGGGTTGTCACATGTTCCTTGTCATACTTGGATCCCTATATACACGACCACTACGATTTGTTTTGCGTTATACCTATGGAGTACTCCCTGATAGCCCACTAGTTTACGGTGGAGTTTACAGTGCTGTATAGACTATAACTCTTATATAAAATGTGTTAAGGTGGATAATGGTAACGCCTTAACACTATCTTGATACTTTATATTATTGATAGACATTATCTACTTATCGTACACTACTACATAGTAGATAGTTTAACGGATCCTTAAAGGATGGTTATTCCAAACATCCTTTGAGTTACTTGTATTTCAATTGTTATTTCACTTGAGTTGGATTTATTGATATAAGAATGTTAATCCTGACTCGAGTGTTTTGTGTTTTGCTTTACGCTCGGGTCAGACTGAGTGTACCAATATTCGAGACTCACCTTTGAAGTTGGAGCTTTGCTTGAAGATCCAGCCATCTATTCTGCTTTCAGTATTCGATGATTCCAGTGATGTATTTTGATTTGTATCTGATATATCGTATTACCCTTCCGTTGTATCTGGTTTAACTCTGATGTAACTTATATATTTATATAGTAGCTTCATGAACTACTATCTCTTTTATTTCCGCTGCATATTTATTACTCTATGTCTGTGATCTGTGATTACTTATTTACTGTATATATTCAGTTTTGCCAAATATAATTAACAATTCGGTATTTTGAATCATTCAAGTTCGACATGTGCGGATGCGAATGGTCTAAAATACCGGGTCGTTACATATATATAAAATAACATAAGCTTACATTAATACATAGATTTTGCATGATTCCTCCTTCTTCATGCCGATCTGCCACATAGGCATTTCCATCGCATCTCCCCACTCGATGTTACTCCTTCCTATGACACAATCCATCGAGCTCCGGCAAACCTCCCCACGACAGCCGCCTCGACAAGTTCAACTTGCAACTCCACCGACCATCCCATGCCCGAGGCCAAAGCCTATCTCCCTCTCTCCTCTCTCATTTTCCCACTCGAGCAGGGCCTCATGCTCCGCCTTGTCGATGCCCACCTTCGTGCCTTTGCTTCTAGTCCCCATCTTCTCCTTCATATAGGTAAGTTTGTGTATATATGCATTTTCTCTGCTAGGCCTTTTTGCCATTTCTTTTTGAATACAAGACTAAAATAAGTTGTATAATATATATAATCTGTTAGTTTATGTATGAATATATACATTCATATATATAACTTGTTTATATAAATCTGTTTGCTTTTATATATATGAATTTTTATAGATTATTTATAAGTTACAGTATAAAAGCTTATATAGGTTATAAGTTATCTTTTGTTTTATATATGAGGGTATATAGTTGAATAGCATTTGCTATTATATATGTCTGTTTAAAAACTATATATTTTTATGAATTTACTGGTGCTTGTTGAGTATACATCCTATATAACTTTTCTCTTATATATGCATAATTGATAATCTGATCGTATATATATACCATGTTGATAATTGTTATGTGCCAACCTATTTATTTACACCCATATAATAAAAATTCGTACATAAAGTAAACTATTTGGTTTGCAAAGGAGAAAAGGGTAACTTAAAAATATATATAAGTGTCAGGGTGGTATAGTATACTGGTGTACAATATGTGAGTTATATATAAGTATAGACTCTATATATTACCGTAAATATATACGTGTCTTGCAGTATATTATTTTATAAAGAATCATATGTTATCCAGTCCAGTATTTCTTTTGCTACAATTTTTATATCTCTATATACTACACATATAGTTAAGAACAGAGTTGCTTTGACAAAACCTGTACACCAGATATTCATATATGCAACTTTGAGGGTCTATGGTATATCTTCTACTTATCATTATATATAATCTAATATATGCTTCTAACAACCCACATATTTATCGATTTTATATTTAAATATTTTAATCGTTAGTCGGATTTTAGTCCGAAAAGCTACTTTTTGCATACGGTCAAATTAGGACTCGAGACCACCCCCATTGAGTTCAAAATGACGTTTGTGATCTTTTTGAGTATAAACTTTTATATGTTTGGAGTTAGTGGAATTTCGCTACTTTATTCCACTTGAGTCTTTAGTTTAGATTTGGCCTATTAGACCCAAACTCCACCCTCTTATCTTCATTCCTTCATAAACTTCCTAACACTCAAGCTTCATCAAAAATGGGGAGAGGAATGGGAAATTAAAATTCCTAACACTTGTTCATTTGCAAATCCATCATCAAACTTCATAGATTCAAGCTTCTTGTTGAGATTGAAGGTGGTTGATCATTGTTTTGCTTCAAAGCTCCATCTTCTTTGATTTGGGTAAAAAGGTGAGATTTTTATCTCACATTCTTGTCTATAACTATCTTGGATTGTTGGGAATGATTTCCTATCACTTTAGCATGCATATTTGCATTTGTTTTGGATTGGATTGGCAAAAAGCTCCAATTTTTAGTGTTTTTAGTGATTTCCTGGCACTAGGTCGCTTTGCCTTGCTAGTTCGCACGGCGTGGAAAAGCCTCTGTCTGCATATAGCTCGTTCTGGGCTTAGGTCGTTCGCCCCTTAGCTCGTTAATCCCCTAGGTCGCTCGGCGACCTAAAAACATCACTAAGCCGCTTGCCTGGTTCATTAACACCCTAGGTCGCGTGCTCTGTTATCTCGCCTACCAGTTAGGTCGCTCGACCATTAGATAGCACTCGAGATCTTAGGTCGCATCGCTTTAGGTCGATCGACCATTCCCATCTTTAGGTCGCTTGACCTGCTTGCATCATAGGTCGCTCTACCTATGCTAGTTTGTAAGCCCTAGGTCGCTCGACCACATTGAGTCGCTTGAGTCGTTAGGTTGCTCACCTTTCACATGATAGGTCGCTCGGCCTTTTGTAAAACGATAAGCCGCTCGCCTTTTTAACCTTAGGTCGCATGACCCCTTAGGCCGCTTGACCCTATAGGTCGCTTGATCAACATGCAACCCTTATTTCTTTAGGTCACAAGGCCTTTACCTCTTAGGTCGTTTGGACCATTAGGTCATAGATCGTATGGCCTCAACCCCATTAGGTCGTTTGACCTGTTTCATGCTAGATCGCTTGACTTCGTTAAGTCACTAGGTCGCCCGCACCTTGATATTGTTAGGTCGCAGGACCTCAACCACATTAGGTCGCATGGCCTTGATTTATTTAAGTCGCTCGACCCTTGATACCACTAGGTCGTTTGACCTGTATCATGTTAGGTCGCTTGGCATGTGCAACCATGATAGGTCGCATGACTTAATTAGGTCGCTCACCTTGTTGAGTCGTACCATCTTCTTAACTCGACCGTGTTAGGTAGCTCACCTCGTTAGGTCGTTTGCACCACTAGGTCATTGGCATTAAGTCGCTTGGCCTCAATTCTTTTAGGTCGCTTGACCTGTATTTCGTTAGGTCGCTCAGCATGCTTGGCCGCACCACCACTTCCACTTTGATGTATTTTGAGCTGATTTCCTTGGATTTTATTCATCTCTTCGAATGTGAACTTTGTGATTGATTGTTTTTACAATAATTTTTGTGGTTTGTCACTTTAAAAATATGAAGGTTTCAATACAAGTAGTAAATATCAAAACTCTTTCACCAAAGCGATTTCAACACTATTTTATTACAAAACTCTTTTTCTTAAACTGTTTTCCAATCTATTAGTATATACAAGCCTTTACCTCACTCGGATGAGAAATCTAATTAAACGGCTTAGTAAAACAAGTGGTATGAAACGCTTGCGTTTGCTTCGTCGGTTAATTCTTGGACTTGTTTGATTGAATCTTTTGTGACAATTTTCTAGTGAAGATCTACAGTTTGTTCGTAAATATTTAAGTTAAGCAAGTGGTTATGGGACATGAAGCTAAACTCATATATTTACTAGCTTAGTGTGATTGACACTTCTTGATGATCAATGATGATCATTTTCGTGATTTAGACTAGCAATGTGCAATGTCTCTTTGATTCGGTTCATCGGACGTTACGCTGTACGACGTCGTTGTTCCGTTTTATCGTGATTTGGTTCATCGGACGTTACGTTGTACGATGTCGTTGTTCCATTTTATTATGTGATTGGTTCATCGGATGTTACGTTGTATGACATCGTTGTTCCTTTTTATCGTGCGTTGGTTCATCGGACATTACGCTGTACGACGTCGTTGTTCCATTTTTCAATGTGTTGGTTCATCGGAAGTTACGCTGTACGACATCGTTGTTCCTTTTTATTGTGCTTTGGTTCATTGGACGTTACGCTGTATGACGTCGTTGTTCCTATTTATTGTGTTTCTGGATCATCGGACGTTACGCTGTACGACGTCGTTGCTCCGAATTATGTTATTATGGATTTCGTGTGTTGATTTCTGGAATTTTGTGCTTCACCAATTTTTATGATTTCTATTGATAAGTTTTATCAATTTCGATGCATTGGTGAATTTGTGTGTCATTGACTTGTTGTGAATACAAGTTTCGAGTATGATACCCCTTTTTATCTTGGAGAAGATTCTTGTGATATTGATTAATCGCTTGTTGATTTTCAATTACATACTTATAATAGTATGCCATTATGGTTATCATATGTTCATGCCATATCTTTTACTCCATACCACATCATCTGATATTTATAGATAGGCTGATCCGTTTATTATTTTCTTATAAATAATACTCGGGTCAGACCGAGATGTTACAAGTGCTTCTGCTTGACTTCTCTTCGGGGATTTCTCTGTCTTTTAGCTATCTACTTAGATTAGTAGTTTATGGATGTATACATTTGAGATGTAGACTCTATGATGTATACTATTTCTTTTGTTTAGCACATGTTGCTACTCTTTTGTGTTATTGTGGATCTTTCAGACCACTACTCTGGTGTACACTTTCATGTGTTATATATATTCATATCTTTTTCCGCCTTTGTGATATGGATGTCTGTTACTAATTTGTGTTATGTTTATTTCTATGTTTGTTTCCGAAGATTATATATAGCCGCCGTGTGATAGCTTTGAGTTTGTGTCGGGATGTCGGATTTCCTCCTTAAATGAAATGCATGTTATACTATCTGACATATCGGTGCTCGCACAAAGATGTTACATGGACGGTCGCTCCTCAACAGCCCTATTCTCCGTTCTAGTTGACAGCATTACTCCGTGGTGTTCTTAGCTAGCGTGGGTATAGAGGTGGAGCGTCACAGCTTGGTATCAGAGCCAAACTTCGGAACAATGTAGAATAACTTAACAAGGATCATTGTCCTAAGTCCACCTTAGGAGTCATGCTTCAGGATTTAGTTCGAGTCTTCGAACCGATTCATCCTATTTTCTTTATGATTCCTTGTTTTATCTATCAAGATTGCTTGATATTCATTTTGAGAATAACCTTTTTCTTCTTCCCCTTCTTTCTTTCTTAAGGAAGAGAAATGGTTAGACCAGGCCGTCCCAGCGCCGGTCAATCTAGTGCCACTCCCCAGGGTGGAGTATTTATGTCTGCCCAACAGCTTCTTGATCTTGTAAAGAATGCTCAAGACCCCGGACCCATTCCAGAGCCTACTCATCCTAGACCCGGTTTTGCACGACTGTGCAGAGACTATACCGATTTGGGTGGAAGGCCATTCAAGGGATCCGAGAGTGTTATAGAAATTCAAGCTTGGCTCAAATCATGCGATTGCATCTTTTCTCGCATGAACCTTATTGATCTACATCGAGTCCAGGTGGCTTCTAGCATGCTCCAAGAAAGAGCATTGGATTGGTATGAGCTTTTAATTTCTGAAATCGTTGAAGAGGATCTTACTTGGGAGCAATTCCGGGAAAGATTCGAATTGAAATTCGTGCCGGATGCTGAAAAAGTAACTTTAGCCCTGCGCTTCATAGACCTTGTTCAAGGTGAACCTTCTATGACAGACTATGTCGCATCTTTCGAATCTCTTTCTAAATACGGGGTTGAGTATATTAATACCCCGATGAAGAAAAATCAGAGGTTCGTCTATGGGTTGAATAAGAACCTCAAGAAGCCATTACTTCTGAAACTAGAAGTTTCATTTGATCAGCTTATTGGCATCGCTCTTCGTCTTGAAGAGGCCGATAGAGAAAGTGATATTGAAGTCGTGCGTGCCAAACAGAACTTCAACGACAACATTAAAAGGCCTATTAAATTCAAAGGCCCCAATCCCATCAAGAAAGGGAAGCAACAAACTCCAGTAGCAAAGACTCCTACCTCTAGTCGTGGACGATGCTACAATTGTGGTTCCACAGACCACTATGCATGGGAGTGCCCGGAACCTCTCTTTTGCCGTTATTGCAAAAGTTCGGGTCATCTTATATCTACATGTCCCATTCTTTAAAGTAGGAGAGAGGGAGAGCTGAATATTGTGCAAACTCCTAGTGACACTTCTCTTGGTCAAGGTATTTCTCATTCAATCCTTGATTTCATTTGTTTGTGATTATCCTATTCGAGTTCTTTTTGATATGGGTTCATCTCATTATTTTTATATCAAAAGATCTTGTGATTCTTTTTCTTTAAACATTTTTTTAGGGTATGATGTCTTCTCTGAGAATTGCCATCCGAATAGTGGATCCGCAACGCTCAAACTATTCTATGTAATTTTTCTTTCCGAGCCAATTTGCTCGTTATGCGTTATTTAGGCTTCGGAAATGATTTGTGTGAAAGGATTGGCTTAATCATTATGAAGCCCATATCCTATTTTCCGAATGGACTATTCATTTTCGACATTTCTATCTGTTAAGTAGATTTCTATTTTTCTTGGTGATTTCGATTCCAATTTGATGGCATCATTTTTATTCTTTAACCCACGTGATGAGTAACGTGTTATTTCACTCATTCCTGAAGTTTGAGAATTTTTCAGAATCTTTGAGTTTTTCTTAGGACTATCACCTAAGCAATCTTTTGAGTGGTGTTAAGGTCTTTTCAGTTTGACCCTGCCACCGGTTTTCATTAGCTACGAGCTACGGAGGTTAGCATTCCACTTACCGCATTCCGCACTCGTTATGATTCTTATGAATGACTTATTATGTCATTCAGTTTGCCATTCTTGTTTCATCCATTTTATGAATCGAGTATTCTATGAATATCTCGATAATTCCATTCTTGTATTTATTGATTTTGGATGAAAATAGAAAATTTAAAATTTTGCAAAACTTTTTTTCATAAGATTTATTTATTAGTACAATTTGATTCTGCTCTTAAACGAGCAAAGAATATTCTTAAAGATTTTTAAGAAAAGTGCTTATCATATAGAAGATGATTTTTGTGATTGTATTGCCCGTTGAGTGCTATAAGAATTCTGGTCGATGCGCTTGATCAACGTTATCGATAAGAATTTCCTAAACGCTTTGATGAGATAGTCAGACACGATAGATTGACTTGTAAAAATGTAAATTTTTCTAGAAAGATTATTACATTAAGATAAAGGCAACTTTGAAAGTTTTACCTTTCCGGGAAAGAGGATTATTTAAAAGAACTCTTTTCCGATGCTCTTATTCTTGTGATTCCCGATGGGAACCAAGACTTTATCTTTTGTACCAATACTAATCGTATTGGTTTAGGTGTCGTTCTCTTGCAAAAGAGAACGTGCTATCTCTTGTGCTTCTAAATCATTAATGCCTATTGAGACTAGATATGCCATTCATGATCTAGTGCTCATGGCTATTGATTTCGCTTTTAAAAATATGGCATCATTATTTTTGGGTGAGAAATTTGTTCTCTACCCTGATCATAAATCTTTGGAATATTTATTTTCTCATAAGGAACTTAATATTGGATCGAGTTCCTTGCATCTTATGATCTTGGTATTCTTTGTATATTCCCAAAATGGGGAATTGTGTTGCCAATGCACTTTGTTGTAAACAACAAGTGGTTGTTTCTTTAATGATGTCCAAATGGAATGATCATCTTTCCAACATCCGGACTTACTTTCTCATGCTCTTTAAGGTGAACTTCTTATTTCAAATTTCTTTTGTGTTAATATGCTTTTATGGTTGTTACTTTTTATTTCAATCTTATATATTCAGTGGACGCAATTTCTTTAAGGAGGGGAGTCTGTAACAACCCGCATATTTATCGATTTTATATTTAAATATTTTATTTAAATATTTTAATCGTTAGTCGGATTTTAGTCCGAAAAGCTACTTTTTGCATACGGTCAAATTATGACTCGAGACCACCCCCATTGAGTTCAAAATGACGTTTGCGATCTTTTTGAGTATAAACTTTGATATGTTTGGAGTTAGTGGAATTTCGCTACTATATTCCACTTGAGTCTTTAGTTTAGATTTGGCCTATTAGACCCAAACTCCACTCTCTTCTCTTCATTCCTTCATAAACTTCCTAACACTAAAGCTTCATCAAAAATGGGGAGAGGAATGGGAAATTAAAATTCCTAACACTTGTTCATTTGCAAATCCATCATCAAACTTCATAGATTCAAGCTTCTTGTTGAGATTGAAGGTGGTTGATCATTGTTTTGCTTCAAAGCTCCATCTTCTTTGATTTGGGTAAAAAGGTGAGATTTTTATCTCACATTCTTGTCTATAACTATCTTGGATTGTTGGGAATGATTTCCTATCACTTTAGCATGCATATTTTCATTTGGTTTGGATTGGATTGGCAAAAAGCTCCAATTTTTAGTGTTTTTAGTGATTTCCTGGCACTAGGTTGCTCTGCCTTGCTAGTTCGCGCGGCGTGGAAAAGCCTCTGCCTGCATATAGCTCGTTATGGGCTTAGGTCGTTCGCCCCTTAGCTCGTTAATCCCCTAGGTCGCTCGGCGACCTAAAAACATCACTAAGCCGCTTGCCTGGTTCGTTAACACCCTAGGTCGCGTGCTCTGTTATCTCGCCCACCAGTAAGGTCGCTCGACCATAGATAGCATTCGAGTTCTTAGGTCGCATCGCTTTAGGTCGCTCGGCCATTACCATCTTTAGGTCGCTTGACCTGCTTGCATCATTGGTCGCTCTACCTATGCTAGTTTGTTAGCCCTAGGTCGCTCGACCACATTGAGTCGCTTGAGTCGTTAGGTCGCTCACCTTACACATGATAGGTCGCTCTGCCTTGTTTAAAATGATAAGCCGCTTGCCTTTTTAACCTTAGGTCGCATGACCCCTTAGGCGGCTTGACCCTATAGGTCGCTTGACCAACATGCAACCCTTATTTCTTTAGGTCGCAAGGCCTTTACTTCTTAGGTCGTTTGGACCATTAAGTCATAGATCGTATGGCCTCAACCCCATTAGGTCGTTTGACCTGTTTCATGCTAGATCGCTTGGCTTCGTTAAGTCACTAGGTCGCTCGCACCTTGATATTGTTAGGTCGCAGGACCTCAACCACATTAGGTCGCATGGCCTTGATTTCTTTAAGTCGCTCGGCCCTTGATACCACTAGGTCGTTTGACCTGTATCATGTTAGGTCGCTTGGCATGTGCAACCATGTTAGGTCGCGTGACTTCATTAGGTCGCTCACCTTGTTGAGTCATACCATCTGCTTAACTCGACCGTGTTAGGTCGCTCACCTCGTTAGGTCGTTTGCACCACTAGGTCATTGGCATTAAGTCGCTTGGCCTTAATTCTTTTAGGTCGCTTGACCTGTATTTCGTTAGGTCGCTCGGCATGCTTGGCCGCACCACCTACTTCCACTTTGATGTATTTTGAGCTGATTTCCTTGGATTTTATTCACGTCTTCGAATGTGAACTTTGTGATTGATTGTTTTTACAATCATTTTTGTGGTTTGTCACTTTAAAAATATGAAGGTTTCAATACTAGTAGTAAATATCAAAACTCTTTCACCAAAGCGATTTCAACACTATTTTATTACAAAACTCTTTTTCTTAAACTATTTTCCAATCTATTAGTATATACAAGCCTTTACCTCACTCGGATGAGAAATATAATTAAACGGCTTAGTAAAACAAGTGGTATGAAACGCTTGCGTTTGCTTCGTCGGTTAATTCTTGGACTTGTTCGATTGAATCTTTTGTGACAATTTTCTAGTGAAGATCTACAGTTTGTTCGTAAATATTTAAGTTAAGCAAGTGGTTATGGGACATGAAGCTAAACTCATATATTTACTAGCTTAGTGTGATTGACACTTCTTGATGATCAATGACGATCATTTTCATGATTTAGACTAGCAATGTGCGATGTCTCTTTGATTCGGTTCATCGAACGTTACGCTGTACGACGTCGTTGTTCCGTTTTATCGTGATTTGGTTCATCGGACGTTACGCTGTACGACGTCGTTGTTCCATTTTATTATGTGATTGGTTCATCGGATGTTACGTTGTACGACATCGTTGTTCCTTTTTATTGTGCGGTTGTTCATCGGACATTACGCTGTACGACGTCGTTGTTCCATTTTCCAATGTGTTGGTTCATCGGATGTTACGTTGTACGACATCGTTGTTCCTTTTTATTGTGCTTTGGTTCATCGGACGTTACGTTGTATGACGTCATTGTTCCTATTTATTGTGTTTCAGGATCATCGGACGTTACGCTGTACGACGTCGTTGCTCCGAATTATGTGATTCTGGATATCGTGTGTTGATTTCTGGAATTTTGTGCTTCACCAATTTTTGTGATTTCTATTGATAAGTTTTATCAATTTTTGTGCATTGGTGAATTTGTGTGTCATTGACTTGTTGTGAATACAAGTTTCGGGTATGATACCCCTTTTTATCTTGGAGAAGATTCTTGTGATATTGATTAATCGCTTGTTGATTTTCAATTACATACTTATGGCAGTATGCCATTATGGTTATCATATGTTCATGCCATATCTTTTACTCCATACCATATCATCTGATATTTATAGCTAGACTGATCCGTTTATTATTTTCTTATAAATAATACTCGGGTGAGACCGAGATGTTACAGGTGCTTCTGCTTGATTTCTCTTCGGGGATTTCTCTGTCTTTTGGCTATATACTTAGATTAGTAGTTTATGGATGTATACATTTGAGATGTAGACTCTATGATGTATACTTATTCTTTTGTTTAGCACATGTTGCTACTTTTTTGTGTTATTGTGGATCTTTCAGACAACTACTCTGGTGTACACTTTCATGTGTTATATATATATTCATATCTTTTTCCACCTTTGTGATATGAATGTCTGTGACTGATTTGTGTTATGTTTATTTCTATGTTTGTTTCCGAAGATTATATATAGCCGCCGTGTGATAGCTTTGAGTTTGTGTCGGTATGTCGGATTTCCTCCTTAAATGAAATGCATTTTATACTATCTGACATATCGGTGCTCGCACAAAGACGTTACATGGAAGGTCGCTCCTCAACAGCCGTATTCTCCGTGCTAGTTAACAGCATTACTCCGTAGTGTTCTTGGCTGGTGTGGGTATAGAGGTGGGGCGTCACAATGCTGCTATGTATAGTATAGTGTAATAAAATAGTATAGGCAAATTTTAATAACATATATTCCTAGTATATAATGTGAGCTATATATATCTACTTTTCGAGTTATATATACATATACGGTTTTCAATAAAGAATTATTTTATAATAAAGTATATTTATATTGATTTTATAAAAAAATTTAATCATAAGAATAATGTGTATGGTTATGTTTACATTTGAAATTTGATATTGATTTCAGAATATTATATGTATGTGAGGTTTATATATATTAGTTGGTATATAATAGTTACATGTATAAGTTCATGAGTTGGTTCCAAGTATATAGGATGGTTTTATTTTATATATGTGTTTTAAATGTAAACAATGATCTTATTATAAAAACATATTTTATTTCAATATTCATCTTAAATTGATATTGATTTCATGGAAAATAATAGTATATTCTGTCTCTATCTAGATGATTCTGATTCGTTCTCATCAATTCAAATTATCAGCTTTGTCCATCAAACTCGTATCCATCGTGCTTTGCTTTGGAATTCATGCTTTGATTCGTAACTCATCTTAATTTCGTTCATCTCTAGCCTCGAAAGGTGAGCAATCACTCACGGTTAACGTTCTTATATTTATTAAATTTTATTCTAGTTGAAATGACAATTGAAATATATTGCTAAATTGAACTGTTAATTATTTAAATTATTACATATGATATGCATTTATATGTAATTGTTCACCTGTGGGATATGAGACCAAATCCTGTTGTTTATATTATATTGTTATTGATGATATATGCCTATTATATTATTATCATATCTATGATCACTTTGCAAGTTCCTACTTAGTATAGAATTCTTTATGGGTTGAAATGATACATACCCGAACGATCTGTAGAATAGGAGAAAATCGTTATGCATTAAAATGATAAACCCAAGCGATATTCATTGTAGTGAATTCGGGATTGCGGGTTGAAATGATATACACCCGTATATAAATTAAATTACGGATTGAAATGATAAATATCCGTATCACTTGACCATATGATAGAAAATTTTATATAGACACCGTTGGTATATATATAAATATTTTGAAAATGATTTCTATGGACTTGGAAAGAAATATATGGTTTAATAAATATTTATTTTTGGCTTAAAGTGATTAATGAATATTTCAAGTTTAAATAAATTGAAGTAAATATTTAGATTATTTGTAATTTGAGATTGATTTAAATGATATTGATTTATTAAGTGGATATTTCAAAACCAAATAACAATGATGTTAAATTAAGATATATATATATATATATATATATATATGAAATTATCAAATTCAGTTTTTAAGTTGTGGATTATTTAAAGCTTAGAAATATATTGGAACTGAAATGGTTTATTTTGTGGTTCAAATCTGTATTTGAAATCGATAAATTTCGAATGGTTTATTGAGAATGGAATTGAATTGAAATTGATGAATTGAGATTGAATTAAATTGGAATTTTGGAATGTGAGTTGATTTGAATCGATCCGTGAAATTTGAGGAAACTATTTTATTACACATAGTATTTTTATATTATATTTAAAACTATTTTTTTTATTTTACTATATAAATTATTTTAATATAAACTATTTTAATAAAACATTTTTAATATAAATTATCTTTAATATAAATTATTTTAATATGCCAATTATTTTAATATAAACTATTTTAACTTATAATTATTTTTATATAAAGTATTTTATTTTAAACTATTTTATTATACATATATTATTTTTCTATATTTAAATGGTTTGAATAGGAAGTATTATGATTTCAATGTGTTATTTCAAAGTATTATAATTCCAAGGGTTTTGGTTCTGAAAGTGTTATTACTTTGAATTACTATGATTTTGGGAATCCATATATTTGAAATGAAAATGATATCGGATCGATATGGTTTTTGGTTTTGAAGTAAACTAATTTGAAATGACCGCGGTGTTATAATAACGATTGGTTGTTAAAGAAACCGGGATCAGATATTGTCATACTCTCTACCAGTACTGAAAACTAATTTAACAATTGTGTATGTGGTGGAGATTCCCGAAATGAAGTAGGATGGTTTGGCGGCGATTCTATATGGTATGACGTGACTATGACTCCCGTTAGTCAGCTTAGATGTGACCAAAATCAAGAGCTATACCAGGCAAAGTGAGGTCATTCCTCCTAGCAGGCACATTTCTTCGATACTATACTTTGATTTTGTGATTGTTTTGGTGGCCACCCCTCGATTTTGATTCTGGGAGTTTGTCCGAGGTGGGCGGTAGTAGCTACTATGCGTTACAACTAATCCGGGAGTGCAATTGGTTTATCCACCCTGGCATCTCCTCGTGTGTCGTGTTCACATGCCCTAGCGCGCCTTCTACGAGTTTGTTTTATACCATACCTATGGGGTGCCCTCTGTGTAAACCTCTCGGAGGAGCGTACGGTACTGTATAGTCTATAGGAATATATAAAATGTGTTAAGGGGGATATGGGTAATGCCTTAACGCTATTTTAATAGTTTACTTTACTATAGACATATTATAATAGCGTATATTACTACATAGTAGATAGTTCCATGGATCCTTAGAGGATGATTATCCCAAACATCCTTTGAGTTACTTGTATTTCGGCTGATATTTCACTTGAGTTGGATTTATTGATATAAGAATGTTAATCCTGACTCGAGTGTTTTGTGTTTTGCTTTACGCTCGGGTCAGACTGAGTAACACAGCATTTGAGACCCACCATTGGAGCTGGAGCTTCATCTGGAGATCCATCTATATCTATTCTGCCTTCAGCTATATAGTTGTGGTCCGGACTTGTCATATGTTTGTATTCGAGACAGCATTGTATTTGAGATATTCTATTGACTTCAACTATGTTATTTATCGATTCCGTTGCTTACTGTTGTAATACTCTGTGTCTATGATTCTATGATTGATTTATTTACTGTATATACTGAGTTTTGCCAAATATATATTAACAATCTAATATTTTGAGCAATTCAAGTCCGACATGTGCAGGTGCAAATGGTTGAAATACCAGGTTGTTACAATTTCACTTCCCGAAATTCGCCAACCTTATTCTTTGGAAATTTATTTATGTTTCCATAATATCACCATAAGATCTTTCACTTAAAATTTTATCCGATCAAATAAACTTAGCTTCCCATCTCAAGAGGAATTATAATTTAATTTAAAACATTTAAAATTTATATGTGAAATAAGAATAATGGTTTACTTTTGAAAACATGGTTTTAGATAAAACTAAGAGATCAACATCTTAAAAGCATTCAAGTTCATATCCAGTTATTAATTAATTTACAAAGTTGATTTATAAACTTGGAATTTATTTCAATAAATATAAAGTATTATAATAACTAACTTTTGAAATATTCTAAATTCAAATAATAGCTCTTAACGTCCTATAGTAAGGTAACTTAAACTCCCATTTAAAACAATTTCAATTTACTTAAAAAAAGTCTATTTTTCTTAGAAAATCTAATATTCCC
Source organism: Allium fistulosum (assembly GCA_030737815.1). Lineage (NCBI taxonomy): Eukaryota > Viridiplantae > Streptophyta > Magnoliopsida > Asparagales > Amaryllidaceae > Allium > Allium fistulosum. The sequence continues at coordinate 615,723,389 of CM060908.1, read as the reverse complement.
CAATTCAATTCATAAATTCCTCTTGATTCGTATCACATCGACCATATCACCATTTCTCACATTCGAATTATATTCCACTATTTCTTTTCAAAACAATTTTCATAGCTCGATATAAGTTCATGCCATAACTTATATTTTAACATATCCACTGATATCAATCTATCTCATTTATAAACCTGTTTATAAAATTATAAATTCCCCTGAGCTTTCCACTTATTTATAAAAACAGATTCTAATTAAAAGTATGATTTTAATTTCCTTCCCTAATAAATTTTGATTTATTCCAAATCTATTTTCAATTACCACTTAATTTCTTTTCCATAATTTCAAAATATCCTTCAAGTTCCTTTATGTAATTTACCTCAAAAATTTCTACTTAAATCAATTTTACGAATGGTTACGTATAGCCCAAATTAGCTAATATATTTTTGCCTACTTATTTTTCATTTAGAATAAATCCAATTTACAATATAAATATTTACCTTTCAAATTTCCTTTTTAAATTTCTTTAAATTAATTAACTATGGTATTTAAAATGCCTATTTTACTCCCCATGCTTTTTAACATTTAATAATCTGATTCACACACAGTCCATATCAACCTGTCCCCCATATCATATATCAATATATATATATATATGAATAATAAATATTTTTGAGGAATCCTGTTGGATCCCTCCAACCTGTTTTTCCTACATCCACAGATGTTAGTCAACAAATATAATATCAATCCTATTTCGAGGGGGATATCGCAGTATATATGGTCATCCACTATTATGCCGGGCGCATAGGGTCTCATCCGCTATATAATGCGGAAATATCAGTCACTCCAATATATACATACATATATATATCCTTCAATAGATAAATTATAAATTTGTCAATCAAGTCAGGCATCCAGTAATTTAAATTTAGCATTTAAATTTAACTAAGGTTATCTAGATGAGTTAGAAATTCCCACCTTTATTTTTGTTTCGCAATCCCCTTCAATCTCGACTTGGTATCTTCATGATTTAAGACCTTGTATAACATTATAAGGTTTATTAACATTTCGATAAATAAGACAAATCAATTACCATTTAATAAATTTAATTAACTAGTTTTAAATAATAATTAACCAACCTAATTATATAATTCAAGCTAATCACTTATCAGTGATGATTTTTTTCTTTTTTCCAATTACAGTAATTAGCAAAAATAATTGTTACTGTACTATTAAAAATTTTCTTTCTTTCACATACAGTAAACATTTTTGACATAATTCTAAAAAAATGTTTTCAAAATCAACTACATCGACCATTAAAAATAAGATCGTCAGTCGCCTGCGAAAACCCCAATCCCCGCTGCCTCAATCACCCAAACTCCCATTGCAACCCTAGGCAGTGAACGACGTCGCTTGGCCTCTACGCCATCAACAGCGCGAGCACCTTCCCACCCCCGATCAACAGCCCTCAGCAGCCAACCACCTAAGACCTCACGACTCTCCATTACAGATCGAAACAACCCATTGCTAGAGTGAAGGGCAGCACACAGTTGATCTACTCTCCTTCCTTTTTTTCAAAGTCGACCTTGAATCAAACCAGTGCCTCTACAAACATGCTGGAATCTCAAGCCCTAGTCGACAATTTGCCACGTGAAACAAAGGTCTAACCCACCAATCACGATCGATCGATCTCGCCTTTTTTTTGAATCGAACTACTTCGATCATCTTGAAGAACAAGAGAAAGAGGCACGTGATTTGAATGACAAGGGATAAGAGGGATGCAACTTTGAATTTGTTAATCTTTTTTCAAAGAGGAAGCTCCATTTTTTTCGTTTGATTTTGTTTCTATTGATTTATGAAGGAAGTCATGATTTTTAAAAATGAGGGAAGATGTTTTGCGTGAAAAAGCGTTTTTGCATGCTGGGATAAACTTGCTATAGTGACTTCGAAAAGTGGTGAAAAAGTATCGATATGAAGTTTATTTAACTTGTCAAACCAAGTATATATTATATTTAAATTTAAATTTAAATCGACTTGAATTCGTAGCTTAAAATCTCAACCTCCTATCGAGGCGTGCTATTAGGTATTCATAATGTTATACCCCTATTTTGAACTGAATGGAAAAGGTTTTCGATTCCTAACTCGATCGTATGGAGAAGATAGCTTTGTTGATCGACTAATTAAATTAAATTCAATATAAATTTCAGTGTGTTTCTCTCTCGTACGATCAAACGATGACTCCAAAAGCTCCGAAATCTGAAATTCGATAATAATACAATATTACGGATCTAATGGAGTTGGTTTGTCGAAATCCGAGACTGTGCCCCGGAACGCTATTTTTAAACATCAATTTAAACTATATATTTTCCAAACTTAACAAATTACTTTTAAAATTAATTTAAAAAGTTGCACTATCTTGAATATTATTAATATACGTCTTGCAACCCTTCGAAATATTTTTAACAAGCTTAAAAACAAGATTCAATATTTTACTAATATTCAATTATAACTTCAACAATTAAATTATTAAATAAATTGCTCTATTTAAACTCTGAATCTATTTCTAAGAAACCAACCCCTTCATATCTAGAAATCAATTTATAATTCAAATTAAATATTTAAACCATTTAAATGTTCCAAATTCAACGTCGAAAAATCTATTTATTATATTTTAACTTCAATCAAATTCTTTTATTTGATTTAGAAGTTCTTATATTAAATCAACTATTACCATATGACTTAATTTGACATAGGTTTCCATCTTATTATTCTCATCACTCAACAGTTAATGTCTTTTCTTATATTAACTACAATACTTAATTAATTAAATTTCATGTATTTCTAAATAATTTCAATGGATTTAATAATAAGATGATAATTAAAATAAATGTTATACATTATTAACTCATATCTATTAACTCATTGTTTACAACCAAGGGTTATAAACTACCTACCCAAAACTGATTTCATATCCTATATTAACCAATTTGAATTAAATACATATTTTTTCTTTTTTAATACAACACTTAATTTATTTCTTATTAACCTATAATTATATCCTAATTAACCTCTACCATTATATTTCTGTTGGAATAACACTAAATTCATAATTATAACATTGGCATTTATTATTTACAGTCGATCGGATATATGCTTAAATAGTTGTCAATTACACTTGTTAACGCTTAAAATTGAACGCTAACACCCCGGTGTAAGTAGATATAATGTGAAAGCACCACCCGTTGGTACGGGTTCAAAAATAAGTAGGAGATTGTAGTAAAAGTAAAGAGACAACAGTATTTATAGTGGTTCGGCTTAAAATCAAGCCTACGTCCACTTTAATCTTCTTTATTGTTGATTCAATTACAACCCTTTACAATAAACTTCGATTACAACACACTTTAGACGAGTAGCTAGAACTTGGATGGTGGAGAGCTTTTCGAATCCATGTTGAATGTGTTCGATCTCTACCAAAAGTTGGTTGAAGCGTCTTTGGTGTTTGGAGTGCTTGAAGCGTTGGATGTGTCGAGAAAACAGCAAAGTATCGGCGTCTCAAAAATGATCGAAAAAGTCCCTTCTCAGTTGGAGCAGGCGCAGTATTTATAGGGGATTTCTGGGCTAAGTCGTAGGTCGTGAACGACCTAAGGGTAGGTCGTAGGTCGTGAGCGACCTAGGGGACACGAGCTACTACTCATCATGGTTGCACTTGATTACTTGAACAGGTTGGTAGGTCGTAGGTCAAGAGCGACCTAGGGGAGAGTAATTGGCGACTTAATCATGCCGAGGTACTCAATAGAGCGACCTAGGCTGGTCGTAAAGGTAGCAGCGATCTTGTGCTAGTTCAACCTATAACCAAGCGACAAAACGATATGAAGCTTGTAGCTCGCTAGGTCGTCAACTCGCTAGGTCGTTAACTTGCTAGGTCGTTAACTCGCTAGGTCGTTAGGTCGTCACATGTTTAGGTCGCTAGGTTGCTTATCTTGTTAGCTCGTTGTAGAACTTCATCTTTGTTAGCTCGCTCACACTTTAACTCGTTAGATCCCTTGTTTCCTTCAAGTGCTTGAGTCACGGTCCAGAATGGTATTAACACTTGCCCCTCGAAGTACACGCTTATGTCATAGGTCGTGTGCTTCAATCTAACTCCGCTAGGTCGTGGACGACTCAATAAGCTCGCTAACTCGCGTGCCGATACATCTTCTCCTCTTTTCTCTATTTAAGCCATTAGCTCGCTTCATCTCCTACATCGAACTGTTTACTTCTGCCGCCATTGCTACACCAGAGCTTAGAGACTAACATGAAATTTTTCCTTTTTCGTCTCCAATTGTCAATTCCAACAGTGAATTTAGGTAATTTCAAGCATTTATTCGCCGCGTTTGCCACCGATTCTCCCATAATCATCTCCATACAATTTTTGTTGTCATGTTGCAAAATTACATTCGAATTTGCCCTTCGATTTTTGTCGAATCGCTAACGATTTCCTTGAAGATAGATTAGCCTAAGATTTTACAGAGCTGCTTAGCGAGTGCCTTGAATTTAAGGAGTTTAATGATGGTTCTTGGAGATTCGGAGGAGAAGAAGAGGTCTTCAGTGATTGGAGGAGATGAAGGAACCTTTGGTTAACGGGTTAGTGGGTTTTAGGTTGAACCGTGGCGCTCCTGGTGATGCGAGGTGGTGGATGTGTGGCAAAGCGTCATTGGAGAATAGGGCATAAGGAGATAACATGAGATTGCTGAGTTACTTTAGAAACGACCTAGTGAACCTGAGCGACCAAAAGAACTTCACGACCTAAGAGATTTGACCGATCTAACAACCATCGTGACCTAACAGATTTGCCCGACCTAACAAATCAAACGACCTAAGAACCCTTGCGACCTAAGGGAAGCCGAACGACTTTTAGATTCGCGACTTAGCTTCTTGCGACATAACTTTTAGGTCGCGTGTGCATTCGAGCGACCCAGTACTTAGCCAAATTTACGCTGCCTTGTCCTGAAGTCTCATGCCTTGAACCTTTTGACTTGAACAATGCGACTTAAGAGGGTTCGACTTATGGTAAGTCGTTTGAGCACAATTTGGGCGACCTAAAGAATTTCACGAGTTAACTTAAGTCGTTCCTACGACCTAAGAAATGAACAGGACTTGAACACTTGTAAAATTTTGACAGAACTTGATTGAATTGCCAACTTGAACAGCTAGAATGAACTGCTTGAACTTGTTGCACCTTTTTCATAGATTATATTAACTTTTGAGCTAACAACCTGTTAAATACAACATTTGCAGAAAACTAGGGCGGATATACTGCCATTGATTGCCCACATCAAATGACAGATTAGTCAATAAACAATAACTAACTTAAGTGAACTGTGTGAATGAAATGCTGTGAGTCAACAAGTTCAAGTGAAGTGTTAAAGAAATACTAAAATAATCAACTAAAGCTGATCTGTTTGCATCAACACTGTACTTGGACTTTAAAATAACAAGCCTTGAAACTTTATAATCGATAAATGTCAACTAGTTTGATTCCAGTTATATCTGCTTGTCATTTTATTAGTTTTGCACAACACTTCACACTTTTAGGAAACGTGCACCTTCATATTTGAATATCTAGTTCCTTGTGTAGAATGACTTCTCAATAAGAAGAAATAGTAGGACAAGCTGGAGGAGTCTTTCCAGTAGCTAATCTCTTGGATAATCTGCCACAAAGAACTCCCACCACTTTGAATCAAAGAGTCTTTAGTCAACTATGTGCCCAGTTGAGGATTGCTGAAACAGATGCCTTGCTTCCAGGGGTGAATGATACTGCTGATTCACCACCTCCTGGCTTTATCGCAGTTACCCGCCAGATGTTCTTGAGTGGAGCCATTCCTCCTTTCAATGACTTTCTTCGACAGCTTCTTCTTCGATTAACTATCTCTCCTTTCCAGCTGCACCCCAATGGCTATGCCATCTTGATGGGATTGTGCGCATTGTTCAGGAGGACACTTGACCGTCTTCCAAGCTTCGAAGAGATTTGCTACTTGTGCACTTTTGCGAAAAACAAAGATCACCCTTCTATCACACTTGTGAGAAGCGCTCGGAACCATAGACTGATCGTTGATCTTCCCGAAAGCGCTCATGGGTTCTTGAATCAATTCTTCTTCGTCCGCTGTCCCTCGGGATTTTACGCCATCTAGAGAGTAGGAAGTAAGATTGTTTATCTTCATTCTTTCCATTTCTGAGCTTTTCGAAATCCGAGTTGTCAAGTGCTAACTTCATTCTTTACTTTTACAGCGCTTCCTCCTCTTTGCAAAGACTCTAGCCACAAGCCAACTCTTGAAAGACTAAGCGCTATGGCGATTGAGGAGAGAAGCATTAAATTCTTGCTAAAAAATGAGTTTCTGCACCAATTCGGACTTTTACATCCTTCTCGGTCTACTCAACCCAATGATGCCCCCGGTTCTCAAGCAGAAACATCAGATGCTTCGGTTTCTGCAGAAGAAATCGTATCAAAGGAACTTGCTGTGGAAGCTTCATTAATAAAATGTTCTACCCCTGCTGATGTCGCGGGGTCATTTGGAAAGTTTATGCTCCCGCCGGTTATTGAAGAAGAGGAACCTCCTCAACGCCCCGGGAAGGCAGCTGATGAAGAGGCTAAAAAAGAAAGTTCTGTTGGGCACGACGGTGAAGACATCTTTGGTGGGCTAAGCGACTTAATGGTGACTCCACGCGAGCTTTTTAAAGACGACACCACCAACACTAAATTTGTCTCTCCAGCGATCGATGCGACATCTGCTTTGCAACCGATTTCGTTAACCTAAGAGCTGACGCCTACTGCAAAAACCGATATCACTCCTAAGCCAAAGAGTGGTTTGTAGCTCGACGCGTGTAGTTTACACATCACACACACTTATGATTTTTAGCACTTATACACACTTAGCCTCTTTATTTCGAAGATTTAAAAGTTTTGTATCATCTTCACTTTTAGATTCTTCAATGGGACACAGTGGCTCATACTACGATGATTTCCAGCGCTATGGAAGGCATGGCACTTATGATCCCAGGCGCTATCTCCCTGCCCCTAGGAAAACCGACAAAGAAAGAGCTGCTAGGAAGGCTCACGAAAGAAGGGCCCAAGAGGAGTGATACGAGAGAAGGGAAGAACGACATGATTCTTCTCAAAGAGATGATGATTCTCATAAAAGAAAATCTCACGATGATAGAGGAAAAAGTCATGTCGAAGATCCGAGCAAGCGACCAAGCTTAGCGAAAAGCACTCGTCTACAATTTCTGTAAAGTCCGCTGCTCCTATCTCTCTTGACATCCCTTCTGGTTCTCCCGCCCTCAAAAAAGACGATATTTAGACGATCATCAATATGCCTCGATATCAAGTTGACAAGCCTCCGACTACTCTTCAAAGTCGATTCCCACATTGGTGCCTAAAAGGAGTACGCTTTGATCTTGATTTGATCCCAATCGACAAGCAAGCTATGTTATGGAATCTTGATGCCGTAAAGCTTGACATTGAGAGAATGTCCGGATGGAAAAAACTTGTCGATGAGCTTCAGAGAGTAAACCATGCCAATATTGAGGCCATGCTGACCATGGAAAACGATAAATCCGAGTGGTAGAAAGTTCTCGACCAGCATGACATCGAGATGAAAAATATCACCGCTTACAATGAAAAGCTTGAAGCGGAAGTTGAAAAACTCAAAAATGAGCTTGCTGCCTCCTCCACTTCTTATACTCAAAAGGAGGAAGTGCTTCAAAAACAAGTACGGAATGCCCACGCCGCTCAACGATACGGTGAGGCTCAACTTGACGTCGAACAGAAGATGGTAGAAACCTACTGCACTGACATTGCCCAGCTACGGGAGAAGGCTGGCTCCCAAGACTTGGAAATTGTAAGGTTGCAAGCTCAATTATTAAAGACTGAAAAAGAGCGCGATGATGCCATTGCTGGAAAAGAAGCAGCTGAGCAATCGCACGATGCAACAAAGGCCAACATTAGCTCTACTTTATTTGATTTTTACCTCCATAGCTTTTTGGGGCGCGGAAGCCTCTCATTCTTGGGCCCGAAGTATGAGATCACCTTGGTCGAAGTGTGGGAGGGCGCATTTGATATGCTAGGAGGCGCTGGCTATGCTGAAGCAGACCTTGAGGCGCATTATTTGGATGATGAAGCTCTTGCCGCTCTTGCCAGAGGAAAGGAAGAACTTGCTAAAGTGCGAGCCAGAACGACAGAAGAGGAGCATCCAAGGAAGGAAGCACCTTTAACTGCCCTTGTCCATCCTTCGATTTCGGCCGACGTTGATATCATAGGCTCCAGTTCCCATTTTCCGCCTCATGTTAAAGTCAAAACCGATATTACAACTGCACAGGGCGGAGATGAAGGCGAAGAAAGCGCCAAAGCACAAACCTACGAGGTTGACATTATAAACCCAACTTCTCTAGGTAACTTCACCGTTGAACCAGGTCAAGCGGATTACTTGTTTGCTTCAACTGACTTTGATGAACTTCTTGCTATTACTTAAGTCTCGATGAGCCACTGTCTCCCCTCTTTATGGGAAATACTGATTTTAACTTTTCTTCTTTTGTAGTGAAATCACCAAGTGTTGCACATACTTCTCCTCTTCCAGCTGTTGTTCCATCTTCTCAAGTTACTCCTCCTTCTGCCTCTCAACCGGGATCGCACGAAGAAAAAATAGAAGCTCTTCGAGACTTGGACGATCCGGCTGCTTCGCAAGAACAGAAGGCAGAATAACTTGAGGAAGGCAAGAAGACTCTGGAGCGATCTTATGCCGACGAGACAAAGCTATCTGAACGGATTACTTCGGGCAGTGAATCTTCTTCAAGGAAGAAGGGGAAGCGTGCAATTTCAAAGAAGAAGAAGAAGAGCACTTCTGCTGGTGAAGAAAGGGAGGAAGTAGACCCAGTTATACCTCTTTCTCCTTCTCCCCCGACTCATTCAGGCCGGCTGCCGAAGTTAACCATCAAGCCTGGCAAGGGCTCTAAAGGTGGCGGGAAGAAGGAGTAATGAGCTTGACTTTATGCTTCTTGTTTTGCTTTTTGCTTGTACATAAAGGCTTGTATTGACCGGAGATTGTGCGGGTACCGGCCCCCGCTTTTTGAAACCTGCACATGTACAAAAATTTCATAGTATAGAATAAAATGATTCTTTTTACTTGTATAATTTCTTGTCTATATTTATGAATGCATTTATTCCTTGTTTCTGCACAAGTTTCTTTGTATGATATTGCAGTGAGTTAGTGGTATGTTGCTTAAGCATTGCTTGTATTAATTTAGCTATATTGCCCCTATACCACGGCTCACTGCAATTTTCTCCATTTTGAGGAGACTTATACCCTTACTTTAGAGAACAAATCTTCCATTTTTAAGGAAATATTATTCTGCTCTAGTAGAGTGTGCCTCGTTTTGGAGAAGTTTTTTAACGCTTCAACCTTCGGAGATGATCATTTTTTTTAAATAAGTGGATTCCTCTACGCGGTAAAGCGAGCCTCTGAAGAAGACTTTATTTAGCACTCCAACTTTTGAGGAAGAATATTTTCATGGTGGAGAATTTGATATTCCCTCGAGAGTTGCAGTGCGCCTCCGAAGAGGGCTTTCTTCTCTTTTGTATTTGTTGTGCCTCGTGAGAGGGCTTTCTGTTTTGTTCGTTTTGAAAGTACTTTCTCATAGTTAAATGGATCCATGGGGTGGATGCAAGTTACTTGATTGGATGTTCGTTTGCATAAACGATCGTAGCCAATTAACAAGGGCCCTGTGCCTTCATCTTGTGAAGGTGCCCCTCCGGTGGTTCCATCAATCTTGTTGGTTGAGAAAATCATTTCATCTTGGGACATGCCTCCAGAGAGGGCTTGTGCCTCCGAAGAGGTCTTTATCCTCAGAAGAATTGTGCCTCAGAAGAGGTCTTGTGCCTCCGAAGAGGTCTTGTGCCTCCGAAGAGGTCTTGTGGTGCCTCGGGAGAGGTCTTCTGCCTCCGAAGAGGGCAGTGTGTGCCTTTAGTGAAGGCTTGTGCCTCTAAAGAGGGCTTGTGGTGCCTCGGGAGAGGTCTTATGCCTCCAAAGAGGTCTTGTGCCTCCGGAGAGGTCTTATGCCTCCGAAGAGGTCTTGTGCCTCCGAAGAGATCTTTATTTAATTGCCTAGAAGTTACTTTCTCACAGTTAAATGGATCCACGGGGCGGACGCAAGTTACTTAATTGGATGCTTGTTTGCACAAACGATCGCAACTAGTTAACAAGGGCCCTGTGCCTTCCACTTGGGAAGGTGCCCCTCTGGTGGTTCCACCAACCTTATTGGTTGAGAAGAGCAATTTCATTTTTCAGCGTGCCTCCGAAGAGGTCTTTATCCTCCGAAGAGTTGTGCCTCCGAAGAGGTCTTGTGCCTCCGAAGAGGGCTTTTGTTGATTGGCTTGCCAGGAAGGTTGCATCTCACGGTCAAGTGGATCCACGGGGCAGATGCAAGCTATCCAATCGGATGTTCATTTGCACAAACGATCGCAATCAGTTTAGCAAGGGCTTGGTGCCTTCGTCTTGGGAAGGTGCCCCTTCGGTGGTTCCACCAACCTTTTTGTTGAGAGGCAAGGTTCCTTTTTGGCTGCTTTTGTTTCTGCTCGCCCATGTCTTTTCGTCATCTGCCCATCAGTAGTCCCCTGTTATCATTTCCAAGCACATGTTCCTTTCTTTTGCAAATGGTTTGTTTCATCCAAAGAAGTGTACTTCACTGTTAAGTGATTCCATGAGGCAGACGCAAGCTATCCAACCGGATATCCGTTTGTACAGATGATCACAATCAGGTAGCAAGGGCCTAGAGTCTCCACATTAGGGAGGTGCCCCTCCGGTGGAATCACCAACTATTTGCGTGAAACACTTCTTATGTAGGATTTGAATCTGGAATTTTTATGGCTTGACATTTGTTTATTGAGTGATTCATAGGGATCGCTTGGCCTCGTAATGGGTAAGCTTTGTTTTAATGGCCTGCAATATTAAATCGACATTTTAGTAATACATTTAAGGTATTTACACATCGAAATGAAACAGGCGTTTTCTAATAGTAGAGAACACAAGATTTATAGTGGTTCGGCCAAGAATTGGGCCTACATCCACTTTATAGTTCTTATTATCTACTTGTACTGATTTTACAATGGTTTACAATACAAGAATGATACATCCATAATCATTTTACAAATTTAAGCATGGCTTTTAAGTAAAATATGGACGCAAGTGACTGCTATTCTAGGCTCTTTGAATTGGATCTCCTTCAATAGTTGTGAGTTTGAAAGTGCCATAAAGAAGCTTTTTGCCTATGACATATGGCCCTTCCCAGTTTGGCCCAAACACTCCTGTTGCTATCATGACCCTTTTCAAGACTAGATCTCCAATTTTGAAGCTACGTTGGCGAACTTTAGAATTGAAGTGCCTGGCTATCCTTTGCTGATGGGTCGCAACTCTGAGCTTAGCTTCTTCCCTTCTTTCATTAAGAAAGTCAAGTGCTTCAAGTTGCAACTTTTCATTCTCAGCTTGGTTGAAATGAATTCTTCTGTGTGAGGGGACCTCTATTTCCACTGGAATCATTGCTTCCGATCCGTATGTCAATGAGAAAGGAGTGTGCCCAGTCGTAGTTTTATGGGTAGTCCTGTATGCCCATAGTGCTAGTGGCAGCTTATCGACCTAACCACCTTTTGCTTTTTCCAGTTGCTTTTTGATGGTTGACTTGATGATTTTTTTCATTGCTTCCACTTGCCCATTTGCCTGCGGATGAGCCACTGCTGAGAAGCTTTTTCGGATTTTGAATCGCTTGCAAAAGTCCTAGAATTCCTCACTTTCAAATTGAGTACCATTGTCTGTGATTATCTTCTGCGGCACACCATACCTGCAAATGATATTTTTAGTCATGAAATTTATCATCTTTTTAGAGGTAATAGTAGCCAAAGGTTCAGCTTCAGCCCATTTAGTGAAATAATCAACAGCAACAATAGCATATTTGATTCCAGATTTGGCGACCGGCAAAGGCCCGATTAGATCTATCCCCCAAATGGCGAATGGCCATGGACTGACCATCTGTGTTAGCTCTGTAGAAGGCGCTCTTGGAATTTTTGAAAATCTCTGGCATCTGTCACACTTTCGGGAATAGCTAGCAGCATCTCGATTAATATCTGGACAGAAATACCCATAGCGGAGAATTTTCTTTGCAAGAGTTTGACCACCTGAATGATCTCCACATTCTCCTCTGTGTACTTCAGCTAAGATTTTCTTAGCCTCTTCTTTGGTTACACATCGGAGTAATGGCATTGCCAATCCTCGTCTGTATAATCGGCCATCCTGAATTACATATCTTGATTCTTTTCTTAACAGTTTCCGGCGCTCTTTTGGATTTTCTGGCAGGGAACCATTGAGTAGATATCCTTTGATCGAGGTCATCCATGATTCTTGTTCTTGGGATACAGTCATAATCCAGTCGATATCCATCTCATCGGTACTTGGAGCTGACAAGACTTCCACAGGGACCAATCCCAATAGTTGAGCTTCACCAGAGCTTGAATACTTTGCGAGAGAATCTGCCTTCATTTTTTCTTCTCGAGGTATGTGGTCTATCGTATAGTGATCGAAATCATCGAGGAGTTCCCAGATCTTTGACAAGTAAGCAGGCAGATTTCCTCCTTTAGCTTGAAACTCTTTCTTGACTTGGCATACAATAAGCTGGGAATCACTAAAGATCTGCAATACTTTAATGTTCAGTTATTTAGCAATCTTCAAGCCGGCAATCAGAGCTTCATATTCTGCTTCATTATTTGTCGAAGAAATTCCAATCTCAATGCGTAGCACAACGATCGCCCTTCGGGGGTTTCAAGCACAACCCCAGCTCCGGAACAATAGTCATTTCTTGCACCATCGACATACAATTTCCATCGGATTATGATGTCCTCGGTCACTTCTTCCTCACCGTCACCTTTATCCATATATTCTGCGATGAAATCTGCTAAAGCTTGTCCATTGATTGCTCTTCGGGGGTGGTAAGCGATGTCATATTTACTGAGTTCAATATTCCACTTCAGAAGACGACCCGAAGTTTTAGGGCGAAATAGGACTTGCTTTAGAGGTTGATCAGTGAGGACTTTAATAGGATGAGCCTGGAAATATGGCCTCAATTTTCTAGATGCAATCAACAAACAATAGGCGAGCTTCTCCAACTTTGAGTAATTCATCTCTGCCCTAGTTAATCTTTTGCTGATATAATAGACCGGGCGCTGAACTTTTGCACCCTCCCATACTAATTCTGCACTTAGAGCATGAGATGAAACTGCTAAGTATATGAAAAGATCTTCACCATTGTTGGGCTTGGAAAGTATTGGAGGCGCTTCCATGTGACAGATCAGTTCATCGAAAGCATTCTGGAATTCAGGAGTCCATTCAAAGTTTTTCTTTCCTTTCTTTAGAGCGTCAAAGAAGGGAATGCATTTATCAGTTGCCTTGGAAATAAACCGACTCAAAGCAGCGACTTTCCCATTGAGGCTCTGCAATTCCTTCTTCGTTCTAGGGGCTTTGACTTCTCTTAGAGCAATAATTTGAGCATGATTAGCTTCAATGCCCCTAGCGCTCACAATGAAACCCAAGAATTTCCCGGACTCTACTCCGAATGAACATTTCAAAGGATTAAGCTTCATTCCATACTTTCGGAGAATTGTGAACATTTCCGCTAAGTGATCCATATGGTCAACTGCTTTCCTTGACTTTACCAACATATCATCAACATAAACTTCCATAGTTTTGCCAATCTGTGGTTTGAACATTGCATTAACAAGTCTTTGGTAAGTTGCCCCTGCATTTTTCAGTAAGAAGGGCATGACTTTGTAGCAGTAAAGACCAACATTGTTGATGAAGCTTGTGTTCTCTTGATCTGGCTCATGCATCATGATCTGGTTATATCCGGAGTAAGCATCCATAAAAGACAACAACTCATGCTCGGCTGTTCCATCAACCAATTGATCAATCCTAGGCAACGGGAAGCAGTCTTTGGGGCAGGCTTTGTTTAAGTCTGAAAATTCGATGCATACTCTCCACTTTCCATTTTCTTTTTTAACTAACACCGGATTTGAAACCCAATTTGGATAAGTGGACTCTTTGATGAAGCTGTTCTCCATGAGCCGATATACTTCTTCTTTCAATGCTGCAGACCTTTCAGGACCCTGGGTTCTTCTTTTCTGCTTCACGGGCGTGTATTTTGGATCAATGTTCAAAGTATGTACTGCATTTTCCGGAGATATTCCACACAAATTGGCGTGACTCCAAGCGAATACATCCAGATTTGCTTTCAAGAATGATATTCATATTTTGCACCGATATACTGAGTTGCGAACCCACATTCAGCACCTTGTTTCGGTCTTTAAGGTCAACAGGTGTTATCCCAACTTTTAGCAAAGCTGAAATACCCAAAATTAAATGAAAATCAATGATTACTAGTCATGAATATCGGTTGTGCATCGCAGGTTCACTATGGATATTGGTGAATTTCGTCCGAGTCCGGATCGGGCTACAATTGACAAGACAGGACGAGCAAAGCCATGGAAACCAGCGTTTCAAATTTCTGGTTAATCGGAGCTCATATGAATGAGATGTGATCGATACAAGTTAGATACAAGGTGTTGTTCGTATCCATCAGAAAACCAAGGTGACGACCTGTTCGAATCGATCAGATTCGTATCCATCGGAGAGGTATCGTCTAGTTCGAATTGATCGAAACTTGGGAACTTCGAATCGATCGTCTTCCAATCGATAAGGCACAAGTCAGTTCGCGGTCATGAAGCTCGAATCCATCTATTTGTATCCATCACCACACCTTGGTTCATATCCATAGACTTCGTATCGATCGAAGTGGTTCAGGCCTTCGTATCCATGAACTTCGGATCGGTTGACCGATGATTAGTTCGAGTCGATGAACGAGGCGTTCGTTTGAATCCATCAGGAAGCTTTAGTCCGTATCCATCACAAACCATATCCATTGAATCTTCCACCATTGATACGAGCTAAGCTACCAATCTCGATTCGAACTAGGCATTGAAAGTTGATACGAGATATACGAAGTTGATTGATTCAAACTAGATAACAATACTCGATGCAAACGAGGCGAAACTCGTGGATACGAATCGGTCAATACGCCACTAAAATCGGATCGACCCAGGAAACTCGCTCCATATCACTCCGCGCCATCGCACGCGCACGTGCCTCGATCGAGTCGAAGGGGATGGATACGAAGCTATGGATTCGAACTCAGCAGCCTTCGAGAAACATAAGGTTGCATCGATCATATCTCCCAAACCGCTGATCCAAATGCAACTAAATTTTCACAGTAGCTTCCATACGAGGTAAGGAATGTTCCCACCAAGTTTCCGCCCGATTGGATCATTTTTTGATGGATACAAAATTGCTTCGTATCCATCACAGATCGAGTCGAAACTTGGTGGGGTCGGTCGCATGGGCCCCCTCAGGTGTCAGAAGAAGTCTCCCGAAGTTTGGGCACGATCTCAGCCTCCTACGCCTATAAATAGCCCCTTGGAGCCTGCAGAAAAGGGATCTTTTCGGCGATCCAACATCCAGACTCTGCCGGATCCAATTCTACTTCTTTCTATTGCTGTTATACTCGAAATTCTTCATTGTAACTGTTGTAACCATCTGTAACCAGCAAGGATAATCAATAAAAGATAAAACTTTGAAGTGGACGTAGGCCGGAGATAGCCGAACCACTATAAATTGTGTGTCACTGTTCATTATTTCTGGATTACTATTTGTTGCTTGGTTAGATCTGAGATTTGTGTTTGAATATTGTTGATTTGTATTCATACACTGGTGCTTTCACAACACATGGGTTTTTTTGACCATTTTTGGCACAAACACTTTGGTGCTTTCACTGAGAACTGAACTAGCACCCGCTACATCAGATTCAGAGTTCAGATTTAAAGGCTTGAAGGGATCAGATTTAGGAGACAATGACTCGACAAACGAGACAAAGAGCTGAGAGGAGCCAACAGGGAGGAAGTCAAGAAGCATCCTCTGGCACTGGAGAAGAACCAGCTTCGATCTACATCACTAGAGATGAAATGGAGACCATGACCAATCTGATGCATGAAAGAATGATGAAAAGCCAACAAGAGATGCTACAGAATTTCTTTGAACAGATGAGAGCTGCGGGAATACAGAACCTAGGACCAGCTACAGCGGGTGTGAATGCAGAACCAGAAGGCAGTTAACAAGGACTTGGGGGCAGACCCTTAGGATCCGATACTAGAAGGCCTACAGATGGAGCTCAACAAGCTGTAGCCAACGCTGATGCTAACGGGCCACACGAAGAGTACGTACCAGAATACCCTTCAAGACCAAGAGGGCAACCCCAGGATGGAGATGAAAAGATGGCTGGATTAGTCCGACGACTGATGAGAGGAGGTTTTACCAATGGAGGACTAGAGGAAGTTAGTCGGAGTCCGTTCGCCCCGAATATCAGGAATGCAAGGAACCCTCCAAAATTCAAACTGCCTATGCTAGATCCTTATGACAGGAAGTCAGACCCAACAATGCATATCACTCGGTACATCAGGCACATGGAAGTGTTGGGGGCATCCGAGGAAGTGATGGCTCGATGCTTCCCTCTATACTTGTCAGATTTGGCTGCACTTTGGTTCAGGCAATTAGAAACTGGATAGATCAGAACATGGGGCGAGCTTGTAGATTGCTTCATGAGACAGTTCAGGGTCCACGTGACGCGACCCAAGAGTGTGATGACTTTGGCATCAATAAAACAAAGGACCGGAGAGTCCATAAAAGATTTTCTGCTACGATTTAATGCAACGGTGGCTTCTGTAGATCGCCCGGATCCATCGATGATTTTGATGGCGACAGTGGCAGGAGTTGGAGAAGGCACCGAATTCAAAGACTCTTTAACGAGAGACCCACCGCAAGATCTTGGAGAGTTTTACCATGAAGCTGAAAGATTCATTCGACTAGAAGAATCACGAGCCGAGAGGCAGGAAATAAACGTTGTACAAGTTGAAGGAACCGCCATGGAACATCCCAGGGTGGATGAAGGAAAGAGAAAGCAGGATGACGCACATGATGGTCCAGATAAGCGGAAGAAATTCCAAGAGCCCAGGTTCAGGCAATACACAGATTTGGCGGCAAGCCTGGAACGAATTTACACTGAAACTCGGGGCCAACTACCCTATGGGAAACCACCCAGGAGAGATCCCACAGAGCGGGAGCATAGAACCGGGAAATATTGCCTATTCCACGAGTCGGATGGGCACACAACCGACGAATGCCGCCACCTAAATGATGAGGTGGAAGAGCATGCCAGGAATGGTAGATTGCCACAATATGTCAGAGAACGGGCAGTAGCGGTAAGGCCTGAACAACTACTGCCTCCACCTAACAGAAACGATCCTGGATCGGGATCACGACTCGTCATCAACTGATTAAGATGACAAAGGCCAAGTTCAGGATTTGGACTTCGGTCAAATAATTTCATTATATTTGTTTTCAGAATAAACGGCTACTCCACTTACTCATGTACGGGAACCAGAGAGATCCCTAGGCATGCTCTGAGGTGGAGATAGACCGATCTGCCCAAAGAGGCAATGTTTGGTTTTTTCCTGATGTTTGAGATTGAACATCTAGGACTTGAATTTAATAAATAAACTTGAATTTCTTAAAACAAACCTTTGACTGGAGAGTTAAAGGATAAGTATTAAATACCAATATAAAAACGATCGCTATATGACCCAACCCGGAGAGACAGGGTCCGGAGTGCAAGAAGTGGGTTGCTTCGCCGGAGAGCAACAGGATCAACTCACTTAACGTCGTTTCCCATCTGTCGGAGAGTGATCGGATCGGGATTCGATAAGAGCTCGGAGAGGCTATGATCGGCCCATGATTTAGGCCATGACATCGCTTAATGTTCAGATACACTAAACTGGAGTGCAAGAAGTGAGTCGCTTCGCCGGAGAGCGACAGGATTGACTCACCTAACATTGTTTCCCCTTCACCGGAGAGTGACAGGATGGTATCCAGCAGGAGCCCAGAAAGGCTACGATCGGTCCAGAACGACCAAGACATCGCTTTACGCCCTAACTGGGGCCAGAGTGCTAGGAATAGAAAGCAATGCCGGAGTGCAATGGGATCTTTCCATTCGATCGCTATGTCTGGAATGGCCTTGGCAAGGGTCCGGGGTGACCATCGATAATACGGAGAGACTGTAGAATTTCATTCTTAACACCAACTGGAAGAAATTGATAACGGGTCGGCTTCAAACAGCCATGGACTTGATTGAAAATACTATAAGCTCTGGATAAAACATGAACTCACTACATTAAATTTGAGACTAAACAAAACACACCTTTTACCAAAAGGCATGTTTTGGGGGGTAAAGTGTTATCCCAACTTTTAGCAAAGCTGAGATACCCAAAATTAACTGAAAATCAATGATTACTAGTCATGAATATCGATTGTGCATCGCAGGTTCACTATGGATATCGATGAATTTCGTCCGAGTTCGGATCGGGCTACAATTGACAAGACAGGACGAGCAAAGCCATGGAAGCTAGCGTTTCAAATTTCGGGTTAATCGAAGCTCGTATGAATGAGATGTGATCGATACAAGTAAGATACAAGGTGTTGTTCGTATCCATTAGAAAACCAAGGTGACGACCTGTTCGAATCGATCAGATTCATACCATCGGAGAGGTATCGTCAAGTTCGAATCGATCGGAACTTGGGAAGTTCGAATCGATCGTCTTCGAATCGATCAGGCACGAGTCAGTTCGCAGTCATGAAGCTCGAATCCATCTGTTTTTGTCCATCACCACACCTTGGTTCATATCCATTGAGTTCGTATCCATCGAAGTGGTTCAGGCCTTCGTATCCATGAACTTCGAATCGGTTGACCGATGATTAGTTCGAGTCGATGAACGAGGCGTTCGTTTGAATCCATCAGGAAGCTTTAGTTCGTATCCATCACAAACCGTATCCATTGAATCTTCCACCATTGATACGAGCTAAGCTGCCAATCTCGATTTGAACTAGGCGTTAAAAGTTGATACGAGATATACGAAGTTGATTGATTCAAACTAGATAACAATACTCGATGCAAACGAGGCGAAACTCGTGGATACGAATCGGTTAATACGCCATGAAAATCGGATCTACCTAGGAAACTCGCTCCATATCACTCCGCGCCATCACACGCTCACATGCCTCGATCGAGTCGAAGGGGATGGATACGAAGCTATGGATTCGAACTCAGCAGCCTTCGAGAAACATAAGGTTGCATCGATCATATCTCCCAAACCGCCGATCCAAATGCAATGAAATTTTCACAGTAGCTTCCATACGAGGTAAGGAATGTTCCCACCAAGTTTCCGCCCGATTGGATCATTTTTTGATGGATACGAAATTGCTTCGTATCCATCACAGATCGAGTCGAAACATGGTGGGGTCGGTCGTGTGGGCCCCCTCAGGTGTCAGAAGAAGTCTCCCGAAGTTTGGGCACGATCTCAGCCTCCTACGCCTATAAATAGCCCCCTGGAGCCTGTAGAAAAGGGATATTTTTGGCGATCCAACGTCCAGACTCTGCCGGATCCAATTCTACTTCTTTCTATTGCTGTTATACTCGAAATTCTTCATTGTAACTGCTGTAACCATCTGTAACCAGCAAGGATAATCAATAAAAGATAAAACTTTGAAGTGGACGTAGGCCGGAGATAGCCGAACCAATATAAATTGTGTGTCACTGTTCATTATTTCTGGATTACTATTTGTTGCTTGCTTAGATCTGAGATTTGTATTTGAATATTGCTGATTTGTATTCATACACTGGTGCTTTCACAACACTTGGGTTTTTTTGACCATTTTTGGCGCAAACACTTTGGTGCTTTCACTGAGAACTGAACTATCATCGGCTACATCAGATTCAGAGTTCAGATTTAAAGGCCTGAAGGGATCAGATTTAGGAGACAATGACTCGACAAACGAGACAAAGAGCTGAGAGGAGCCAACAGGGAGGAAGTCAAGAAGCATCCTTTGGCGCTGGAGAAGAACCAGCTTCGATCTACATCAGTAGAGACGAAATGGAGACCATGACCAATCTGATGCATGAAAGAATGATGAAAAGCCAACAAGAGATGTTGCAGAATTTCTTTGAACGGATGAGAGCTACGGGAATATAGAACCTAGGACCAGCTACAGCGGCTGTGAATGCAGAACGAGAAGGCAGTCAACAAGGACTTGGGGGTAGCCCTCAGGATCTGATACTAGAAGGCCTACAGATGGAGCTCAACAAGCTGTAGCCAACGCTGATGCTAACGGGCCACACGAAGAGTAAGTACCAGAATACCCTTCAAGACCAAGAGGGCAACCCCAGGATGGAGATGAAAAGATGGCTGGATTAGTCCGACGACTGATGAGAGGAGGTTTTCCCAATGGAGGACTAGAGGAATTTAGTCGGAGTCCGTTCGCCCCGAATATCAGGAATGCAAGGAACCCTCCAAAATTCAAACTGCCTATGCTAGATCCTTAGGACGGGAAGTCAGACCCAACAATGCATATCACTCGGTACATCAGGCACATGGAAGTGTTGGGGGCATCCGAGGAAGTGATGGCTCGATGCTTCCCTCTATACTTGTCAGATTTGGCTGCACTTTGGTTCAGGCAATTAGAAACTGGATAGATCAGAACATGGGGCGAGCTTGTAGATTGCTTCATGAGACAGTTCAGGGTGCACGTGACGCGACCCAAGAGTGTGATGACTTTGGCATCAATAAAACAAAGGACCGGAGAGTCCATAAAAGATTTTCTGCTACGATTTAATGCAACGGTGGCTTCTGTAGATCGCCTGGATCCATCGATGATTTTGATGGCGACAGTGGCAGGAGTTGGAGAAGGCACCGAATTCAAAGACTCTTTAACAAGAGACCCACCGCAAGATCTTGGAGAGTTTTACCATGAAGCTGAAAGATTCATTCGACTAGAAGAATCACGAGCCGAGAGGCAGGAAATAAACGTTGTACAAGGCGAAGGAATCGCCATGGAACATCCCAGGGCAGAAAAAGGAAAGAGAAAGCAGGATGACGCACATGATGGTCCAGATAAGCGGAAGAAATTTCGAGAGCCCAGATTCAGGCAATACACAGATTTGGCGGCAAGCCTGGAACGAATTTACACTGAAACTCGGGGGAAACTCCCCTATCGGAAACCACCCAGGAGAGATCCCATAGAGCGGGAGCATAGAACCGGGAAATATTGCCTATTCCACGAGCCGGATGGGCATACAACCGACGAATGACGCCACCTGAAGGATGAGGTGGAAGAGCATGCCAGGAATGGTAGATTGCCACAATATGTCAGAGAACGGGCAGCAGCGGTAAGGCCTGAACAACTACCGCCTCCACCTAACAGAAACGATCCTGGATCGGGATCACGACTCGTCATCAACTGATTAAGATGACAAGGGCCAAGTTCAGGATTTGGACTTCGGTCAAATAATTTCATTATATTTGTTTTCAGAATAAACGGCTACTCCACTTACTCATGTACGGGAACCAGAGAGATCCCTAGGCATGCTCTGAGGTGGAGATAGACCGATCTGCCCAAAGAGGCAATGTTTGGTTTTTTCCTGATGTTTGAGATTGAACATCTAGGACCTGAATTTAATAAATAAACTTGAATTTCTTAAAACAAACCTTTGACTGGAGAGTTAAAGGATAAGTATTAAATACCAATATAAAAACAATCGCTTTATGACCCAACCCGGAGAGACAGGGTTCGGAGTGCAAGAAGTGGGTTGCTTCGTCGGAGAGCAACAGGATCAACTCACTTAACGTCGTTTCCCATCCACCGGAGAGTGATCGGATCGGGATTCGATAAGAGCCCGGAGAGGCTATGATCGGCCCACGATTTAGGCCATGACATCGCTTAATGTTCAGATACACTGAACTGGAGTGCAAGAAGTGAGTCACTTCGCCGGAGAGCGACAGGATCGACTCACCTAACGTTGTTTCCCCTTCACCGGAGAGTGACAGGATGGGATCCAGCAGGAGCCCTGAAAGGCTACGATCGGTCCAGAACGACCAAGACATCGCTTTATGCCCTAACTGGGGCCAGAGTGCTAGGAATAGAAAGCAATGCCGGAGTGCAATGGGATCTTTCCATTCGATCGCTAAGTCTGGAATGGCCTTGGCAAGGGTCCGGGGTGACCATCGATAATACGGAGAGACTGTAGAATTTCATTCTTAACACCAACTGGAAGAAATTGATAACGGGTCGGCTTTGAATAGCCATGGACTTGATTGAAAATGCTATAAGCTCTGGATAAAACATGAACTCACTACATTCAATTTGAGACTAAATAAAACACACCTTTTACCAAAAGGCATGTTTTGGGGGGCAAAGTGTTATCCCAACTTTTAGCAAAGCTGAGATACCCAAAATTAACTGAAAATCAATGATTACTAGTCATGAATATCGATTGTGCATCGCAGGTTCACTATGGATATCGGTGAATTTCGTCCGAGTCCGGATCGGGCTACAATTGACAAGATAGGACAAGCAAAGCCATGGAAGCTAGCGTTTCAAATTTCGGGTTAATCGGAGCTCGTATGAATGAGATGTGATCGATACAAGTAAGATACAAGGTGTTGTTCGTATCCATCAGAAAACCAAGGTGACTACCTGTTCGAATCAATCAGATTCATACCATCGGAGAGGTATCGTCAACTTCGAATCGATCGGAACTTGGGAACTTCGAATCGATCGTCTTCGAATCGATCAGGCACGAGTCAGTTCGTAGTCATGAAGCTCGAATCCATCTGTTTTTGTCCATCACCACACCTTGGTTCATATCCATTGAGTTCGTATCCATCGAAGTGGTTCAGGCCTTCGTATCCATGAACTTCAAATCGGTTGACCGATGATTAGTTCGAGTCGATGAACGAGGCGTTCGTTTGAGTCCATCAGGAAGCTTTAGTTCGTATCCATCACAAACCGTATCCATTGAATCTTCCACCATTGATACGAGCTAAGCTGCCAATCTCGATTCGAACTAGGCGTTGAAAGTTGATACGAGATATACGAAGTTGATTGATTCAAACTAGATAACAATACTCGATGCAAACGAGGCGAAACTCGTGGATACGAATCGGTCAATACGCCACGAAAATCGGATCGACCCAGGAATCGCGCTCCATATCACTCTGCGCCATCGCACGCACACGTGCCTCGATCGAGTCGAAGGGGATGGATACGAAGCTATGGATTCGAACTCAGCAGCCTTCGAGAAACATAAGGTTGCATCGATCATATCTCCCAAACCGCTGATCCAAATGCAACGAAATTTTCACAGTAGCTTCCATACGAGGTAAGGAATGTTCCCACCAAGTTTCCGCCCGATTGGATCATTTTTTGATGGATATGAAATTGCTTCGTATCCATCACAGATCGAGTCGAAACTTGGTGGGGTTGGTCGCATGGGCCCCCTCAGGTGTCAGGAGAAGTCTCTCGAAGTTTGGGCACGATCTCAGCCTCCTACGCCTATAAATAGCCCCTGGAGCCTACAGAAAAGGGATCTTTTTGGCGATCCAACGTCCAGACTCTACCGGATCCAATTCTACTTCTTTCTATTACTGTTATACTCAAAATTCTTCATTGTAACTGCTGTAACCATCTGTAACCAGCAAGGATAATCAATAAAAGATAAAACTTTGATGTGGACATAGGCCGGAGATAGCCGAACCACTATAAATTGTGTGTCACTGTTCATTATTTATGGATTACTGTTTATTGCTTGCTTAGATCTGAGATTTGTGTTTGAATATTGCTGATTTGTATTCATACACTGGTGTTTTCACAACACTTGGGGTTTGTGACCATTTTTCGCGCAAACAATAGGTACTGGCACCGTTACTTCCACAGCACCACTCTATTGTCCCCTACATTGGCTTTTCTGGGATCCATTTCTTTTCGTGCACCGCTATGCTCGTCAGTGCAGGGTCCACCTTGTAATTGCTACAAGGTTGGTTCTTTGATGTGGAGCGGAGCTGCCGCATCTTTTCCCATCTCTCTTTTCCTTGCCTCCCAAAGCTCTATAAGATAACATTCCCGCCCAGCATTTTGATCCCCTTTAATAACACCAACACCATTATCCGTGGGAAATTTCATAGTTAGGCACCATGGGGCGAGAATGGCCTTGAATGCAGCTAGAGTTGGTCGGCCTAGGAAGGCATTGTAGGCAGAGAATCCGTCAACAATTACAAAAGTCTGCTTTCGAACCACCTTTTTCTGCCCCTCTCCAAGTTCCACAAACAAATCAATAGTTCCAATTGGCTGCCTTGGTTCCCTGGTAAATCCAACAATCTTCTGTGATGAAGCCTGAACATCAGCCATGGGAATCTTCATTTGATCGAATGTTTTCTTGAAGAGTATATTGCAAGAGGCACCGCAATCAACAAGCACCCGTCTCACAATAGCCGGTCCGATACCTGCAGAAATGACCAAGGGATCTATGGTGGGAGCTTCAACACCCATAGAGTCCCTAGCCCTGAACACAATGTCATCATTAAATGTTATTTACTATTTCAAGGGTGCAGCATCTTCCAAAACAAAAACATCCTCTTCCACTGGGGCATATTTCAGAGCATGAGCATATCTTTCCATCTCACCCCAGCTTCTGCCCGCTAAGTGTGGGCCTCCTGTGATCACATTAATAACAGGCCTTTCTGACTCATATGCGGTAGTCTTCTCACCTGAGCCAGATGGGTGAGCAGGAAGTTGCTGCCCTTGAGTTGACGAAGTCGGGTCAGCCCTATTTCTCTTAACATATTGTTGTAGCTTGTTTTGCCTCAGCATTTCCTCAATCAAGCTCTTCAAATGGCGACACTCATTAGTATCATGGCCGGGTTGATTATGAAACCGACAAAACCACCCATTTTGAATAGCTTTTTTCCCAAGCCTTAATTCAGGTGGTTTAGGATATTCAACGGCATCTTTGGTGGCGAAGAAGATATTCTCCTGTGTATCGGTTAAAGGGGTAAAATCTGAAGGCTTAAAGAAGCGAGGATTCTTCACATCCTTCTGCTTCTTCCTATCATTATTCTCCCTCTTTTGACCTCCGGATTCCTTTTCAGTAGAAGCAGCAATGTTATTCTCCACCCCTGTCAATACCACCTTTGCTGGCGCAGGGAGATTCTCCAAGCGCATGAACTCATCAGCTTTCATGTAAAATTTCTCAAGCGAATTCGGCTCCTTCATCTTCAGCCATTTTCCAAATTCACTCGATTTGTCGATAGCCCTCATCAGGTAAGTCAAAACCATCCGTGGCTCTGCATTATCGACTTCAACCAAGGCTATGTTGAAACGATTTAAGAAAGACCTGATAGATTCTCCAGGATTCTATTCCAGGCTAGACAGAGACATTATATCCTTGGCTTTTGAAGCATACAACCTGAATTGTTCTTTAAATTTCCGAGTTAAAACTTAGAACTGGTCTACAGATTGGACTGGCAGCTTTGTAAACCAGAGTAGGGCCACTCCTTCCAAGTATACCAGAAAGTACCGGCATTTAATCTCATCTGTCGCCCTGGCACCCGTCATGTGCCAGTCATACTTTTCCAAGAATTGATTGGGGTCGCTTGTCCCCCGATAAGCTGGAATGGTAGGAGGAACAAACTTCTTTGGAAATTCCGCCTTCAAGATCCTTTCGGTGAACGGAGTCTTGCTTGGAGCAAACCCCCAGTCGTTTTCGTCCTCATCACTTTGCATGCTCTCTTTCATGATTTGTCGAATCATGACTGAGAGGTATTCCTCATTGTTTAGTAGCTCCGCGGAGTAGACGTCAGCCATTTTCTCGGAAGTTTGCCTGGACAAACATTCACGGAGAATTGGCTGCGGCCCTGTTCCTCCAGCTTGGGGAGGTGCCCCTTCGGCGGCGCCAGCTGCCCTTTGAGGAATATCCCTCCCTTCAGAATTATGAACATCATCGGCAAAGTTTTCCTCATTATTCCCTGGTTGACGGTTAGCTCCAAACAAAGCATTTAACCTATCTAGCATCAAAGTATTCTGGGCCTCCATCTGCTGATATAACCCAGACACTGCAGCGTCGAACTCTGCCCTTGTGATCCCGGCACTAGGGGCCGCCTGACTTTATGAGAGAGAAGTGGCGGTATTATCATGAGCATCACCGGATCTAACAGATCTACGCTTTTTCCAGGAGCCATAATCTCAGATAGACTTCTGGTTTTGAGAGAAATTCTTTCGACAAATTTTTGCGAAGCAATGATGAAAGTAATCCTGAGTTGGGTTCTCAGTGAAAGCACCAAAAATGTTAATGCTTAAAACTGAACGTTAACACCCCAGTGTAAGTAGATATAATGTGAAAGCACCACCCGTTGGTACGGGATCAAAAATAAGTAGAAGATTGCAGTAAAAGTAAAGAGACAACAGTATTTATAGTGGTTCGACTTAAAATCAAGCCTACGTCCACTTTAATCTTCTTTATTGCTGATTCAATTTCAACCCTGTACAATAAACTTTGATTTCAACACACTTTAGACGAGTAGCTAGAACTTGGATGGTGGAGAGCTTTTTGAATCCATGTTGAATGTGTTCGATCTCTACCAAAAGTTCGTTGAAGCGTCTTCGGTGTTTGGAGTGCTTGAAGTGTTGGATGTGTCGAGAAAACAGCAAAGTATCGGCGTCTCAGAAATGATCCAAAAAGTCCCTTCTCAGTTGGAGCAGGCGCAGTATTTATAGGGGATTTCTGGGCTAAGTCGTAGGTCGTGAACGACCTAGGGGTAGGTCGTAGGTCGTGAGCGACCTAGGGGACATGAGCTACTACTCATCATAGTTGCACTTGATTACTTGAACAAGTTGGTAGGTCGTAGGTCGTGAGCGACCTAGGGGAGAGTAATTAGCGACTTAATCATGCCGAGGTACTCAATAGAGCGACCTAGGCTGGTCGTAAAGGTAGCATCAATCTTGTGCTAGTTCAACCTATAACCAAGCGACATAATGATATGAAGCTTGTAGCTCGCTAGGTCGTCAACTCGCTAGGTCGTTAACTCGTTAGGTCGTTAATGTCACTTAGTTGCTAGGTCGCTAGGTCGTCACATGTTTAGGTCGCTAGGTCGCTAGGTCGCTTATCTTGTTAGCTCGCTGTAGAACTTCATCTTTGTTAGCTCGCTCACACTTTAACTCGTTAGATCGCTTGTTTCCTTCAAGTGCTTGAGTCGCGGTCCAGAATGGTATTAACAACACTTAATCAATATTACTATATTATATTCTAATAATTTTTCTCATTAATAAATCATAATTTTAATTTTTGACAATATTAAATTCCAAAATCTTATTAAATTGAATATTTTTAATTATCAAAAATACGAGTTATTGCAATCTCCCCCATTAAAAAGTTTCGTCCCCGAAAAGGAACAAGAAAGAATCAAGAAATTTGGTATATTTATTTAAATAGTCACTTTATAAACAATTTTACTTACATGCTCAAGTTTAACAAAATTTGAGAATAGCTCGACTTATATAAAATTGTTCTAAGTCCTAAAATTAATAAAATTTTCGACAATGTCTCCTTTGCGTGGTTATGACTAGAAAATAGTAATATCGATAATTACAATATATAAATATATATAATATTTCAATGATAAAATATTCCAAACCATGGGAAAAAGAATAAAACTGTAACATCCCGCTTTTTTGTACGTTTAGGCAGAGACACATGTCGCTCAAACCATGCAGAAGGGCGAATTATTATTGGGGGTGAAAAGAAAACGTGGATAAATAAAAAAAATAGAATCTTGCAGCGGAACGATAAATATAATAATCAAATAAACAGTTCATAAAGCTGTTTTATAAAACATTTTATTATACTAATAAAATATATATCAGAGTTACACATACCAAAGAATAATAATTAATGCAGCAGAATACAATAGTGTAGTGGAATATAATAAATAGTAGTAATGAAATCTTCGTCTTCATCCTCCAGAAATAAATTCTTCAAATCCATAAATAAATAGTAGTAAATTAGAAGATGTTTGGGATTCACATCTCTAAAGGATCCGTTAAACTATTTACTGTGTAGTAATATTCGTTATTATAATAATGTCTAATAGTAAAATAAATTTACTTTTAAATAGCGTTAATGGGTTACCCATATAGCACTTACCACGTAATAGTCCTAGTAGTCCATCCAGTATCATAGTTCCTCCTGATCGGGAAGACACCAGAGGATACTCCACGGGCTACGGGAGAAAACAAAACTCGTACAAGGCTCGCTAGGGTAGGTGACACAACACAACTATGCAATGCCAGGGTAGATATACCAATTACGCATCCGGGCTGGTGGTAACGCACAGCCGCAGCTACCGCCCACCTCGGGCCACGCTACCAAAAATCAAAGGTGCGCACCAATCAATCACAAGGTAATAGAATGGCATACGAAGAAGTGTGTCCGATGGGAGGGGATACCTCACTTGGCCCATCGATCGCTCCTGCTTTAGCCACCTTATGCCAACTCGAGGGAGTTGGGTCCACATTCATACCTTAATAGGATCGTCGCCACAATCCTACTTCATTATGGAATCTCCACCACGTACACGGTTGTCAAGGTGGTTTTTGGTATCGACAGAGAGTATGCTCATATCCGATCCCGGTCTCTTTAATAACCAATCATTATTATAACACCGTGGTCACTTCAAAATATTATATGCTTTCAAAACCAAAATATCATTGCCATTTATTTCAAAATATTTATACTCCGAAACTGTGACGACCGCCCATGACCCCTGCACTGAACCTAGAGATAGTGCGCTGTAAAGTATGCCAGGCAGCCATGGAGGATCATCGGGGTTAAGTTAAAACAACAGAATCTATCGTATAACTCATAGAGCATGGATAAAATACAATAGAAAATATATATAGTGAAGCTTTACAGAACAGAATCTCTATTAAACCTCATAATTGTTGAATACAAACATCTCAATAGCCAATACATCAAGCCTCACTACATATCACTCAAAGAATTATACAAAGCAGCGGAACATCCAGTACATAGTAAGAAAACAATATGCAATACTCCAGCTCGTCTTCGTCATTAGCATCGTGGAAAGCAAGAACAACACCTGTCACCTGCTACCTAGTATGCCCATCCCAAAATGGACGAACAGCCCAAGGCAATAAGAGTTAAAACATAAAGCCTTGAGTTAGACAACAGTCTTAGTGAGCGGTAAATTAACTAACAACATACCAAAAGAGCATAAAGGAAAAGGAATAGGAATCCAACCCTCCCACTCCACCTCTTTCTACAGTGATAGCTCCCAGACACACACTAAGCAGAAGCAAACATAGCAAAGCATACAATTTAAAGTAAAGCAATTATCACTCGAGTCAAGGGCGATGTTTTCCAAGTACAAACCCCTAAGGCCTAAACCAAGATCAGATAAGCACCTAGAAAATACCGCTCTTGAGACCGAATAACGATACAACCAAACATCCATGACTCTGGCTATCATTGTTATCATTGCTTTGATATCATCGTTAATTGAATGACCGGCACATTCTTTCAGCCGTCCGTCAAGGGCTAATGGAAACCCTGGTTCTAGACATAACTTCGCACGTCGTCGTGACCCGTGCCTAGGACTATCGAATCTGCCCAGAGTACTCGACTACCAATCAGTAGCCTTCAGGGACTATCGAATCTGCCCAACGTACTCTTGCTTTGAGCATGCTAGAACCTTCAACAATGATGAGATCTCAGCCTTCTGTTCATCCTCCTCGACGACTATTTCCATACTAGCTCAAGCGCCTCTCGAGCAAACCATTATCCTCAAACTCGAACCATTTCACCGAGTCATCAACATGCTTGGAATGATCCCGTCTGGATTAGACCAAGGCTATCTCATTTCATGCTTCGCCTCATCATCATCATAGCAAAGCCTCATCTCAACATCATCATCAAATCTATCCATATGAGCTTCATCATCCGCTACATATGCCACGAGCAGCTTTTCCAATTCAAGAGTCTTTCCCTTAGCTTTTGAATCATCTTCGACCATCTTGTCTAAATCAAATCATCAATCATCTAATTCATAGCAATCAATCAAGTCAAACATTAATCCAAGTAATCAAGCATTCAAATATGATCTAATAAACAATTATAACAATAATGGCAATTTCGTAAATAAAGAGTCTAAAGTCTAACAAGTATGAAAACATGAGCAATATCTCTACAATCTTGATGAATGAACTTGCATAGGTTATCATGTAGTAAAATGGATGTCAAATCATCATGAACAATGGATCTACACTTAAGTTTACAAAAATGCATGCAAATCACTACTTTACACAAAATCAAGCCAACGATCCGATATACTCCTTTGGATCCATGTGAGAGATAATCACCACTCACCAAATCACCTAAACACCTCAAAAGCAACACACTTTAGATCTGGACAGCGAAGGATCTAGCTCGATTCTCCAAAATTCCGCTTCA
This sequence comes from Allium fistulosum, assembly GCA_030737815.1. Classification (NCBI taxonomy): domain Eukaryota; kingdom Viridiplantae; phylum Streptophyta; class Magnoliopsida; order Asparagales; family Amaryllidaceae; genus Allium; species Allium fistulosum. The sequence continues at coordinate 615,692,879 of CM060908.1, read as the reverse complement.
AACGAGGAAATCTCTCTTCGATGGTTGTAGATCTTCAATCTAAGCTCTTGGATCTTCGATTTGATCTTCGATTTGGATGGAAGGAAATACTAAATCAAAGTGGAGAAAAGAAGTGAAGAAGTGTAGAACTCGAGCTCTCAAAATGGCAGCACTTCGTCGCTTCAAAATCTGGATCCCAAAAATGAAGACGAACCCTCCTATTTATAGGCTGAATCCTCCTTAGGTCGTTCGCTCGGAATTAGGTCGTCCACGACTTAAGAACCCACGACCGAAAAATCCACGACCTAACAAATGCGCCTCTACGACCTAACAGATGGGCTTCTACGACCTACGACCTAACGACTTAGCAGATCAGCGCATCCATGAATCCTACGACCTAACGACTTAACAGATCAGCGCATCCATGCGACCTACGACCTAACGACTTAATGCATGCGCTTCCTCGCGACCTACGACCTAACGAATGTGCATCCATGCGACCTACGACCTAACACACCTGCGACCAAACACACACACGACCTAACTAACTTAGCTAGAATACGACCTAACACCTTAGGTCGCCCACGACCTAACTACGCTAACTCGCTAACTCTTATACCGTTAGCTCTTAGGTCGCTAAACACTAAGTCGCTCACCACTAGGTTGCTAAACACTGTAGGTCGCTAACCCTTAGGTCGCTAACTCCTAGGTCATCTACTCCTTAACTCGCCAACTTCCTTAGGTCACTCCAAACTCTCATACGACCTAAGCCACTACAACCTAAACCAAAATCCTTAGGTCGCCAAATTCTATAGGTCGCTCCTATCTCTTAGGTCGTTCACTCGACCTAACCTACCCCTCGACCTAAACCATCACACGACTTAACTATCACACGACTTAACTATCACACGACCTAACTGCTTAGGTCGTTCCAATCCTTAAGTCGCTCCACTTCTTAGGTCGCCAACTTCCTATAGGTCGCTCCACTTCCTTAGGTCGTCTACTACGACCTAACCACTATACGTCCTAACTTCTATACGACCTAAGACATAGACTCTAGATAACTTATCAACAATACTAACAGTCTAATAATAACTGTTTTACGATGTTTTCGATCCGTAAAAATACGGGTCATTACATTCTCTCCCCCTTAGGAATTTCGCCCCCGAAATTCCAAACAAACAGAGCAATCAAAGACTATTCTGCATGCCTACCATCCATAGCAATCAACAAACCATGCATCCAATTCTAGCTTAGCATGCAGAATTCTAAAACTAGAACAAGTTACAATGTCGTTAGATGACGCGACACCTTATGGCCATACCTTGAAGAGTTCAGGATAAGCTGCCTTCATCCTCTCTTCCTCCTCCCATGTACAGTCGTTATCATCATCACTCCATTGTACCTTGAGCAACCTAACTACCTTCCTCCTAAGCTGTTTCGTGTCGGTTTCCACAACACGAAGCGGCTTACGAGGTCCCTTATCGACTGGATCAACTTCAAAATCTTCACAGCTATCAGCAGAAACCACGGTATTCGAGTCGTGAACATACTTCCGTAGATACGATACATGAAAAACATTGTGCACACTCGACATCTTTTCTGGTAACTGTTATTATACGAAAATTCCACCAAATGAAGATGATCTTCCCATGATCCTCCGAAATCCAAAACACAAGCTCTAAGGAGATCTTCCAAAACTCGGTCGACTCTCTCGGTCTGACCATCTGTTTGGGGATGATAAGCTGTACTCAAACACAACTCGGTTCCCAAAACTTCCTGGAAGCTCTTCCAAAATCCACTAGTGAACAATGGATCTCGATCGCTCACTATACTCTTCGGAATACCATGGAATCGAACTATCAACTTAACATACAACTCAGCCAACTTTGATGCAGTCCTAGTCGATCGAACATGAATGAATCTTGCACTCTTAGTCAAACGATCTACGATGACCAAAATCCCTTCATTTCCCGTTCTTGTTCTAGGTAGCCCATCAATAAAATCTATCGATATCTGCTCCCACTTCCATGTAGGGACTTCTAATGGCCGAAGCAATCCACCGGGCTTCTTCTGCTCAGCTTTCACCAACTGGCAGTTCATGCACTTGGAAATGAAATTTCCAACATCCTTCTTCATACCTTCCCAGTAATAGGTTCTCTTCATATCCCGATACATCTTATTTCCACCTGGATGAATTGTTAGCTTCGAGTGATGACTTTCCTTCAGAACTTCATCTCTTAATTCATCCAAATCGGGAACAACTAGTCGTCCTTGCTTCCGAAGCCAACCCTCTCGATCGACCTCGAATCCTTTATCCTTTTCTGGGTCCAATCTAGATTCCAAATCATGGATAATCTTGACAAGCTTATCGTCTCGCTTTTGGCTCTCGCCGATCCTTTCCACAAGAGTCGGTCTTATCGATAAGTTTGCCAACATCTCAGGTTCCAATTCACATCTAGGTCTGAAGTCAAATCCAGCTAGATACTCGAGATTCTTCCATTCTGAAAACATGGCTCCCAATCCTGCATGTCTTCGACTTAACGCATCTGCCACTGCGTTACCTTTTCCCAGAGTATAAGCTATACCAAAATCATATGATGCCAAAAACTCTAGCCAACGTTGCTGCCAAAGATTCAAATCCTTTTGGGAGAAAAGATACTTCAATGACTTATGATCTGTAAACAACTCGAATCGAACTCCCAATAGATAATGTCTCCACATCTTCAGAGCAAAAACAATCGCCGCTAACTCCAAATCATAAGTCGGGTAATTCCTTTCATGCGGCTTCAGTTGTTGACTTGCATACGCAACAACTTTATCCCTCTGCATCAGCACTGCTCCAAGTCCAGTACCACATGCGTCGGTGTAAACCACCATCTCTTCATTTCCACTTGGGATAGTCAAAACAGGAGCACTGGTCAATATCTCTTTCAGGATTCCGAAAGCTTGCTCACACTTATCTTCCCATCTGAACACTTGGTTCTTCTTCGTCAACCCTGTTAATGGTGCAGCCACCTTGGAGAAGTCTTTGATAAATCGACGATAATATCCTGCCAATCCAAGAAAACTCCTCACATCAGATGCATTCTTAGGTCTACCCCAATCCTGGATTGCTGCCACCTTGGCGGGATCAACCGCTATTCCATTTCCAGAGATAACATGGCCTAAGAACCTCACTTCACTCTTCCAGAAGTGACACTTCGAAAACTTAGCCTTCAGCTGATGTTTCCGCAAGATTTACAAAACAATACGCAAGTGCATCTTGTGCTCTTCTTCAGTCCTGGAATAAATCAAAATATCATCCACGAACACTAGCACGAACTTGTTCAACTGATCTCTGAACACTCTATTCATAAGATCCACAAAATATGCTGGCGCATTAGTCAATCCAAACGGCATTACCAGCCACTCAAAGAAACCTGATGCTGTCCTGAAAGCAGTCTTCGACACACTATCCTTAGCCACTCTCAATTGGTGAAATCCCGTTGCCAAATCCATCTGAGAAAACACCTTAGCTTCGTGAAGCTGACCAAACAAGTCATCTATTCTCAGCAATGGATACTTGTTCTTCTTAGTCACCTTATTCAGCTCACGATAATCCACACACAACCTCAACGATCCATCTGCTTTGGTTGCAAACACAACTGGTGCACACCATTCGGACACACTACGCCGAATGAATCCTTTCTGTAAAAGATCATCAACATGCACCTTCAACTCCTACTGTTCCTTAGGTGCCATCCGCCTAAGAGGCATCACAACAGGTCTAGCCCCTTCAACTAGATCTATACAAAACTCAATCTCTCTATGCGGCGGTAACCCTTTGACCTCGTCAAAGACATCCTCAAATCCATTAGCGATTGGCAACGATGACAGTCCATCCCGTGGAACAACCAGCGAATACATGAAGCTCATGAAGACACCTTCTTCATGCTTACATCGTATCACAATCTTTCGCCCCTCCACATTATCGACTGTCACCTCCAACCTCTCACAATTAACCTTTGCCGCATACTTCCTAAGCCAGTCCATACCCAAAATAATTCCGAACCCCGCAAAGTTCAGAACAAAGCAATCACAAACAAAAGAGCAATCATGACTCGATACAATCAGACCACGGCATAGCATACACAAACAAGTCGAACCCCCAACTGGATTAGTCACAACCAATGGCCTATCCACAATATCCGGTTCTAAACCTAACCGGCCTACAAGTTCATTACAAACAAACAAATGTGACGCCCCAGTATCGAACAACACTCTAACTGGAGCACCACAAAGGAAAAGAGTGCCTTGAACCACTACACTCTTTCCTTTCTCTTCAGCGGTAGGGGCTTTCGAAGATGATGGAACAACTCCCAAAGCATAAGCTTGTACAATCTGCTTGTCCCTCCGTGGTTCTGGACAATTCTTCCTAACATGCCCCAGCTTGTCACAGTTGTGACACTTCACCGGCACCTTCGGATTCTTACAATCTCTGGAGAAATGGCCCTTCTGCTGACAATTATAGCAGGTCACTTCGCCCTTCGGTTTCTTCTGGCCATCCTTACCCTTTTGATGTTGCTGCTTCCTCTTCTTGTTTCCACCCTACTGTGGTTTAAACTCTTCCTTGGTCACAGCAGCAACAGATCCTTCTTTAGGAAATAGATTCTCATGCCTGAGTGCTTTCTCCACAAGCTTCTCAAATGAATCATCCAAATGATCCACCAACTGCCTCCCAAGATAACTGTCCAAGCCTGTCACAAACTTCTCATTCTTCTGGTATGCAGATTCAATATACGACCGGGCATACTTGGACAAAGCTTCAAACTCATAAACATACTCAAGAACTGGTCTTCCACCTTGCTTGAGCTCCACAAACTTCTTGAACAGAACAGACTTCTGAGCTGTAGAAATGAACTTGGCTTCAAATCTGGCTTGGAATTGCTCCCAAGTAATCTCTTCCTCCGGAGTATCAATGGTGATAGAGTTCCACCAATCAGAAGCTCTTCCTTGAAGCTGTCTTGATGCTAACTTCCTTTTAGTCACATCCTCGATTCCCAAATCACCAAAGATCCTTCTACAAGCATCTATCCATCTCTGGACTTCAATAGTTGACTCTGTTCCCAAGAAAACCTTTCCTCCAAGAGCAGTATAGTCCTTACACAGCTTAGCAAAATCCACCGGTTTTGGAGTTTGGACTTGAACTCCAACATCCACCGATGGTTCCAGAGCTGGCATCCTTCTCATGATCGAAGTCATCATAGCCTCGAACATAGCAGCATAATCAGCAGCCCCTTCAGTAGCACGGCCTCCCCTAGCAGCTGGTATCCCTCTTCGACTCATCCTTAATATCTATAAAAAGAATGATTAATACACCTTGAGAACAACTACATAAAGGACTCACATACTTCTAAGCTACTATATTATATATAGTAATCATCCACCAAACTATAATTACGTCTCTCATACGTGGTTACGTCAGCGAGCGTTGGGTAAAATCGATTAACCAAAGCTTTGATACCAAATGTGACGACCGCCCATGACCCCTGCACTGAACCTAGAAATAGTGCGTTGTAACCTATCACCTATCACCTGCTACCTAGTCAGCATCGTGGAAAGCAAGAACAGCACCCGTCACCTGCTACCTAGTCTGCCCGTCCCAAAATGGACGAACAGCCCAAGGCAATAAGAGTTAAAACATAAAGCCTTGAGTCAGACAACAGTCTTAGTGAGCGGTAAATTAACTAACAACATACCAAAAGAGCATAAAGGAAAAGGAATAGGAATCCAACCTTCCCACTCCACCTCTTTCTACAGTGATAGCCCCCAGACACACACTAAGCAGAAGCAAACATAGCAAAGCATACAATTTAAAGTAAAGCAATTATCACTCGAGTCAAGGGCGATGTTTTCCAAGTACAAACCCCCAAGGCCTAAACCAAGATCAGATAAGCACCCAGCAAATACCGCTCTTGAGACCGAATAACGATACAACCAAACATCCATGACTCTGGCTATCACTGTTATCATTGCTTCGATATCATCGTTAATTGAATGACTGGCACATTCTTTCAGCCGTCCGTCAAGGGCTAATGGAAACACCGGTTCTAGACATAACTCCGCACGTCGTCGTGACCCGTGCCTAGGACTATCGAATCTCCCCAGAGTACTTGACTACCAATCAGTAGCCTTCAGGGACTATCGAATCTGCCCAACGTACTCTTGCTTTGAGCATGCTAGAACCTTCAACAACGATGAGATCTCAGCCTTCTAGTCATCCTCCTCGACGACTATTTCCATACTAGCTCAAGCACCTCTCGAGCAAACCATTATCCTCAAACTCGAACCATTTCACCGAGTGATCAACATGCTTGGAATGATCCCGTCTGGATTAGACCAAGGCTATCTCATATCATGCTTCGCCTCATCATCATCATAGCAAAGCCTCATCTCCACATCATCATCAAATCTATCCATATGAGCTTCATCATTCGCTACATATGCCACGAGAAGCTTTTCCAATTCAAGAGTCTTTCCCTTAGCTTTTGAATCATCTTCGACCATCTTGTCTAAATCAAATCATCAATCATCTAATTCATAGCAATCAATCAAGTCAAACATTAATCCAAGTAATCAAGCATTCAAATATGATCTAATAAACAATTATAACAATAATGGCAATTTCGTAAATAAAGAGTCTAAAGTCTAACAAGTATGAAAACATGAGCAATATCTCTACAATCTTGATGAATGAACTTGCATAGGTTATCATGTAGTAAAATGGATGTCAAATCATCATGAACAATGGATCTACACTTAAGTTTACAAAAATGCATGCAAATCACTACTTTACACAAAATCAAGCCAACGATCCGATATACTCCTTTGGATCCGTGTGAGAGATAATCACCACTCGCCAAATCACCTAAACACCTCAAAAGCAACACACTTCAGATTTGGACAGCGAAGGATCTAGCTCGATTCTCCAAAATTCCGCTTCAAACGAGGAAATCTCTCTTCGATGGTTGTAGATCTTCACTCTAAGCTCTTGGATCTTCGATTTGATCTTCGATTTGGATGGAAGGAAATACTAAATCAAAGTGGAGAAAAGAAGTGAAGAAGTGTAGAACTCGAGATCTCAAAATGGCAGCACTTCGTCGCTTCAAAATCCGGATCCCAAAAATGACGACGAACCCTCCTATTTATAGGCTGAATCCTCCTTAGGTCGTTCGCTTGGAATTTGGTCTTCCACGACTTAAGAACCCACAACCTAAAAATCCACGACCTAACAAATGCGCCTCTACGACCTAACAGATGCGCTTCTACGACCTACGACCTAACGACTTAGCAGTTCAGTGCATCCATGCGACCTACGACCTAACGACTTAACAGATCAGCGCATCCATGCGACCTACGACCTAACGACTTAAATCATGCGCTTCCTCGCGACCTACGACCTAACGAATGCACATCCATGCGACCTACGACCTAACACACCTGCGACCTAACACACACACGACCTAACTAACTTAGCTAGAATACGACCTAACACCTTAATTCGCTCACGACCTAACTACGCTAACTCGCTAACTCTTATACAGTTAGCTCTTAGGTCGCTAAACACTAAGTCTCTCACCACTACGTCGCTAAACACTGTAGGTCGCTAACCCTTAGGTCGCTAACTCCTAGGTCGTCTACTCCTTAACTCGCCAACTTCCTTAGGTCGCTCCAAACTCTCATACGACCTAAGCCACTACGACCTAAGCCACTACGACCTAAACCAAAATCCTTAGGTCGCCAAATTCTAAAGGTCGCTCCTATCTCTTAGGTCGTTCACTCGACCTAACCTACCCCTCGACCTAAACCATCACACGACTTAACTATCACACGACTTAACTATCACACGACCTAACTGCTTAGGTCGTTCCCATCCTTAAGTCGCTCCACTTCTTAGGTCGCTAACTTCCTATAGGTCGCTCCACTTCCTTAGGTCGTCTACTACGACCTAACCACTATACGACCTAACTTCTATACGACCTAAGACTTAGACTCTGGATAACTTATCAACGATACTAACAGTCTAATAATAACTGTTTTACGATGTTTTCGATCCGTAAAAATACGGGTCGTTACAGAAACCAAAATATCATATCTATATATTTCGAAAATAATTTATACTTCAAAACCAAAATATCATATCAATTTATTTCAAAATAATTTATACTTCAAAACCAAAATATCATATCATTTTTATTTTTCAAAATAATTTATAATTCAAAACAAAAATATCATATCCATTTATTTTGAAAATAATTTATACTCCGAATCCAAAATATCATATCCATTTATTCCGAAAATAATTTATACTTCAAAACCAAAATATCATATTATTTTAAATCACTTAAATCCAAAACCATGTTAAAAAGTCATATCCTTAAATCCACAAATCAATAAATTTCAAATCGATAAATCTAAATACAACTCTTAATTAAATACCTTTCCAAATAAATTCTAAACCCACTTTAAATTTAAAACTTATAAAAGTAATTTCAATATCTAGATAAACCATATATATATTTTCAAAACCATAGAAATCATTTCAAATATATATATATATATATATATATATATCCTATGGTCAAGGGATACAGATATTTATCATTTCAATCCGCAATTTAAAATAAAAATACGGTTGTATATCAATTCAAACCGCAATCCCGAATGATAATGAATCCATAACGAACTAACATATTATAATGATATAAAATAAAACATCCATTCATCCATCATCAAAATCACACATCCATCATAATCATTATCTAAAACAATCAATCAATATCAATATTTAACAGATAATAGATAACATGTATTTAACTAGCAGTTATATTCAATAATAATTTAAATAACGATTTAATTTAAATAAATGCAATTAACTGAGATGATGATTAAAAATATACCAAACAGTCATAAATAATTTCATAATCACAACATAAATTAAATTTAACAAACATAAGAAATTTTACAAGTTGTGAGTGGGTTAAAACACTAACCTTGGAATTTAAATTGAATTTAAATTCAAAATAAGCCCAAAATTCAAACAGTCTCCGAAATCATCCAAACCGGCGCCAAAATGTCCGAAATTTCAATACGATCCTAACAAAAGAAATAGCGCGCAAATCAGATATCGTATGAGAAATTATGTAAGTTAGAACATTTATACGAATTAAAATTCTAAAACAAATAAAAAAATAATATACCTTGCACACGTCAGCGTGCCCTTCTTCCTCATGCGAAATTCTCGTTTGAACCCTAATACCACTTGTAGCCCCCATTAAACCCTACTACCGCTTGTCGTCTGGAGGTACTTTGCCACGATCAAACATTACCTCCAACACCACCTGGCCACGTTGCACGCCATACCTCGGACCGACCCTCCAAGATGTTGTCGCCACTCCTCAGGCGAAGCACGAGATTGGCCCATTCATCCTCGATTTTTGGAAACTCGAGATGTCAAAGGCAAGATGTAATCGTACTGATTGAATGCACTCGGCCTCCTCTACGCGCCTAGACTTCCTGATTGACGAATCGTGGAAGATCCACCGTTGATTGAGCATCCATACAATGTACGGCCGAAACTAAATTAGAATCTCATGGATGAATGATGACTCCAATCGAAAAACAAATCACATATCTGACTTGTGCTCTTCAAGAGCTTTAAATCCATATATAATTCGATATAGTTTTGAGGAGGTTGAATTTTGAAGTTGGATTTTGATTTGAAATTGAATTCGGAATTTGGTTTGGATTTGTCTACCATTGAAATGAGGAGGTGAAAAGAAATTTTACGTATAGACAAATGACAATGAGGGCCAATTAGGGTTTATAACAGGGTATTTATAGACAAAGCTGAAAATAGAATAGATGGATAAGTTTGATTTACACGATGAACGATAAATGGCCCCAAAATCCCGTTTCGACTCCGGAACGAACATGGGTCAACCCATATATCAAGATATATGTTTTAGAACATTTTAAAATCAATGGAACGGTTTCAAGCCCAAATTCCATCATATGAAGAAGTTATGCTATAAACAAATTATTTCAAATTGGTTTTAATTGATTTCAATTTAATTTATTTCAAGGCGTTTCAAGCCCGTACGATCAACCAACAAGCCCGATCATTATAAAACTTGAAATCCTACAATAATTAACCGTTACGGATCCGATGAAACTAGTTTTGTCAAAATCCGAGTAAGTGGCCAAAATGGCTATTTTCACATTAATTAAATAAATTAAAATTTAATTAATTAAATCCCATTTCACTAAAATCTTATATATTTCAATTTCTATCAATTTTGTTTACTTAGAAATTTTTAGTCCTTCATAACAATTTCCATATAGATTAAATGTTGCATATTCCATAAATCTCAAAGCTTCAAATTTCAATTTGAATTATTTACATATTATAAATCAAATTTCAATAATTCAATGAAATTAACTTTCCATTTATTATTCCCTAAATTTCACCACATGGTATAAATATTATGATTCATATCTATTACATTAGTACTTCCCAGTTTCAATAAGTATAGTATTTAATTCCAATTTCTTACAATAACCCATTTATTATAATTTGAATTCCAATTAATTAGTTTCAAAATAATTGATTGATTCAATTCAAATCCTTTATTAAGTCTATTATTAGTCTATAAACTTACTATTTATTTTATATTCCATTACACTATATAGCCCTATTTATATCTTAAGTTTGTATTAATGGCTATATTTCAAAAATGTGAAATCTTGTCAATTACACACATTTATTAAGGTTTTAAAACCAATAAATTAATTTACTTTAGTTCCATTCTTTTTACCAATTAATTACCGATAAATAATTTCATGTTTCTACTTATTTATTACATACACACCTTCAGTTATTGCATTAATCCTCATAAACATGACATTGTAGATTTCCTATTTATTTTATAGACTAAATAGGCAACTTATAATAGCTGTTATCATTACCTAACGACCTAGAATTTTGAACAAATTAAATTGAAAATATTTAATTAATTTTAAATATTTGAACGATGATTTAATTTGAATCCCGAATATAACTTTGAATTTGACGATTTAATTTTAAAATTTAATCTAGTGAATGTTGAATAAAAATTTGAATCTTCAATTTTAAGCTGAAGAAAAATATTTCAAAAGCTTTTAAAATTCGTAATGATAATACTAAAGATAATTAGAGCTTCAGAATCGAATTTGAAATTGAATTGTTCAGTTTGAAATTATATCGTTCGAATTGATATTTAAAAATAGCGTTCCGGGAGACAGTCTCGGATTTTGACGAAACCAGTTCCATTGGGTCCGTAACATTGAATTTTTGTCGGATTCCAAATTTCGTATTTTTCAGTGTTGATACGTGAGCACACGACACATTAACGCGTTAAAAATTTAATTTGAATTCAATTTTAAATTTAAATTTTTAACTAAGTCAAATATCAGCACGTTCTTCTCCTCCCTTTCATCTAGAGATCACGCCTATTATCACGTAGAAAATCACGATAAAAATCGTGTGAAACATCCCTCTCATGTTCAAAACGAAATCCCCCTTCAATTTCGTTCACAAATTTAAAGCAAATTCATTCGTTCAAATAATGGCCGCTCTTTGTTCCAAAACAAAGTCAAATGCCGAAGCCCTCTCTGATTCAAAACGAACGAGATTCATTTCGAATTTAATCCCCCTCCAATACATTCTAGAGCAAATCGACTCTCGCTTTTTTTCCTTTCATTCGAATCTGGCAAGCAAGCGAGGGGGAAATGGCGACTGCGACGCGAGGCTCACAGTGATGGAGGCGGCGATTCGTGAAAAGGGAGGGGGTTTCGAGGTTCGCCAGCGAGGCGCGGCATCGATGGAGGATCTCGAACTCGAGCTCACTGGGGTTCGAACGAAAGTAAAGGAGTATGGGAGGCTTGGGGGAATCGCGGTGGCAACCGCGAGTCGAGGCGGCGCTCAAGGAGGGTTATTCGCGACATAGGAGCTAGGGTTTCGCGATTGGCATCACTGGTGGTTCTCGAGCAGGCAGTTAGGTATTGTCTATTTAATTTTATTTAATTTAAATTTTTATATATATAGATGAGGTTTATTACTGTTTTAATTTGTTAACAGTAAAATTTATTACTGTTTTAATTTGCAGAAAGAAAAATGGTAAACTAACAGTAAAAGAAATTTGGTTAAAAGAATTTTTCTATTTGAATGTAATGTGTAAGTTAAGACCAGAAAATTTATTAAGGGATTTAGCTTAAAATTTAATTTTTTGTTAAATCAATCTATTTAAAAGAATATTGGTTTAAAATAAAATCACTTGTTAATTTAAATTTGTTAAAGAGAATTAGTTTGAAATTAAATCATTGGATAATTAAAAGTGTTAGTTTTAAGTGAAAATTGTTAGTTAATTAAATTTAGAAAGGACAATGGGTTTAAGGAAATTAATTATCAGTTTAAGATTAAATAAATCAATTAAATGGAAATTTATTATTCGATTCAGTTCAGATATTAATAAATTATCTAAATTGTTATACAAGGTCGAATAAAGTCAAGGAAACAAATTGGATTGGAAATGGATCGCAAATTAAAAGCTAAGGTGACATCTTCTCACTCAAAATATATTTGGATTGCACTTATTGATTGTTTGATTTGTTTGGATTTGTGATATTAGATATTACAGGATATATCTATATATATAGCAATATATATATATTGGCATATGTATATATTGGATTGATGATTTCCCGCCTCGTATAGCGGATGAGACCCTATTGCGCCGTTAGTAAGCGGATATTTTTATAAAACCCATATACCGCGATATTCCACCTCGAAGTGGAATTGGTATTGTGCTGACGTCTTTGGATGTAGGGAAACAGGTTGGAGGGATCCAACTGGACCCCTCATATTTATAAAATTTATTTATACTGTGATATGAATCTGTGAATGATTATATTGATGTTATTAATCATATTGATATCTGGAAATTATTTGGAAGCTAAAATTTAGCTGAATGGATGTTTGATATCATTGGATTCCAAAGATAAACGAAGTTGAATTTTTGAAATTAAATAATTTGAAAAGAATAAGGAATTTTAAAGTATAAAAAGTTGATGTTATAATCTTATCGAATTTATTTCCAGAATAAGTGAAGATGTTAAATAAATGGATTTCGTAAAATAGTGATTATAAATTGAAGAATTTAATTTAAAATTTGGATTTTTAAATAGATTGAAAGAAACGATTGAAATTTATTTTCTTTAAAAGGAATTTATTTAAAAGAAGATAAGTTGGAAATCCAATTAGAAATTTAATTGGTAAATTGAAATAAATTGGGAAATCAATGAAAAATGATTTCAATTTGAAGAATCCATTTTAAAATAGAATATTGAATAATTTGAGAAAAATAAGGAATTTACTTAGTAGTGATGAATAAAATTAGAAATCAATCTGTAATTGATTTAATATTTGGAAATGAATTTTTTGAGAAATCAGTATGAAAATTTTATTCAAAGTTGAAAATAAATTTTGAAATCAATATTGAAATCGATTTGGTTTTTATAAATAGAATTGGAATTTATAAAAGTTGTTTATAAATCCGAAATCACTTATTTTGATAAGTAAAATATAGAAGTTAATAAAAAGAAGATTTATAAGTCGAGGTTGTTATTAAAATAGAAATAGAATTTATAAACGTGTTTATAAATTCGAAATAGATTGAATTTGATAAATTAAATATAGAAGATTTTTAAAGAAGATATATTCACGATTTTGGATAACGAATCTCTATTGAAATAAAAATGTGTAGAAATGATTGAAATTGGGTTAAGTGAATTAGATTCATGATTTTGGACAGTGAATATATTGTTAAGTAAAATGGATTCATTTTTGAAGAAGTGATATTTAAAAATGAAGTTAAACATTTTAAAGAAATGAGATTTAAAAGGTATTATGAATCGAAAGCATAGATTTCAACATTTATTGTTGAAATAGGCGTTTTCGAAAATATAAGGAAATGGTAGACTATAACACTGTTGTTATAGTAAATGATTTCCAAAAGGAAATATTTTTATCTAGTATTGGGATTTACATATCTATCTTAATTTTTGAATGCTTATACTAGTGATTTTGAGTCGTCGTAACGATGTTTTGCGTAACATTCGTTTTGACTCAAATAGATGTTGTTATAATAAATGTTTTCCTTAAAAGGATGAATATATACTTAATTTGATTTAAGTATATCGAATACTTTCAAATGTTGAAAATAAAAGATTTGTGAAATACTTATTATTAAATAAGCAAGGAAATACTTTTCCAATATGAAATGAACGTTTTGAGAATTTATCTTCTTTAAGATAAATTAAAAGTGAATATTGAAATCGATTTGAAAATCGAATATCAATAGATATTCGAAAAATATAAATTCACTATGGAATTTATAAAAGAAATGATAATTCGTTTTGGAAATAAATGTTGATTTATTTTTGAAGTGTGGAAATTTTATATCTAGTAAAGATATTTTGGAACATTAAATAATTTGGAATATTTTTTGGAATCTGATGATGTTGCGCATCTTTATTGATAGTTAAATAACCGACTATCAGTAATTACGTTGAATGGTATTTGTTGTGATTGGATGAAATTGAATTCCACACTTATTTTTAAATAATCGCTCACTATTCGGGTTAGCTGGGAAAGGACCATGGGGTCGTATAACCCATTTCGAATATGTGATACGTCGTTATAAATTGCATTTGATGACCGGTGTTGAAGACCGGATATTTTTGAAAACGGAAGGATTACCGTCGAGTTACTCTACATCGGCTGATCTCCGATTTAGAGGTTTTTATCACCCTTAGTGACGGGAAGTCCGGACGTGATTGAAAATTATCCGGAATTGCAAGGGCTTCGTGAGAAGTGCCTTCGGTTATGTTCGATTCCGGAACAGATTTGTATGGATTGTGTGTCTGACGTTACAATTTGAGATATAAAGCTGATTTCTTTCAAATACATATTTGTTGGTGGCGGAGAATTTATTCTCTTAGCTTAACACCCTTCTCTAAGACGTACGAGCTCAGAGGTTACGTAGTTGAAATTTATCAGCGATATACTCCCAATTTGGTAACGTGGCATACTGAGTGTTGCTGTGAAATGATCAGTGTTTGATCATTTGCGATATGATCATTTGTTTGATCTTATATCTTTGTGATCATAGGTTGATCATTTGTTTGACCCGAAGCATGGCTTTGTAGGAAGCGTAGCTTTGTGGACGAGACTTCGTCGAGCCTCACACCTCGGAAATGGTCAAAACAGGAAGGATGCGGCAAGGTTCTAGGGAGTAGCGCCCCTTAGTGTATGTCATTCCTTCTAGATAGAGGTGGTATCATGGTATGGAGCCCAGATACTTAACCTATGTGGTTGCTACATTTATATTATGTGTTTTGTTGCGAATCGGGGATCCTCGGGAAGATCGGTTACGATCGGGGGATGGCATACGCGTGTCAGTAGTTACCTATTTTTGCAGAGGTAACCCGACCTTGTGTTGGCAGAGATCCGGTTAGGTTCTCGGAACGTCATTCCAGAGGCGTTCTATTCGTGGAATAGGAAGTTCGTTAGCCTGACCATTTGTTGGAAATCCAAAGAAACAATACGAGCCTTGTATGGTTTTAGTTGTAGAACCTGCCATCTAATATGGCAGCTATAGTAAGCATACTATAATGGTACCTATGCTGGCTAAGATTTATATTCTACTTTCGAAATGTTTTCTACACTATGCACTAATAATAATATCAAAAGAATTTGATTTTTGCATAGTAAGCATCTTTGACTATCATAAGGAGAAATCTTCTCCAATTCTTCGTTTGCATTGTGTGTGTGGCAGGAGGCCTTATGGTAGTTTCATTTTTCAAAAGCATTTCGAATTGACTTTAAAATTATCCTGTTGTGTTTTAAAGAATAACTGTTTTACGATCTCACACCAGTCACCATGACTGACTCGGAGTTTATTGTTTCCCTTCTAAACTCTGGGTGCCCACCAATTTCCACACGGGCAGCCTAGAGTTATATTATCAGGATATTCTGGATATTCTGGAGCTTTGGAAGCAAGCTGGATGGTGAGGTGTATATCCGTAATTATTTATTTATTCCGCTGTGTATTCTGTATGAGGACAAGTTTATAAAACCGTCCATTGTTGTATATTGACTCTAATGATTGATGTATGTATAAACTGATATAGTTCTTTGTTTTTAAAAGACTAGAGTTTATTTATTATATATTGTTCCGCTGCGATGTGTAAGATTCTGATATTGTTTCTGTTCTGATGTTGTTATGTTGTTTTTCTTCTTCTCTCTTTCTTCTACTTCTCTTTTTCTTCTATCTTTTCTTCTACCTCTTCTTTCTAAAACCCTCACTATTGGAGTTTCCGGCACTCGATTGCTCGGCAGTCGATAAAGTGAGTATCGATGTCGAATTTTCGAAAGTCGAAAAATCGTGTACGTGACAGCGTGGTATCAGAGCATATGGTTAAGCGACAACCCTTCTCTGTTGGGTGTTACTCATTAGAGATAGAGTCAGTAGTACTCTAGAATGAGTTGAGTGTAATAATAGATATGAGCGCGTATTTGTTATTTGAATATGAAATTGTTTTGTATTGTGTTGACTTATCGGTTGATTGTTTATAGATTCTGGTCGGTGCAGTCTAGCTAACTGTGTTGATATGAGTTTCTAAACTCTTAACAAGATAAATCGACACAGTATTGCTTTAAAATAGGGTGAATGAAATAATTTTACCCAAAACTATTTTTGTATAGAAAAGAAATGATTTTCTTTGAATTATCATAGTATATGGTTGCATGTTTGTTAGAAGTAATGATATTGAAATAGTATCATTGTTATATGAAATTGAATAAGAAATTCAAATCGTAACTCCAAAGTAAGAAATAAATTCACATACGAATGAAATTTAAGAATGTAAATTTTAAATGTGACTTATAATTTTAAACGGAATTCCAGAGAAGTTTTTGGAAATGTTTTGAAAAGAATCTGAAAATTTTGGAGATTTGAAAGTTTAAATCATTTTTGGAGTTGAAAATGGATTTCAAAGGTTTTGAAAAGTATTTTGGAGAGTTGAAAGCTCTAAACTCTTTTCGGTCGCTGGAAAATAATTCCGATGATGATCGCGACATCACCGGTGTTAATTTTCGGGTTTCCAAAAGAGAAATTGCTGCCAAATTGTTTTAAATAGAAGTTGTTTGGAAAATTTGGGGTTTGTTTTGGAAATTCAAAAAGACAATTTTGAATTGTTTTCAAAATGGCTTTGAAAATGTTATTAAGACTCTGGAATGCTATATAAAAATATTTATGAGAATAATAAATGAGTTGATAACTTATACAATTTGTTGTGAATTTAGATTGAATAAATTTAACTTAAGGAATTTTAAGTTGAATTAAAGTAAGTATAAGTGAATCAATAAAATAAAAAAATAAAAAAATCCAAGTGGTAATTTTGAATATAAGTTATATAACTTATAAAATGAGAAAATAGAAGTGAAACGAATTGTTAAAAGTGGTTAAACAATTTTATTAAGCAAAATGAAATGTAATTCTGATTAAGTGATGAAATTTGACCTTGGTAAAGTTAAATAAAATTGAGAATCTGAATTGGATTGATAAATGAATTAAGCTATTGAACTAATTGAATGTTGAATCAGTCTAATGTAAATGAATTAGTGAATGAGTTTCAGAATGAATAAATAAAAAAAATTGCAATTGTAAGTGCAAGAGAATAAAATTGAATGTTAAAGTTCATTTTGAATTTGTAAGTAAATGAGACTGAATTGAATTTGATTTGTGAAAAATGAAGTGAAGTATTGAACTAAAATTAGTAAGTAAAGCTAATTGAATATTGACCAAGTGGATAAGGTATTGAACGAATTAAATTCAATGATTATAAAAGAAAGGATTATAATTATTAAAGAAAGGCAAATTTGAATGAAGTGAATAAGATTAAAACTGAATGTTGAAACCGAATTTGAATAAATAAAATTGAAATTAGTAATGAATTAGTAAATGAAACTAATCTAAAATAGTGCAGTTGAATGAAAGATAGTTGATAAAAATTCAATATTCAGAATAGAAGGTAAAATTGAATTCAAATGAAATTGAATGTAAAGATTGAACGAAATTGAATATGCAACTTCAATAGTAAGCTAAAAATGTATAAGCAGTTTATATTGAAAATTTTGTAATTGAATGTGCAAAATAGTTTGAATAGTATAACTAGATATTATGGCTAGTAGGATATACAGGTTATAAAAGAATTGGAATTTTTGATTTCAAAGATAATTTGAATTGCTCGACTAAAGGTAAGTATTTGAATTATAATATGAGTTTTTGCTGATTTCTTCTCTAGCCGCTTGGCTTTTTCTTTTTCTTTTTGAAATCTGAGAGTCCGTAGGGACGTTTTGTAGTCGTGCCGTATTAGCCGCGCAAAGGAGACGCTGGCGAAATTTTTTGAAAATTTCGAGTGTTAGAAAATTTTTGAGAAAATTTTGAAAGTTTGAAATTTGAATTTAAACTTAAATTTGAATTGTTAAGGTAAACAATTTTGTCTGGAACTTATAATTTGAGTTGGAAAATTTAGTTGAAATGATAACGAATCTTTAATAGAAAGATTTGTTTTGAAAATTTGATAAAACTATTAGAGGTTGAAAGATAGTAGACGAGTTAAGGACTTTTTTTCCTGACTTGTAATTTCGGGACGAAATTCTTTTAAGGAGGGAAGTTTGTAACGACCCAGAATTTTGAACAAATTAAATTGAAAATATTTAATTAATTTTAAATATTTGAACGATGATTTGATTTGAATCCCGAATATAACTTTGAATTTGACGATTTAATTTTAAAATTTAATTTAGTGAATGTTGAATAAAAATTTGAATCTTCAATTTTAAGCAGAAGAAAAATATTTCAAAAGCTTTTAAAATTCGTAATGATAATACTGAAGATAATTGGAGCTTCAGAATCGAATTTGAAATTGAATTGTTCAGTTTGAAATTATATCGTTCGAATTGATATTTAAAAATAGCGTTCCGGGAGACAGTCTCGGATTTTGACCAAACCAGTTCCATTGGGTCCGTAACGTTGAATTTTTGTCGGATTCCAAATTTCGTATTTTTCAGTGTTGATACGTGAGCACACGACACATTAACGCGTTAAAAATTTAATTTGAATTCAATTTTAAATTTAAATTTTTAACTAAGTCAAATATCAGCACGTTCTTCTGCTCCCTTTCATCTAGAGATCACGCCTAGTATCACGTAGAAAATCACGATAAAAATCGTGTGAAACATCCCTCTCATGTTCAAAACGAAATCCCCCTTCAATTTCGTTCACAAATTTAAAGCAAATTCATTCGTTCAAATAATGGCCGCTCTTTGTTCCAAAACAAAGTCAAATGCCGAAGCCCTCTCTGATTCAAAACGAACGAGATTCATTTCGAATTTAATCCCCCTCCAATACATTCTAGAGCAAATCGACTCACGCTTTTTTTCCTTTCGTTCGAATCTGGCAAGCAAGCGAGGGGGAAATAGCGACTGCGACGCGAGGCTCACAGCGATGGAGGCGGCGATTCGTGAAAAGGGAGGGGGTTTCGAGGTTCGCCAGCGAGGCGCGACATCGATGGAGGAGCTCGAACTCGAGCTCACTGGGGTTCGAACGACAGTAAAGGAGTATGGGAGGCTTGGGGGAATCGCGGTGGCAACCGCGAGTCAAGGCGGCGCTCAAGGAGGGTTATTCGCGACATAGGAGCTAGGGTTTCGTGATTGCGACTGGCATCGCTGGTGGTTCTCGAGCAGGCAGTTAGGTATTGTCTATTTAATTTTATTTAATTTAAATTTTTATATATATAGATGAGGTTTATTACTGTTTTAATTTGTTAACAGTAAAATTAACAGTAAAATTTATTACTGTTTTAATTTGCAGAAAGAAAAATGGTAAACTAACAGTAAAAGAAATTTGGTTAAAAGAATTTTTCTATTTGAATGTAATGTGTAAGTTAAGACCAGAAAATTTATTAAGGGATTTAGCTTAAAATTTAATTTTTTGTTAAATCAATCTATTTAAAAGAATATTGGTTTAAAATAAAATCACTTGTTAATTTAAATTTGTTAAAGAGAATTAGTTTGAAATTAAATCATTGGATAATTAAAAGTGTTAGTTTTAAGTGAAAATTATTAGTTAATTAAATTTAGAAAGGAAAATGGGTTTAAGGAAATTAATTATCAGTTTAAGATTAAATAAATCAATTAAATGGAAATTTATTATTCGATTCAGTTCAGATATTAATAAATTATCTAAATTGTTATACAAGGTCGAATAAAGTCAAGGAAACAAATTGGATTGGAAATGGATCGCAAATTAAAAGCTAAGGTGAGTTCTTCTCATTCAAAATATATTTGGATTGCAGTTATTGATTGTTTGATTTGTTTGGATTTGTGATATTAGATATTATAGGATATATCTATATATATAGCAATATATACATATTGGCATATGTATATATTGGATTGATGATTTCCCGCCTCGTATAGCGAATGAGACCCTATTGCGCCGTTAGTAAGCGAATATTTTTATAAAACCCATATACCGCGATATTCCACCTCGAAGTGGAATTGGTATTGTGCTGACGTCTTTGGATGCAGGGAAACAGGTTGGAGGGATCCAACTGGACCCCTCATATTTATAAAATTTATTTATACTATGATATGAATCTGTGAATGATTATATTGATGTTATTAATCATATTGATATCTGGAAATTATTTGAAAGCTAAAATTTAGCTGAATAGATGTTTGATATCATTGGATTCCAAAGATAAACGAAGTTGAATTTTTGAAATTCAAGTAGAAATTTTTAAGTGAATCAATTTTAGAAATTAAATAATTTGAAAAGAATAAGGAATTTTAAAGTATAAAAAATTGATGTTATAATCTTATCGAATTTATTTCCAGAATAAGTGACGATGTTAAATAAATTTATTACGTAAAATAGTGATTATAAATTGAAGAATTTAATTTAAAATTTGGATTTTTAAATAGATTGAAAGAAACGATTGAAATTTATTTTCTTTAAAAGGAATTTATTTAAAAGAAGATAAGTTGGAAATCCAATTAGAAATTTAATTGGTAAATTGAAATAAATTGGGAAATCAATGAAAAATGATTTCAATTTGAAGAATCCATTTTAAAACAGAATATTGAATAATTTGAGAAAAATAAGGAATTTACTTAGTAGTGATGAATAAAATTAGAAATCAATCTGTAATTGATTTAATATTTGGAAATGATTTTTTTGAGAAATCAGTATGAAAATTTTATTCAAAGTTGAAAATAAATTTTGAAATCAATATTGAAATCGATTTGGTATTGAAGTTTTTATAAATAGAATTGGAATTTATAAAAGTTGTTTATAAATCCGAAATCACTTATTTTGATAAGTAAAATATAGAAGTTAATAAAAAGAAGATTTATAAGTCGAGGTTGTTATTAAAATAAAAATAGAATTTATAAACGTGTTTATAAATTCAAAATAGATTGAATTTGATAAATTAAATATAGAAGATTTTTAAAGAAGATATATTCGCGATTTTGGATAACGAATCTCTATTGAAATAAAAATGTGTAGAAATGATTGAAATTGGGTTAAGTGAATTAGATTCACGATTTTGGACAGTGAATATATTGTTAAGTAAAATGGAGTCATTTTTGAAGAAGTGATATTTAAAAATGAAGTTAAACATTTTAAAGAAATGAGATTTAAAAGGTATTATGAATCGAAAGCATAGATTCCAACATTTATTGTTGAAATAGGCGTTTTCGAAAATATAAGGAAATGGTAGACTATAACACTGTTGTTATAGTAAATGATTTCCGAAAGGAAATATTTTTATCTAATATTGGGATTTACATATCTATCTTAATTTTCGAATCCTTATACTAGTGATTTTGAGTCGTCGTAACGATGTTTTGCGTAACATTCGTTTTGACTCAAATAGATGTTGTTATAATAAATGTTTTCCTTAAAAGGATGAATATATACTTAATTTGATTTAAGTATATCGAATACTTTCAAATGTTGAAAATAAAAGATTTGTGAAATACTTATTATTAAATAAGCAAGGAAATACTTTTCCAATATGAAATGAACGTTTTGAGAATTTATCTTCTTTAAGATAAATTAAAAGTGAATATTGAAATCAATTTGAAAATCGAATATCAGTAGATATTCGAAAAATATAAATTCACTATGGAATTTATAAAAGAAATGATAATTCGTTTTGAAAATAAATGTTGATTTATTTTTGAAGTGTGGAAATTTTATATCTAGTAAAGATATTTTGGAACATTAAATAATTTGGAATATTTTTTGGAATCTGATGATGTTGTGCATCTTTATTGATAGTTAAATAACCGACTATCAATAATTACCTTGAATGGTATTTGTTGTGATTGGATGAAATTGAATGCCACACTTATTTTTAAATAATCGCTCACTATTCGGGTTAGCCGGGAAAGGACTATGGGGTCGTATAACCCATTCCGAATATGTGATACGTCGTTATAAATTGCATTTGATGACCGGTGTTGAAGACCGGATATTTTTGAAAACGGAAGGATTACCGTCGAGTTACTCTACATCGGCTGATCTCCGATTTAGAGGTTTTTATCACCCTTAGTGACGGGAAGTCCGAACGTGATTGAAAATTATCCGGAATTGCAAGGGCTTCGTGAGAAGTGCCTTCGGTTCTATTCGATTCCGGAACAGACTTGCATGGATTGTGTGTCTGACGTTACAATTTGAGATATAAAGCTGATTTCTTTCAAATACATATCTGTTGGTGGCGGAGAATTATTCTCTTAGCTTAACACCCTTCTTGTAACGTCCCAAATTTTCGCGTTCGAAAATCGACATCCATACTTTACATCGTACTCGAATGTCGTAGATTCGACCGTTCAAATCCGAGTCGCCGGAGCTTATAACAACATTAAGTAAACAACACAGCGGAATAAAAAGAATATAGATATACAACATCTGATACAATATCCAGATACAATGATGATACAATGAATATCTATATACATCAGAGATATGATACAACAAATAGCAGCGGAAAAGAAAACGATAACATCAGCAGCGGATAATCTCCATCTTCAAAGCACTAATCCATAAATAGCTCGAACTCCCAATAACGAGGCACAAAGATAAGCAAGTGCAGTCCGATCCAAAGACTGAACTAGCTCCAGATAACCTACTAATCTGACTATCTGAAAAACCAAACTCTAGACTGCTCGTGTAGAAAATTTTGAGCATCCAGAGTTTAGGAAAGAAACAATAAACTCCGGATCAGTCATGGGACTGGTGTGAGCAACAAAAACAGTTTATCTTTAAAACAAATAGCAGAGATTTTTAAAGTCAATTCGCAATGCTTTTTGGAAAATGAAACTACCATAAGACCTCCCACCACACACACAATGCAAACGCAGAATTGGAGGAGATTTCTTCTTATGATAGTCAAAGATGCTTACTACGCAAAATCAAATCATTTGATATTATTACTAGTGCATAGTGTAGAAAACAATTTCGAAAATAGAATATAAATCTTAGCCAGCATAGACATTTCGCACTTATGCCTACTATAGCTACCATGTTCAATAGCAGGTTACCACCACATTCCATGGCAGGTAATACAACTAAAACCGTACAGGGCTCGTATTGTTTTGTTTGGATTTCCAACAAATGGTCAGGCTAAGGAACTTCCTATTCCACGAAAGAAACGCCTCTGGCGGGACGTTCCGAGAACCAACTGTTCTCTGCCAAACAAGGCCGGCAACCCCTTTTCCCAAGGGATAAAAGAAACCTCAGATATGCCACCCCCGGTCCTTTGGGACCTTTATCCGAGCGCTCGATAACCAACTTCACACATCATAAAGAAAGTGTATCCACATGAGTAAGTATCTGGGCTCCATACCATGATACTACCCTTTTCCAGAAGGAATGGTCATACCCTAGGGGAGCTACCCCTAAAAACCTTGCCGCACGATTCCTGTTTCGACCATTACCGGGTTGTGAGGCTCGACGAAGTCTCGTCCACAAAGCTACGCTTTTTCAAAAAGCCACGCTTTGGGTCAACAGATGATCAACCTATGATCACAAAGATAAATGATCAAACAAATGATCATATCACAAATGATCAAACACTGATCATCCCACAGCAACACTTAGCATGCCACATTACCAAATTGGGATATATCGCTGATAAATTTCAACTACATAACCTCTGAGCTCGTACGTCTCAGAGAAGGGTGTTAAGCTAAGAGAATAAATTCTCCGCCACCAAACAGAAATGTATTTGAAAGAAATCGGCTTTATATCTCAAAGTGTAATGTCAGACATGTATCCATATAAGTCTGTTCCGGGATCGAACAGAACCGAAGGCACTTCTCACGAAGCCCTTGCAAATCCGGATAATTTTCAATCACGTCCGGACTTCCCATCACAAAAAGAGTGATATAAATCTCTATACCGGGAGCTACCCAGTGCAGAGACATTCGACAGGTTGTCCTTTCATTTTCAAAAATATCCGGTCTTCAACACCGATCTTCAAATGCTATCCATATACGACGTATCACTATTCGGAATGGGTTATATGACACAGATGTCTTTTCCCGGCTAACCCGAATAGTGAGCGCAATATTCAAAAACAAATGGATAATGGGATTTCAATTAAGTCACAACTTATTACCCAAACTTTCTTTTCAAATGGTTTAACAAATTACCATTTTAATCTTTTAAACAAAAAGATTCAATTCACAAAGTTCACTTAATTTCACAAAGATTCATTCATAGATTTTCCAAATCAATTTCCCTTTCAATTTGATTAATTCATTAAATCTTTAAAATAAAGATTTAACTTATAGCTTTCAAAACAATTCCATTCCGTATAGTTTAACCAAATCATCATTTTTAAATCTGTTAAAAATAAACAGATTTAATTCATAGCTTTCAAAAATAATTCATTCATAACTTGGAAAACATTTTTCAATTCAATCTTGAAATTCCTTTAATTAAACTGGAATTTCATTTCTTATATATATATATGAAAGCTTTTATCCTTTTAAAATAAACAGTTTTCATTTTGAAAATCTGATTCATACGAGTTAAAATCTTTGGGTTAAATTCAAATTCTCATACCAATATTTTAAAAGTGGTTTAAATTCATATACACATTTATAACATCTTTAATCAAAATTCCAATCATTGAATTCAATTCCAAATATTGAATTCGAATTTAAGTCAAATTATTTAAATTTCAAAACTTAATTAAGTTATTCGAAAATAAGACTTATCTTTGAAATTCCATTTCAAAAGCTTTTCACTTTAAACCCCAAATTTCTAATTTCAAAATCAATTGAAATTTAATGTTTCCATTTCAAAAACATCAAATTTAAATTATCTGCGACTTAACCGATTTCCACGTGAAATCCATATTTGTGTGTGTAAAGGTGTAGTCCAGGGGGTTTTACACAATAGTGCAACACCATTCAATCATCACAGATTCAGAATACAGAAATATAATTAATAGGCGATATGAACTATAACGCTCATCTTCCATTTACAGATGGCAGATCACAGATATATGTATCATAGATAAATAAATAAATAAATTACACACAGCTTAATTCACAGAATAGGATATCACAGATCAACTAGGCCAATCAATTCAAGGCAATTCATACAATGCAAACATTCAAAAGCAATCCAAGCATTCAATAATAATTTATAAACAGGATTAATTAATTGTTTAATCCTAATTAATTCAATTTATTTCCAATCAAATTTATTTACTTATGAATTTATTATCCAATTCTGATTTATTAATTACAAATCATTTGATATAAATTAATTTATCAAACACTTTAATTAATTAAATTTTTCTTAATTAATCATATTAATTAAACCAACCTTTAAACAAATTACTTAATTAATTAATCTTAATAAATCAAAATATCCAAAATTAATTACACTTTTATTATAAAGAAATTTGTTTAAGGATAAAGTTTTAAAACTTATTTTATTCAAAATTCAGAACTTGTTTTGTTAAAGGCTTCAGACCCGAGACAGTCCCTGATTAAACCCGAACCCATCTTCGAGTTCGCACTTCTCATCTCTGCTTTGAGTCAATCTCGCGAGTAACACGTGCATGAACCCGAGTGTGTAACTTCTTCCCCAACTCCACGAACCCAGCTATATATGTGAGGCACGTATACGTGCACAACCACGTCGATCGTCACTGATCGACTTCGAGACCACCAGAGCACCATTGTTGATCACAGGAACCCATTCAAACAATCAACAACCCAAAATTCCCACTTAGTCGAAATCGAGCCATTTTTTCGATTTCCTGGAATTGAACCCAGCTATAACCATCTCGCATACCTTCCTCCGACCACCAGAGCGTCGCCACCTCCGGCCACGTCTTCGACAATCCCCAAACTAGCCTCCCTCTGAATATCGTTGAACTCGATCCACCATAGCAGCCCCGCCGATCGAAATATTAAACCCAATCAAAACTAGGGTTATCAACGAAAAATTATCACTGTCGTCGCCTCAACGTTCTGATCACCCTCCGGCCATTTTTTCCAGACCTCTCGAACACCCCCGCATCTCCAGTAGAGATCCCGACATCTCCAGTGCTCTTGACCACCCTAATTAACTCAAAACCCAATTTCTGGTTAAACTCGAATTTCACATCACACTCCCAACTAAAAATCATCATTCTTGATTCAAAAGTCGAGTTTCAATTCAAGCATTCCATTTATATTCCTGAGTTTACATATTGTTGCAGTTGATTTTTACTTAATTTTTAGCCTCCACTGTTCTTTCTTATTTCTGAAAGAATTATACAATATATTCATTTGGAATTATTTTCAAAAATAGGATATGATTGATATTAACATGTTTTGTTTACATCATAGATTCTAACAAGAACTAGAGGAAGAGAATTTTGATGATTGATTTTTTTTTTCTCAGGCAGGTTTTGAAACCTGTAACCACAACAGAGGCTATATAAGCCTTACCAACAGACATGCACCAGTCATCTATGTTCACATAGACATTTTGGCACCCATGCAACATGTTTCACAACATTATTTTCAAATATTTATCACTTGCAAACCCATATAAAACAGATTAAGTTTAAGATGGAAGTTTACTCACATTGTTCAAAAGAGGAAAGGTTATTGATTTTTTTTTCTTTCTTATGTTCTAGAGCCTGTATATATATATCAGAGGTATATATAACATGATGGACACAAGCATACACATGAATTACAGAATAAATTCAGGCTAATATCCAAACATCTACCATCCATGCAAACAATTTCACCCCAGAATTAACACACATATCAAAGTATAACACAAATCTAACTGAATTTGGAATAGTTTTCTCACTGAAAATGTTTAAAGAAGAATGTTACTCACTTTACTACCAGGAGAAAGAACAGAGGCTCATGTTTTGAACTTTGAAACTGAAGTTTGTTTTTACTTCTGCTTGGATCTTGAACTTGATCTGCTTCCAGGTTGAAAACTTTTGCATTCTCTAAATTCTAAACTGCTATTATTAATTTTTTCTCTGGTTTCATTCTGTTTTCCAGATCTTTGAAATGCCTTAGTTTATGATTTAAGATGATGATATATAGAAAAGAAGGCATAGGTGATATTATTTGTTTATACATAGGTATGGGTGATATGGTATGTTATGGTGGCTGAGGTACCTTGCATTAACTAAGGTGTACAAATCTATAGTTATCTTTTATATGTTTTGGTATTGTTGGTCTCGGCTGAAATGATAGGAGCAGGTACTTTTTGTTTTCAAGTCTATACTTATTTAACATTGCTTGTACAATATATATTTACTTTGTTTATGTTTATTTCTTGCCTTTGTTTATTAAACAAGATCTCGGCTAAAGGTACTTATATACATTATTGTTGTCTTGTTTTCAAAAGCTTATGCATTAATTATTTTCGGCTGAGAAGATGATTGTGGTGGCTTGCCTTACTTGCTTTGATATGCTATTGTACTTTATCATTTGATTTTTCCAGGTTGAGGCATTTTTATTATCTTCTTTGTTTAGGCTGAAAACTTCTAAACTTGCCTAATTCACATACAACTTCATTTGTATTTCTTTTGTCATTACTTTATAGTTTTACTTCGTAATTCAGATGACATTCTAAAATAATACGTTGTTATAATCTATTTTATACTTATGATTTAAATATTTATAAGGTTTATTCTATTTCAAACATTTTACTTCTATTAAATATGTTGTTAAATTTTAATCTATTTGTTACTTTATATTCAATCTTAACTTAATATTTATTATCTTGTATTTACTTTATACTTGAATGTATTTGTATCTTTTATCGTCTTGCTTAACATCTATTATTATTTAACTATAATACTAATTATTTTTATATAAATATTATTTAAATTCAAATTATCATTATTTCTAAATTTTAAATCAATTTATTTATTTATTTTTATTTTAAAACCATTTATAACAGATTTAAAATTCAAGTCAAATATATATCTATATATTTATTATTTTCAAATTCACTCGTATATGCCCAAATACATATATTACAATATTTATTAAATTTAAATGATTTATACAAAATATATTTGGTTATCGGGGAAACTCGCTTCCTATTTATAATAAATTATACAATTTTAATTCAAAAATTCTTTTAATTATCAATTAAATGTAATTAAAATTCGGGGTCGTTACAAACTTCCCCCCTTAAAAGAATTTCATCCTCGAAATTCGCAGGCACGAAAACAACAGAGATAGACAGATCTGATCTCCTACAATTCCTCAAACTGACGATACGAATTTCAACCTCAAGTCGGAATATCACAGAATACATACCAATTTGTCCCTCTTCGGACTTTGGTATTCAAATGAAATTACAATAGAATTTTAAAATTTCGGTTTCAAACGAAATCGTTTTAATTGATACAATTCAATTTAGCCTTCATATTCTATTAATCAATTTATCTCAATTTAAAATTTTCAATTTCAAACTCATTAAGGTTTAAATCAAAAAGCTGATAAGAAACCGATGAAATATGAAGTAAGAATTTCTACAACTTCGTCTTGTAGCTGGTACGAAGCAGTCAAAAGAATATGGAAAGACGAATCAAAGAAGATTGATAGGAAAGTTTGTTTCCACTATTGCAGGGTATTGACCATTTATAGTCGTATTCCCTTGTCCCCTATCTCGTCCTCTTCTTACACTCATACTCACTATCAGTGGATAGTAAGAGAATTTACTGAGACGTTCAGACTGATATCTTAGGGATATACTCATTCTAGAGTTTACTTCACTCTATCTCTAATGAGCTACTTAACGTGTTATACTCCTGAGCTAAAGTTCAACCTTAGCTCTGATACCAAATGTAACGTCCCAAATTTTCGCGTTCGAAAATCGACATCCATACTTTACATCGTACTCGAATGTCGTAGATTCGACCGTTCAAATCCGAGTCGCCGGAGCTTATAACAACATTAAGTAAACAACACAGCGGAATAAAAAGAATATAGATATACAACATCTGATACAATATCCAGATACAATGATGATACAATGAATATCTATATACATCAGAGATATGATACAACAAATAGCAGCGGAAAAGAAAACGATAACATCAGCAGCGGATAATCTCCATCTTCAAAGCACTAATCCATAAATAGCTCGAACTCCCAATAACGAGGCACAAAGATAAGCAAGTGCAGTCCGATCCAAAGACTGAACTAGCTCCAGATAACCTACTAATCTGACTATCTGAAAAACCAAACTCTAGACTGCTCGTGTAGAAAATTTTGAGCATCCAGAGTTTAGGAAAGAAACAATAAACTCCGGATCAGTCATGGGACTGGTGTGAGCAACAAAAACAGTTTATCTTTAAAACAAATAGCAGAGATTTTTAAAGTCAATTCGCAATGCTTTTTGGAAAATGAAACTACCATAAGACCTCCCACCACACACACAATGCAAACGCAGAATTGGAGGAGATTTCTTCTTATGATAGTCAAAGATGCTTACTACGCAAAATCAAATCATTTGATATTATTACTAGTGCATAGTGTAGAAAACAATTTCGAAAATAGAATATAAATCTTAGCCAGCATAGACATTTCGCACTTATGCCTACTATAGCTACCATGTTCAATAGCAGGTTACCACCACATTCCATGGCAGGTAATACAACTAAAACCGTACAGGGCTCGTATTGTTTTGTTTGGATTTCCAACAAATGGTCAGGCTAAGGAACTTCCTATTCCACGAAAGAAACGCCTCTGGCGGGACGTTCCGAGAACCAACTGTTCTCTGCCAAACAAGGCCGGGAACCCCTTTTCCCAAGGGATAAAAGAAACCTCAGATATGCCACCCCCGGTCCTTTGGGACCTTTATCCGAGCGCTCGATAACCAACATCACACATCATAAAGAAAGTGTATCCACATGAGTAAGTATCTGGGCTCCATACCATGATACTACCCTTTTCCAGAAGGAATGGTCATACCCTAGGGGAGCTACCCCTGAAAACCTTGCCGCACGATTCCTGTTTCGACCATTACCGGGTTGTGAGGCTCGACGAAGTCTCGTCCACAAAGCTACGCTTTTTCAAAAAGCCACGCTTTGGGTCAACAGATGATCAACCTATGATCACAAAGATAAATGATCAAACAAATGATCATATCACAAATGATCAAACACTGATCATCCCACAGCAACACTTAGCATGCCACATTACCAAATTGGGATATATCGCTGATAAATTTCAACTACATAACCTCTGAGCTCGTATGTCTCAGAGAAGGGTGTTAAGCTAAGAGAATAAATTCTCCGCCACCAAACAGAAATGTATTTGAAAGAAATCGGCTTTATATCTCAAAGTGTAATGTCAGACATGTATCCATATAAGTCTGTTCCGGGATCGAACAGAACCGAAGGCACTTCTCACGAAGCCCTTGCAAATCCGGATAATTTTCAATCACGTCCGGACTTCCCATCACAAAAAGAGTGATATAAATCTCTATACCGGGAGCTACCCAATGCAGAGACATTCGACAGGTTATCCTTTCATTTTCGAAAATATCCGGTCTTCAACACCGATCTTCAAATGCTATCCATATACGACGTATCACTATTCGGAATGGGTTATATGACACAGATGTCTTTTCCCGGCTAACCCGAATAGTGAGCGCAATATTCAAAAACAAATGGATAATGGGATTTCAATTAAGTCACAACTTATTACCCAAACTTTCTTTTCAAATGGTTTAACAAATTACCATTTTAATCTTTTAAACAAAAAGATTCAATTCACAAAGTTCACTTAATTTCACAAAGATTCATTCATAGATTTTCCAAATCAATTTCCCTTTCAATTTGATTAATTCGTTAAATCTTTAAAATAAAGATATAACTTATAGCTTTCAAAACAATTCCATTCCGTATAGTTTAACCAAATCATCATTTTTAAATCTGTTAAAAATAAACAGATTTAATTCATAGCTTTCAAAAATAATTCATTCATAACTTGGAAAACATTTTTCAATTCAATCTTGAAATTCCTTTAATTAAACTGGAATTTCATTTCTTATATATATATATGAAAGCTTTTATCCTTTTAAAATAAACAGTTTTCATTTTGAAAATCTGATTCATACGAGTTAAAATCTTTGGGTTAAATTCAAATTCTCATACCAATATTTTAAAAGTGGTTTAAATTCATATACACATTTATAACATCTTTAATCAAAATTCCAATCATTGAATTCAATTCCAAATATTGAATTCGAATTTAAGTCAAATTATTTAAATTTCAAAACTTAATTAAGTTATTCGAAAATAAGACTTATCTTTGAAATTCCATTTCAAAAGCTTTTCACTTTAAACCCCAAATTTCTAATTTCAAAATCAATTGAAATTTAATGTTTCCATTTCAAAAACATCAAATTTAAATTATCTGCGACTTAACCGATTTCCACGTGAAATCCATATTTGTGTGTGTAAAGGTGTAGTCCAGGGGGTTTTACACAATAGTGCAACACCATTCAATCATCACAGATTCAGAATACAGAAATATAATTAATAGGCGATATGAACTATAACGCTCATCTTCCATTTACAGATGGCAGATCACAGATATATGTATCATAGATAAATAAATAAATAAATAAATTACACACAGCTTAATTCACAGAATAGGATATCACAGATCAACTAGGCCAATCAATTCAAGGCAATTCATACAATGCAAACATTCAAAAGCAATCCAAGCATTCAATAATAATTTATAAACAGGATTAATTAATTGTTTAATCCTAATTAATTCAATTTATTTCCAATCAAATTTATTTACTTATGAATTTATTATCCAATTCTGATTTATTAATTACAAATCATTTGATATAAATTAATTTATCAAACACTTTAATTAATTAAATTTTTCTTAATTAATCATATTAATTAAACCAACCTTTAAACAAATTACTTAATTAATTAATCTTAATAAATCAAAATATCCAAAATTAATTACACTTTTATTATAAAGAAATTTGTTTAAGGATAAAGTTTTAAAACTTATTTTATTCAAAATTCAGAACTTGTTTTGTTAAAGGCTTCAGACCCGAGACAGTCCCTGATTAAACCCGAACCCATCTTCGAGTTCGCACTTCTCATCTCTGCTTTGAGTCAATCTCGCGAGTAACACGTGCATGAACCCGAGTGTGTAACTTCTTCCCCAACTCCACGAACCCAGCTATATATGTGAGGCACGTATACGTGCACAACCACGTCGATCGTCACTGATCGACTTCGAGACCACCAGAGCACCATTGTTGATCACAGGAACCCATTCAAACAATCAACAACCCAAAATTCCCACTTAGTCGAAATCGAGCCATTTTTTCGATTTCCTGGAATTGAACCCAGCTATAACCATCTCGCATACCTTCCTCCGACCACCAGAGCGTCGCCACCTCCGGCCACGTCTTCGACAATCCCCAAACTAGCCTCCCTCTGAATATCGTTGAACTCGATCCACCATAGCAGCCCCGCCGATCGAAATATTAAACCCAATCAAAACTAGGGTTATCAACGAAAAATTATCACTGTCGTCGCCTCAACGTTCTGATCACCCTCCGGCCATTTTTTCCAGACCTCTCGAACACCCCCGCATCTCCAGTAGAGATCCCGACATCTCCAGTGCTCTTGACCACCCTAATTAACTCAAAACCCAATTTCTGGTTAAACTCGAATTTCACATCACACTCCCAACTAAAAATCATCATTCTTGATTCAAAAGTCGAGTTTCAATTCAAGCATTCCATTTATATTCCTGAGTTTACATATTGTTGCAGTTGATTTTTACTTAATTTTTAGCCTCCACTGTTCTTTCTTATTTCTGAAAGAATTATACAATATATTCATTTTGAATTATTTTCAAAAATAGGATCTGATTGATATTAACATGTTTTGTTTACATCATAGATTCTAACAAGAAATAGAGGAAGAGAATTTTGATGATTGATTTTTTTTTTCTCAGGCAGGTTTTGAAACCTGTAACCACAACAGAGGCTATATAAGCCTTACCAACAGACATGCACCAGTCATCTATGTTCACATAGACATTTTGGCACCCATACAACATGTTTCACAACATTATTTTCAAATATTTATCACTTGCAAACCCATATAAAACAGATTAAGTTTAAGATGGAAGTTTACTCACATTGTTCAAAAGAGGAAAGGTTATTGATTTTTTTTTCTTTCTTATGTTCTAGAGCCTGTATATATATATCAGAGGTATATATAACATGATGGACACAAGCATACACATGAATTACAGAATAAATTCAGGCTAAAATCCAAACATCTACCATCCATGCAAACAATTTCACCCCAGAATTAACACACATATCAAAGTATAACACAAATCTAACTGAATTTGGAATAGTTTTCTCACTGAAAATGTTTAAAGAAGAATGTTACTCACTTTACTACCAGGAGAAAGAACAGAGGCTCATGTTTTGAACTTTGAAACTGAAGTTTGTTTTTACTTCTGCTTGGATCTTGAACTTGATCTGCTTCCAGGTTGAAAACTTTTGCATTCTCTAAATTCTAAACTGCTATTATTAATTTTTTCTCTGGTTTCATTCTGTTTTCCAGATCTTTGAAATGCCTTAGTTTATGATTTAAGATGATGATATATAAAAAAGAAGGCATAGGTGATATTATTTGTTTATACATAGGTATGGGTGATATGGTATGTTATGGTGGCTGAGGTACCTTGCATTAACTAAGGTGTACAAATCTATACTTATCTTTTATATGTTTTGGTATTGTTGGTCTCGGCTGAAATGATAGGAGCAGGTACTTTTTGTTTTCAAGTCTATACTTATTTAACATTGCTTGTACAATATATATTTACTTTGTTTATGTTTATTTCTTGCCTTTGTTTATTAAACAAGATCTCGGCTAAAGGTACTTATATACATTATTGTTGTCTTGTTTTCAAAAGCTTATGCATTAATTATTTTCGGCTGAGAAGATGATTGTGGTGGCTTGCCTTACTTGCTTTGATATGCTATTGTACTTTATCATTTGATTTTTCCAGGTTGAGGCATTTTTATTATCTTCTTTGTTTAGGCTGAAAACTTCTAAACTTGCCTAATTCACATACAACTTCATTTGTATTTCTTTTGTCATTACTTTATAGTTTTACTTCGTAATTCAGATGACATTCTAAAATAATACGTTGTTATAATCTATTTTATACTTATGCTTTAAATATTTATAAGGTTTATTCTATTTCAAACATTTTACTTCTATTAAATATGTTGTTAAATTTTAATCTATTTGTTACTTTATATTCAATCTTAACTTAATATTTATTATCTTGTATTTACTTTATACTTGAATGTATTTGTATCTTTTATCGTCTTGCTTAACATCTATTATTATTTAACTATAATACTAATTATTTTTATATAAATATTATTTAAATTCAAATTATCATTATTTCTAAATTTTAAATCAATTTATTATTTATTTTTATTTTAAAACCATTTATAACAGATTTAAAATTCAAGTCAAATATATATCTATATATTTATTATTTTCAAATTCACTCGTATATGCCCAAATACATATATTACAATATTTATTAAATTTAAATGATTTATACAAAATATATTTGGTTATCGGGGAAACTCGCTTCCTATTTATAATAAATTATACAATTTTAATTCAAAAATTCTTTTAATTATCAATTAAATGTAATTAAAATTCGGGGTCGTTACACTTCTCTGAGACGTACGAGCTCAGAGGTTATGTACTTGAAATTTATCAGCGATATACTCCCAATTTGGTAACGTGGCATACTGAGTGTTGCTGTGAAATGATCAGTGTTTGATCATTTGCGATATGATCATTTGTTTGATCTTATATCTTTGTGATCATAGGTTGATCATTTGTTTGACCCGAAGCATGGCTTTGTAGGAAGCGTAGCTTTGTGGACGAGACTTCGTCGAGCCTCACACCCCAGAAATGGTCAAAACAGGAAGGATGCGGCAAGGTTCTAGGGAGTAGCGCCCCTTAGTGTATGTCATTCCTTCTGGATAGAGGTGGTATCATGGTATGGTGCCCAGATACTTAACCTATGTGGTTGCTGCATTTATATTATGTGGTTTGTTGCGAATCGGGGATCCTCGGGAAGATCGGTTACGATCGGGGGATGGCATACGCGTGTCAGTAGTTACCTATTTTTGCAGAGGTAACCCGGCCTTGTGTTGGCAGAGATCCGGTTAGGTTCTCGGAACGTCATTCCAGAGGCGTTCTATTCGTGGAATAGGAAGTTCCTTAGCCTGACCATTTGTTGGAAATCCAAAGAAACAATACGAGCCTTGTACGGTTTTAGTTGTAGAACCTGCCATCTAATATGGCAGCTATAGTAAGCATACTATAATGGTACCTATGCTGCCTAAGATTTATATTCTACTTTCGAAATGTTTTCTACACTATGCACTAATAATAATATCAAAAGAATTTGATTTTTGCGTAGTAAGCATCTTTGACTATCATAAGGAGAAATCTTCTCCAATTCTGCGTTTGCATTGTGTGTGTGGCAGGAGGCCTTATGGTAGTTTCATTTTTCAAAAGCATTTCGAATTGACTTTAAAATTATCCTGTTGTGTTTTAAAGAATAACTGTTTTACGATCTCACACCAGTCACCCTGACTGACTCGGAGTTTATTGTTTCCCTTCTAAACTCTGGGTGCCCACCAATTTCCACACGGGCAGCCTAGAGTTATATTATCAGGATATTCTGGATATTATGGAGCTTTGGAAGCAAGCTGGATGGCGAGGCGTATATCCGTAATTATTTATTTATTCCGTTGTGTATTCTTTATGAGGACAAGTTTATAAAACTGTCCATTGTTGTATATTGACTCTGATGATTGATGTATGTATAAACTGATATAGTTCTTTGTTTTTAAAAGACTAGAGTTTATTTATTATATATTGTTCCGCTGCGATGTGTAAGATTCTGATATTGTTTCTGTTCTGATGTTGTTCTGTTGTTTTTCTTCTTCTCTCTTTCTTCTACTTCTCTTTTTCTTCTATCTTTTCTTCTACCTCTTCTTCCTAAAACCCTCACTATTGGAGTTTCCGGCACTCGATTGCTCGGCAGTCGATAAAGTGAGTATCGATGTCGAATTTTCGAAAGTCGAAAAATCGTGTACGTGACATTTTAATTAACACTTAAGATTATTATATATTCAACTAATTAATATAATTACTTACCAAATATTTAATTCTTTCAATCTCTATTAATTATACCAATTCATTTATTTATACACCACTTACCCTTGTTTACTTATATTCAAATTTATACTCAAATATAACAGTTACAACTAAATTAATACACTAATTAAATAGTAACTTACAACCGTTACTACAACCTAAAATTTGCATTTATAAATTCATTATTTAAACACAAAATTTTACCGTTCTTATATACCCAATTTTATTCAATGTTCATTTATTTCCTATTATCTCATTTATAAATTTTAATATTTGCATTTGTTTTCTTGCATTAATTCATAGCCAAGTATAACAATTTTCATTACTAAATTTCAAAGTATTATTTATTTCTTCTTAATTTATTTACCAAAATCTTAATAAATTAACAAATTTAATTATTAAAAATTTATGGGTCGTTACACTCTCCCCTGCTCAAAACTTTTCGTCCCCGAAAAGGAGAAAGAAGGAGAAAGAAAGAATTAAATAAACAATAAATCTTATTTAAAAATATTAATTTTATAAACAAATAAATTTCAAAATTAATTTATATAAAATATATCAATTTATAACCATTAAAAATTTTATACTCAAATTAATATAGTTTGGAAAACATTTTCAAAATATTCTAAGTCCAAAATTTTACGAAAAATTTTGGTAGAGTTTCCTTTGTACGGAGAGGCTCGGGGAAAATATAATATTAAATATAACAATATATAAAATATATTTTTAAAAATAATATATCCCAACACGGGAAAACAATATATATAATATCGCTAGAAAACCGTAATCCAAGAACGTACCTATTTGTCGGGCAAACAACGTTTAATTATGAAACCAAAAGCAGTAGCAATTGCTTCCATAACCTGTATTTCACTTATATAATCCAAAAAGGGTTAATAATTATAAAAAATGAAACATTCAAAGTTGTTTCAACCAATTTCAAACAAATCATTATAAACAACAATCACTTGCAACCAATAGACAATCATCTGATAATAATCAACACAATCAATTATCAATTCATATCAAACAAAACAAATAATTGTTTGGGTTCAGAAACTTCAAATTGTTTAGAATGAAAAATAAACTACTAAGTGTACCATTTACTCAACAGTCTTAGATGAAACTAAATAGATTATTCATACATCCAAGCAATTAAAGGTATCCTTTAACCAAAGAAACCAAACAAATAACAATTTCAACCAATAGATCAAGTTCATTCTTATTAATTCCCTTCCACAACATTTATTGTTTCATTTCCTTTTCATTTATATAATAATTCATCCTTTAATTTACAATTTTATTTCTTACAGATTTCATTTATTTTCATTAATTGCTTACAAATATTGATTTTCATTTATTCAGGTCATGTGAGTTTCTTCTTTATTGCATTATATTTATTCATACATTATGTAACGACCTGTAAATTTAAGTAGTTTTATTTATTTAATTAATTGAATTTTATGAAATTTTAAATATAAAATTTTGAAATAAAAAAATTGATATTTAGAATGCGTCTAATTAAACATAGCAACTGGTAAATTTTCATCTGAAAATATGGAAGTTAGTTTTGTTATGTAATTTTATTTCAATTCCAACCAGTTAAAATTGATGGTAAGAAAATATTTTCCAAACCTGACTATTTTTACATAGAAAATTTGTAAATCATCTTTTGAGTAAGACCTCATCCTTCGTTTCATCAAATTCGGACTGTTGTTGCTTCGTTGATCTTATTTTTGACAAAATAACAGCATTTTTGGTACTGATTATCGACTTTTGATAGGATAATTATATCACTGATATCTGTATATCATTTTGATCGTCTCGTCATGTTGATCTCCGCGGTATATTCAATTCTGTGTTTTGAAGTCCGATACGCAACGGAATCCGCAAAAAACAATTTCGTATCGGTACCGGGTTTTTCTAAATCTTTTGGTTTCTTTGTCTTTTCGGTTACCCACGTGAAATTAAAGAGCTTAATAATTTCAGCCAGCTGTTCGATTGATGATTCCAGCTGTTCCATTGATGATTCGAACTGTTCAAACTTTTGGTCTCATTCACGTTCATATTGTTTTTCCCACTGACTCCTCATTCTTCTCTTCCCATTTTCTTCCTCATCTTTTCACTTTCTTTCTTCTTCTGCAAAACAAATTTACACACGCACGACCTTGCCAAGCCTCCTCAAACTCGAACTTCATGGCCTCGTCCTCCTCACTTCATGAGACATGCAAGTTCTCCCTCCTTACCACGAACCGAGCACCATACTTGAACCGAACCATTAGCCACCGCCTTTCCCTCCACAATCTCCTTCCTTTTCGAGCCTACCCAAGGCAGCCCACGCACCCGCCACCCCTCCAGCCTGGGGCAAGCAGACCCACTCGATGCCAACCCACATATGCTGCCTTTCTTCTTCCCAAATGCAGCCCTCCCCTCTGTTGCAGCATCATCTGGTAATTACTCATATATATCCTATTTATATATATAAAGAATGGGTCTATTGTTTTAGATATAAAAGGTTGTACAAGTTATATAAAATGAACTGTTGTATATATTCACATAGTTGTATACTTGTAACAACCCTAGATTTTTGCATATATTTTTTATTTAAAAACTTTATTTTATTTTGAAATTATTTTTAAACTTGTTTTATTTCAAACATTTCATTTTCAAATATAAATTTTTATTGTTGTGTGAATTATAATCTAAAACTAGTATAAATTGGATATTTTACTAAAAAGTGAATTTCTAGTCAAACTATTCAAATTTTGACTTTTGAACTTCAAATTTAAATTATTTTAAATCTTAAATTTTATCTTTTATTATGAAATAGATGAAATAACTTGAACACTGCTTTTTGTTTTGTTGGAAACGGACTTAAACTGTGAAAGTTATGTACATTTCAATTTTGAGTATATGTTGATTTATTTGGCAATATTATCTATTTTAAATCATATAAATTATATTTTTATTGTCATATTTTATTTTAATATGTGTTAATATGTTATTTTATGTATATTTTTGTCTTTTATTATTTTTAAAGTGATTGTATAATTTTTCCAAAGCTTGTTGAATTTATTTTCTAATTTTGAAGCCTAGTTTCTATTTTCTTTGCTATTTTCTTAATTTAATTATATAGAATTAAAATTTATTTATTTACTTTATACATTCATTTTTATTTGCTGTGTTTTTACTTTATTTATATTCATTTTACATTTACTTAAATTGAAATAAAATTTTCCAATGTGTATTGAAGTTATTTTCAATTTATTTAGCCTAGTTTTATATATATTGTTATTTTCTTCATTTAAATTATATAATTTAATATTTATTTATTTATTTGTCTTATTTACTTTATTTCTGAGATTATTTATCTCTATTATCATCCTTTTTAATATATATGTATAAGTTAAAAAGAAATAAAAAAAAATTTGAAAGGTTTTAAACTCTTGAAATTCCAAAGTCTTTTTATCTCCCGACCTTTCATTTTCTCAACCTCCTCTTCATTGCATTTGGCCGTATATTTTCTTTTCTTTTTCAGCCACTTCTTCATTTTCACGTGAAAAACACTTTCTAAAACTTTCTCAAGTAGAAAAATCATGGCTACTATATTTTTATCAAAAGTTTTTAGGTAAATTCTTCTTCTCTTTCTTGTTTTCTATATTTTTTTAATTGACTTGCGTTATATTCTCACCTTCATAGCTTCGCACCTCCTCCACCAGCCCTTGTGTAACGACCCGACTTCCTATGCCCAGGAAGACGTATCGTTTTTAGGAAAGAAAGGGGTGAGAAAATAGAAAAGATAGAGAAGAAAGAAGAAACAACATCAGAATCTCAATAGCGGAACGAATAAAATATAATATATCACATAAAACAATACATAGTATCATATACATCAGAGTTACACAATTTTATACAACGCACAATAGACAGTTATAAACACCTGTCTAGTTAATACAACATGATACAACTCAAACAAATGACTCAGAGATACCAACACAGCGGAACCACCTATATATATATATATACAACGTTGAAGCCTCCTGCTCCATTGCTCCTCCAGCTTAGACAAAGCAGACCTAAATCCCTTGGCTACTCGTAAAAATTTGAGTACCCAAGAATTTAGGAAAAACAGAAATAAACTCGGGGTCAGACATGGGTCTGGTGTGAGTAACAGGTTAAAGTTGCTTAACTTTTAAATATCCTTTGAAACAAAAGGTATCACGAAGACTTCCCACACATAAACATGGGTAAGATTTTACCTTACGCTAACCAAACAATTGATAGGAAATTCAGTGATATTATAATAGGGTCTAGGGTTTTCAAGTAAATAAGAAATAGCCGAAATTGTTACATTATTAAATTCTAGCATACTAGCCAACAAGTGGGTAAAACAATCAAATCCAAGGGCGCTTATTGGATTTTGGATTCCATACAATGGCAGGGCTACTGGGGTACCGCCCGTCACAGTACCTGGCCTAGATCAGCGTACCGAGGAGTACGCCCACTCCCCTGCAACACTAGGTCAGAACCATTCCTTACTGAACAGTCCCAAATAAGATCACCCCATGGTTGTCATGACCAACCGCACACTAAACCGAAATAATAAGGGACGTCTAGACAGGGATGACCTTACTCTCAAGTGGGGGCTACGCACGAAGCCTTGCTGCACCTCCCCTGTTTTAGCCATTCCCGGTTGATGAGGCTTGAGGCTACGATTACCTCATCAGAACACATCACTTAGAATGCTCATCGCCCACCTAGAGATGTTCTGAAGCATTCAATCCATACAAGTTCGTTCCGGGTTCGAACGAAACCGAAGGCATTATCTCGTTACACTCATTTTGGAATCATCCTCAGAGTTAACGACAATAACACTTGCATTCTGAATCTTCATCTTCACTTGAGAATCACGACCTATCGTTAATTTGGATCGATGTGGTTTTTGGATGTCCAAATATAGAAATCTGATCCCGGTCTCATCGAAATCCAAAAACGTATCTTTTAAGGCTGTTATCCCGCCTTTTTGCAAGGCCGTGACACCAAAAAGTCGACTGGAAAACAAAAGACAGTTCATCGTAAAAGTTCGTTATACACTTTTTCACAATGGATATCGATGAATTTTGTCCGAGCCCGGATCAGGCTACATTTGATAAGACATGACAAGCAAAGCCATGAAAGCCAGCGTTTCAAATTTCAGGTTAATCGGAGTTCGTATGAATGAGATATGATCGATACAAGTTAGAGAAAATACACTGTTCGTATCCATGAAGGAAGGTTTGATTTCGAATCGATCTAGCTCGACTCGATCAGCAGCATGATGACGATCTGTTCGAATCGATCTGGTTCAAGTCGAACCTTGGTCGTGCTATTCGAATCCATCGGATTAGTGTCGGTCAGTGTGGAGATATTCATCGAAGGGTTGAGGTGGTGGACTATTCGAATCCATCGGGTTCGTATCCATCGGAATAACATCGCCTTAATCCATTCGAATCCAGTTTTGCATAGTTCGAATCCATCAAGTTTGTATCCCCCTTCATATCCTCATTCGTACCGATCAGTTCCCCAAGTACTGCTTCGTATCGATCAGTTTCGTATCCATCTTAAACCACTGTTTCGAATCGGTCAACTCCACGCCCATGCATACTGCAAATCAATACGAGGCGCATGTAGTGGATTGATTCAAACCCGGGAAAGCGTGGAGAAACTCATGGATACGACGCGGCCAACTCGGAGAGAAAAGAGGATCGGCACGAGAAGGGCGCGCCACATCACCGCATTGTCACATGCGCGATCGATTCGACATGGACCGATTCGAACTAATGGATTCGAACCAGACAGCCATCGAGGAATTTGAACTCGTATCGATCATATCTCCCAAACCAAAGATCCAAATGTAACAAAATTTTCATAGAAGCTTGTGCACAAGGTAAAGAATGCTCCTGCCAAGTTTCAGCTCGATTGGACAAATTCTTAATGGATACGAAATCAACTCGTATCGATCATAGATCGAGTCAAAACTTGGTTGGACCGGTCACGTAGGCCCCTCACGTGCCTGAAGAAGTCTCCCGAAGTTTGAGCGCGATCTCAGCCTCCTACGCCTATAAATAGCCCCCTTGAAGCCAACAGAAAGGGGATTTTTATTCCATTCAGCATCCAGACTCTGTCGGATTCAATCCTACACTTCATCACCACTGTTGTATTCGAATTTCAAAGCATTAATCCATTACAACCTGCTGTAATCAGTTGTAATCATCAAATGAATATCAATAAAGTTATCAGCTTCACAGTGGACGTAGGCAAGATCGCCGAACCACTATAAATCCTGTGTCATTTACCGTTTTTATTGAGTTTCCTGAGTGATTTGCATACTTATTTTTCTACATATTTGATATCTGTGATATGTGATTGTGAACTGGTACTTTCAACGACTATCGGGTGTTTGTGACCAATTTTGGTGCAAACATTTTGGTGCTTTCACAGAGAATGCTAATTAAGGAGTTCTATCATTTAGAAGTTAAATTTGAAGACTTAAGAGCTCAGATATGAGAAGATATGACAAGGAAAACTAGTAAAAGACAAAGGCCAGAGCAAAGTCAGCATGAGGGGAGTCAAGAGGCTTCCTCGGGGGCAAACCAAGCATCGATCTTCATCACTAGGGATGAGATGGAGACAATGATGAAGAGACAGGAGGAAATGATCTAGAATTTGCTTCAACAGATTGGACAACTTAGAGCGCAAAGTCAAGGAGCAACCAGAGTCCAGAACGGAGCAGGACCATCTGGCCCAGCCCCTAAGCTGGGGGGCACACACTTAGAGCATGTTGATCCAATCCAGGGAAGAGATTCAGGGACATCCGAGCAACCTGGTGGCAATAGAGGGATGAACGCTCAGCCAGGGGGGAAGAACGAAGGTGACACTCAAAGATCACAACCTGACGACAACGACAGGTTGGCAGAGATGATCAGACGGGCCATGAGAGGCGGACTAGTCAATAGAGATCTGGAGGATGTACATAGGAGTCCCTTTACTCCTATTATCAGGCAGGCCAGGAATCCACCAAACTTCAAGCTACCATCGGTGGAAATGTATGATGGGCGGACAGATCCAGCGGTCCATCTAACGAAGTATATGAGGCACATGGAAGTGTTGGGGGCATCACAGGAAGTCATGGCCCGGTGCTTTCCATTGTATTTTTCGGACATTGAAACGCTATGGTTTAGACAACTGGAGAGTGGCTCCATTGGGACTTGGGCAGATTTGACAGAAAGGTTTATGAGACAATTCAGGGTCCATATTTCGAGACCCAAGAACGTGATGAGTTTGGCAACTCTAAAACAAAAGGCCATGGAATCTTTGAGGAGTTTTCTGATGCGATTTAATGCGGCAGCAACATCAGTGGATCGACCAGATCCATCTATGGTCATGATGGCAGCTGTATCTGGAATATCTGATGGCACAGAGTTCAAGAATTCACTAACTAAGGATCCACCTACGGACCTGGGAGAGTTTTAT
The DNA here is from genome assembly GCA_030737815.1 of Allium fistulosum. Taxonomy (NCBI): domain Eukaryota; kingdom Viridiplantae; phylum Streptophyta; class Magnoliopsida; order Asparagales; family Amaryllidaceae; genus Allium; species Allium fistulosum. The sequence continues at coordinate 615,648,416 of CM060908.1, read as the reverse complement.
CATGAAGCCGAAAAGTTTTTACGATTACAGGATGCTCGTACGGAGAGAAGAAGAAGAAATCGATGTTTATGCAGTTAGAGGCGGTAATTCACTTGGAAAAGGTACAGAGACTGGTAAAGGGAAGCGAAAGGCTGAAGAAAATGATAACAGGCAAAGCGGCAATGGAGGGAGCCGCGATTTACCACCTATTCAGAACTGGACGAGAGTTTGGAGCGAATCTACCAAGACACCCGAGACCAAGTTCCTATCGTAGACCAATGCGATGGGATCCAACTACCGACGAGAGAAAATCAAACAAATATTGCTTATTCCACGAGCTGAATGGACATAACACAAATGACTGTAGACACCTGAAGGATGAGGTAGAAGGGCATATTAGGAATGGTAGGCTACTTCAGTATGTGAAAAGGCGAGCTCCAACGGTGGAACCAGGGCGGCCACTATCTACATCAGCTAGGGGTAATTCCGAGCCGGGGCACCGTATGGTTATCAATTGATTTAAATAACGATGAACAAGTCGTAAACTTCCCACTAACACCATCACACCATTCACACATGTATGAGATCGCGAACGATCCACAGGCATGCTCTGAATGATTATTGACCGTTTCGTAGTGAGAATTTACACTTTGACATCCTTGCTTTGCTTTTGCTTCGTTTCGATTTGGGCATTTAGACTTTGTTTGTTTGGGCATTTCTATTATGGAATTCATGTGAACGTTAATTTGATATTTGCAATTCTGTAAAAGAAGTTATTCGAGTATGCTTTGGATCGCGAATGGTCCACAAGCACACCTTGTATGGAGAAGAACCGCCACGATCGCTGATTCAGAAATTCACCCGAACGTGTACCTGACGTCGATAATACTAAGTCCCCCCTGGGCACACTCATTCGCCTCGAACGGCGTCCGACCTCGAACTTTCACAATTCGCCTCGAACGGCACCCGACCTTGAACGGTCACCGTTTGCCTCAAACGGCATCTGACCGCGAACGGTCACACTTCATCTAGTATAATAGTCGATCGCGAACGATCACACCCTGCCACGTGCGGTACCCGACCACGAACGATCACAATTCACCCAATGTGACATTCGATTGCGAACGATCACATTCTGCCTCGTGCGGCACTCGATCGCGAACGATCACATTCTTCTTTCCACGCCACTCGATCACGAACGGTCACAACTCGTCTAGAACGACATCCGACCGCGAACGGTCCCATTTCTCTATTTGCCGCGAATGGCATCCGACCGCGAATGGCATCAGATGACATACGGTCGCGAATGATCATCATACGTGGTCAGGAAAGACTATCAAGTTCTTTACAGGTCGATGATAGGATATGAACATCCAGCTTATAGAACTACAAAACACACCTTCCTATCGCAAGGCATGTTTTGGGGGGCAAATGTTATCCTGCCTTTTGGCAAGGCCGTGACACCAAAAAGTCGACTGGAAAACAAAAGACAGTTCGTCGTAAAAGTTCATTATACACTGTTTCACCATGGATATCGATGAATTTTGTTCGAGCCCGGATCAGGCTACATTTGATAAGACATGACAAGCAAAGCCATGAAAGCCAACGTTTCAAATTTCAGGTTAATCGGAGTTCGTATGAATGAGATATGATCGATACAAGTTAGAGAAAATATACTGTTCGTATCCATGGAGGAAGGTTGGATTTCGAATCGATCTAGCTCGAATCGATCAGCAGCATGGTGACGATCTTTTCGAATCGATCTGGTTCAAGTTGAACCTTGACCGTGCTATTCGAATCCATCGAATTCGTGTTGGTCAGTGTGGAGATATTCATCGAAGGATTGAGGTGGTGGACTATTCGAATCCATCAGGTTCGTATCCATTGGAATAACATCGCCTTAATCCATTCAAACCCAGTTTTGTATAGTTTGAATCCATCAAGTTCGTATCCCCCTTCATATCCTCGTTCGTACCGATCAGTTCCCCAAGTACTGCTTCGTATCGATCAGTTTCGTATCCATCTTAAACCACTGTTTCGAATCGGTCAACTCCACGCCCATGCATACTGCAAATCAATACGAGGCGCATGTAGTGGATTGATTCAAACCCGGGAAAGCGTGGAGAAACTCATGGATACGACGCGGCCAACTCGGAGAGAAAAGAGGATCGGCACGAGAAGGGCGCGCCACATCACCGCATTGTCACATGCGCGATCGATTCGACATGGACCGATTCGAACTAATGGATTCGAACCAGACAGCCATCGAGGAATTTGAACTCGTATCGATCATATCTCCCAAACCATAGATCCAAATGTAAAAAAAAATTCATAGAAGCTTGTGCACAAGGTAAAGAATGCTCCTGCCAAGTTTCAGCTCGATTGGACTAATTCTTGATGGATACGAAATCAACTCATATCGATCACAGATCGAGTCGAAACTTGGTGTGACCGGTCGCGTACGCCTCCTCACGTGCCTGAAGAAGTCTCCCGAAGTTTGAGCACGATCTCAGCCTCCTACACCTATAAATAGCCCCCTGAAGCCAACAGAAAGGGGATCTTTTTGGCCATTCAGTATCTAGACTCTACCGGATTCAATCCTACACTTCATCACCACTGTTGTATTCGAATTTCAAAGCACTAATCCACTGCAACCTGCTGTAATCAGTTGTAATCATCAAATGAATATCAATAAAGTTATCAGCTTCAGAGTGGACGTAGGCAAGATCGCCGAACCACTATAAATCCTGTGTCATTTATCGTTTTTATTGAGTTTCCTGAGTGATTTGCATACTTATTTTTCTACATATTTGATATCTGTGATCTGTGATTGCGAACTGGTACTTTCAATGACTATCGGGTGTTTGTGACCAATTTTGGTGCAAACAAAGGCCAAGTTGTTTTAAAGTTTTAATACAATTTTAATTCATTATCTAAATCAATACAGGTAGATAACACACAATATCGCAATAGATAATCACATCACAACAGATAATTCGCATCATCACCTTACAACCACAGTATCTATAACCTATAGCATCAATTATCTTACCTCTGAGATATCAAACCATACAAGGAGATCAAAATCATCCTTCCATAAAAGCAATGATTTATCATCATACTATAATTAATTTAAAATGAATTAAATTAATTACTTCATCTTTAATTAATTTAAAGTAAATTAAATTAATTTCTTTATCATTATACCTCTTACTATTAATAAATTATTCAATCATCAGTTACTTGTTTATTCCAATTAATCACCCTTGATTACTTAACTTTACTTACCTTCTAGTAATTATCCTTTAATAAATTACAATGGTTAACCTTGAATAAATCCATAAATTAATTATTTATAATTAATTACAATCATATTGAATATGTTACATTTCATTTATTCAATTGATTTATTATTCCAAATTTAAATCAATTTTTAATTACATCATTATAATAATTAATGGACTAAAATTAGATTTCCACTAGTTATTTTATTAATTTATTTGTAATAAGAAAACCAATCTTCAAAACACATATATATATCCTCCTGATTAATAACATACAGTAATTAACCATCCTTAATTAATTACTCCCTACTACACAAGCTTAATTAATCCCTTGATTAATTCCTAGTAATTATGCTCCAATTACATCCATTAACAAAACTCCATCCAATTAATTACATCCAGTAATTATTCATCAATTACTTCTCTAAGTAATTTGTAACGACCCGTATTTTTACGGATCAAAACATTCTAAAATGATTTACCTTTGGTTGTAAGGTTGTTAAGTCATTTCTGGTTTTGGCAGAATTTTGCTTAAGTCCTAAGTCGTAGCCGACTTAGGAGTTTGGACGAGTTAAGCAACTAGTCTGGGTCGAGTTGCCGACTCAAGGAACTCGCCGAGTTAAGGGATAACAACCTAAGGAAGTGACCGACTTATAGTATTAACCGACTTAAGGATAGTGGTGAGTTAAGTGTTAAGTCGGCTGACGAGTTAAGATAGTGGTCGACTTAAGACCTGGACGACTTAGTAGTTAGCATATCTGACAAACTATTTGTTAAGTCGTTGCCGAGTTAAGGAAGTGGGGTTGACCGACTTAAGAGGTTAGGGCGACCTAAGGAAGAATAGTAGGCAGCCTAAGTACTCTGGAGTAGAGTTAGGTCGGCAACGACCTAAGGACATGTTGTGAGCGACCTAAGTGTTTGGGTGTTAAGTGTTAGGTCGGCAGGGTAATTGAGTCGGTAGGTAGTTGAGTCGGCAACGTGTGTTGAGTTGTGAGTCGGCAGGACGTCTCTTGTGTTAAGTCGTAACCCAGTTACGAGTTAAGTCGTAGTTGTATTCCTTCGTATGTCTTAGGTCGGCAAGGCACTTAAGTCGGCAACGACCTAAGTTAAGTCGTGCCTATGTGTTAAGTCGCAGTTGCGCTTTGTTGTTGAGTCGTCAACCGACTTAGGACTTGGGTTTTGCGGCAGTATGATGAGTCTGCTTCGTTGGGTCGATCATATTGTTAAGTCGTAGGTCGGTGAGGCAGTTAAGTCGTTAAGTCGTAGGCGCACGCCATAAGTCGTAACCGACTTAGGAGACAGCTGTTTTGTTGCGAGTCATAGGCAGATGAGTTTTTAGGTCGGCAAGGCACTAGGTCGGCAAGGCACTAGGTCGGCATGGTGTTAAGTCGGCACCGACTTAAGGAGATAGCCGAGTTACGACTTAGGGGCAGTTTTCAGCTATAAATAGGAGGGGTTGTTCTCACTTTTTGGGATCCGGATTTTGAAGCGACGAAGTGCTGCCATTTTGAGAGCTCGACTTCTACACTTCTTCACTTCTTTTCTCCACTCTAATCTAGTGCTTCCATCCATCCAAATCGAAGATCAAGATTGAAGATTCAAGAGCTTAGATTGAAGATCTTCATCTTTTCAAGGGAGATTTCTTCATTTGAAGCGGATTTGTGATAGATCTAGCTTCATCCTTCGCTGTCTAGATCTGAAGTTGTTATCTTTTGGATTGTTTAGGTGATTTGGTGAGTGGTGATTATCTCTCACACGGATCCAAAGGAGTATATCGGATTGTTGGCCCGATTTGGTGTTAAAATAGTGATTTCCATGCATTTTCTTCATCCTATGTGTAGATCCATGTAGATCCATTGTTCATGATGATGTTACATCCATTTTATCATATGTTAACCTATGCAAGTTCATTCATCAAGTTTGTAGAGATATAATCCATGTTTTCATGCTTATTGGACTTTCAACTCTTTAATTACGAAAATGCCATTATTGTTATAATTGTCTACTTAGATCATTTTTGAATGCTTGATTGCTTGGATTGATGTTTGATTTGATTGATTGTTATGAACTAGATGATTGATGATTGATTTAGATCGAAGGTGATTCAAAAGCTAAGGGAAAGGCTCTTGAATTGGAAAAGCTGCTCGTGGCATATGTAGCGGGATGATGAAGCTCCTATGCATAGATTTGATGATGGGAAGTTGAGATGAGGCTTTGCGAGGATGTAATGAAGCGAGGCAATCATATGATGAAGACTTGGTCTAATCCAGACGGGATCATTCCAAGCATGTTGATAACTCGGTGATATGATTCGAGTTGAAGATAATGAATGGATATGAGGATAGTCGTCGAGGAGGATGACTAGGAGGCTTGGATAGCATCGCTGTTGAAGGTTCTAGCATGCTCTAAGCAAGAGTACGTTTGGGCAGATTCGATAGTCCCAACGACCAACTGTTGATGGTCGAGTACTCTGGGCAGATTCGATAGTCCTAGGCACGGGCTGCGACGACGTGCGGGAGTTATGTCTAGAACCGGGGTTTCCATTAGCCCTTGACGGACGGCTGAAAGAATGTGCCGGTCATTCAATTAACGGTGATATCGAAGCAATGATAACAGTGATAGCCAGAGTCATGGATGTTTGGTTGTATCATCATTCGGACTCAAGAGCGGTATTTTCTGGGTGCTTATCTGATTTAGGCCTTGGTACTTGGAAAACATCGCCCTTGACTCGAGTGATAGTAGCTTTACTTTAAATTGTATGCTCTGCTATGTTTGCTTCTGCTTAGTGTGTGTCTGGGGGCTATCACTGTAGAATGAGGTTGGAGTGGGAGGGTTGTATTCCTATTCCTTTTCCTTTATGCTCTTTTGGTATGTTGTTAGTTAATTTACTGCTCACTAAGACTGTTGTCTGACTCAAGGCTTTATGTTTTAATTCTTATTGCCTTGGGCTGTTCGTCCATTTTGGGACGGGCAGACTAGGTAGCAGGTGACAGGTGCTGTTCTCTTCTCACGATGCTGATATCGAAGACGAGCTGGAGGGTTGCATATTATCTTCTTATATGTACTGGATATTCCGCTGTTTTGTATTCTCTGAGAGATATGTAGTGAGGCTTGATGTATTGACTATGTGGATGCTTGTATTCAACTATTATGGAGTTTTATATGATGTCACTTTGTTCTGTAAAGCTTCACTATACTTATGTTCTATTGTATTTTGTCCATGCGCTGTGAGTAATACGATAGATTCTGTTGTTTTAAATTCTTACCTTGACAATCGTCCATGGTCGTCTGGCACACTTTACAGCGCTTTATCTCTAGATTCGGTGCAGGGGTCATGGGCGGTCGTCACATTTGGTATCAGAGCATTGGTTAATCGATTTTACCCAACGCTCGCTGTCGTAACTACGTATGAGAGACGTAATTGTATTTTGATGGATGATTACTATATATAATATAGTAGCTTGGTAGAGTTTGAGTCCTTTATGCAGTTGTTTCTCTAGATGTTCTAATCATTCCTTTTTATAGATATTGAGAATGAGTCGAAGAGGGAGACCAGCTGCTAGGGGAGGTCGTGCTACTGAAGAGACTGCTGATTATGCAGCCATGTTCGAAGCTATGATGACTTCGATCATGAGAAGGATACCAGTTCCGGGGGCGGCAGTTGATGTTGGAGTTCAAGTCCAAACTCCGAAACCAGTGGATTTTGCTAAGTTGTGCAAGGATTATACTGCTCTTGGAGGGAAGGTTTTCTTGGGAACAGAATCAACTATCGAAGTCCAGAGATGGATAGATGCTTGTAGAAGGATCTTTGGTGATTTGGGAATTGATGATGCAACTAAGAGGAAGTTGGCATCGAGGCAGCTTCAAGGGAGAGCTTCTGATTGGTGGAACTCTATTACCATCACTACTCCGGAAGAAGAGATTACTTGGGAGCAATTCCAAGTCAGATTTGAAGCTAAGTTCATTTCTACAGCTCAGAAGTCTGTTCTGTTCAAGAAGTTCGTGGAGCTCAAGCAGGGTGGGAGATCTGTTCTTGAGTATGTTTCTGAGTTTGAAGCTTTGTCCAAATATGCCCGGTCATATATTGAGTCTGCTTACCAGAAGAATGAGAAGTTTGTGACCGGCTTGGATAGTTATCTTGGGAGACAGTTGGTGGATCATTTGGACGATTCATTTGAGAAGCTTGTGGAGAAAGCTCTTAGGCATGAGAGTCTGTTTCCTAAGGAAGGACCTGTTGTTGCTGTTACCAAGGGAGAATCTAAACCACAGCAGGGTGGAAACCAGAAGAGGAAGCAGCAGCAGCAGAAGGGTAAGGATGGCCAGAAGAAGCCGAAAGGCGAGGTGACTTGCTACAATTGTCAGCAGAAGGGCCATTTCTCGAAGGATTGTAAGAATCCGAAGGCACCGATGAAGTGTCACAACTGTGACAAGCCGGGGCATTTCAGGAAGAATTGTCCAGAACCAAGGAAGGACAGGCAGATTGTGCAAGCTTATGCTTTGGGAGCTGTTCCGTCGTCTTCAAAAGCTCCTACTGCTGAAGAGAAGGGAAAGAGTGTGGTTGTTCAAGGTACTCTTTTCCTATGTGGTATTCCAGTTAGAGTTTTGTTTGATACTGGAGCGTCGCATTCGTTTGTTTGTAGTGAACTAGTAGGCCGGTTAGGTTTGGAACCGGATATTGTTGATAGGCCATTGGTTGTGACTAATCCAGTTGGGGGTTCGTCTTGTTTGTGTATGTTATGCCGTGGTCTAGTTGTGTCGAGTCATGGTTGCTCTTTTGTTTGTGATTGTTTTGTTCTGAACTTTGCGGGGTTCGGAATTATTTTGGGTATGGACTGGCTTAGGAAGTATGCGGCTAAGGTTGATTGCGAAAGGTTGGAAGTGACAGTCGAGAATGTGGAGGGGCGAAAGATTGTGATACGATGTAAGCATGAAGAAGGCGTCTTCATGAGCTTCATGTATTCGCTAGTTGTTCCACGGGATGGACTGTCATCAGTGCCGATCGCTAATGGATTCGAGGATGTCTTTGACGAAGTCAAAGGGTTGCCGCCGCATAGAGAGATCGAGTTTCGTATAGATCTAGTTGAAGGAGCCAGACCTGTTGTGATGCCTCTTAGGCGGATGGCGCCTAGGGAACAGCAAGAGTTGAGGGTGCAAGTTGATGATCTTTTGCAGAAAGGATTCATTCGGCGTAGTGTGTCCGAGTGGGGTGCACCAGTTGTGTTTGCAACCAAGGCAGATGGGTCGTTGAGATTGTGCGTCGATTATCGTGAGCTGAATAAGGTGACTAAGAAGAACAAGTATCCATTGCCGAGAATAGATGACTTGTTTGATCAGCTTCACGAAGCCAAGGTGTTTTCTCAGATGGATTTGGCAACGGGATTTCACCAGTTGAGAGTGGCTAAGGATAGTGTGCCGAAGACTGCTTTTAGGACACCATCCGGTTTCTTTGAGTGGCTGGTAATGCCGTTTGGATTGACTAACGCGCCAGCATATTTTGTGGATCTTATGAATAGAGTGTTCAGAGATCAGTTGAACAAGTTCGTACTTGTGTTCGTGGATGATATTCTGATTTATTCCAGAACTGAAGAAGAGCACAAGACGCACTTGCGTATTGTTTTGGAGATCTTACGGAAACATCAGCTGAAGGCTAAGTTTTCGAAGTGTCACTTCTGGAAGAGTGAAGTGAGGTTCTTAGGCCATGTGATTTCTGGAAATGGAATAGCGGTTGATCCCGCTAAGGTGGTAGCAATCCAGGATTGGGTTAGACCTAAGAATGCATCTGATGTGAGAAGTTTTCTTGGATTAGCAGGATATTATCGACGGTTTATCAAAGACTTCTCCAAGATAGCTGCATCGTTAACAGGATTGACGAAGAAGAACCAAGTGTTCAGTTGGGATGCTAAGTGTGAGCAAGCTTTCGGAATCCTGAAAGAGAGATTGACGAGTGCTCCTGTTTTGACTATTCCTAGTGGGAATGATGAGATGGTGGTTTATACCGACGCATGTGGTACTGGACTTGGAGCAGTGCTGATGCAGAGGGATAAAGTTGTTGCGTATGCCAGTCGACAACTGAAGCCGCATGAAAGAAATTACCCAACTCATGATTTGGAATTAGCGGCGATTGTATTTGCTCTGAAGATGTGGAGACATTACTTGTTGGGAGTTCGATTTGAGTTGTTTACAGATCATAAGTCGTTGAAGTATCTTTTCTCCCAGAAGGATTTGAATCTTCGGCAGCAACGTTGGCTAGAGTTTTTGGCATCGTATGATTTTGGTATAGCTTATACTCCGGGAAAAGGTAACGCAGTGGCTGATGCGTTAAGTCGAAGACATGCAGGATTGGGAGCCATGTTTTCAGAATGGAAGAGTCTCGAGTATTTAGCTGAGTTTGACTTCAGGCCTAGATGCGAATTGGAACCTGAGATGTTGGCAAACTTATCAATAAGACCCACTCTTGTGGAAAGGATTGGTGAGAGCCAAAAGCGAGATGGTAAGCTTGTCAAGATTATCCGTGAATTGGAATCTGGGTTGGATCCAGAAAAGGATAAAGAATTCGAGGTCGATCGAGAGGGTTGGCTTCGGAAGCAAGGACGACTAGTTGTTCCCGATATAGATGAATTGAGGAGTGAAGTTCTGAAGGAAAGTCATCACTCGAAGTTGACAATTCATCCAGGTGGAAACAAGATGTATCGGGATATGAAGAGAACCTACTACTGGGAAGGCATGAAGAAGGATGTTGGAAATTTTATTTCCAAATGTATGAATTGCCAGTTGGTAAAAGCCGAACAGAAGAAGCCAAGTGGATTGCTTCAGCCATTAGAAGTTCCTACGTGGAAGTGGGAACAAGTGTCGATGGATTTTATCGATGGATTGCCTAGAACCAGAACGGGAAATGAAGGGATTTGGGTCATTGTGGATCGTCTGACTAAGAGTGCACGATTCATTCCTGTTCGATCGACTAGGACTGCATCAAAGTTGGCTGAGTTGTATGTTAAGTGGATAGTTCGATTCCATGGTATTCCGAAGAGTATAGTGAGCGATCGAGATCCATTGTTCACTAGTGGATTTTGGAAGAGCTTCCAGGAAGTCTTGGGAACCGAGTTGTGTTTGAGTACAGCTTATCATCCCCAAACAGATGGTCAGACTGAGAGAGTCAACCGAGTTTTGGAAGATCTCCTCAGAGCTTGTGTTTTGGATTTCGGAGGATCATGGGAAGATCACCTTCATTTGGTGGAGTTTGCCTACAACAACAGTTACCAGTCAAGCATTGGTATGGCACCGTATGAAGCATTGTATGGAAGACCGTGTAACTCTCCGACATGTTGGTTGGAAACAGGAGAGAAGTTGATGCTTGGGCCAGAGATGATTCGGCAAACTTCGGATTGCATAGAGATCATTCGGCAACGAATGAAGGCAGCCCAAGATCGTCAGAAGAGTTATGCTGATAAACGTCGTAAGGATTTGGAGTTCGACGTAGGTGAAATGGTTTTTGTGAAGATTTCTCCACTGAAGAATGTTATCCGATTCGGGAAGAAAGGAAAATTGACTCCGAGATTTGTTGGACCATTCCCGATCATCGAGCGAATTGGAAAGCTCGCCTACAGATTGGAGTTACCGGAGAAAATGTCGGGTGTGCACAATGTTTTTCATGTATCATATCTACGGAAGTATGTGCACGACTCGAGTACGGTGGTTTCTGCTGATAGCTGTGAAGACTTAGAAGTTGATCCAGTCGATAGAAGACCTCGTAAGCCGCTTCGTGTTGTTGAAACCGACACGAAACAGCTTAGGAGGAAGATAGTTAAGTTGCTCAAGATACAATGGAGTGACAATGATAACGACTGCACGTGGGAGGTGGAAGAGAGGATGAAGGCAGCTCATCCTGAACTCTTCAAGGTATGGCCCTAAGGTGTCGTGTCATCTAACGAAATTGTAACTTGTTCTAAGTCTTAGAATTCTGTACGCTAAGCTAGAATTGGATGCATGGTTTATTGATTGTTATGGATGATAGGCGTACAGAATGGCTTTGATTGCCTTGTTGTTTGGAATTTCAGGGGCGAAATTTCTAAGGGGGAGAGAATGTAACGACCCGTATTTTTACGGATCAAAACATTCTAAAATGATTTACCTTTGGTTGTAAGGTTGTTAAGTCATTTCTGGTTTTGGCAGAATTTTGCTTAAGTCCTAAGTCGTAGCCGACTTAGGAGTTTGGACGAGTTAAGCAACTAGTCTGGGTCGAGTTGCCGACTCAAGGAACTCGCCGAGTTAAGGGATAACAACCTAAGGAAGTGACCGACTTATAGTATTAACCGACTTAAGGATAGTGGTGAGTTAAGTGTTAAGTCGGCTGACGAGTTAAGATAGTGGTCGACTTAAGACCTGGACGACTTAGTAGTTAGCATATCTGACAAACTATTTGTTAAGTCGTTGCCGAGTTAAGGAAGTGGGGTTGACCGACTTAAGAGGTTAGGGCGACCTAAGGAAGAATAGTAGGCAGCCTAAGTACTCTGGAGTAGAGTTAGGTCGGCAACGACCTAAGGACATGTTGTGAGCGACCTAAGTGTTTGGGTGTTAAGTGTTAGGTCGGCAGGGTAATTGAGTCGGTAGGTAGTTGAGTCGGCAACGTGTGTTGAGTTGTGAGTCGGCAGGACGTCTCTTGTGTTAAGTCGTAACCCAGTTACGAGTTAAGTCGTAGTTGTATTCCTTCGTATGTCTTAGGTCGGCAAGGCACTTAAGTCGGCAACGACCTAAGTTAAGTCGTGCCTATGTGTTAAGTCGCAGTTGCGCTTTGTTGTTGAGTCGTCAACCGACTTAGGACTTGGGTTTTGCGGCAGTATGATGAGTCTGCTTCGTTGGGTCGATCATATTGTTAAGTCGTAGGTCGGTGAGGCAGTTAAGTCGTTAAGTCGTAGGCGCACGCCATAAGTCGTAACCGACTTAGGAGACAGCTGTTTTGTTGCGAGTCATAGGCAGATGAGTTTTTAGGTCGGCAAGGCACTAGGTCGGCAAGGCACTAGGTCGGCATGGTGTTAAGTCGGCACCGACTTAAGGAGATAGCCGAGTTACGACTTAGGGGCAGTTTTCAGCTATAAATAGGAGGGGTTGTTCTCACTTTTTGGGATCCGGATTTTGAAGCGACGAAGTGCTGCCATTTTGAGAGCTCGACTTCTACACTTCTTCACTTCTTTTCTCCACTCTAATCTAGTGCTTCCATCCATCCAAATCGAAGATCAAGATTGAAGATTCAAGAGCTTAGATTGAAGATCTTCATCTTTTCAAGGGAGATTTCTTCATTTGAAGCGGATTTGTGATAGATCTAGCTTCATCCTTCGCTGTCTAGATCTGAAGTTGTTATCTTTTGGATTGTTTAGGTGATTTGGTGAGTGGTGATTATCTCTCACACGGATCCAAAGGAGTATATCGGATTGTTGGCCCGATTTGGTGTTAAAATAGTGATTTCCATGCATTTTCTTCATCCTATGTGTAGATCCATGTAGATCCATTGTTCATGATGATGTTACATCCATTTTATCATATGTTAACCTATGCAAGTTCATTCATCAAGTTTGTAGAGATATAATCCATGTTTTCATGCTTATTGGACTTTCAACTCTTTAATTACGAAAATGCCATTATTGTTATAATTGTCTACTTAGATCATTTTTGAATGCTTGATTGCTTGGATTGATGTTTGATTTGATTGATTGTTATGAACTAGATGATTGATGATTGATTTAGATCGAAGGTGATTCAAAAGCTAAGGGAAAGGCTCTTGAATTGGAAAAGCTGCTCGTGGCATATGTAGCGGGATGATGAAGCTCCTATGCATAGATTTGATGATGGGAAGTTGAGATGAGGCTTTGCGAGGATGTAATGAAGCGAGGCAATCATATGATGAAGACTTGGTCTAATCCAGACGGGATCATTCCAAGCATGTTGATAACTCGGTGATATGATTCGAGTTGAAGATAATGAATGGATATGAGGATAGTCGTCGAGGAGGATGACTAGGAGGCTTGGATAGCATCGCTGTTGAAGGTTCTAGCATGCTCTAAGCAAGAGTACGTTTGGGCAGATTCGATAGTCCCAACGACCAACTGTTGATGGTCGAGTACTCTGGGCAGATTCGATAGTCCTAGGCACGGGCTGCGACGACGTGCGGGAGTTATGTCTAGAACCGGGGTTTCCATTAGCCCTTGACGGACGGCTGAAAGAATGTGCCGGTCATTCAATTAACGGTGATATCGAAGCAATGATAACAGTGATAGCCAGAGTCATGGATGTTTGGTTGTATCATCATTCGGACTCAAGAGCGGTATTTTCTGGGTGCTTATCTGATTTAGGCCTTGGTACTTGGAAAACATCGCCCTTGACTCGAGTGATAGTAGCTTTACTTTAAATTGTATGCTCTGCTATGTTTGCTTCTGCTTAGTGTGTGTCTGGGGGCTATCACTGTAGAATGAGGTTGGAGTGGGAGGGTTGTATTCCTATTCCTTTTCCTTTATGCTCTTTTGGTATGTTGTTAGTTAATTTACTGCTCACTAAGACTGTTGTCTGACTCAAGGCTTTATGTTTTAATTCTTATTGCCTTGGGCTGTTCGTCCATTTTGGGACGGGCAGACTAGGTAGCAGGTGACAGGTGCTGTTCTCTTCTCACGATGCTGATATCGAAGACGAGCTGGAGGGTTGCATATTATCTTCTTATATGTACTGGATATTCCGCTGTTTTGTATTCTCTGAGAGATATGTAGTGAGGCTTGATGTATTGACTATGTGGATGCTTGTATTCAACTATTATGGAGTTTTATATGATGTCACTTTGTTCTGTAAAGCTTCACTATACTTATGTTCTATTGTATTTTGTCCATGCGCTGTGAGTAATACGATAGATTCTGTTGTTTTAAATTCTTACCTTGACAATCGTCCATGGTCGTCTGGCACACTTTACAGCGCTTTATCTCTAGATTCGGTGCAGGGGTCATGGGCGGTCGTCACATAATTGTACTTCCAAAATCATCAAGTGGTTATTGAAATTAATTGAACTTAAATAATTAACTTAAACAATTCATATTTAAACTTGATTAATTACAAGAAGTAATTAATTTTCTTAAATTACTTTCACTAAGTAATTTCTTAACCAATTACACAAATAATTACCTTTAAATTAATTAACCTAATTAATTAAATAAAGTTTAATTACATTAATTAATTATTAAATAATCCTAGTTAATGACTTTTATTAACTATTCATAATTCTTTAATCCCTTTTCCTATAATAGTTAACTAAGATTAATCATTTTGAATCACAATTTAATTTAATCTTATTTATTAATAACCTTTAATTACCAATTTATTCACCCTAATTTAATTAGCTTAAACCTTAATTAAATGAATTTAACTCTTAATTACTAAATTAATTCAAAACATTAATTATCCATTTTAATTAATTTAATAATTATAGATCATTAAACTCTTATTATAAATCTTAATTTTAACAAGTTTCAAACAATTCAAAACCCTTTTTATTTTTACAAGTTAAAGAATTATTCATTTTACACTAGAAGCCCAAAGAATTTAAAGCCCAATTTCATTTAAATTCAAATCACTTTACAAATTTATTACATCATTTAAACTATTTAAAACAATTCATATTTGAAAACTTTATTATTATTTTCACTAACCTTTAATTCAAAACTGATTTATATTTATCTCGATTGCAGATTCAGTTTAAAACTACTTAAAATTTTCAAATTTAAATTCAAACAAAACTTGAATTCATATTTAAATTTTTGTTTGAATTTTGATTTGAAAAATCCAAATTTCTTTTTAAAACTTTAAGATTCAAAATTCCATTTGAATCTAACTTCACACTAGTTTAACTTTGGTTATAACTAGCTTACCATTTAAATTTATTTAAATTTACTTTAAATTAAACTACAGACAGGTTTTTACACAACCTGTAACAAACAAACTCAACCCGAGACAACAGCATGGTGCTTCGAGTCGAACCCTCCCCTGCTTCGAGTAAACAACTCGAATGACACGAGTCTTCCCCGAGAGCATTCCTACCCAGAACCCAAATTCCTCAGGGCTTCAAAACTGCACGGTGCATGTGCATCGTGGCTCCGGCCAACTCCGGCTACCTACTTGTAACGACCCAGAATTTTGAACAAATTAAATTGAGAATATTTAATTAATTTTAAATATTTGAACGATAATTTAATTTGAACCCCCGATTTAAATTTGAATTTGGCGATTAAATTATAAAATTTAATCGATTGGAAGTTGAATAAAAATTTGAATCTTCAAATTTAGGCCGATTAAAAATATTTCAAATGCTTGTAAAATTCGTATTGATAACACTGAAGATAACAGCAGCTTCAGAATTTAAATTTAAACTGTTTTGATCAGTTTTGAATTTAATTGTTCGAATCGATATTTAAAAATAGTCGTCCGGGGCGCAGTCTCGGAATTCGACGAAACCAGTTCCATTGGGTCCGTAATATTGAATTATTACCGGATTTCAAATTTCGTATTTTTCGGAGTTAATATGTGATCATACGATAGGTAAACGCGTTAAAATTAATCGGGTCCAATTTAAATTTAAATTTTAAAATTTGTAAACGTTTGCACGTTCGTCCCTTAACTCACGCCTACAATCACGGGTACGAGATCGTGCAACCCATCGTGCCAACCATCCTCTTTCATTTTCAAATATTCCTCTCCCTCTTCAGTTCGAAATCAAAATTTGTCTCCCCTTTCCAGATTCGAAACAAAAAAAAAATGGCCGCTCACTTTCATTTTTAAATCAGAAGAAAACTCACAAAGGGTTGACATTTCGAAAATAAAATCACGCCTCCCTTCATCCCGAAATCAAAGGAGTTGCTGCCTCGTTTTTTTTTTCTCTTCGCGACTTCCTTTTCCATCTCTAGTCGATCGACCAGATCGTGAATTAAATCGCAAGGAGGGAGGGCCAACAGACGCGCGACTCGAGAGGGTAGGGCGTCACGGTGGCAAGGGAAGCTCGGAAGGTCTGGAGTTTGCGAGGCATGGGTCGAAGTCGAGCAAAATATCGCATGCATATGAAGGCTGGAGACGTTCGCGGTGAAGCTCGCGATTGGGTTTGGTGGATGGTCGACAAGTGGCAACTTCGGCGATGGCAAGGGCTCGCGGTGGAGCAATTCGTCGAGCTCGAGTACGATGTCGAGGCCACGCAAGGGGATTAGGATTCAACGTCGTTCTTGAAGTCACGTTCTGGTGACAAATACTGGCGATGTGGTGTTTGTTCGATCGAAAGTGGCAGTAAGGTATTCTTTAGTTTCTGCAATTTAATGTTGAAGTTTAATGAATTACTGTTGAGTTTTAAATTATGTACAGAGAGATATATATTTACAGTAGCATATATACAGTCAAACTGTTTTAAATCTAATATACATAAGTTTTTGAAGAAAAATAAATAAAATAGATAAGAGTTTTAAATTTGTTTGAAAGGAAATCATGGGTAATTTAAATTGCCAAAGGTTAACATCTTAGATTTAGTTTTGAAAGTAAAATTTTAATTTAATTATTAAAGGGGGAAAATTGTTAATTAAAACCATCAAAACGGAAATTGATTTATTTAATGGGTTCGAATGTTAATTTAAATTGCATAATATTTTGGAAGTTAATTTGGAATATTTATTTAAAGGAAGAATAGTTTTGATTTAAATTTTGTTAGATAAATTTATTAAAAGAAAAACCAGGTTAAAGTAAAATCATTGAATGATTAAAATTATTTAAACGGAAAATTGTTTGAAATTGAATTGATTAGATAAAATAAAATTTTACTAAATGGAAACGGATGGTTCAATTTATTTCAAATATTAATCGATTGTATAAAATTATTTATACAAGGTCAAAATTTGGAGAAATGGTCAAATTTGGAAAATGGATGGCAAATTAAATAGCAAAGGTGAGATTTTTCTCACTCAAAATATGTTTGGTATTACAGTTATTGATTTGACTGATTTGATTGCTATTGGATGTGATATTAGTTATAGTAGGATATATCTATATATATATATATATATAGCAATATATACATATTGGCATATGTATATATTGGATTGATTGATTTCCCGCCTCGTATAGCGGATGAGACCCTATTGCGCCGTTAGTAAGCGGATATTTTTATAAAACCCATATACCGCGATATTCCACCTCAAAGTGGAATTGGTATTGTGCTAACGTCTTTGGATGCAGGGAAACAGGTTGGAGGGATCCAACTGGATTCCTCAACTGTATTTACTTATTTACAGATATTGATATATATTCTGTTATCATATTAATATATGATATTGACTGTTGTGATGGACTAATTGATGCGTTGCATCATCGGATCCAATTTTTGAAGTTAAAAATGACGATGTTGATTTTTAAAGAGATTTTTAAAGTGATTTTGAAAATATACGTTTATTAAATTTTTGAAGTGATTCATCTTAAAATAAATAAACGTTCAAATTTTAAAGTTATATAAATTTAGATTTTTGTGAAATATAATCGAAGGGTGATTTTTGAAATAAATGGTTAAGTAATTTATAAAATGGTTTAAATTGAGATTTTTGAATTATTAAAACGATGTATATGAAAGATGTATAAATTGTGAAGTTACAAAATTAATAGATTTTGTAAAACAAAAGATTTATAAGTAATTTACTTATAAATCGGATTTTGGTATTTTAATTGAGATTTCTGAATAAGTATGAATGGTTCATAGATGAGATTTATAAAATTGATATTTATAAATTAAAACAATGGAAAAGAAAAAAAGTAGTTCGGTTATTATTGAAAATAAGGTTATAGGTGAAATCTTATAAGTAATGAGATTTAAAATTTGTGAAGTTTTAAAAGAACGATTTCTTTTAAATAAATGAATGATAAGTTATTAACTTATAATATGGACTTGTGATATTTATATCGAGTTATAAATTGAGTTGTTAATAAAAGAAATCTATAAATCGAAGTTGTTATGAAATATAAAGGTGAATTTATAAACGTTGTTTTATAAATTCGAAAATAAATCAAATTTGATGAATTTAATATAGAAGGGTATTAAGGGAATTTTATCCACGATTTTGGATAGTGGATAATTCTTGAAATAAATGTGTAGAAAATAGTAAAATGTGATTAGTGAATTATATTCACGATTTTGGACAGTGAATATATTATTAAATAAAATGGATTTAATTTTGAAGGAGTGATATTAAAAATGAAGTTAAACATTTTAACGATGCTTTAAAATGTATTATGAATCGAAAGCATAGATTTCAACGTTCATTGTTGAAATAGGCGTTTTCGAGAATATAAGGAAATGGTGGACTATAACACTGTTGTTATAGTAAATGATTTCCAAAAGGAAATGTTTTTATCTAGTATTGGGATTTATATATCTATCTTAATTTTCGAATCCCTATACTAGTGATTTTGGGTCGTCGTAACGATGTTTTACGTAACATTCGTTTTGACCCAAATAAATGTGTTAAAAGAATATTTTCCTTAAAGAATGAATATATACTTAATTTTTGATTTAAGTATATCGAATATTTTCAAACGTTGAAACTAAATAAATTTGTGAAATACTTATTATTAAATAAGTAGGGAAATGTTTTTCCAATATGAAATAAACGTTTGAGAATTATCTTTCTAAAGATAAGTCGAAAGTGAATATTGAAATCGATTTGAAAATCGTATATCAGTAGATATTTTGAAATATAAATTCACTATGGAATTTATAAAAGAAATGGGAATTCGTTTAAAAAAAAAAATAAACGTTGGTTTATTTTTGAAGTGTGGAAATTATATATCTAGTAAAGATATTTTTGAAATTTAGATAGTTTGGGAAAATTATTTGGAATCTGATGATGTTGCGCATCTTTATTGATAGTTAAATAACCGACTATCAATAATTACCTTTAGATAGGTATTTGTTGTGGATTGGATGAATTCGAATGCCACACTTATTTTTAAAATAAGCGCTCACTATTCGGGTTAGCCGGGAAAGGACCATGGGGTCGTATAACCCATTCCGAATATGTGATACGTCGTTATGAATTGCATTCGAAGACCGGTGTTGAAGACCAGATATTTTTGAAAACAGAAGGATTACCGTCGAGTTACTCTACATCGGCAGATCGCCGGTTTAGAAGTTTTATCACCCTTAGTGACGGGAAGTCCGGACGTGATTAGAAATTTATCCGGATTTGCAAGGGCTTCGTGAGAAGTGCCTTCGGTTCTGTTCGATCCCGGAACAGACTTATATGGATTGTGTGTCTGACGTTACAATTTGAGATATAAAGCTGATTTCTTTCAAATACATTTCTGTTGGTGGCGGAGAATTTATTCTCTTAGCTTAACACCCTTCTTTGAGACGTACGAGCTCAGAGGTTATGTAGTTGAAATTTATCAGCGATATATTCCCAATTTGTTAACGTGGCATACTGAGTGTTGCAGTGAAATGATTAGTGTTTGATCATTTGCGATATGATCATTTGTTTGATCTTATATCTTTGTGATCATAGGTTGATCATTTGTTTGACCCGAAGCATGGCTTTTGGAAAGCGTAGCTTTGTGGACGAGACTTCGTCGAGCCTCACACACGGAAATGGTCAAAACAGGAAAGATGCAGCAAGGTTCTAGGGAGTAGCGCCCCTTAGTGTATGTCATTCCTTCTGGATAAAGGTGGTATCATGGTATGGAGCCCAGATACTTAACCTCTGTGGTTGCTGCAAATTTATTACTTTGTGGTTGTTGGAAATCGGGGATCCTCGGGAAGATCGGTGACGATCGGGGGATGGCATACGCGTGTCAGTAGTTACCTATTTTTGCAGAGGTAACCCGGCCTTGTGTTGGCAGAGATCTAACCGTAATGTTAGGTTATTTCTCGGGTCGTCTATTCCAGGGACGTACCCATCGTGGCATAGGAAGTTCCTTAGCCTGACCATTTGTTGGAAATCCAAACTCCAATACGCACCTTGTACGGTATTAGTTGTAGAACCTGCCATTTACGTACGGTGGTCACCACTGTTTAGATGGTAGCTATAGTAGGCATACGATACTGGTCGTATGTTGGCTAAGATTAATATTATACTTTCGAAATGTTTTATACACTATGCACTAATAATAATATCTAAAGAATTTGATTTTGCGTAGTAAGCATCTTTGACTATCATAAGAAGAAATCTCCTCCAATTCTGCATTTGCATTGTGTGTGTGGCGGGAGGTCTTATGGTAGTTTCATTTTCCAAAAACATTGCGAATCTATTTTAAATTATTCCATTTTCGAAAATAAAGAATAACTATTTTACGATCTCACACCAGTCACCATGACTGACTCGGAGTTTATTGTTCCCTTCTAAACTCTGGGTGCCCACCAATTTCCACACGGGCAGTCTAGAGTTAGGTTATCAGGATATTTTGGATATTCTGGAGTTTTGGAAGCAAGCTGGATGGCGAGACGTAGTATTTGTATCTAATAGTATTTATTCCGCTGTGTATTCTGTATGAGGACAAGTTTATATAACTGTCCATTGTTGTATATGACTCTGATTGATGTATGTATAAACTGATATAGTTCTTTGTTTTAAAAGACTAGTGATTATCTATTATATGTTGTTCCGCTGCGATATGTGAGATTCTATAATTTTTTTTCTGTTCTGATGTTGTTCTGTTGTTCTTCTTTCTTTTTCTTCTATCTTCTTCTTCTTCTGCCTTTTTCTTCTTTCTTAAACACTCATGCTTCGTATTCCGTTCATCTTGAGTTAATCAATGGAGATTAGTGTTTAATCAAGGAGTACGGATTTGCGGGTCATGACAGGTGGTATCAGAGCATATGGTTAAGCGACAACCCTACTCTGTTGGGTGTTACTCATTAAAGATAGAGTCAGTAGTGCTCTAGAATGAGTTGAGTGTAATAATAGATATGAGTGCGTATTTGTTAGTGAATATGAAATTGTTTTATATTGTGAAGATTGGTTTGTTAAGTGGTATATGGATTCTGGTCAATATGAGTAATTAACGTTATTGATAGGGATCTCTAAACACTTATATAGAACAATTCGGCACGATATTGGTTTTAAAGAAGGGTAAATGAAATAATTTTGCCCAAAACTATTTTTGTATAGAAAAGAAACGATTTTCTATGAATTATCATAGTATATGGATGCTTGATTGTTAGGAAGTAATAACATTGAAATATTATCATTATTATATTGAAATTGAATAAGAAATAACATAATAACCAAAGATTTGGAGATAAATTCACATACAAATGAAATTAATAAATGTGAATTGAAAGTTAAGAGATAAATTCATATACAAATGAAATTTAAGAATGTAAATTATAAATGTGATTTGTAATTTGAAACGGAATTCCAGAAAAGTATTTGGAAATGTTTTGAAAAGAATTTGAAAATTTTGGAGATTTGGAAAGTTTAAATCTTTTTGATTTGAAAATGAGTTTCAAAAGGTTTCAAAAGTATTTTAGAGAGATAAAAGCTCTAAACTCTTTTCGGTCGCTGGAAAATAACTTCGATGATGACCGCGGCATCATTGGTGTTCATTTTCGGGTTTCCAAAAGAGGAATTGCTGCCAAATTGTTTTAAATGGAAGTTGTTTGAAAAATTTAGATTTGGTTTTAGAAATTCAAAGGAAATTTGAATTGTTTTCAAAATGGTTTTGAAATGTTGAAAAGACTCAGGAAATCCTATGGAATGTTATTGAATTGATAACTTATACAATTTGAATTTTGATAGAATAAATTTAACTTAAAAGAATGGAGTTAAATTAAAGTAAGTACAAGTGAATCAATTTAATGAAAGTGAAATTGAAAGTTGAGATTCATTTTGAATTTGTAAGTAATAAATTGAATTGAATAATTATAAATGAAAGATGAATTAAAATTCGTATGGAAATTGAAATCCAGTTTAATATAAGTGGTTATAAACCATAATAGTGAATTTAAAATAAATTTTGGGAATGAACAAAAGAATAAAATTGGAATTGAAAATTGAATGTTGAAAACAAATTTGAATAAAGTGAACTAGAATTTGTGATGAAGTAGTAACTGGAACTAATCTAAAATAAGCAGTTGTAAATGAAAGTTAATCGATGAAATTCAATATTCAGAAGTAAACTGAATCCAAATTAAATTGAAATTGTGAATTTAATTCAAATGAAAATAGATATGTAACTTCAATAGTGAAGTAAAAATGTATAAGAAGTATATATTGAAAATTTTGTAATAGAAGGTGCAAAATGGTTTGAATATGTAACTAGATATTATGGCTAGTAGGATATACAGGTGTTATAAAGGAAATTGGATTTGATTTCAAAGATAATTTGAATTGCTCGAAAAAGGTAAGTATTTGAATTTCAAATATGAGATTTGATGATTTCTTGTCTAGCCGCTTGGCTTTTTCTTTTTCTTTTTGAAATCTGAGAGTCCGTAGGGACGTTTTGTAGTCGTACCGTATTAGCCGCGCAAAGGAGACGCTGGCGAAATTTTTCGAAAATTTAGGGTGTTAGAAAATTTTTGAAAAAATTTTGAAAGTTAAATTTGAAATTTGAATTTAAATTTGAACTTTGAAGTAAAACAATGTTGTTTGAAAACTATGGAAGGTTTAGAAATTTAGTTGAAGTAATAACGAATCTTTAGTAGGAAGATTTGTTTTGAAAAATTTAATTAAACTATTGGATTGTGAAAAAGAGTAGACGAGTTAAGGACCATTTTTCCTAACTTGTAATTTCGAGGACGAAATTCTTTTAAGGAGGGAAGTTTGTAACGACCCAGAATTTTGAACAAATTAAATTGAAAATATTTAATTAATTTTAAATATTTGAACGATAATTTAATTTGAACCCCCGATTTAAATTTGAATTTGGCGATTAAATTATAAAATTTAATCGATTGGAAGTTGAATAAAAATTTGAATCTTCAAATTTAGGCCGATTAAAAATATTTCAAATGCTTGTAAAATTCGTATTGATAACACTGAAGATAACAGCAGCTTCAGAATTTAAATTTAAACTGTTTTGATCAGTTTTGAATTTAATTGTTCGAATCGATATTTAAAAATAGTCGTCCGGGGCGCAGTCTCGGAATTCGACGAAACTAGTTCCATTGGGTCCGTAATATTGAATTATTACCGGATTTCAAATTTCGTACTTTTCGGAGTTAATATGTGATCATACGATAGGTAAACGCGTTAAAATTAATCGAGTCCAATTTAAATTTAAATTTTAAAATTTGTAAACGTTTGCACGTTCGTCCCTTAACTCACGCCTACAATCACGGGTACGAGATCGTGCAACCCATCGTGCCAACCATCCTCTTTCGTTTTCAAATATTCCTCTCCCTCTTCAGTTCGAAATCAAAATCTGTCTCCCCTTTCCAGATTCGAAACAAAAAAAAATGGCCGCTCGCTTTCATTTTTAAATCAGAAGAAAAATCACAAAGGGTCGACATTTCGAAAATAAAATCACGCCTCCCTTCATCCCGAAATCAAAGGAGTTGCTGCCTCGTTTTTTTTTTCTCTTCGCGACTTCCTTTTCCATCTCTAATCGATCGACCAGATCGCGAATTAAATCGCAAGGAGGGAGGGCCAACAGACGCGTGACTCGAGAGGGTAGGGCGTCACGGTGGCAAGGGAAGCTCGGAAGGTCCGGAGTTTGCGAGGCATGGGTCGAAGTCGAGCAAAATATCGCATGCGTATGAAGGCTGGAGACGTTCGCGGTGAAGCTCGCGACTGGGTTTGGTGGATGGTCGACAAGTGGCAACTTCGGCGATGGCAAGGGCTCGCGGTGGAGCAATTCGTCGAGCTCGAGTACGATGTCGAGGCCACGCAAGGGGATTAGGATTCAACGTCGTTCTTGAAGTCGCGTTCTGGTGACAGATACTGGCGATGTGGTGTTTGTTCGATCGAAAGTGGCAGTAAGGTATTCTTTAGTTTCTGCAATTTAATGTTGAAGTTTAATGAATTACTGTTGAGTTTTAAATTATGTACAGAGAGATATATATTTACAGTAGCATATATACAGTCAAACTGTTTTAAATCTAATATACATAAGTTTTTGAAGAAAAATAAATAAAATAGATAAGAGTTTTAAATTTGTTTGAAAGGAAATCATGGGTAATTTAAATTGCCAAAGGTTAACATCTTAGATTTAGTTTTGAAAGTAAAATTTTAATTTAATTATTAAAGGGGGAAAATTGTTAATTAAAACCATCAAAACGGAAATTGATTTATTTAATGGGTTCGAATGTTAATTTAAATTGCATAATATTTTGGAAGTTAATTTGGAATATTTATTTAAAGGAAGAATAGTTTTGATTTAAATTTTGTTAGATAAATTTATTAAAAGAAAAACCAGGTTAAAGTAAAATCATTGAATGATTAAAATTATTTAAACGGAAATTTGTTTGAAATTGAATTGATTAGATAAAATAAAATTTTACTAAATGGAAACGGATGGTTCAATTTATTTCAAATATTAATCGATTGTATAAAATTATTTATACAAGGTCAAAATTTGGAGAAATGGTCAAATTTGGAAAATGGATGGCAAATTAAATAGCAAAGGTGAGATTTTTCTCATTCAAAATATGTTTGGTATTACAGTTATTGATTTGACTGATTTGATTGCTATTGGATGTGATATTAGTTATAGTAGGATATATCTATATATATATAGCAATATATACATATTGGCATATGTATATATTGGATTGATTGATTTCCCGCCTCGTATAGCAGATGAGACCCTATTGCGCCGTTAGTAAGCGGATATTTTTATAAAACCCATACAACGCGATATTCCACCTCGAAGTGGAATTGGTATTGTGCTAACGTCTTTGGATGTAGGGAAACAGGTTGGAGGGATCCAACTGGATTCCTCAACTGTATTTACTTATTTACAGATATTGATATATATTCTGTTATCATATTAATATATGATATTGACTGTTGTGATGGACTAATTGATGCGTTGCATCATCGGATCCAATTTTTGAAGTTAAAAATGACGATGTTGATTTTTAAAGAGATTTTTAAAGTGATTTTGAAAATATACGTTTATTAAATTTTTGAAGTGATTCATCTTAAAATAAATAAACGTTCAAATTTTAAAGTTATATAAATTTAGATTTTTGTGAAATATAACCGAAGGGTGATTTTTGAAATAAATGGTTAAGTAATTTATAAAATGGTTTAAATTGAGATTTTTGAATTATTAAAACGATGTATATGAAAGATGTATAAATTGTGAAGTTACAAAATTAATAGATTTTGTAAAACAAAAGATTTATAAGTAATTTACTTATAAATCGGATTTTGATATTTTAATTGAGATTTCTGAATAAGTATGAATGGTTCATAGATGAGATTTATAAAATTGATATTTATAAATTAAAACAATGGACAAGAAAAAAAGTAGTTCGGTTATTATTGAAAATAAGGTTATAGGTGAAATCTTATAAGTAATGAGATTTAAAATTTGTGAAGTTTTAAAAGAACGATTTCTTTTAAATAAATGAATGATAAGTTATTAACTTATAATATGGACTTGTGATATTTATATCGAGTTATAAATTGAGTTGTTAATAAAAGAAATCTATAAATCGAAGTTGTTATGAAATATAAAGGTGAATTTATAAACGTTGTTTTATAAATTCGAAAATAAATCAAATTTGATGAATTTAATATAGAAGGGTATTAAGGGAATTTTATCCACGATTTTGGATAGTGGATAATTATTGAAATAAATGTGTAGAAAATAGTAAAATGTGATTAGTGAATTATATTCACGATTTTGGACAGTGAATATATTATTAAATAAAATGGATTTAATTTTGAAGAAGTGATATTAAAAATGAAGTTAAACATTTTAACGATGCTTTAAAATGTATTATGAATCGAAAGCATAGATTTCAACGTTCATTGTTGAAATAGGCGTTTTCGAGAATATAAGGAAATGGTGGACTATAACACTGTTGTTATAGTAAATGATTTCCAAAAGGAAATGTTTTTATCTAGTATTGGGATTTATATATCTATCTTAATTTTCGAATCCCTATACTAGTGATTTTGGGTCGTCGTAACGATGTTTTACGTAACATTCGTTTTGACCCAAATAAATGTGTTAAAAGAATATTTTCCTTAAAGAATGAATATATACTTAATTTTTGATTTAAGTATATCGAATATTTTCAAACGTTGAAACTAAATAAATTTGTGAAATACTTATTATTAAATAAGTAGGGAAATGTTTTTCCAATATGAAATAAACGTTTGAGAATTATCTTTCTAAAGATAAGTCGAAAGTGAATATTGAAATCGATTTGAAAATCGTATATCAGTAGATATTTTGAAATATAAATTCACTATGGAATTTATAAAAGAAATGGGAATTCGTTTAAAAAAAAATAAACGTTGGTTTATTTTTGAAGTGTGGAAATTATATATCTAGTAAAGATATTTTTGAAATTTAGATAGTTTGGGAAAATTATTTGGAATCTGATGATGTTGCGCATCTTTATTGATAGTTAAATAACCGACTATCAATAATTACCTTTAGATAGGTATTTGTTGTGGATTGGATGAATTCGAATGCCACACTTATTTTTAAAATAAGCGCTCACTATTCGGGTTAGCCTGGAAAGGACCATGGGGTCGTATAACCCATTCCGAATATGTGATACGTCGTTATGAATTGCATTCGAAGACCGGTGATGAAGACCAGATTTTTTTGAAAATGGAAGGATTACCGTCGAGTTACTCTACATCGGCTGATCTCCGGTTTAGAGGTTTTATCACCCTTAGTGACGGGAAGTCCGGACGTGATTAGAAATTTATCCGGATTTGCAAGGGCTTCGTGAGAAGTGCCTTCGGTTCTGTTCGATCCCGGAACAGACTTATATGGATTGTGTGTCTGACGTTACAATTTGAGATATAAAGCTGATTTCTTTCAAATACATTTCTGTTGGTGGCGGAGAATTTATTCTCTTAGCTTAACACCCTTCTCTGAGACGTACGAGCTCAGAGGTTATGTAGTTGAAATTTATCAGCGATATATTCCCAATTTGGTAACGTGGCATACTGAGTGTTGCAGTGAAATGATTAGTGTTTGATCATTTGCGATATGATCATTTGTTTGATCTTATATCTTTGTGATCATAGGTTGATCATTTGTTTGACCCGAAGCATGGCTTTTGGAAAGCGTAGCTTTGTGGACGAGACTTCGTCGAGCCTCACACCCGGAAATGGTCAAAACAGGAAAGATGCAGCAAGGTTCTAGGGAGTAGCGCCACTTAGTGTATGTCATTCCTTCTGGATAAAGGTGGTATCATGGTATGGAGCCCAGATACTTAACCTCTGTGGTTGCTGCAAATTTATTACTTTGTGGTTGTTGGAAATCGGGGATCCTCGGGAAGATCGGTGACGATCGGGGGATGGCATACGCGTGTCAGTAGTTACCTATTTTTGCAGAGGTAACCCGGCCTTGTGTTGGAAGAGATCTAACCGTAATGTTAGGTTATTTCTCGGGTCGTCTATTCCAGGGACGTACCCATCGTGGCATAGGAAGTTCCTTAGCCTGACTATTTGTTGGAAATCCAAACTCCAATACGCACCTTGTACGGTATTAGTTGTAGAACCTGCCATTTACGTACGGTGGTCACCACTGTTTAGATGGTAGCTATAGTAGGCATACGATACTGGTCGTATGTTGGCTAAGATTAATATTATACTTTCGAAATGTTTTATACACTATGCACTAATAATAATATCTAAAGAATTTGATTTTGCGTAGTAAGCATCTTTGACTATCATAAGAAGAAATCTCCTCCAATTCTGCGTTTGCATTGTGTGTGTGGCGGGAGGTCTTATGGTAGTTTCATTTTCCAAAAACATTGCGAATCTATTTTAAATTATTCCGTTTTTGAAAATAAAGAATAACTATTTTACGATCTCACACCAGTCACCATGACTGACTCGGAGTTTATTGTTCCCTTCTAAACTCTGGGTGCCCACCAATTTCCACACGGGCAGTCTAGAGTTAGGTTATCAGGATATTCTGGAGCTTTGGAAGCAAGTTGGATGGCGAGACGTAGTATTTGTATCTGATAGTATTTATTCCGCTGTGTATTCTGTATGAGGACAAGTTTATATAACTGTCCATTGTTGTATATGACTCTGATTGATGTATGTATAAACTGATATAGTTCTTTGTTTTAAAAGACTAGTGATTATCTATTATATGTTGTTCCGCTGCGATATGTGAGATTCTGTAATTTTTTTTCTGTTCTGATGTTGTTCTGTTGTTCTTCTTTCTTTTTCTTCTATCTTCTTCTTCTTCTGCCTTTTTCTTCTTTCTTAAACACTCATGCTTCGTATTCCGTTCATCTTGAGTTAATCAATGGAGATTAGTGTTTAATCAAGGAGTACGGATTTGCGGGTCATGACACTACTAGCACATCATCACTTCGCCTACCAACCCCAGACATGACTACGATCGCCCAAAATCATCACGGCAACTCGAAACAAAATTGAGTTTGAAACTCAAACCTAGAACTCGTCACAGAAACCCACTCAAAACCTGTCAACAACTCGTCCACGACCCTCTGACCATCAGAGCACCAGCGAGTACGGCCAAACCTTTGCCTACATCCCCTCTTCTGATCCCCAAATCCCTGCAACACTCGATGCACCAGAGGTAACGAGAAGCATCAAAATTCCGACCACCAGAAAACTAGGTTTAGAAACTAAAATGAACACCCACTGTCGCCACCTATCTTTAACCATCCACCTGACATTTTTCCTCCACTCACCAATCATTCCTCCACCTCCAGGAAGAACTACAACATTCCAGATCCACTAGATCATCAGATAAACCCCAAAACCCATTTTCTGGTCAACCCAATAATGCACTTCCAACACTTAACTAAAAATAGAGATTTTAGTTTCAAAAATAAAATTTTTGTTTTAGCAATTGATTCATATATCTGAATTGAAGAATCAAGGTGATAGTTTTTAACTTATATTTTGAATTGTTGTGTTGTTCAATATTGACAGAGACAATTCAAATTGTTCTACTTAAACAAATTTTTAAACTTAAATCTATGATATAAAAAATAGGCTTTAAATCAAGACTTAAGTACTAACACAGGTTGGATTAAGAGCAAGTGGATTTTAATTTGATCTTGACTAGAACTAGAATCAGAGAAAAAGAATGCAGATACACGGCATGCACACTAATATATTCATATATAAACACAAGACTCTACTTATAAATATATGCACAATCATATTTATTTCAAAGATGAATATGCAACATAATTATATACTTAAACCTTTAAAGTTGTGATGTTACTCACCTGATAAAATGAAGAACAGAGCCTTTATTTGAAACTGTTTGTACTTTAGAAATTGAGTTGCTTGAATTTGTCTCTGATTTTAAAACTTGCATGCTAATGAAACTTGTTGAAGATGGCTTAAGACTTGATTTTAAACTTGCTTTGATAAAACCCAGATTTGAAGAAAAATGCAGGCTTGATAAAATGGTTACAGGGATTGTTGATGTGAAGACCCGACCTTCTTAGCCCAGAAAGTCGTATCGTCAATAAGAAAGAAAGAGGTAGAAAATAGAAAAGAAGAGAAGAAAGAAAGAAACAACAACAACGATCTCACAGCGGAACGAATAAATTATATTAATAACATAAACTATTACATAGTATACAACAATTTACAGAGTTACACAGCATATACATCACTTACTAGACAGTTATAAACATCTGTCAAGACATTACAACACGATACACTACAGAGATACAGACACAGCGGAACTACTATATATATCTACAACGCTGAAGCCTCCTGCTCCATTGCTCCTCCACAATTCGTCAAAGCTAAACCTGAATCCCTTGGCTACTCGTAAAAATTTGAGTACCCAAGAGTTTATAAAACAGAAATAAACACTTGGGTCAGACATGGGTCTGGTGTGAGTAACAGGTTAAAGTTGCTTAACTTTGAAAATCCTTTGAAAGAAAAGGTATCACGTAAGACTCCCCACAAATAAACATGGGTAAGTTTTTACCTTACGCTAACCAAAACATTTGATAGGAAATCCAGTTATATTATAATAGGGTCTAGGGTTTTCAAGTAAAATACAGAAATAGCTGGAATGCTTACATCTCACGTTCCAACATAGTTGGGCACAACTAATACGTACGGCGCTTATTAGAGATTGAATTCCATACAATGGCAGGGCTACCGGGGTACCGCCCATCACAGTACGGAGCCTAGATCACCGTACCGAGGATTACTCCCAATCCCCTGCAACACAAAGCCGGAACCATCCCTTACTGGATAATTCCGAATAAAATCACCCCACAGATGGCCGTCGCCAACTGCACCACTAAGCCAAAATAAAGGAACTTCTCTAGACAGGGATGACCTTACTCTCAGTGGGTGCTACCCACGAAGCCTTGCTGCACCTCCCCTGTTTTAGCCATTCCCGGTTGATGAGGCTTGAGGTCACGATTACCTTTAAATCAGATCACATCACTTAGAATGCTCATCGTCCACCCGACGATGTTCTGAAAGCATTCAATCTATACAAGTTCGTTCCAGGTTCGAACGAAACCGAAGGCATTATCTCGTTACACTCATTTTGGAATCACCCTCAGAGTTAACGACAATAACCCTTGCACTCTAAATCTTCATCTTCACTTGAGATTCACGACCTATCGTTAATTTGGATCGATGTGGTATTCGGGTCTCCAGACCTGGAATACCGGTATACGGAAACCCGATCCCGGTCTCATCGAAATCCAAAACGTATCTTTTAAGGCCAAGTTGTTTTAAAGTTAAAACAATTCAATTCAGTTATCTATATACACACAGATAGATAATTCAATAGATAATCTACGTTATCATCACAAACAGATAATTCACATTATCATTACAATTCAACCAAGTATCTATATCACAAATCAATCATATCTCATTAGAGATATCAAACAATGCAAAGCATTCAATATCATTCATCATCCTTAAGTAATGATTTATATCATCTCTAATCAATTTAAAGTGAATTAAATTAATTACTTCATTTTATAAATCCTTCTTACTTAATTATTAATTAAACCAATTAATTAATCATACTCTAAGTATCCATCTTAATTAATCATTCCTGATTAATTATCCTTTAATTACTTTAAGTAATTAATCCTTAATTAATTTCACAAATTAATTATCTTAAACCATTACAGTAATTAATCTTTAATTACTTCATTAATTAAATTAACTATACTTAATTACATTAATCCTTAATTAATTAAAATTAATTAATTACTTTAATCACTTATTATTGATTAATTAATTTGATTTAATCAACTCTTAATTACATCATTAATAAATTAATGATCCTTAATTACTCTTAGTTAATTATCTTATTTAAATTAATAATTATTCTTTAATTAATCACATTTATTAATCACCTTTGATTAATCTCATTTAGTAATTAACTTCCCTTAATTACTCCATTCCATAAATTAATTACTCCTTAATTAATTATCCTTTAATTAATCCCTTGATTAATTTATACAAAGTAATTAAACTCAAATTACTTTCATTATTAAATCTCCTTTAATTAATTACACCCAGTAATTACCTTTAATTACTTTCCTAAATAATTACACTTCATTAATTACATTTAAGTAATTATACTTAACAAATCACCAAGTAATTATCTTAAATTAATTTAATTAATTAATTTAAACTTACCAAATTTATTTAATTAATTACCTTAAGTAATTAATTTCTTTAATTACTTCCATTAAATAATTATACTTAATAAATTTCATAAATGATTATTATTAATTAATTAATCTAATTGATTATCAAAATCAATCACATTAGTTAATTATTTAATAATTCCTAATTAATGACCTCTCATTAATTATTAACAATTCTTTATTTAAGTAATTAAACTTAAATCAACCATTATTAATTTACAAATTAATTAATTCTTAATTACTAATTAATTAATCTCTAACTACTTAATTAATTGCCTAATAAATCTTTAATCACTTGATTAATAATTTCTAATCATTTATTAAAAACCTATACTTATTTAAACAAATGATCCTAAGTCCCAATTTATTTAACACTCCTTTAATTAACTTATCATCTTAATTATTTAATTAATTAACACTAGATTATTAATTAATTAAATTATTAAATTACTCTTTAATTACCTCCCTAATTTAATGAATCCTATATCATTAACCCTTAATTTCTTTAAATTAAAGTATTAACCTTTAACTACTTTAATTATCATTTACAAAAGGCTTTGAAATCTTTTACTTTTAAATCTTTCTTATTTCATTTCAAATTAAAGATTTAAAATAAATTTCAAATTTAACTTTAACCAAATTTAAATCTAAATTTACAAAATCTTTTTAAAATCAAATGTTAAGGAAACACTTAACATTTAAAAGATTTTTAAACCAATTTATTTAACTTCAAAACCTTTTTAAATTATTCTTTAAATATCTTAAATTTGTTAAAACCCTCTAAATTTTATAAACTTATATATTTCAAACTAGGATACAAATTCAAATTTGAATTCATAATTTTAAAATTTGATTTAAAATTTTGTTTTAAATCCTGCTTAATATTTTTAAACTCATTTTAAAATTTAAAAACACTGTCAGATTTAAAACTGCAAAACAAAATCTACCCGAGCCTAACTCCATTTTCCCCGAGTCAAAACCCAATTATCCCGAGTACTTCTTCGAGTTTTCTTCCCCTTTTTTTTTTCTAAACTTAGTTATATTAAAAATTTTAAACACAGTTTGACTACACGAGCCTCCCCTTCGAAACCCCGAGCCAAGTCCCCATTTCCTCGGGTATTACATCGAGTCAACCCAAACATCTACTCGAGTACACTGCTTCTTCCTCAATTCTTAAACACAAACCCAACTGATTCCATGTGTGCACGTGCACAGCTACTCGCCTGAGCTCCGGCCACCCACGACGAACTCTACAAGTCGACAATCAACCCCATACCCTAACTCGATCACCGAAGCCTCGATCAAACACGAAAATCGAATTCGAGCAACCCACCACAACCACGAACAGGAACCAAAGCCTGGAAAATCGTTCGTCCTCGCCGCCTCGTCCACCGTAACGCCTGAAGTTCTGGACACCGCTTCGTCAAACACCTCACTACCAAAACCCAGAAACTCGAGACACTCGATCGAGCTACGACTTCGAACGAGACAAGTAACCATTGCACTTAAAAACTAGGTTTACAGACTTAAATCTATCACTGTCACCACCACAACACCATGATCATCATCCTGGCAATTTTCCCGAACTCTACGATCGTTCTACTACCCCCAGAGAAGCTCACGATCCCTCCGATCAACTAGATTATTAGAATTTACTCAAAATGTCAAATTTGTTCAAATTCGAACTGCTCTTCCAATTCGATGCTAAAAATTATAATTTCACTTCTAAAATTAATGTTTTCAAACAATGATTCAGATCATATATCTGAATCAATAATTTAAGAAGTTCGAATTTTTAACAAAATTCAAGTTTCCTGTTCTATTTAGTTTTCCAGAGCAATGCTTATTTTATTTTAACTTAAATAAAATTTTAAACTCTAATATATTATATAACAAACAATTATTGTTTACAACTTACATCATAATATTAACTAGGTCATGAGATATAGAATTTTAATCAAAACTTAAACTTAAAACTGGGAACAGATCAAATGACAGACATGCACACCCACATACATTCACATCTACATACAGGAAAATGCACCGGTATATATTCACATAACATACTCATTTCAGATATTACTCAAGCAATCCAGATTCATATAATTTAGATTTTAAAACAAATGTTACTCACCAGTTTTTAAAAGCAGAGAACAGAGCTCCCTTTTGAAACAGTTTTTGTCATTTTGAAAACTTTATGTTGCCTTTGTCTTTTTGAAAACTTTTAACTTGAATACTTGATTTGCTTTGAAAACTTGAATTGCTAGCTTTAGTTTGAAGAGATTGCAGTTGCATGCATGCTCTAATTTCCAGATTTGAAAAAGATGTTTACAGGCTTTGATTCCAGGTTACTTGCTTTCAGATTTGAAGAGAAAAACAGGCTTTGCCTTTGATTTTTGAATATGAATTACGGTTTGAAGAATTGCAGATTTGAAGAAATGATTATAGATTGTTTTTTAAATGAATTGGAGATTTTTGTTTTTGGTTTTTGAGGAAGATTATTGTCTTTGGGAATTTTTGGTTTGAGGAATGTTAAATTTTATTTTCTGGTTTTGCCTTTAAAAGTGGAAAACGAATTTCAGTTTAGAAATGGAGATTAGAAAGAAAGGAAGAGAGTGGAAACATGTTGTTATAAGTAAAATGATTTATTTTAAAAATAAAAAGAAAAACAAAAATGACACTTGTCTTTCTCATGCCTTAATCTTATAACACATATTATATTAAAGCCTTAGGAGCTAACACATGTCCTTTTAATTAATTAGTTTTATTTATTTTAAATATAAAAACCTTTTTCTTAACTTATTAAATACATATCTATATGTATTAATTATAAAGAAACAAAACTAATTATTATAAATAAAAGTTTACATATATTTTGAAATCCAAATTATTTGAATATTACCTCTTTTGATCAATTCAAAATTAAATCTAAATTCAAATTCAAATTATATTTAAAATCCAATTTAAAGTCAAGTTATATACATACATATATAACTACACATTCAATTTGAAATAACAAACCTATTCTAATTATTATTTGAAAATAATACATTTGACAATTTTTAAATAAATTATAAAAGATTACCTTATTATTAATAAATTACTACTATTACTAAAATGAATTAATATATCATTTGTTTATTAAATACAAACCAAAGCTTTTCTATTTACAATATATACAAATATATATACATTATAAATAGAAATCAATTTATTAGGTTTTAAAAGATAAAATTCACTAATTATATATTCATTTAATTAGATTATTAAATCAATTCAATTTTATTATCAAAGATTATCAAATCAATTTAATTATTTAAACAGATTATTAAATTGATATTGCCCCAAATTTCCAGGATATTACATTCCTTCCCCCTTAAAATAATTTCGTCCCCTGAAATTTAAAACAAAGGTAATTTAATAATCTATTTAAATCACAAGCATATATTATCATCCATATGCTAACAACCATAGCAACCAATTCATCGAATCAAACAATTCTAACTATCCAGACAAAATTCTGAATACAATTCCTAGAGTTTCCCAAATATAAATATCGGGATACTCGCTCTACAGAATCCAAACAATCAATACTACTAAGCTATAGAGCTTCTACTTATTTAGATCTACTGAACTAAACAAGATATCAGACTACAGACGAGTCTGACTCAACAACCAAATCCTCCAGAACTGCTGGTTCCACAACCAGAGATAGATCAAACACGTACTCCCTCAGAGATACGTAAAACACAACGAATTCCAGTTATCCAAACTGACAATTCAATCCAATAGATCAAAGCACTTATCCAAATCAGAACACAGAAAAGATCCAATACAACTCGGAGCTGACTTCCCAGACTTACCCAATCTTATAGCTCCCTTTTACCAGAGAAAACTTCAACAACAACGAAGTCTCCAACTTTGAATTTAAAATTCCTCCGTCTCTTATCCACAAGATTCTTCAGAACTATCCTGGCCTCCTACAAATCCTTCCTGATCAGCTCAACCTTCGCTGATGCTCTTCGAAACAAACAAGACCAAAAATAACTCAACAAAATGATTCCCTTCAAGATCAACTCCACTTCACAAACATCAGTAGATTTCAAACTAACTTCTCCTATCTTGAAAAGACAAATAGGAGCACTTGCCAACTGCTTCTGCTGCGCCACTTTGATCTGGAGAAGAATGAAAATGCTGATGAAGAACACAAGTACAAACTGGACAACACATCTTAGAAAATCTCGGATAACTCAAGAGAACACTCAAACTATCGCAAGTCACTTTTGCGATCATCCCAGCCAAAATGCGAAGAAACTGTTCTCTCTTTACCAATCAGAACAGCTCATACTTAATTATCCAATCCATTGAAGAAATGGATCCACTCTGCTGCTTCTGAACTTCACCTTCAGAAAATCTGCTCAGCCAAAAAAACTTCCTGCCAACAAACAGAACACTCCGAGCTGCAACGCTGTCACCGATGCCAAAGATTTCCAAATCAAAGCTCTTCCAGAACTCGAAACCCAAACCAAACAGAAACACCATGCTGAACTTAGCCACAACACCGAAATATACACACTTCCTTAAACTTGTTCCAAAAGAAAACATCTTTGGGAACATCCATAGTCACTACGTCTCATCACACAGCTACTACCCCTTGAGGTTGCCAAGCTACCATCACTTGCTTTTGCACATCTGACAGATCCAAATTCAACTCATCCAAACTTCAAAAATAAACTTCGAACCTTAACAGTTCCCTTCGGAGATTTGTGAAACCCTTACACAACTGCAAAGTTCACTCGAGACGGTATTAGGTTTACAGTCTCGACAAATACACTTCCAACCTCAACACTCAGACTCCTAATCCTAGATGATAAATTATTATCATCTCAACCAATCATTACAAATACCATATACATTTAAAAATGATATATATTTTTTTTATAGAAATTATATCTGGGTAAAATTATTTCATCTACCTCTTTAAAACAATATTGTGTCCGTTGGCCTGGTGTTAACGGTAAAAAGTGAACGCTAACACCCAGTGTGTGTAATAGAATCGTGAAAGCACCACCCGTTGGTACGGGAACAGAATATGAGCTGAGAATAGCAGAAAAGCAGTAAATGAACAACAGATTTATAGTGGTTCGGCCCGTAATTGAGCTTACATCCACTTTATAGTCTTTTATTGCTGATTTGATTACAATTCAATACAATATCCCTCTAAATACAATACAATTTGATCATGAAATCATTCTTGACTACTAGCTCGATCTTTAATGATGAAACTCGACGAATCCGCGTTGGATGTTAGGAGCTCTTCTCGAAGATCGTTGTAGTGTCTCGAATGCTTGGAGATCTTTGATTGCTGAATGAGAGGAGGCTTCGACAGCGTAACGGCGCTTGGAGAAATGAATGACCAAAAGTCCCCTTCATGTTGGAAATGGTGGGGTATTTATAGGAGCTGATCTGGACTCAGGAATTTTCTCTAAGTATTTAAGTCGTCTGCCGACCTATGGTAGATCGGTGCCGAGTTAAGGAATAGGCTTAGGTCGGTGCCGAGTTAAGGAATAGGCTTAGGTCGGTGCCGAGTTAAGGAATAGGCTTAGGTCGGTGCCGAGTTAAGGAACAGGGTTAGGTCGGTGCCGAGTTAAGGAATAGGCTTAGGTCGGTGCCGAGTTAAGGAACAGGGTTAGGTCGGTGACGAGTTAAGGGATGGTTGTCTTTGACAAGTATTAAGTCGTAGCCGACTTATCAAACCTTAACTCGTAAGGCCTTAACTCGCAGCCTTCAAGTCATAAACCCACTAAGTCGTAACTCGTTAGGTCGGAACCTTCTTAAGTCGGAGCATTTCATAACTCGGAATCTTCTTAACTCGGCGCCTTTCTTAACTCGGCAACCTGTTAAGTCGGCACACTTTATAAGTCGAATGCTCCTTAACCCGGTAGGTCATAAGTCCACATAGGTCGCAGCCATCCTTAACTCGCAAACCGTTAAGTCGTAGCTCTCTTAGGTCGACAAGCATCTTGACTCGGCACCTCCTTAACTCGGAGTGTTTGTTAAGTCGGCAGACTCCTTAAGTCGTGACATTCCTGTAGCCTTAGGTCGCTGGGCAAGCTAAGTCATTGAGTCCTAGGTCGTAGACATCTTAGGTCGCAGACTCCTTAACTCGCAGGTGCTTTAACTCGTACATTGTTAGGTCGTAAGGTCCTTTTGAGTCGTAAACCTGATGAGTCGTAAGCCTGATGAGTCGTAAGACCATGAGTCGTATACTCCATGACTCGTTGAACCTGATGAGTCGTAAGACCATGAGTCGTAGAAAGCTTGTCTCGTTGAGTCGTAGAAGAGTTAATCTTTATGAGTCGTAGCACGCTAAGTCGTAAGTCGTTAAACTTCTTAACTCGTAGGTCGTTGAGTCGGACCATTCCTTAGGTCGGAGCCTGTTGAGTCGTAGGTCATCTAACTCTTAACTCGTTAAGTCTTGCACTCCCTTAACTCGTTAACTCTTGAGTCGCGTACTTCTTAAGTCGTGGAGAATTAAGGGTTAACATTTGCCCCTCGAAATACACGCCTAAGTTGTAGGTCGTGTGTTTCGACTTATCTTAATTCGTGTGGGCCGATTCCAATTCCTTCAACCTGGGGTATAAAATGCTTAGGTCGTTCCTCTTTTCTCCGTCTTCCTATTACTCGTTCTTTAAGCCGTATCTGCCATTAACGCAATTTCAAGCTTCCAAAGGCGATTTCGACCTGATTTATTTCCAGCCATTCCCAATTACACCGCGTAAGCATTTCTTCCCTTTTTCCAATCGCCGATCATTGCCGTCGACCCTCATCCATGATTTTTCCTTTTGGGCTTTGTGAATACTGTTATACAGGATATCCATGAACTTAAGGTGGCTCAGTATGACTTGCAACGATTTGCGATTTACGGTGATTTAGAAATAGGGTTGACGGAGAGGCTAACTGGTTAATGGATTAACGGGTTGGAAAGTTAACGGGTTAGGAGGTAAATGGGTTAGGAATTGGATGGATAGATGGTTAACGAGTTAAGGATTTAGCGAGTCAGGAGTTAGATGGATTGGTAATTTCGCGTGATCCAGCAGTTTTGATGTTACGGCTTACGACTTACGACTTGAAGTCTCTTCTTATTCCTCACGACTCACGACTTAGAGAATAGTTGACCCTAGGTCGCAGGAGCCATTTGAGTCGTTAGCGACTTAGCACTTGTTCAGATTTTGCTTGAATGTGCGGTACGATTGGAGAGTTACGACTCAACTTGATTCATGGCATATCTTGTAGACCGTGAACGAGTTAGGACTTAGGAAAATCTGCCCTAAGTTAAGTCGTGACCGAGTTAGAACTTGAGCAAATTTTCCCACTGCCTTGAATGCTAAGACTTGAGTTGTTTGAACTTTGGACTCTTGAATTTTGTTGCACTCTTTTATAGATTGTTAATAACTCTGACTGCCTGTTACAACATGTACAAAAACTGGGACGAATATACTGCCACCGACTGCCCATATCGGATGACAGATTAGTTGATAAAGATTACAATTAAATGAACTGTATGAGTGAAATGCTACACAATAACCAACTCAA
Organism: Allium fistulosum; assembly: GCA_030737815.1. Taxonomy (NCBI): domain Eukaryota; kingdom Viridiplantae; phylum Streptophyta; class Magnoliopsida; order Asparagales; family Amaryllidaceae; genus Allium; species Allium fistulosum. The sequence continues at coordinate 615,608,732 of CM060908.1, read as the reverse complement.
ATGAAGTATTAAAGCAGAATCGTAATAATTAACTAGAACTGATTTGTCTGCATTAACACTGCACTTGAGCATTAACAAGTTTTGAAATCTCGTAATCGACTGATTGTCAGTTAGTTTAATTCCAGTTATACTTGCTTTTTCTTATTTTCATTAGTTTTGCACAGCACTTTACACTTTTAGGAAACGTGCACCTTCACTTTTGAACATTCGGCTGATTGTGTAGAATGACATCCCATCAAGAAGATTCGGAATCAGCTGGAGAAGCTTTTCCAATCGCTACTCCGTTGAATGATCCCCCAGAAAGGATTCCCACCACCCTGAGTCTTAAAGCCTTCCGCCAACTATGCACCCAGTTTGGCATCGCTGAATCTGACGCTTTGCTTCCTGGAGTAGATGACACTGCTGATAGGCCACCGCACGGCTTCATCGCAGTGAACCGCCAAATGTGCTTGAGTGGAGCGATTCCCCCGTTTAATGACTGTCTCCGAGAACTTCTTCTTCGATTATCTATCTCCCCTTTTCAACTTCATCCTAATGGCTACGCCATCCTGCTGGGACTGTGTGTGCTTTTTAGGAGAACGATGGACCGTTTCCCCAGTTTTGGAGAAATTTGCTTTCTATGCTCATTCACAAGGATCAAGGACCATCCCTCTATCACAGTTGTAAGGAGTGCCAGGAATCGCAAACTGATTATTGGTCTTCCTGAAAGCGTTCCTGGGTTTCTGAGCCAGTTTTTCTTTGTTCGTTGTCCCCCGGGATTTTACGCCATTTGGAGAGTGGGAAGTACGATTATCTACCTTTTCCCCGTGCTTTTTCTAAATTCTTTGAAGTTCAAATTGTCAAGTGTTAACTTCTTTTTCTACCGTTTCAGCACTCCCTTCCACCTCTAGGGAATCTCGTCACAAGACTACCTTTGAGAGGCTTATGGCCGTGCCGGTTGAGGAGAGGAGCGTTCAATTTCTATTGAGAGATGAGTTCCTTCACGAATTCGGACTCTTACATCCTTCCCGTTCCACTCAGCCACATGAAGTCCCTGATTCTTCGGCTGAGGAGTCAGATGCCCCTGCTTCTGCTAAAGAACCTTCACCGAAAGAATTTACCGTTGAGACTTCATTGGTGAAGTGTTCTACTCTTACCGACATTGCGGGGTCGTCCAGTAAGTTAGCACTTGCCCCGGTTATTGAAGAGGAGGAAAATCTTCATACTCTTGAAAAGACGGCTGAGGTGGAAGTTGAAAAGGATAATTCTCCCATGCACCATGGCGATGATACTTTCGACAGCCTGAGTGACATCATGATAACCTCTCAGGAGCTCTTTAAAGATGATGTTTCTAAAGTGGTTCCTCCTGTTATCGAAGCAACTTCTTTCTTGCAACAAACCACAACGCCTTCCACACAACTTACTACCATTTCTACACCCAAAAGTGGTTTGTAGTCTGACGCGCGTAGTTTGCACATCACACACACTTAGAACCTTGGCACTTTTTATGCACTCAGCTTCTTCAATTTGAGGATTTCTAAAACTGGTCTTTTTCTTCAATTTCAGGTTCTCTGATGGGGCGAAGTGGCTCTTACTACAACAAATTCCAGCGTTACGGAAGCCGTGAGGCTTATGACTTTAGGAGTTATGTTAGTGCCGTGAAAGAAACTGATGAGGAGAGAGCTGCTCGAAAGGCTCATGAGAGGCGAGCTCATGAAGAGCGTCGCCGGAGAGAAGATGAGGAATACTACGGGAGAAGGGACGAGCAACATGACTCTTCTCGCAGAAGCGACGATCCTTATAAAAGGAAATCTTATGACGATAAGGGGAAGAGTCACACTTCTGATGATTCCAGTAAACGTGCTAGACTTGGTGAGAAAGACACATCTAACATCTCGGAAAAGACAACCGCTTCTGTTCCTCCTAATACATCTTCCGGTTCTCCTGCCCTTAAGGAATCTGACATCCAGACCATCATTAATAGGCCACAGTACCAAGCTGGAGATGGTCCTCCCACACTCCAGAGCCGATTTCCGAATTGGTGTCTGAAAGGAGTGCGTTTTGATTTGGACTTGGTCCCCATTGATAAGCAGGCGATGCTGAAAAATGTCGATGCTGTAAAGCTTGACATCGAAAGAATGTCTGGGTGGCAGAAGCTGGTTGATGAGCTTCAAAGGGTCAACCATCTGAACCTTGAAGCGATGATGACTATGGAAAATGATAAAACAGAGTGGGACAAATGGCGTAAGCAGCATGACGCGGAGATGAAAAGCATTAGCGATGGTTATGGGAAGCTCGAAGCTGAAGTTGAAAAACTTAAAAATGAGCTTGCTACTTCCTCCACTTCTTATTCTCAGAAAGAAGAAATGCTTCAAAAACAAGTTCGAGACGCCCATGCTGCTCAGCGGAATACTGAAGTCAAACTTGAAGCAGAACAGCATGTTGTTAGAAAATATCGTGATGACGCTGCTCGTCTTCAGGAGAAACTCAGCTCTCGAGACTTAGAAATTGCTAGGCTACAATCCCAGTTACTGAAGGCTGAAAGAGAACGTGATGAAGTTCTTTCTGGTAAAGCTGCAGCCGAAGAATCCCATAAGGCGACCATAGCCACCGTTGACGCGACTCTGTTCGACTTTTATATGCATTGTGTCCTGGGGCGTGGGAGCCTTTCATTTTTGGGTCCAGAGTATGAAGTCACCTTAGCGGAGGTATGGGAGGCAATCATTGACTTATTTGGTGGTGCCGGATACTCTGAAACAGATCTTCAAGCAACCTACTTAAGTGAGAGCGATCGCGCTGCCCTTGCCAAAGGAAAAGAGCAGCTCATCCGAGTGCGGGCCGAAGCGACGGGAGAGAAGCTTCCTGAGAAAGAAACACCCCCTATTGCTCCTGCTTATACTTCGGTTTTAGCTCATGCGGATATTGTTGGCTCTAGTTCTCATTCCACGCCTCCCGCTAAGGTTGACACAGAAACTGTAACCACCCCTACAGAGGAAGAGGCAATGAAAGACTTCCAAGCTCGGGAATTTGAGATTGATCTTGCTAAACCGGCTTCTCCAGGTAACTTTGACGATTCACGGTCTTCTTTTTTCTCGGAGAATACTGATTTTGATATCTTTTATTATGCAGCAGACACCCCAGAAACTGCCCCAACTCTTCCTTCTTCAGCTGCCGTTCCTCCTCCTTCTCAAGTTATACCTCTTCCAGCTTCCCAGCCTGGTTCACAGGAAGAACCAATAGCGGCCCTTGAAGGTTTAGATGAACCATCTGCTTCCGAAGAACAGAAGGCAGAAGGTCTGGAAGATAGCGAGAAGACCCCGGAGCAGTCTTTCGATTATGACACAGAGCTTTCTACATTTCTTGCTCCGGGGAGTGAGTCTTCTTCCAAGAAGAAGGGGAAGCGTGTGGTTTCAAAGAAAGGAAAGAAGAGTTCTACTGCTGCTGGAGATGAGGCAGAGATTGATCCGGCTGAGTCTCTTTCTCCTTCTTCTCCGACGCGGCCTACGAAACTAATTACCAGGCCGGGTAAAAGTTCCAAGGGTGGGAAGAAGGGGAAATGAGTTTGATTTTGCATTTTCTGCTTTTTGTATTGACCGGGGATTGTGCGGATTCCGGTCTCCGCTTCTTTTTGTAACCTGTACGATGTAAAAATTCTCATAGTGTTGAAATAAAATAGATATTTTTCTTGTACAAATCCTTGTGTATGTAGGAATACATCTGTTCTTCATTTGAAGTGTAGAGTAAACGATTCTCTTCACTTGTACAAATTTTTTGTCTGTGTTTCAAGAACGCATTTACTCCACATCTTTATTACATGATATTGCAATGAACTTGTGGTATGTTGCTTGTATACTACTTTTATTAATGTAACTGAGTTGTACAATGTTGCCCCCATACCACAAGTATATTGTAATATCTCTTGATTTCACAAGACCGATACTCTTATTTTAGAGAATAACTCTCCACTTTTTCAGGGAAGAATTGTTCTGCTTTTAATAGAGTATATCTTGTCTTTGGAGGAATCTTTATTTTCTTTTTCCTCCTGAAGAACACTTCGACTTCTGGGAATGATCACTTTTATTTGTTTGAAAGTGAATTTTCCTGCACAGTGAAATGAACTTCTGAAGAAGGTTTTGATTTTTGTGCCCCAGTAAAGGGTTTATTTTTGGTACTTCAAGCAAGGTGGAGTATGCCTCTGAAGAGGTCTTTTGGTCTCCGAAGAGAAGCGATTTTGGTCTCCGAAGAGAAGCAGCTTTGGTCTCCGAAGAGAAGCAGTTTTGGTCTCCGAAGAGAAGCAGTTTTGGTCTCCGAAGAGAAGCAGTTTTGGTCTCCGAAGAGAAGCAGTTTTGGTCTCCGAAGAGAAGCAGTTTTGGTCTCCGAGGAGAAGCAGTTTTTTGGCATTTCATCTCTGGTGAAGTGGGTCTCCGAAGAGAAGCATTTTGCACTTCTACACGGGTGAAATGTGCCTCCGAAAAGGGCTTTTTAGCATTTCATCACTGGTGAAGTGGGTCTCCGAAGAGAAGCATTTTGCACTTCTACACGGGTGAAATGTGCCTCCGAAAAGGGCTTGTGCCTCCGAAGAGGGCTTGTGCCTCCGAAGAGGGCTTGTGCCTCCGAAGAGGGCTTGTGCCTCCGAAGAGGGCTTGTGCCTCCGAAGAGGGCTTGTGATTGCCTGGAAGTTACTTTCTCATGGTCGGAGGGGTCCACGGGACAAGCGTAAGTCGTTCAATTGGATGTTTGTTTGTACAAACGATCGCAATCGATTAACAAGGTGCCCCTTTTTGGTAGTCCCACCGATCTTTTTGATTGAGGAAAGCTCTCCATTTATTGGCGTGCCTCGTTAGAGGGCTTTGTTGATCCTTGGGAAGGAGCATCAGTTGGTTGGTGTGCCAGGAAGGTTGCGTCTTAGGGGCAAGTAGATCCATGGGATGGACACAAGCTGCCTGATCGGATGCATCACAATCAGCCAGCGAGGGTCTTATTCCTTCTGCTTGGGAAGTTATCCTTTTAGTGGATCTACCTGCTTTCCTGTTGAGAGGCATACCTTCCTTTGGCTGCTTCCATGTTTGCCTGCTCATGTTGTATCATCATCCACCAATCTGCGATCCTTTATCATCGTTTCCAAGCGTATTTTTCTTTCTCTTGCAAGTAAATTGCTTTATTCGAAGAAGTAGACTTCACTGTTGAATGACTCCACAGAGTAAACGCAAGTTATTTGGTTGGATGCCTTTTTTACATCAGCGATCACAACCAGTTAACGAGGGCTTGACCTAGTGGAGCCGTCAACTTTTTATGTGAAGTTCCTCTTGTATGGGATTTGAGTTTGAAATTTTTGTTGCTTGAAATCTGCTAAATGATTTGTAAGGCTCGCTTAGCTTTGCGATGGGTGAGCTTTGCTTTAATGACCTGCAGTATTAGATCGATATTTTAGCAATACATTTAGAGTATTTACACATCGAAATATAACAGGCATTTTATAATAGAAAACACAATGCATAGTTTTTTCATTATTGAGTCACGCTGATTTCTCAGCGGTTTACAATGCAGAAAATACACATCCATCATTATCTTTACAAATTCAAGCAATGCAGTTAAGTAAAATGAATGCTAGTTATTGTTGTTCCAGAATCTCCAAGCTGGATTTCCATTTGTGCTTGATTCATAGCTTTTGGATTTTTCATGTCAGAGAAAGCGAGAGATGCCCCAGTCACAGTTTTGTGAGTGATTAGTAGTCATCCCAACTTCTGCTTGCTGGGTATGATCCCCCTGTGATAGCATTAATGACAAGCTTTTCTGAATCTTGCACTGCAGTGTTGCTGAGAGAATCGGATTGATGGGTAGGACGTTGTTGATCCCGAGCGGATGGGGTTGGATCGACTCCGGTTCTTTTAACGTATTGTTGGAGTTTACCCTGCTCTAGCAATTCTTCAATCACCTTCTTTAATTCGCGACACTGGTCAGTGTCATGGCCAGGTTGATTGTGAAATTGGCAGAACTTTCCATTACGCTTTGCCCCTCTCGTCATCTCAGGCGGCTTAGGGTACCTGACAGCGTCCTTTGTTGCAAAAAAGATATTTCTTGGTGTATCAGTTAAAGGAGTAAAGTCCGAAGGATTAAAGCGGCGAGGTTTCTTTTCATTTCCCTGGCTTTTTCCTCCTTCATTCTCCCTTTTCTGACTTTCAGATTCTCTTTTCTTAGGTGCGACATTGTCATTGTTAGTTTGGGCGGTAACCACTTTCGATGTTGCAGAAAGGCTTTCAAGGCGAATGAACTCATCGGCCTTTTTATAAAATTTATCAAGTGAGTTTGGTTCTTTCATCTTTAACCATATCCCAAATTCACTCGATTTATTAATGGCTCTCATCAAATAAGTCAGGATCATGCGTGGTTCCGCATTTTCTACCTCGGCCAAAGCTATATTGAAACGACTCAAGAAAGATTTGATTGATTCTCCGGGTGCTTGTTCAAGGTTAGACAGTGACATTATATCCTTAGCTTTTGAAGCATACAATCTGAACTGTTCTTTAAACTTTTGCGTTAAGTCGGAGAATTTATCTACAGACCGAACTGGAAGCTTTGTGAACCAAAGTAAAGCCACACCTTCTAGGTATACCGGAAAGTATCGACACTTGATCTCGTCTGATGCTCTTGCACCAGTCATATGCCAATCGTACTTGTAGAGGAAATGATTAGGGTCACTGGTTCCCCTATAAGCTTGGATAGTAGGAGGTGCAAATTTCCTTGGAAACTCCGCTCTTAGGATTCTTTCAGTAAACGGAGTTCTGCTTGGCGCAAATCCCCAGTCAGCCTCATCTTCTTCCCTTTGCATGCTCTCTTTCATGATGCGGCTAACCATTTCAGACAGGTACTCTTTATTGTTCAAAGACACCTCCGGGCAAGTATTAGTTCTTCCCTCGGAATTTTGCCCGGGCATCTGCTCATGACAAGTTGGTTGCGGCATAGAACCATCAGTTTGGAAAGGTGGCATTTCAGGAAGAGTAGTTCGACGGTTTTCTGGTTGACGATTTGCCCCGAGCAGAGCAGTTAATCTATCCATCATCAAAGCGTTTTGAGTTTCAATTTGTTGGTATAATCCAGAAACTGCGTCATCCAATTCAGCCCTGGTGACCCCAACGGTTGGAGTTGCTTGGTCTGTTATTGGGGAAGCGGAAGTTCCTTCGTGAGCGTTTCCGGATCTGATAGGTCTGCCTCTTCTTCCAGGAGCCATTATTTCAGATCTGGTTTTTAAAGAGAGGTTCTTTTTATGAATCTTTGCGAAACAACGGTGGATGATCGCCTGAGTTGGTTTCTCGGTGAAAGCACCAAAATGTTAACGGTAAAAAGTGAACGCTAACACCCAATGTGTGTAATAGAATCGTGAAAGCACCACCCGTTGGTACGGGAACAGAATATGAGCTGAGAATAGCAGAAAAGCAGTAAATGAACAACAGATTTATAGTGGTTCGGCCCGTAATTGAGCTTACATCCACTTTATAGTCTTTTATTGCTGATTTGATTACAATTCAATACAATATCCCTCTAAATACAATACAATTTGATCATGAAATCATTCTTGACTACTAGCTCGATCTTTAATGATGAAACTCGACGAATCCGCGTTGGATGTTAGGAGCTCTTCTCGAAGATCGTTGTAGTGTCTCGAATGCTTGGAGATCTTTGATTGCTGAATGAGAGGAGGCTTCGACAGCGTAACGGCGCTTGGAGAAATGAATGACCAAAAGTCCCCTTCATGTTGGAAATGGTGGGGTATTTATAGGAGCTGATCTGGACTCAGGAATTTTCTCTAAGTATTTAAGTCGTCTGCCGACCTATGGTAGATCGGTGCCGAGTTAAGGAATAGGCTTAGGTCGGTGCCGAGTTAAGGAATAGGCTTAGGTCGGTGCCGAGTTAAGGAATAGGCTTAGGTCGGTGCCGAGTTAAGGAACAGGGTTAGGTCGGTGCCGAGTTAAGGAATAGGCTTAGGTCGGTGCCGAGTTAAGGAACAGGGTTAGGTCGGTGACGAGTTAAGGGATGGTTGTCTTTGACAAGTATTAAGTCGTAGCCGACTTATCAAACCTTAACTCGTAAGGCCTTAACTCGCAGCCTTCAAGTCATAAACCCACTAAGTCGTAACTCGTTAGGTCGGAACCTTCTTAAGTCGGAGCATTTCATAACTCGGAATCTTCTTAACTCGGCGCCTTTCTTAACTCGGCAACCTGTTAAGTCGGCACACTTTATAAGTCGAATGCTCCTTAACCCGGTAGGTCATAAGTCCACATAGGTCGCAGCCATCCTTAACTCGCAAACCGTTAAGTCGTAGCTCTCTTAGGTCGACAAGCATCTTGACTCGGCACCTCCTTAACTCGGAGTGTTTGTTAAGTCGGCAGACTCCTTAAGTCGTGACATTCCTGTAGCCTTAGGTCGCTGGGCAAGCTAAGTCATTGAGTCCTAGGTCGTAGACATCTTAGGTCGCAGACTCCTTAACTCGCAGGTGCTTTAACTCGTACATTGTTAGGTCGTAAGGTCCTTTTGAGTCGTAAACCTGATGAGTCGTAAGCCTGATGAGTCGTAAGACCATGAGTCGTATACTCCATGACTCGTTGAACCTGATGAGTCGTAAGACCATGAGTCGTAGAAAGCTTGTCTCGTTGAGTCGTAGAAGAGTTAATCTTTATGAGTCGTAGCACGCTAAGTCGTAAGTCGTTAAACTTCTTAACTCGTAGGTCGTTGAGTCGGACCATTCCTTAGGTCGGAGCCTGTTGAGTCGTAGGTCATCTAACTCTTAACTCGTTAAGTCTTGCACTCCCTTAACTCGTTAACTCTTGAGTCGCGTACTTCTTAAGTCGTGGAGAATTAAGGGTTAACACCTGGTCCAAGTGTTTAGAGATCCCTATCAATAACGTTAGCTACTCGTATTGACCAGAATTGTCACATCCCCCGATCTTTTCGACTTTCGAAAATTCGACATCGATACTCACTTTATCGACTGCCGAGAAATCGAATGCCGGAAACTCCAATAGTGAGGGTTTTAAGAAAGAAGAAAAAGTAGAAGAAGAAGAAGATAGAAGAAAAAGAGAAGAAAGAAAGAAGAAGAACAACAGACAACATCAGAACGACATCAATAGAAACACAGAACAGAGACAATATCAGAATCTCACATATCGCAGCGGAACAATATATAATAGATAAATGAATAATCTTTAAAACAAAGAACTATATCATTTTATACATACATCAATCATCAGAGTCAATATACAACAATGGACAGTTATATAAACTCGTCCTCATACAGAATACACAGCGGAATAAAAAAAATATCAGATACAAATACTACGTCTCGTCATCCAGCTTGCTTCCAAAGCTCCAGAATATCCAGAATATCCTGATAACATAACTCTAGGCTGCCCGTGTGGAAAATTTGTGGGCACCCAGAGTTTAGAAGGGAACAATAAACTCCGAGTCAGTCATGGTGACTGGTGTGAGATCGTAAAACAGTTATTTATCTTTAAAATAAATAGCAGAGAATTTTAAAGTAAATTCGCAATGCTTTTGGAAAATGAAACTACCATAAGACCTCCCACCACACACACAATGCAAACGCAGAATTGGAGGAGATTTCTTCTTATGATAGTCAAAGATGCTTACTACGAAAAATCAAATCCTTTTTGATATTATTATTAGTGCATAGTGTAGAAAACATTTCGAAAGTATAATATTAATCTTAGCCAGCATAGGCATTCCGCACTTATGCCTACTATAGCTACTATGTTCAATAGCAGGTTACCGCCACATTCCATAGCAGGTAATACAACTAAAACCGTACAAGTCACGTATTGTTTCTTTGGATTTCCAACAAATGGTCAGGCTAAGGAACTTCCTATCCACGATGGGTACGTCCCTGGAATAGACGACCCGAGAACCTAACCGGATCTCTGCCAACACAAGGCCGGGTTACCTCTGCAAAAATAGGTAACTACTGACATGCGTATGCCATCCCCCGATCGTCACCGATCTTCCCGAGGATCCCCGATTTCCAACAAACCACAAAGAAATAAATTTTGCAGCAACCACAGAGGTTAAGTATCTGGGCTCCATACCATGATACCACCTTTATCCAGAAGGAATGACATACACTAAGGGGCGCTACTCCCTAGAACCTTGCCGCATCCTTCCTGTTTCGACCATTTCCGGGGTGTGAGGCTCGACGAAGTCTCGTCCATAAAGCTACGCTTTCTATAAAAAGCCCTGCTTCGGGTCAAACAAAAATGATCAACCTATGATCACAAAGATATAAGATCAAACAAATGATCATATCACAAATGATCAAACACTGATCATTTCACAGCAACACTTAGTATGCCACGTTACCAAATTGGGATATATCGCTGATAAATTTCAACTACATAACCTCTGAGCTCGTACGTCTCAGAGAAGGGTGTTAAGCTAAGAGAATAAATTCTCCGCCACCAACAGAAATGTATTTGAAAGAAATCAGCTTTATATCTCAAATTGTAACGTCAGACACACAATCCATACAAGTCTGTTCCGGGATCGAACAGAACCGAAGGCACTTCTCACGAAGCCCTTGTATTTCCGGATAATTTTCAATCACGTCAGGACTTCCCGTCACTAAGGGTGATAAAACCTCTAAATCGAAGATCAGTCGATGTAGAGTAACTCGACGGTAATCCTTCCGTTTTCAAAAATATCCGGTCTTCAACACCGGTCTTCAAATGCGATCCATAACGACGTATCACATATTCGGAATGGGTTATACGACCCCATGGTCCTTTCCCGGTTAACCCGAATAGTGAGCGATTATTCAAAAATAAGTGTGGCATTCAAATTTTTCCAATTCACAACAAATACCTATCTAAAGGTAATTATCGATAGTCGGTTATTTAACTATCAATAAAGATGCGCAACCTCATCAGATTCCAAATGTAACGACCCGTATTTTTCACGGATCGAAAAGTTCGTCAAATCTGGAATTTTTGCATTTTTAAGTCATTTCAGATTTTTAGGCAGATTTGTCTAAGTCCTAGGTCGTACGCGACCTAAATGTTGTTGGCGACTTAGGAGATAAGTCGTGAGCGACTTAGAGAAGATCTGCGACCTAAGGGGAGTAGTCTGGGTCGAGTTGCCGACTTAAGGTAGTGACCGACCTAAGTGATGAGTCGTGACCGACTTAAGAAGTTTAGGCGACCTAAGGAAGAGTAGTAGGCGACCTAAGTATTCTGGGATAGAGTTAGGTCGGCAACGACCTAAGAGAATGTTGTGAGCGACCTAAGAGTTTCGGTGAGCTAAGTGTTAGGTCGGCAGGGCGAGTTAACGACCTAAAGAACTGACCGACTTAAGGATATGGCGACTCAAGGGTAGGCAGACCTAGTGGTTCCGGGTTAGCGACTTAGTAATTAAGTTGTTAGGTCGGTTGGGACGACCTATAGAAGTTAGCAGTGTAGTTAGGTCGGCAACGACCTAAGTAGTAGTGAGCGACTTAAGGAGTTAAGTCGTAAGTCTGGGTAGAGTTAGGTCGCATCCCAGTTGTTCGCGACTTATGTTAGGTCGCGTGGAGGCTTAAGGAATTAGGTCGTAACCTGTTAAGTCGTAGGTCGCTGGGTTTCGTCTAAGTGTTAGGTCGTAACCTGTTAAGTCGTAGGTCGCTGGGTTTCGTCTAAGTGTTAGGTCGTAACCTGTTAAGTCGTAGGTCGCTGGGTTTCGTCTAAGTGTTAAGTCGAATTGTGCTAAGTTGTTAAGTCGTCCAGGCGACTTAGGAGTGAAGCGCGCATAAGTTAGGTCGCGCGCATGTTAAGTCGTAGGCTTGGTCTGTTAGGTTGGAAGGGTTAGGTCGGAGGCTCTGTTAAGTCGTGGGGGTTTTTAGGTCGTAGGTCGGCATAGTGTTAAGTCGGCAGCGACTTAAGGAGATAGCCGAGTTACGACTTAAGGGCAGTTTTCAGCTATAAATAGGAGGGGTTGTTCTCACTTTTTGGGATCCGGATTTTGAAGCGACGAAGTGCTGCCATTTTGAGAGCTCGACTTCTACACTTCTTCACTTCTTTTCTCCACTCTAATCTAGTGCTTCCATCCATCCAAATCGAAGATCAAGATTGAAGATTCAAGAGCTTAGATTGAAGATCTTCATCTTTTCAAGAAAGATTTCTTCATTTGAAGCGGATTGGTGATAGATCAAGCTTGATCCTTTGCTGTCCAGATTTGAAGTGTGTTGATTTGGGTTTGTTTAGGTGATTTGGTGAGTGGTGATTATCTCTCACACGGATCCAAAGGAGTATATCGGATTGTTGGCTCGATTTGGTGTTAAAATAGTGATTTCCATGCATTTTCTTCATCCTATGTATAGATCCATGTAGATCCATTGTTCATGATGATGTTGCATCCATTTTATCATATGTTAACCTATGCAAGTTCATTCATCAAGTTTGTAGAGATATAATCCATGTTTTCATGCTTATTGGACTTTCAACTCTTTAATTACGAAAATGCCATTATTGTTATAATTGTCTACTTAGATCATTTTTGAATGCTTGATTGCTTGGATTGATGTTTGATTTGATTGATTGTTATGAACTAGATGATTGATGATTAGATTTAGATCGAAGACGATTCAAAAGCTAAGGGAAAGGCTCTTGAATTGGGAAAGCTGCTTGTGGCATACGTAGCGGGATGTTGAAGCTCTTATGCATAGATTTGATGATGTGATGATGAGATGAGGCTTTGCGAGGATGTAATGAAGCGAGGCAATCATGTGATGAAGACTTGGTCTAATCCAGACGGGATCATTCCAAGCATGTTGATAACTCGGTGATATGATTCGAGTTGAAGATAATGAATGGATATGAGAATAGTCGTCGAGGAGGATGACTAGGAGGCTTGGATAGCATCGTTGTTGAAGGTTCTAGCATGCTCTAAGCAAGGGTACGTTTGGGCAGATTCGATAGTCCCAACGGCTAACTGTTGATGGTCGAGTACTCTGGGCAGATTCGATAGTCCTAGGCACGGGCTGCGACGACGTGCGGGAGTTATGTCTAGAACCGGGGTTTCCATTAGCCCTTGACGGACGGCTGAAAGAATGTGCCGGTCATTCAATTAACGGTGATATCGAAGCAATGATAACAGTGATAGCCAGAGTCATGGATGTTTGGTTGTATCGTCATTCGGACTCAAGAGCGGTATTTTCTGGGTACTTATCTGATTTAGGCCTTGGTACTTGGAAAACATCGCCCTTGACTCGAGTGATAGTAGCTTTATTTTAAATTGTATGCTCTGCTATGTTTGCTTCTGCTTAGTGTGTGTCTGGGGGCTATCACTGTAGAATGAGGTTGGAGTGGGAGGGTTGTATTCCTATTCCTTTTCCTTTATGCTCTTTTGGTATGTTGTTAGTTAATTTACTGCTCACTAAGACTGTTGTCTGACTCAAGGCTTTATGTTTTAATTCTTATTGCCTTGGGCTGTTCGTCCATTTTGGGACGGGCAGACTAGGTAGCAGGTGACAGGTGCTGTTCTCCTCTCACGATGCTGATATCGAAGACGAGCTGGAGGGTTGCATATTATCTTCTTATTATATGTACTGGATATTCCGCTGTTTTGTATTCTCTGAGAGATATGTAGTGAGGCTGGATGTATTGACTATGTAGATGCTTGTATTCAACTATTATGGAGTTTTATATGATGTCATTTTGTTCTGTAAAGCTTCACTATACATATGTTCTATTGTATTTTGTCCATGCGCTGTGAGTAATACGATAGATTCTTTATGTTTTAAATCTTACCTTGACAATCGTCCATGGTCGCCTGGCACACTTTACAGCGCTCTATCTCTAGATTCGGTGCAGGGGTCATGGGCGGTCGTCACATTTGGTATCAGAGCTTTGGTTAATCGATTTTACCCAACGCTCGCTGAAGTAACTACGTATGAGAGACGTAATTGTATTTTGATGGATGAATACTATATATAATATAGTAGCTTAGTAGAGTTTGAGTCCTTTATGCAGTTGTTTCTCTAGATGTTCTAATCATTCCTTTTTATAGATATTGAGAATGAGTCGAAGAGGGAGACCAGCTGCTAGGGAAGGTCGTGCTACTGAAGAGACTGCTGATTATGCAGCCATGTTCGAAGCTATGATGACTTCGATCATGAGAAGGATACCAGTTCCGGGGGCAGCAGTTGATGTTGGAGTTCAAGTCCAAACTCCGAAACCAGTGGATTTTGCTAAGCTGTGCAAGGATTATACTGCTCTTGGAGGGAAGGTTTTCTTGGGAACAGAATCAACTATTGAGGTCCAGAGGTGGATAGATGCTTGTAGAAGGATCTTTGGTGATTTGGGAATTGATGATGCAACTAAGAGGAAGTTGGCATCAAGGCAGCTTCAAGGGAGAGCCTCTGATTGGTGGAACTCCATTACCATCGATACTGCGGAGGAAGAGATTACTTGGGAGCAATTCCAAGCTAGATTTGAAGCTAAGTTCATTTCTACAGCTCAGAAGTCTGTTCTGTTCAAGAAGTTCGTGGAGCTCAAGCAAGGTGGAAGATCAGTTCTTGAGTATGTTTCTGAGTTTGAAGCTTTGTCCAAGTACGCCCGGTCGTATATTGAGTCTGCATACCAGAAGAATGAGAAGTTTGTGACCGGCTTGGATAGTTATCTTGGGAGACAGTTGGTGGATCATTTGGACGATTCATTTGAGAAGCTTGTGGAAAAAGCTCTTAGGCATGAGAGTCTGTTTCCTAAGGAAGGACTTGTTGTTGCTGTTACCAAGGGAGAATCTAAACCACAGCAGGGTGGAAACCAGAAGAGGAAGCAGCAGCAACAGAAGGGTAAGGATGGCCAGAAGAAGCCGAAAGGCGAGGTGACTTGCTACAATTGTCAACAGAAGGGCCATTTCTCTAAGGATTGTAAGAATCCGAAGGCACCGATGAAGTGTCACAACTGTGACAAGCCGGGGCATTTCAGGAAGAATTGTCCAGAACCAAGGAAGGACAGGCAGATTGTGCAAGCCTATGCTTTGGGGGCTGTTCCGTCGTCTTCGAAAGCTCCTACTGCTGAAGAGAAGGGAAAGAGTGTGGTTGTTCAAGGTACTCTTTTCCTATGTGGTGTTCCAGTTAGAGTTCTGTTTGATACTGGAGCGTCGCATTCATTTGTTTGTAATGAACTAGTAGGCCGGTTAGGTTTGAAGCCGGATATTGTTGATAGGCCATTGGTTGTGACTAATCCAGTTGGGGGTTCGTCTTGTTTGTGTATGTTATGCCGTGGTCTAGTTGTGTCGAGTCATGGTTGCTCTTTTGTTTGTGATTGCTTTGTTCTGAACTTTGCGGGGTTCGGAATTATCTTGGGTATGGACTGGCTTAGGAAGTATGCGGCTAAGGTTGATTGTGAGAGGCTGGAGGTGACAGTCGAGAATGTGGAGGGGCGAAAGATTGTGATACGATGTAAGCATGAAGAAGGCGTCTTCATGAGCTTCATGTATTCGCTAGTTGTTCCACGGGATGGACTGTCTTTAGTGCCGATCGCAAATAGATTCGAGGATGTCTTTGACGAAGTCAAAGGGTTGCCGCCGCATAGAGAGATCGAGTTTCGTATAGATCTAGTTGAAGGAGCCAGACCTGTTGTGATGCCTCTTAGGCGGATGGTGCCTAGGGAACAGCAGGAGTTGAGGGTGCAAGTTGATGATCTTTTGCAGAAAGGATTCATTCGGCGTAGTGTGTCCGAGTGGGGTGCACCAGTTGTGTTTGCAACCAAGGCAGATGGATCGTTGAGATTGTGTGTGGATTATCGTGAGCTGAATAAGGTGACTAAGAAGAACAAGTATCCATTGCCGAGAATAGATGACTTGTTTGATCAGCTTCACGAGGCTAAGGTGTTTTCTCAAATGGATTTGGCAACGGGATTTCACCAGTTGAGAGTGGCTAAGGATAGTGTGCCGAAGACTGCTTTTAGGACACCATCCGGTTTCTTTGAGTGGCTGGTAATGCCGTTTGGATTGACTAACGCGCCAGCATATTTTGTGGATCTTATGAATAGAGTGTTCAGAGATCAGTTGAACAAGTTCGTACTTGTGTTCGTGGATGATATTCTGATTTATTCCAGAACGGAAGAAGAGCACAAGACGCACTTGCGTATCGTTTTGGAGATCTTGCGAAAACATCAGCTGAAGGCTAAGTTTTCGAAGTGTCACTTCTGGAAGAGTGAAGTGAGGTTCTTAGGCCATGTGATTTCTGGAAGTGGAATAGCGGTTGATCCCGCTAAGGTGGCAGCAATCCAGGATTGGGTTAGACCTAAGAATGCATTAGATGTGAGAAGTTTTCTTGGATTAGCAGGATATTATCGACGGTTTATCAAAGACTTCTCCAAGATAGCTGCACCATTAACAGGATTGACGAAGAAGAACCAAGTGTTCAGTTGGGATGCTAAGTGTGAGCAAGCTTTCGGAATCCTGAAAGAGAGACTGACGAGTGCTCCTGTTTTGACTATTCCAAGTGGGAATGATGAGATGGTGGTTTACACCGATGCATGTGGTACTGGACTTGGAGCAGTGCTGATGCAGAAGGATAAAGTTGTTGCGTATGCCAGTCGACAACTGAAGCCGCATGAAAGGAATTACCCAACTCATGATTTGGAATTAGCGGCGATTGTATTTGCTCTGAAGATGTGGAGACATTATCTGTTGGGAGTTCGATTCGAGTTGTTTACGGATCATAAGTCGTTAAAGTATCTTTTCTCCCAGAAGGATTTGAATCTTCGGCAGCAACGTTGGTTAGAGTTTTTGGCATCGTATGATTTTGGTATAGCTTATACTCCGGGAAAAGGTAACGCAGTGGCAGATGCGTTAAGTCGAAGACATGCAGGATTGGGAGCCATGTTTTCAGAATGGAAGAGTCTCGAGTATTTAGCTGGATTTGACTTCAGGCCTAGATGTGAATTGGAACCTGAGATGTTGGCAAACTTATCGATAAGACCCACTCTTGTGGAAAGGATTGGTGAGAGCCAAAAGCGAGATGATAAGCTTGTCAAGATTATCCGTGAGTTGGAATCTGGATTGGATCCAGAAAAGGATAAAGGATTCGAGGTCGATCAAGAGGGTTGGCTTCGGAAGCAAGGACGACTAGTTGTTCCCGATATAGATGAATGGAGGTGTGAAGTTCTGAAGGAAAGTCATCACTCGAAGTTGACAATTCATCCAGGAGGAAATAAGATGTATCGGGATATGAAGAGAACCTACTATTGGGAAGGTATGAAGAAGGATGTTGGAAATTTTATTTCCAAGTGTATGAACTGCCAGTTGGTTAAAGCTGAACAGAAGAAGCCAAGTGGATTGCTTCAGCCATTAGAAGTTCCTACATGGAAGTGGGAACAAGTGTCGATGGATTTCATCGATGGATTGCCTAGAACCAGAACGGGAAATGAAGGGATTTGGGTCATTGTGGATCGTCTGACTAAGAGTGCACGATTCATTCCTGTTCGATCGACTAGGACTGCATCAAAGTTGGCTGAGTTGTATGTTAAGTGGATAGTTCGATTCCATGGTATTCCGAAGAGTATAGTGAGCGATCGAGACCCATTGTTCACTAGTGGATTTTGGAAGAGCTTCCAGGAAGTCTTGGGAACCGAGTTGTGTTTGAGTACAGCTTATCACCCTCAGACAGATGGCCAGACTGAGAGAGTCAACCGAGTTTTGGAAGATCTCCTCAGAGCCTGTGTTTTAGATTTCGGAGGATCATGGGAAGATCACCTTCATTTGGTGGAGTTTGCGTACAACAACAGTTACCAGTCAAGCATTGGTATGGCACCGTATGAGGCATTGTATGGAAGACCGTGTAACTCTCCGACATGTTGGTTGGAAACTGGGGAAAAGTTGATGCTTGGGCCAGAGATGATTCGTCAGACTTCAGATTGTATAGAGATCATTCGGCAACGAATGAAGGCAGCCCAAGACCGTCAGAAGAGTTATGCCGATAAGCGTCGAAAGGATTTGGAATTCGACGTAGGAGATATGGTTTTTGTGAAGATTTCTCCACTGAAGAATGTTATTCGATTCGGGAAGAAAGGAAAATTGACTCCGAGATTTGTCGGACCATTCCCGATTATCGAGCGAATTGGAGAGCTCGCTTACAGATTGGAGTTACCGGAGAAGATGTCGGGTGTGCACAATGTTTTTCATGTATCTTATCTACGGAAGTATGTGCACGACTCGAATACAGTGGTTTCTGCTGATAGCTGTGAAGACTTAGAAGTTGATCCAGTCGATAGAAGACCTCGTAAGCCACTTCGTGTTGTTGGAACCGACACGAAACAGCTTAGGAGAAAGGTAGTTAAGTTGCTCAAGATACAATGGAGTGAAGATGATAACGACTGTACGTGGGAGGTGGAAGAGAGGATGAAGGCAGCTCATCCTGAACTCTTCAAGGTATGGCCCTAAGGTGTCGTCTCATCTCGCGATATTGTAACTTGTTCTAAGTCTTAGAATTCTGTACGCTAAGCTAGAATTGGATGCATGGTTTGTTGATTGCTATGGATGGTAGGCGTACAGAATAGTCTTTGATTGCTTTGTTTGCTTGGAATTTCGGGGGCGAAATTCCTAAGGGGGAGAGAATGTAACGACCCGTATTTTTCACGGATCGAAAAGTTCGTCAAATCTGGAATTTTTGCATTTTTAAGTCATTTCAGATTTTTAGGCAGATTTGTCTAAGTCCTAGGTCGTACGCGACCTAAATGTTGTTGGCGACTTAGGAGATAAGTCGTGAGCGACTTAGAGAAGATCTGCGACCTAAGGGGAGTAGTCTGGGTCGAGTTGCCGACTTAAGGTAGTGACCGACCTAAGTGATGAGTCGTGACCGACTTAAGAAGTTTAGGCGACCTAAGGAAGAGTAGTAGGCGACCTAAGTATTCTGGGATAGAGTTAGGTCGGCAACGACCTAAGAGAATTTTGTGAGCGACCTAAGAGTTTCGGTGAGCTAAGTGTTAGGTCGGCAGGGCGAGTTAACGACCTAAAGAACTGACCGACTTAAGGATATGGCGACTCAAGGGTAGGCAGACCTAGTGGTTCCGGGTTAGCGACTTAGTAATTAAGTTGTTAGGTCGGTTGGGACGACCTATAGAAGTTAGCAGTGTAGTTAGGTCGGCAACGACCTAAGTAGTAGTGAGCGACTTAAGGAGTTAAGTCGTAAGTCTGGGTAGAGTTAGGTCGCATCCCAGTTGTTCGCGACTTATGTTAGGTCGCGTGGAGGCTTAAGGAATTAGGTCGTAACCTGTTAAGTCGTAGGTCGCTGGGTTTCGTCTAAGTGTTAGGTCGTAACCTGTTAAGTCGTAGGTCGCTGGGTTTCGTCTAAGTGTTAGGTCGTAACCTGTTAAGTCGTAGGTCGCTGGGTTTCGTCTAAGTGTTAAGTCGAATTGTGCTAAGTTGTTAAGTCGTCCAGGCGACTTAGGAGTGAAGCGCGCATAAGTTAGGTCGCGCGCATGTTAAGTCGTAGGCTTGGTCTGTTAGGTCGGAAGGGTTAGGTCGGAGGCTCTGTTAAGTCGTGGGGGTTTTTAGGTCGTAGGTCGGCATAGTGTTAAGTCGGCAGCGACTTAAGGAGATAGCCGAGTTACGACTTAAGGGCAGTTTTCAGCTATAAATAGGAGGGGTTGTTCTCACTTTTTGGGATCCGGATTTTGAAGCGACGAAGTGCTGCCATTTTGAGAGCTCGACTTCTACACTTCTTCACTTCTTTTCTCCACTCTAATCTAGTGCTTCCATCCATCCAAATCGAAGATCAAGATTGAAGATTCAAGAGCTTAGATTGAAGATCTTCATCTTTTCAAGAAAGATTTCTTCATTTGAAGCGGATTGGTGATAGATCAAGCTTGATCCTTTGCTGTCCAGATTTGAAGTGTGTTGATTTGGGTTTGTTTAGGTGATTTGGTGAGTGGTGATTATCTCTCACACGGATCCAAAGGAGTATATCGGATTGTTGGCTCGATTTGGTGTTAAAATAGTGATTTCCATGCATTTTCTTCATCCTATGTATAGATCCATGTAGATCCATTGTTCATGATGATGTTGCATCCATTTTATCATATGTTAACCTATGCAAGTTCATTCATCAAGTTTGTAGAGATATAATCCATGTTTTCATGCTTATTGGACTTTCAACTCTTTAATTACGAAAATGCCATTATTGTTATAATTGTCTACTTAGATCATTTTTGAATGCTTGATTGCTTGGATTGATGTTTGATTTGATTGATTGTTATGAACTAGATGATTGATGATTAGATTTAGATCGAAGACGATTCAAAAGCTAAGGGAAAGGCTCTTGAATTGGGAAAGCTGCTTGTGGCATACGTAGCGGGATGTTGAAGCTCTTATGCATAGATTTGATGATGTGATGATGAGATGAGGCTTTGCGAGGATGTAATGAAGCGAGGCAATCATGTGATGAAGACTTGGTCTAATCCAGACGGGATCATTCCAAGCATGTTGATAACTCGGTGATATGATTCGAGTTGAAGATAATGAATGGATATGAGAATAGTCGTCGAGGAGGATGACTAGGAGGCTTGGATAGCATCGTTGTTGAAGGTTCTAGCATGCTCTAAGCAAGGGTACGTTTGGGCAGATTCGATAGTCCCAACGGCTAACTGTTGATGGTCGAGTACTCTGGGCAGATTCGATAGTCCTAGGCACGGGCTGCGACGACGTGCGGGAGTTATGTCTAGAACCGGGGTTTCCATTAGCCCTTGACGGACGGCTGAAAGAATGTGCCGGTCATTCAATTAACGGTGATATCGAAGCAATGATAACAGTGATAGCCAGAGTCATGGATGTTTGGTTGTATCGTCATTCGGACTCAAGAGCGGTATTTTCTGGGTACTTATCTGATTTAGGCCTTGGTACTTGGAAAACATCGCCCTTGACTCGAGTGATAGTAGCTTTATTTTAAATTGTATGCTCTGCTATGTTTGCTTCTGCTTAGTGTGTGTCTGGGGGCTATCACTGTAGAATGAGGTTGGAGTGGGAGGGTTGTATTCCTATTCCTTTTCCTTTATGCTCTTTTGGTATGTTGTTAGTTAATTTACTGCTCACTAAGACTGTTGTCTGACTCAAGGCTTTATGTTTTAATTCTTATTGCCTTGGGCTGTTCGTCCATTTTGGGACGGGCAGACTAGGTAGCAGGTGACAGGTGCTGTTCTCCTCTCACGATGCTGATATCGAAGACGAGCTGGAGGGTTGCATATTATCTTCTTATTATATGTACTGGATATTCCGCTGTTTTGTATTCTCTGAGAGATATGTAGTGAGGCTGGATGTATTGACTATGTAGATGCTTGTATTCAACTATTATGGAGTTTTATATGATGTCATTTTGTTCTGTAAAGCTTCACTATACATATGTTCTATTGTATTTTGTCCATGCGCTGTGAGTAATACGATAGATTCTTTATGTTTTAAATCTTACCTTGACAATCGTCCATGGTCGCCTGGCACACTTTACAGCGCTCTATCTCTAGATTCGGTGCAGGGGTCATGGGCGGTCGTCACACCAAATAATTTTCCAAATTATTTTATCTTCCAAAATATCTTTATTAGATATAAAATTTCCACACTTCAAAAAAAATAAATCAACGTTTATTTTTAAACGAATTCCCAATTTCTTTTTATAGATTCCATAGTGAATTTATATTTATCGAATATCTACTGATATTCGATTTTTTTCAAATCGATTTCAATATTAAATTTCGATTTATCTTTAAGAAGATAAATTCTCAAAAACGTTCATTCCATATTGGAAAAGCAATTCCATACTTCTTTAAAAATAAGTATTTCACAAATCATTTATTTTCAACACTTAGAAAATATTCGATATACTTAAATCAAATTAAGTATATATCTCATTCTTTAAGGAAATCATTACTATAACAACATTTATTTTGAGTCAAAACGAATGTTACGTAAAACATCGTTACGACGACTCAAAATCACTAGTATAGGGATTCGAAATTTAGATAGATATATAAATCCCACTACTATATAAAAACATTTCCTTTCGGAAATCATTTACTATAACAACAGTGTTATAGTCTATCATTTCCTTATCTCTCGAAAACGTCTAATTCAACAATAAATGTTGAAATCTATGATTTCGATTCATAATACATTTTAAAACATCTTTAAAATGTTTAACTTCATTTTTATATCACTTCTTCAAAAATAAATCCATTTTACTTAACAATATATTCACTGTCCAAAATCGTGAATATATTTCACTAACCAAATTTCAGTCTTTTCTACATATTTATTTCAAGGATAATCCATTATCCAAAATCGTGGATAAAATTCCCTTAATGATCTTCTATATTTAAAATCAATCAAATTTGATTTATTTTCGAATTTATAAAACAACGTTTATAAATTCTATTTTCTATTCTATAACAACTTCGATTTTATAAATTTCCTTTAATGACCCATTCAATTTTATAACTCAACGTATACATCAAAAATCCATATTTTAAGTTAAATACTTATAATTCATTTATTTAAAAGAAATCGTTCTTTTAAACTTTACAAACTGTAAATAAACCCATGATGTTATAATTTCCATTTTTAAATCCACATTCCCAAATATTCACTTTTAACCCCAAAATCAAATCCCAAATCGATTTCTAATTTTACTTCAATACCAAATAAATTTCAATATTCATTTCTAAATTAATTTCCCATCCCAAATCATTTTATATTGATTTTCCAAACTCTTTTCAATTTGCCAATTAAATTTATAATTGGACTTCCAACTTATTTTATTTTAAACAAATTCCTCTCAAAGAAAATAGATCTCTTTATCTTTTTCCAACTATTTAGAAATCCAAATTTTTATCAATATTCTTCAATTTAAAATCACTATTATACGAAATTCATTTATTTAACGTTTTCACTTGATTCTGGAATCAATTCGATAAGAATATAAAAATTAACTTTTTTTATACTTTAAAATTCCTTTCTTTGAATTTATTCAATTTCTAAAAATTTATTTACTTAAAAATTTCTATTTTTGATTTCAAAAATCCAATTTCATTTATTTTTGAAATCCAATGATATCAAACATCCATTCAGCTAAATTTTTAGCTTTCAATCAATTTCCAGACATCGATATGATCAATAACATCAATATAATCATTCACAGATTTATACCACAGTATAAATAAAATCAATCAATGTGAGGGGTCCAGTTGGATCCCTCCAACCTGTTTCCCTGCATCCAAAAACGTCAGCACAATACCAATTCCGCTCCAGTACGGAATTATCGCGGTATATGGGTTTTTATAAATCCGCTTACTAACGGCGCAATAGGGTCTCATCCGCTATACGAGGCGGGAATCAATCAATCCAATATATACATATGCCAATATGTATATACTGCTATATATATAGATATATCCTATCATATCTAATAGCACATTCAAACAAAATCAATCAATAACTGCAAATCAAAATTATAAATCTGAGTGAGAAGATCTCACCTTAGCTTTTTAATTTGCCATCCAATTTCCATTTTGACCATTTCTTCACGGTTTTGACCTTGTATAAACAATTTATACATTTCGTTAATATTCGAAATAAATCGAACAACCAATTACCGTTTAATAGTTTTAATCCAACTAGTAGGTATTTTTAAAATTCCCTTTCAACCTTATATATTTTTCAAAGTCCTTTCCATATATATAAAATTTTCTATTTGAAAATTTTAAATTAACAAGTGATTTTATCTTAAACCACTATTCTTTATATTTTATTTTAAGATAACTTTTTTTTTTGAAATTATATAAGTATTTATAAAGACGACCCATATACTAAAATAAAATCTATGTGTATTTTAAAATATTCTATACAGATTTTTATAAATCTGGTTTTATCCAAAAGTTTCTCAACTTTTAAAATTTCTATTTCTTTTAATTCTAAACCTATTACCTTAAACCAATTTCCTTTTAATAAATTGATTTAATTAAAAGTTAAATTTAAAACTAAATCCCATTTTAAATAAATATTTTCTTTTCTGTTTATAACTGTCTGTTTATATAAAAAAAAATATATTTTTTTCTATCTGTCCAATATTGGCTCAATAAAATCTAAACTACTATATTGTTAACTTTCAGGTAAAAGAATAGAAATTAACAAATTAATCTTAAGGGTTTTAAACTTGAAGTACTATAAATTTAAAAATGCTTAAAATTTAAATTACCTCAAATCGATAGAAACAAAATCAACGGCGACCCTTACTGACCAATTTCGAGCGAGCACGTCGTCACTTGCCTAATTGCCCACCCTCGTCATCGAGAAACCCTAGGAGACATGCTCGATCACGCCTCGACCTCCAGTCATCGCGACAATTGCCAAGACGCGCGCCACCCAGATTGATCGCCATTCCCAAAAACTCGATCACGACTCGAGTTGATCATCGCCTCATCGTTCGCCTTCCGAGAACCACGCTGCCTCGAGAATCGCGTGCCGCTGTCGAACAAATCGTTGCCAGAGACCCCTTCGACGTTGCCTACCCACGCGCCTCGCGAAGTTCGCCGCGGTTGTCAATGAGATGAAGAACAGCTCGACATCCATTTTTATTACATACGAATGAACTCGTGAAAAAAAAAAAAAACCTGGATTTTGATTTTCGAACGAAAGCATTCGTTCGTCCCTTTTCTTTTTAATTTTGGGGAGGGCGAGAAATTTATTTCGAATTGCTTAAATGTTAAACAGAAAAAAAAAGGAACGAGAAAGAAGGGTACTTGAAAACGAAAAGCAGCATGCTTTACACGATCACCTTCGTGATTTACTGCGTGATTAAAGGAGGGTAACGTGCTGAGGTGACCGATTACAATTTAAAATTTAAATTGAATTTCGACAAAAAATTCAATGCGTTTCCACGTCGTGTGCTCACATATCGACACCGAAAAATACGAAATTTGGAATCCGGTAATAATTCAACATTACGGATCCAATGGAACTGGTTTCGTCGAATTCCGAGACTGTGCCTTGGACGACTAATTTTAAATATCGATTCGAACGATTTAATTTCAAAACTGAACAGATTGTTTCCAAATCAATTTCTGAAGGTTCTGTTATCTTCCGTATTATCAATACGAATTTTAAAAGCTTTTGAAATATTTTTCTTCAGCTTAAAATTGAAGATATAAATTTTCGTTCAACTTACAATAGATTAAATTTTGTAATTTAATCGTCAATTTCAAAGTTAAATCGGGGATTCAAATTAAATCATCGTTCAAATATTTAAAATTAATTAAATATTCTCAATTAAATTTGGTCGAAATTCTGGGTCGTTACAGACTTCCCCCCTTAAAAGAATTTCGTCCTCGAAATTACAAGTTAGGAAAAAATGTCCTTAACTCGTCTACTATTTTTCAACATTCAATAGTTTTATCAATTTTCAAAACAAATCTTCTACTAAAGATTCGTTATCATTCAACTAATTTTCCAACTTCAATTATAGGTTTCAAACAACATTGCTTTACTTCAAAACTCAAATTTAAATTCAAATTTCAAATTTAAACTTTCAAATTTTCTCAAAAATTTTCTAACGCCCTAAATTTTTGAAAAATTTCGCCAGCGTCTCCTTTGCGCGGCTAATACGGCACTACTACAAAACGTCCCTACGGACTCTCAGATTTCAAAAAGAAAAAGAAAAAGCCAAGCGGCTAGACCAGAAATCATCAAAAACTCATATTCGAATTTAAATACATACCTTTTTGGAGCAATTCGGATTATCTGTGAAATCAAATTCAATTCCTTTATACCTGTATATCCTACTAGCCATTATATCTAGTTACACATTCAAACCATTTTGCAAATTCTGTTACAAAAATTTCAATATAACTGCTTATATCATCATTACTTCACTATTGAAGTTATATCCATTATCTTCAATTTTACATTTCAAATTTTATTTGAATTCAATTTCACATTTCAATTTCTCATTTGAGTTCAATTCACAATTCCAATCTAATTTGGATTCAATTTACTTTCAATTCTGAAATATTGAATTTTATCAATTATCTGTCATTTACAACTGCACTATCTTAAATTAGTTCCAATTACTAATTCATTCGTCTTTAATTTGAATTCCACTCCACTCAGATTTCTAATATTCTATAAGTTAACAACTTATTTACATCTTGATTCATACAATCATTTATACATTCACCTTCTCAATTCCATTTTATTAAGGAATTTTATTTTCAATTATCTCTTTTGGAATTCTATTTTCATTTATGAATCATATTTACAATTCGTATTCATAGTTTTCGTTCATATATGAATTTATTTCCTTATACTTTCAATTCACATTTATATATTTCATTTGTTAATGAACTTTAATTCCAATCACAATTACATAATTTACATTAACAATTTCTATTTGTATAAGTTATAAATTCAATCATATTCCATAAATATTCTTATACAGTATTCCAGAGTCCTTTCAACCTTTCAAAACCATTTTGAAAACAATTCAAATTTATCTTTTGAATTTTCAAAACAAAACTCAATTTTCCAAACAACTTTCATTTAAAACAATTTGGCAGCAATTCCTCTTTTGGAAACCCGAAAATGAATTCTAATGATGTGGCCACCATCATCAGGATTATTTTCCAGCGACCGAAAAGAGTTTAGAGCTTTCAACTCTCCAAAATACTTTTCAAAACCTTTGAAATTCATTTTCAGACCAAAAAGAATTTAAACTTCCAAATCTCCAAAATTTTCAAATTCTTTTCAAAACATTTCCAAAAACTTCTCTGGAATTCCGTTTCAAATTATAAATTACATTTATAATTTACATTCTTAAATCTCATTCGTATATGAATTTATTTCTTAACTTGGGAGTTACGATTTCAATTTCTTATTCAATTTCAATGATAATAGATTAATATTATCACTTCTAACAACCATGCAACCATATACTATAGTAATTCATAGAAAACATTTCTTTTCTATACAAAATAGTTTTGGGTAAAATTATTTCATTTACCCTATTTAAAACAATACTGTGCCGAATTGTTCTATTCGAGCGTTTAGAAACCCCTTCGATACAGTTTTGCAAGACTGTGCCGACGAAGGTTCATATACCACTCAATAAACCAATCATCACAATACAAAACAAATTTATATTAACTAACAAATACGCGCTCATATCTATTATTACACTCAAACTCATTCTAGAGTACTGCTGACTCTATCTCTAATGAGTAACCACCCAACAGAGCAGGGTTGTCGCTAAACCATATGCTCTGATACCACTTGTAACGATACAAGACAGTGGGCACCGGTAGGCTTTGCAACCATCCCAGCCCCACCGTGGCTTACACTGGCACCTCGCATTTACTTTTACGGCTAGCCTCTCGACTGTCACGGCCTCTGCCTAACCAACCCATCCCTCTCAGGGACATGTAGGGGTAAGAGTCCCCCGTTCGCCACCAAACTGCGAAGCGAGAACCCCCTATCATGCTGTAATATAGCAAATGCGATCCATAACGACGTATCACATATTCGGAATGGGTTATACGACCCCATGGTCCTTTCCCGGTTAACCCGAATAGTGAGCGATTATTCAAAAATAAGTGTGGCATTCAAATTTTTCCAATTCACAACAAATACCTATCTAAAGGTAATTATCGATAGTCGGTTATTTAACTATCAATAAAGATGCGCAACCTCATCAGATTCCAAATAATTTTCCAAATTATTTTATCTTCCAAAATATCTTTATTAGATATAAAATTTCCACACTTCAAAAAAAATAAATCAACGTTTATTTTTAAACGAATTCCCAATTTCTTTTTATAGATTCCATAGTGAATTTATATTTATCGAATATCTACTGATATTCGATTTTTTTCAAATCGATTTCAATATTAAATTTCGATTTATCTTTAAGAAGATAAATTCTCAAAAACGTTCATTCCATATTGGAAAAGCAATTCCATACTTCTTTAAAAATAAGTATTTCACAAATCATTTATTTTCAACACTTAGAAAATATTCGATATACTTAAATCAAATTAAGTATATATCTCATTCTTTAAGGAAATCATTACTATAACAACATTTATTTTGAGTCAAAACGAATGTTACGTAAAACATCGTTACGACGACTCAAAATCACTAGTATAGGGATTCGAAATTTAGATAGATATATAAATCCCACTACTATATAAAAACATTTCCTTTCGGAAATCATTTACTATAACAACAGTGTTATAGTCTATCATTTCCTTATCTCTCGAAAACGTCTAATTCAACAATAAATGTTGAAATCTATGATTTCGATTCATAATACATTTTAAAACATCTTTAAAATGTTTAACTTCATTTTTATATCACTTCTTCAAAAATAAATCCATTTTACTTAACAATATATTCACTGTCCAAAATCGTGAATATATTTCACTAACCAAATTTCAGTCTTTTCTACATATTTATTTCAACGATAATCCATTATCCAAAATCGTGGATAAAATTCCCTTAATGATCTTCTATATTTAAAATCAATCAAATTTGATTTATTTTCGAATTTATAAAACAACGTTTATAAATTCTATTTTCTATTCTATAACAACTTCGATTTTATAAATTTCCTTTAATGACCCATTCAATTTTATAACTCAACGTATACATCAAAAATCCATATTTTAAGTTAAATACTTATAATTCATTTATTTAAAAGAAATCGTTCTTTTAAACTTTACAAACTGTAAATAAACCCATGATGTTATAATTTCCATTTTTAAATCCACATTCCCAAATATTCACTTTTAACCCCAAAATCAAATCCCAAATCGATTTCTAATTTTACTTCAATACCAAATAAATTTCAATATTCATTTCTAAATTAATTTCCCATCCCAAATCATTTTATATTGATTTTCCAAACTCTTTTCAATTTGCCAATTAAATTTATAATTGGACTTCCAACTTATTTTATTTTAAACAAATTCCTCTCAAAGAAAATAGATCTCTTTATCTTTTTCCAACTATTTAGAAATCCAAATTTTTATCAATATTCTTCAATTTAAAATCACTATTATACGAAATTCATTTATTTAACGTTTTCACTTGATTCTGGAATCAATTCGATAAGAATATAAAAATTAACTTTTTTTATACTTTAAAATTCCTTTCTTCGAATTTATTCAATTTCTAAAAATTTATTTACTTAAAAATTTCTATTTTTGATTTCAAAAATCCAATTTCATTTATTTTTGAAATCCAATGATATCAAACATCCATTCAGCTAAATTTTTAGCTTTCAATCAATTTCCAGACATCGATATGATCAATAACATCAATATAATCATTCACAGATTTATACCACAGTATAAATAAAATCAATCAATGTGAGGGGTCCAGTTGGATCCCTCCAACCTGTTTCCCTGCATCCAAAAACGTCAGCACAATACCAATTCCGCTCCAGTACGGAATTATCGCGGTATATGGGTTTTTATAAATCCGCTTACTAACGGCGCAATAGGGTCTCATCCGCTATACGAGGCGGGAATCAATCAATCCAATATATACATATGCCAATATGTATATACTGCTATATATATAGATATATCCTATCATATCTAATAGCACATTCAAACAAAATCAATCAATAACTGCAAATCAAAATTATAAATCTGAGTGAGAAGATCTCACCTTAGCTTTTTAATTTGCCATCCAATTTCCATTTTGACCATTTCTTCACGGTTTTGACCTTGTATAAACAATTTATACATTTCGTTAATATTCGAAATAAATCGAACAACCAATTACCGTTTAATAGTTTTAATCCAACTAGTAGGTATTTTTAAAATTCCCTTTCAACCTTATATATTTTTCAAAGTCCTTTCCATATATATAAAATTTTCTATTTGAAAATTTTAAATTAACAAGTGATTTTATCTTAAACCACTATTCTTTATATTTTATTTTAAGATAACTTCTTTTTTTTTTGAAATTATATAAGTATTTATAAAGTCGACCCATATACTAAAATAAAATCTATGTGTATTTTAAAATATTCTATACAGATTTTTATAAATCTGGTTTTATCCAAAAGTTTCTCAACTTTTAAAATTTCTATTTCTTTTAATTCTAAACCTATTACCTTAAACCAATTTCCTTTTAATAAATTGATTTAATTAAAAGTTAAATTTAAAACTAAATCCCATTTTAACCAAATATTTTCTTTTCTGTTTATAACTGTCTGTTTATATAAAAAAAAATATTTTTTTTTCTATCTGTCCAATATTGGCTCAATAAAATCTAAACTACTATATTGTTAACTTTCAGGTAAAAGAATAGAAATTAACAAATTAATCTTAAGGGTTTTAAACTTGAAGTACTATAAATTTAAAAATGCTTAAAATTTAAATTACCTCAAATCGATAGAAACAAAATCAACGGCGACCCTTACTGACCAATTTCGAGCGAGCACGTCGTCACTTGCCTAATTGCCCACCCTCGTCATCGAGAAACCCTAGGAGACATGCTCGATCACGCCTCGGCCTCCAGTCATCGCGACAATTGCCAAGACGCGCGCCACCCAGATTGATCGCCATTCCCAAAAACTCGATCACGACTCGAGTTGATCATCGCCTCATCGTTCGCCTTCCGGGAACCACGCTGCCTCGAGAATCGCGTGCCGCTGTCGAACAAATCGTTGCCAGAGACCCCTTCGACGTTGCCTACCCACGCGCCTCACGAAGTTCGCCGCGGTTGTCAATGAGATGAAGAACAGCTCGACATCCATTTTTATTACATACGAATGAACTCGTGAAAAAAAAAAAACCTGGATTTTGATTTTCGAACGAAAGCATTCGTTCGTCCCTTTTCTTTTTAATTTTGGGGAGGGCGAGAAATTTATTTCGAATTGCTTAAATGTTAAACAGAAAATAAAAAGGAACGAGAAAGAAGGGTACTTGAAAACGAAAAGCAGCATGCTTTACACGATCACCTTCGTGATTTACTGCGTGATTAAAGGAGGGTAACATGCTGAGGTGACCGATTACAATTTAAAATTTAAATTGAATTTCGACAAAAAATTCAATGCGTTTCCACGTCGTGTGCTCACATATCGACACCGAAAAATACGAAATTTGGAATCCGGTAATAATTCAACATTACGGATCCAATGGAACTGGTTTCGTCGAATTCCGAGACTGTGCCTTGGACGACTAATTTTAAATATCGATTCGAACGATTTAATTTCAAAACTGAACAGATTGTTTCCAAATCAATTTCTGAAGGTTCTGTTATCTTCCGTATTATCAATACGAATTTTAAAAGCTTTTGAAATATTTTTCTTCAGCTTAAAATTGAAGATATAAATTTTCGTTCAACTTACAATAGATTAAATTTTGTAATTTAATCGTCAATTTCAAAGTTAGATCGGGGATTCAAATTAAATCATCGTTCAAATATTTAAAATTAATTAAATATTCTCAATTAAATTTGGTCGAAATTCTGGGTCGTTACAAGAATCCATATACCACTCAACCGATCAATTAACACAATATAAAACCATTTTATATAACTAACAAATACGCGCTCTCGTATATATATATACACTCGGACTCAAACAGGTTGCTACAGATCCTATTTCTAAATGAACAATCCTTCCGAACCTAGGTATTCACTCAACCTAGTGCTCTGATATTCACTTAACCAAAAGCTTAGGCATTCGCTCAACCTATGCTCTGATACCAAATGTGACGACCCGACCTTCTTAGCCCAGAAAGTCGTATCGTCAATAAGAAAGAAAGGGGTAGAAAATAGAAAAGAAGAGAAGAAAGAAAGAAACAACAACAACGATCTCACAGCGGAACGAATAAATTATATTAATAACATAAACTATTACATAGTATACAACAATTTACAGAGTTACACAGCATATACATCACTTACTAGACAGTTATAAACATCTGTCTAGACATTACAACACGATACACTACAGAGATACAGACACAGCGGAACTACAATATATATCTACAACGCTGAAGGCTCCTGCTCCATTGCTCCTCCACAATTCGTCAAAGCTAAACCTGAATCCCTTGGCTACTCGTAAAAATTTGAGTACCCAAGAGTTTATAAAACAGAAATAAACACATGGGTCAGACATGGGTCTGGTGTGAGTAACAGGTTAAAGTTGCTTAACTTTGAAAATACTTTGAAAGAAAAGGTATCACGTAAGACTCCCCACAAATAAACATGGGTAAGTTTTTACCTTACGCTAACCAAAACATTTGATAGGAAATCCAGTTATATTATAATAGGGTCTAGGGTTTTCAAGTAAAATACAGAAATAGCTGGAATGCTTACATCTCACGTTCCAACATAGTTGGGCACAACTAATACGTACGGCGCTTATTGGAGATTGAATTCCATACAATGGCAGGGCTACCGAGGTACCGCCCATCACAGTACGGGGCCTAGATCACCGTACCGAGGATTACTCCCAATCCCCTGCAACACAAAGCCGGAACCATCCCTTACTGGATAATTCCGAATAAAATCACCCCACAGATGGCCATCGCCAACTGCACCACTAAGCCGAAATAAAGGAACTTCTCTAGACAGGGATGACCTTACTCTCAGTGGGTGCTACCCACGAAGCCTTGCTGCACCTCCCCTGTTTTAGCCATTCCCGGTTGATGAGGCTTGATGTAACGACCCAGAATTTTGAACAAATTAAATTGAGAATATTTAATTAATTTTAAATATTTGAACGATGATTTAATTTGAATCCCGAATATAATTCAGGAATTGGCGATTAAATTTTATAATTTAATCTATTGAACTGGATAACAATTTGAATCTTCAGTTTTAGGCTGAAGAAAAATATTTCGAAAGCTTTTAAAATTCGTATTGATAATACTGAAGATAACAGAAGCTTCAGAATCGAATTTAAAACTGTTTCGTTCAGTTTTGAAATTTAATCGTTCGAACCGATATTTATAAAATAGTCAATTTTCAAACAGTCTCGGAATTGAACGAAACCAGTTCCGTTGGGTCCGTAACATTGAATTATTACCGAATTTCAAATTTCGTATTTTTCGGAATTGTTATGTGGGCATACGACACATAAACGCGTTGAATCTTTATCGAATTCAATTTGAATTCAAATTTAAATTGGTCACATCAGCTACCTTTTGTTCCATTTTATCACGCCTAAAATCACGGCTAAAATTGTGCAAGCACACGACACTTCTCTGATAAACCACGTTCCTCCCTCTCTTCCCAGTTCAAAAATCACAGAGGAAAGAAAAAAAAAAAAAATGTCGCCTCCTTTGCATTATAAATCAAAACCCCTTCTCAAATCAAATCCAACCCGCCCCACTTCCCAGGAACGAAACCAAATCGCGTGGTAGGGTTTTGCTGTGGCGCGCGTGAGGGAGTAAGGCAATTGGCGACAAAGCAAGGCCGCGACGAGGTTCGCGAATTCGAAGTGGGGCACGAGTTCAATTTAAGGGCGATGGTGAATTGGCTCGAGTTCGAGCACGTGGGAGTCGAGGCCGAAGTTGGTTAGCCTGGGAATGGATCGCGCGTAGGGGGTTACGATTTTGGGATTGGCGATGGTCGAAGGCGACGGCAGTAGTTTGGGATTCGCGATTGGCAGTGGGTTTCTCGAGTTCGACGAGGCCAGGGTCTGGTCGAAGTCGCTCTCCTCTCGAGACATGAGCTCGAACTCGAGAACGTGGAAGCGGGCGGCGGCGAAGTTGTGATGTTGGATGGCGATGACTTCGCAGGCAGCTAACGAGGCGTTCACGGTGGAGCTCGCGACTAGGAAGGCGTGGCACTGTCGCCATGAGGGGGGGAGACTGGTTCTCGAAATTGCAGTGAGGTATTTTTTTTTCCAATTCTGTTTAAATTTAAATTTAAATTAAATAAATTTTAAAAAGGAAAAATTGGGTTATATAAAACTAAAAATAGATATATATCTTTATCTTTATATATATAAGATTTCTGGGAAAAAATATAGGGATCTTACTGTGAAAATGTTATGCAAACAGTAAAGGTATATATATGCTATTTAAATTTAATTTAAAAATGGTAATATGAATTTGTAATTACATACAGATGCACATTTGTTTTACAGATATTTTATAATTACATACATAGTTTCAAAAGGGAGAAAGAAAATTTGTTTAAAATTTAAAATACTAGTTTAAGTTGAGAAAATATCTATTTTAATTTAAAAAGGAAAATTTAGCTAAAAATAAAAGTTATTTTGTTTAAACGAAGATTGGTTAAATTAAAGAGTAATTGATGTGTTCGATTTATTTCGAATATTAATAAAATTGTATAATTATTTATACAAGGTTAAAAATCAAGAAAATCGAGTCAAAGATGGAAATGGATGGCAAATTAAAAAGCTAAGGTGAGATTATTTTCTCACTCAAAATATATTTTGTATGACAGTTATTGATTGACTGATATTGATTGCTATTGGATGTGGTATTAGATATAGTAGGATATATCTATATATATAGCAGTATATACATATTGGCATATGTATATATTGGATTGATTGATTTCCCGCCTCGTATAGCGGATGAGACCCTATTGCGCCGTTAGTAAGCGGATTTATAAAAACCTATATACCGCGATAATTCCGTACTGGAGCGGAATTGGTATTGTGCTGACGTTTTTGGATGCAGGGAAACAGGTTGGAGGGATCCAACTGGATTCCTCACCAGTAGTTATTTATTTACAGATTTTGATGAATATTCTGTTATCATATTGATATATGATATTGACTGTTGTGATGGACTGATTGATGCTGTTGCATCATCGGATTCAGTTTTGAAATGTAAAAATAACGACTTTTATTTTAAAAAGGATTTTTAAGTGATTTTTGAAAAGTAGACGTTTATCGAATTTTTGAATTGATTTATTTCAGAAAAATAAACGTCTAGAATTTTGAAGTTATAAAAGTTAAGATTTTTGTGAATTATGACCGTAAGGTGATTTTTGAAATAAAAGTCGATTTATTTATAAAATGGTTTAAGTTGGGATTTTTGAATAACTATAAACGATTTGTATAAAAAGATTTGTAAAATTGATATTTTATAAATAAAAATATTGGACTTATAAAACGAATTTTTATAAGTGTTAAAAAGAAGTATAAAAGGATTTCATAAGTGAATGAAATTAATAGATTTATAACGTAAAGTTATAAAGGGAATAAATGTTGTAGAATAAACGATTTATAAGTAATTTACTTATAAATTAGATTTTTGCACTTAATTGGGATATAAATAGAAATTGCTAAATGAAATGATTTCATAAGTTGAAATTGTTATGAAGTATAAATGTGATTTATAAACGTTGTTTATAAATCTGAAATCACTTATTTTGATAAGTAATTTTAGAAGTTAATAAAAGGAGAATTTTACAAATCAAGGTTGTTATAAAATATAAAAGGTGAAATTTATAAACATTGTTTTATAAATCCAAAACCAATTGAAATTGATAGGTTAAACATAGAAGTTTTAATAAAGGAGATATATCCGCAATTTTGGATAGTGGATATTTATTGAAATAAAACGTGTAGAAAAGATTGAAATGTAATTATTGAAGTATATTCACGATTTTGGATAGTGAATATATTGTTAAGTAAAATGGATTTATTTTTGAAGAAGTGATATTGAAAAATGAAGTTAAACATTTTAAAGATGTTTTAAAATGTATTATAAATCGAAATCATAGATTTCAACAGTTCTTGTTGAAATAAACGTTTTCGAGAAATTTAAGGAAATGGTGAACTATAACACTGTTGTTATAGTAAATGATTTCCGAAAGGAAATGTTTTGAAGTAGTATTGGGATTCATATATCTATCTAAATTTCGAATCCCTATACTAGTGATTTTGAGTCGTCGCAACGATGTTTTACGTAACATTCGTTTTGACTCAAATAAATGTGATTTAAGAATGATTTCCTTAAAGAATGAGATATATACTTAATTTTGATTTTAAGTATATCGAATATTTTCAAATGTTGAAAATAAATAGATTTGTGAAATACTTATTTTTAAATAAGTATGGAAATGCTTTTCCCAATGTGAAATGAACTGTTTGAGTTTTTATCTTTTAAAGATAAATTTAGAAGTGAATATTTGAAATTGTTTTCAAATGGTTGAGTGTGGAAATTTTATAAGTAATGAAGATATTTTTGGAGATAAAATAATTTGGAGAATTATTTGGAATCTGATGATGTTGCGCATCTTTATTGATAGTTAAATAACCGACTATCAATAATTACCTTTAGATAGGTATTTGTTGTGAATTGGATGAATTTGAATGCCACACTTATTTTTAAATAATCGCTCACTATTCGGGTTAACCGGGAAAGGACCATGGGGTCGTATAACCCATTCCGAATATGTGATACGTCGTTATGAATCGCATTCGAAGACCGGTGTTGAAGACCGGATATTTTTGAAAACGGAAGGATTACTGTCGAGTTACTCTACATCGACTGATCTTCGATTTAGAGGTTTTATCACCCTTAGTGACGGGAAGTCCTGACATGATTGAAATTATCCGGAAATGCAAGGGCTTCGTGAGAAGTGCCTTCGGTTCTGTTCGATCCCGGAACAGACTTGTATGGATTGTGTGTCTGACGTTACAATTTGAGATATAAAGCTGATTTCTTTCAAATACATTTCTGTTGGTGGCGGAGAATTTATTCTCTTAGCTTAACACCCTTCTCTGAGACGTACGAGCTCAGAGGTTATGTAGTTGAAATTTATCAGCGATATATCCCAATTTGGTAACGTGGCATACTGAGTGTTGCTGTGAAATGATCAGTGTTTGATCATTTGTGATAGGATCATTTGTTTGATCTTATATCTTTGTGATCATAGGTTGATCATTTTGTTTGACCCGAAGCAGGGCTTTTTGTAGAAAGCGTAGCTTTGTGGACGAGACTTCATCGAGCCTCACACCCCGGAAATGGTCGAAACAGGAAGGATGCAGCAAGGTTCTAGGGAGTAGCGCCCCTTAGTGTATGTCATTCCTTCTGGATAAAGGTGGTATCATGGTATGGAGCCCAGATACTTAACCTCTGTGGTTACTGCATTATTATTATCTATGTGGTTTGTTGGAAATCGGGGATCCTCGGGAAGATCGGTGACGATCGGGGGATGGCATACGCGTGTCAGTAGTTACCTACTTTTGCAGAGGTAACCCGGCCTTGTGTTGGCAGAGATCTAACCGTAATGTTAGGTTATTTCTCGGGTCGTCTATTCCAGGGACGTACCCATCGTGGATAGGAAGTTCCTTAGCCTGACCATTTGTTGGAAATCCAAAGAAACAATACGAGCCTTTACGATTTCAATTGTATAACCTGTCTCCTCAGGAGGCAGCTATAGCGGGCATAATATAATGGTACCTATGCTGGCTAAGATTTATATTATACTTTCGAAATGTTTTCCACTATGCACTAATAATAATATCAAAAATGATTTGATTTTGCGTAGTAAGCATCTTTGACTATCATAAGAAGAAATCTCCTCCAAGTCTGCGTTTGCATTGTGTGTGTGGTGGGAGGTCTTATGGTAGTTTCATTTTCCAAAAGCATTTCGAATTGACTTTAAAATTATCCTGTTGTTTATTCTAAAGATAAACTGTTTTACGATCTCACACCAGTCACCATGACTGACTCGGAGTTTATTGTTCCCTTCTAAACTCTGGGTGCCCACCAATTTCCACACGGGCAGCCTAGAGTTATATTATCAGGGTATTCTGGATATTCTGGAGCTTGGAGATAAGCTGGATGACGAGACGTAGTATTTGTATCTGATAGTAATTATTCCGCTGTGTATTCTGTATGAGGACAGGTTATATAACTGTCCATTGATGTGCTGTGTTGTATTGAGTCGTATATTGACTCTGATTGATGTATGTATAAACTGATATAGTTCTTTGTTTTAAAAGACTAGTAATTATCTATTGTATATTGTTCCGCTGCGATATGTGAGATTCTGATATTGTTTTCTGTTCTGTTGTTCTTCCGTGTTGTTGTTCTTCTCTATTCTCTCTTTTATCTTCTTC
Organism: Allium fistulosum; assembly: GCA_030737815.1. Lineage (NCBI taxonomy): Eukaryota > Viridiplantae > Streptophyta > Magnoliopsida > Asparagales > Amaryllidaceae > Allium > Allium fistulosum. Next base: position 615,570,658 of record CM060908.1, on the reverse strand, counting down.
TTCTTCTACTTTTTCTTTTTTCTTAAAACCATAACTTTTCGAGTTTCCGGCATTCGATGGCTCAGCAGTCGGTAAAGGGAGTATCGATGTTGAATTTTCGAAAGTCGAAAATTTTCGGGATGTTACAAGTGGTATCAGAGCATATGGTTAAGCGACAACCCTGCTCTGTTGGGTGTTACTCATTAGAGATAGAGTCAGCAGTACTCTAGAATGAGTTGAGTGAAATAATAGATATGAGCGCGTATTTGTTATTGAATATAAAAAAATTATTTTTATATTGTGATGATTGGTTTATTGAGTGGTATATGAACCTTCGTCGGCACAGTCTGCGCAACTGGATCGAAGGGGTTTCTAAACACTTAAATAGAACAATTCGACACAGTATTGTTTTTAAAATAGGGTAAATGAAATAATTTTGCCCAAAACTATTTTCGTATGGAAAAGAAATGATTTTCTATAAAGTACTATAGTATATGGTTGCATGGATGTTAGGAAGTAACAATAGTGAATTATCATCACTGAAATTAAATGAGAAATTGGAATTATAACTCCAAAGTTAAAATAAATTCACATACTAATGAAATTTAAGAATGAAAATTATAAATGTGAATTGTAAATTGAAATGGAATTTCAGAGAAGTTTTTGGAAATGTTTTGAAAAGGATTTGAAAATTTTGGAGATTTGAAAGTTTAAATCCTTTTTGATTTGAAAATGAATTTCGAAGGTTTTGAAAAATATTTTGAAGAGATGAAAAGCTCTAAACTCTTTTCGGTCGCTGGAAAATAACTTCGATGATGACCGCGGCATCATTGGTGTTCATTTTCGGGTTTCCAAAAGAGAAATTGCTGTCAAATTGTTTTAGATAGGAGTTGTTTGAAAATTTGGGTTTTTGTTTTGGAAATTCAAATGGAATTTGAATTGTTTTCAAATGGTTTTGAAAAAGTGGAAACGACTCTGGGATCCTATTTAAAATACTTACGAAATATTAATAAGTTGATAACTTATACCAATTGAATTTTGGTAGAATAAATTTAACTTAAAAGAACGAAGTTAAATCAAAGCAAGTATAAGTGAATCAATTAAATGAAAATGAAAGATGAATTGAAATCCGTATGGAAATTGAAAATCCAGTTTAAAGATAAGTAGATTTAACCGAAGTAGAAGTAAAATAAATTGAATTGATATCAATTTGAATTAGTAATTGGAACTAATTTAAGATAGTGCAGTTGTAAATGACAAATAATTGATAAAATTCAATATTTCAGAATTGAAAGTAAATTGAATCCAAATTAGATTGGAATTGTGAATTGAACTCAAATGAGAAATTGAAATGTGAAATTGAATTCAAATAAAATTTGAAATGTAAAATTGAAGATAATGGATATAACTTCAATAGTGAACTAAAGATGATATAAGTAGTTTATATTGGAATTTTTGTAATAAAATTTGCAAAATAGTTGGATGTTATAACTAGATATTATGGCTAGTAGATATACAGGTATAAAGGGAATTGAATTTGATTTCACAGATAATTCGAATTGCTCGAAAAAGGTATGTATTTGAATTATAATATGAGTTTTTGATGATTTCTCTCTAGCCGCTTGGCTTTTTCTTTTTCTTTTTGAAATCTGAGAGTCCGTAGGGACGTTTTGTAGTCGTACCGTATCAGCCGCGCAAAGGAGACGCTGGCGAAATTTTTGAAAATTTAGGGCGTTAGAAAATTTTTGAGAAAATTTTAAAAGTTTAAACTTGAATTTGAATTCGAATTTGAATTTAGAAGTTAAACAATGTTGTTTGAAACTTAAAATTGAAGTTGGAAAGCTAGTTGAATGATAACGAATCTTTATTAGAAAGATTTGTTTTGATAAATTGATAAAACTATTAGATGTTGAAAAATAGTAGACGAGTTAAGGACTTTTTTCTCTAACCTGTAATTTCGAGGACGAAATTCTTTTAAGGAGGGAAGTTTGTAACGACCCAGAATTTTGAACAAATTAAATTGAGAATATTTAATTAATTTTAAATATTTGAACGATGATTTAATTTGAATCCCGAATATAATTCAGGAATTGGCGATTAAATTTTATAATTTAATCTATTGAACTGGATAACAATTTGAATCTTCAGTTTTAGGCTGAAGAAAAATATTTCGAAAGCTTTTAAAATTCGTATTGATAATACTGAAGATAACAGAAGCTTCAGAATCGAATTTAAAACTGTTTCGTTCAGTTTTGAAATTTAATCGTTCGAACCGATATTTATAAAATAGTCAATTTTCAAACAGTCTCGGAATTGAACGAAACCAGTTCCGTTGGGTCCGTAACATTGAATTATTACCGAATTTCAAATTTCGTATTTTTCGGAATTGTTATGTGGGCATACGACACATAAACGCGTTGAATCTTTATCGAATTCAATTTGAATTCAAATTTAAATTGGTCACATCAGCTACCTTTCGTTCCATTTTATCACGCCTAAAATCACGGCTAAAATTGTGCAAGCACACGACACTTCTCTGATAAACCACGTTCCTCCCTCTCTTCCCAGTTCAAAAATCACAGAGGAAAGAAAAAAAAAAAATGTCGCCTCCTTTGCATTATAAATCAAAACCCCTTCTCAAATCAAATCCAACCCGCCCCACTTCCCAGGAACGAAACCAAATCGCGTGGTAGGGTTTTGCTGTGGCGCGCGTGAGGGAGTAAGGCAATTGGCGACAAAGCAAGGCCGCGACGAGGTTCGCGAATTCGAAGTGGGGCACGAGTTCAATTTAAGGGCGATGGTGAATTGGCTCGAGTTCGAGCACGTGGGAGTCGAGGCCGAAGTTGGTTAGCCTGGGAATGGATCGCGCGTAGGGGGTTACGATTTTGGGATTGGCGATGGTCGAAGGCGACGGCAGTAGTTTGGGATTCGCGATTGGCAGTGGGTTTCTCGAGTTCGACGAGGCCAGGGTCTGGTCGAAGTCGCTCTCCTCTCGAGACATGAGCTCGAACTCGAGAACGTGGAAGCGGGCGGCGGCGAAGTTGTGATGTTGGATGGCGATGACTTCGCAGGCAGCTAACGAGGCGTTCACGGTGGAGCTCGCGACTAGGAAGGCGTGGCACTGTCGCCATGAGGGGGGGAGACTGGTTCTCGAAATTGCAGTGAGGTATTTTTTTTTCCAATTCTGTTTAAATTTAAATTTAAATTAAATAAATTTTAAAAAGGAAAAATTGGGTTATATAAAACTAAAAATAGATATATATCTTTATCTTTATATATATAAGATTTCTGGGAAAAAATATAGGGATCTTACTGTGAAAATGTTATGCAAACAGTAAAGGTATATATATGCTATTTAAATTTAATTTAAAAATGGTAATATGAATTTGTAATTACATACAGATGCACATTTGTTTTACAGATATTTTATAATTACATACATAGTTTCAAAAGGGAGAAAGAAAATTTGTTTAAAATTTAAAATACTAGTTTAAGTTGAGAAAATATCTATTTTAATTTAAAAAGGAAAATTTAGCTAAAAATAAAAGTTATTTTGTTTAAACGAAGATTGGTTAAATTAAAGAGTAATTGATGTGTTCGATTTATTTCGAATATTAATAAAATTGTATAATTATTTATACAAGGTTAAAAATCAAGAAAATCGAGTCAAAGATGGAAATGGATGGCAAATTAAAAAGCTAAGGTGAGATTATTTTCTCACTCAAAATATATTTTGTATGACAGTTATTGATTGACTGATATTGATTGCTATTGGATGTGGTATTAGATATAGTAGGATATATCTATATATATAGCAGTATATACATATTGGCATATGTATATATTGGATTGATTGATTTCCCGCCTCGTATAGCGGATGAGACCCTATTGCGCCGTTAGTAAGCGGATTTATAAAAACCTATATACCGCGATAATTCCGTACTGGAGCGGAATTGGTATTGTGCTGACGTTTTTGGATGCAGGGAAACAGGTTGGAGGGATCCAACTGGATTCCTCACCAGTAGTTATTTATTTACAGATTTTGATGAATATTCTGTTATCATATTGATATATGATATTGACTGTTGTGATGGACTGATTGATGCTGTTGCATCATCGGATTCAGTTTTGAAATGTAAAAATAACGACTTTTATTTTAAAAAGGATTTTTAAGTGATTTTTGAAAAGTAGACGTTTATCGAATTTTTGAATTGATTTATTTCAGAAAAATAAACGTCTAGAATTTTGAAGTTATAAAAGTTAAGATTTTTGTGAATTATGACCGTAAGGTGATTTTTGAAATAAAAGTCGATTTATTTATAAAATGGTTTAAGTTGGGATTTTTGAATAACTATAAACGATTTGTATAAAAAGATTTGTAAAATTGATATTTTATAAATAAAAATATTGGACTTATAAAACGAATTTTTATAAGTGTTAAAAAGAAGTATAAAAGGATTTCATAAGTGAATGAAATTAATAGATTTATAACGTAAAGTTATAAAGGGAATAAATGTTGTAGAATAAACGATTTATAAATAATTTACTTATAAATTAGATTTTTGCACTTAATTGGGATATAAATAGAAATTGCTAAATGAAATGATTTCATAAGTTGAAATTGTTATGAAGTATAAATGTGATTTATAAACGTTGTTTATAAATCTGAAATCACTTATTTTGATAAGTAATTTTAGAAGTTAATAAAAGGAGAATTTTACAAATCAAGGTTGTTATAAAATATAAAAGGTGAAATTTATAAACATTGTTTTATAAATCCAAAACCAATTGAAATTGATAGGTTAAACATAGAAGTTTTAATAAAGGAGATATATCCGCAATTTTGGATAGTGGATATTTATTGAAATAAAACGTGTAGAAAAGATTGAAATGTAATTATTGAAGTATATTCACGATTTTGGATAGTGAATATATTGTTAAGTAAAATGGATTTATTTTTGAAGAAGTGATATTGAAAAATGAAGTTAAACATTTTAAAGATGTTTTAAAATGTATTATAAATCGAAATCATAGATTTCAACAGTTCTTGTTGAAATAAACGTTTTCGAGAAATTTAAGGAAATGGTGAACTATAACACTGTTGTTATAGTAAATGATTTCCGAAAGGAAATGTTTTGAAGTAGTATTGGGATTCATATATCTATCTAAATTTCGAATCCCTATACTAGTGATTTTGAGTCGTCGCAACGATGTTTTACGTAACATTCGTTTTGACTCAAATAAATGTGATTTAAGAATGATTTCCTTAAAGAATGAGATATATACTTAATTTTGATTTTAAGTATATCGAATATTTTCAAATGTTGAAAATAAATAGATTTGTGAAATACTTATTTTTAAATAAGTATGGAAATGCTTTTCCCAATGTGAAATGAACTGTTTGAGTTTTTATCTTTTAAAGATAAATTTAGAAGTGAATATTTGAAATTGTTTTCAAATGGTTGAGTGTGGAAATTTTATAAGTAATGAAGATATTTTTGGAGATAAAATAATTTGGAGAATTATTTGGAATCTGATGATGTTGCGCATCTTTATTGATAGTTAAATAACCGACTATCAATAATTACCTTTAGATAGGTATTTGTTGTGAATTGGATGAATTTGAATGCCACACTTATTTTTAAATAATCGCTCACTATTCGGGTTAACCGGGAAAGGACCATGGGGTCGTATAACCCATTCCGAATATGTGATACGTCGTTATGAATCGCATTCGAAGACCGGTGTTGAAGACCGGATATTTTTGAAAACGGAAGGATTACTGTCGAGTTACTCTACATCGACTGATCTTCGATTTAGAGGTTTTATCACCCTTAGTGACGGGAAGTCCTGACATGATTGAAATTATCCGGAAATGCAAGGGCTTCGTGAGAAGTGCCTTCGGTTCTGTTTGATCCCGGAACAGACTTGTATGGATTGTGTGTCTGACGTTACAATTTGAGATATAAAGCTGATTTCTTTCAAATACATTTCTGTTGGTGGCGGAGAATTTATTCTCTTAGCTTAACACCCTTCTCTGAGACGTACGAGCTCAGAGGTTATGTAGTTGAAATTTATCAGCGATATATCCCAATTTGGTAACGTGGCATACTGAGTGTTGCTGTGAAATGATCAGTGTTTGATCATTTGTGATAGGATCATTTGTTTGATCTTATATCTTTGTGATCATAGGTTGATCATTTTGTTTGACCCGAAGCAGGGCTTTTTGTAGAAAGCGTAGCTTTGTGGACGAGACTTCATCGAGCCTCACACCCCGGAAATGGTCGAAACAGGAAGGATGCAGCAAGGTTCTAGGGAGTAGCGCCCCTTAGTGTATGTCATTCCTTCTGGATAAAGGTGGTATCATGGTATGGAGCCCAGATACTTAACCTCTGTGGTTACTGCATTATTATTATCTATGTGGTTTGTTGGAAATCGGGGATCCTCGGGAAGATCGGTGACGATCGGGGGATGGCATACGCGTGTCAGTAGTTACCTACTTTTGCAGAGGTAACCCGGCCTTGTGTTGGCAGAGATCTAACCGTAATGTTAGGTTATTTCTCGGGTCGTCTATTCCAGGGACGTACCCATCGTGGATAGGAAGTTCCTTAGCCTGACCATTTGTTGGAAATCCAAAGAAACAATACGAGCCTTTACGATTTCAATTGTATAACCTGTCTCCTCAGGAGGCAGCTATAGCGGGCATAATATAATGGTACCTATGCTGGCTAAGATTTATATTATACTTTCGAAATGTTTTCCACTATGCACTAATAATAATATCAAAAATGATTTGATTTTGCGTAGTAAGCATCTTTGACTATCATAAGAAGAAATCTCCTCCAAGTCTGCGTTTGCATTGTGTGTGTGGTGGGAGGTCTTATGGTAGTTTCATTTTCCAAAAGCATTTCGAATTGACTTTAAAATTATCCTGTTGTTTATTCTAAAGATAAACTGTTTTACGATCTCACACCAGTCACCATGACTGACTCGGAGTTTATTGTTCCCTTCTAAACTCTGGGTGCCCACCAATTTCCACACGGGCAGCCTAGAGTTATATTATCAGGGTATTCTGGATATTCTGGAGCTTGGAGATAAGCTGGATGACGAGACGTAGTATTTGTATCTGATAGTAATTATTCCGCTGTGTATTCTGTATGAGGACAGGTTATATAACTGTCCATTGATGTGCTGTGTTGTATTGAGTCGTATATTGACTCTGATTGATGTATGTATAAACTGATATAGTTCTTTGTTTTAAAAGACTAGTAATTATCTATTGTATATTGTTCCGCTGCGATATGTGAGATTCTGATATTGTTTTCTGTTCTGTTGTTCTTCCGTGTTGTTGTTCTTCTCTATTCTCTCTTTTATCTTCTTCTTCTTCTACTTTTTCTTTTTTCTTAAAACCATAACTTTTCGAGTTTCCGGCATTCGATGGCTCAGCAGTCGGTAAAGGGAGTATCGATGTTGAATTTTCGAAAGTCGAAAATTTTCGGGATGTTACACTTGAGGTCACGATTACCTTTAAATCAGATCACATCACTTAGAATGCTCATCGTCCACCAGACGATGTTCTGAAAGCATTCAATCCATACAAGTTCGTTCCGGGTTCGAACGAAACCGAAGGCATTATCTCGTTACACTCATTTTGGAGTCACCCTCAGAGTTAACGACAATAACCCTTGCACTCTAAATCTTCATCTTCACTTGAGATTCACGACCTATCGTTAATTTGGATCGATGTGGTATTCGGGTCTCCAGACCTGGAATACCGGTATACGGAAACCCGATCCCGGTCTCATCGAAATCCAAAACGTATCTTTTAAGGCCAAGTTGTTTTAAAGTTAAAACAATTCAATTCAGTTATCTATATACACACAGATAGATAATTGAATAGATAATCTACGTTATCATCACAAACAGATAATTCACATTATCATTACAATTCAACCAAGTATCTATATCACAGATCAATCATATCTCATTAGAGATATCAAACAATGCAAAGCATTCAATATCATTCATCATCCTTAAGTAATGATTTATATCATCTCTAATCAATTTAAAGTGAATTAAATTAATTACTTCATTTTATAAATCTTTCTTACTTAATTATTAATTAAACCAATTAATTAATCATACTCTAAGTATCCATCTTAATTAATCATTCCTCATTAATTATCCTTTAATTACTTTAAGTAATTAATCCTTAATTAATTTCACAAATTAATTATCTTAAACCATTACAGTAATTAATCTTTAATTACTTCATTAATTAAATTAACTATACTTAATTACATTAATCCTTAATTAATTAAAATTAATTAATTACTTTAATCACTTATTATTGATTAATTAATTTGATTTAATCAACTCTTAATTACATCATTAATAAATTAATGATCCTTAATTACTCTTAGTTAATTATCTTATTTAAATTATAATTATTCTTTAATTAATCACATTTATTAATCACCTTTGATTAATCTCATTTAGTAATTAACTTCCCTTAATTACTCCATTCCATAAATTAATTACTCCTTAATTAATTATCCTTTAATTAATCTCTTGATTAATTTATACAAAGTAATTAAACTCAAATTACTTTCATTATTAAATCTCCTTTAATTAATTACATCCAGTAATTACCTTTAATTACTTTCCTAAATAATTACACTTCATTAATTACATTTAAGTAATTGTACTTAACAAATCACCAAGTAATTATCTTAAATTAATTTAATTAATTAATTTAAACTTACCAAATTTATTTAATTAATTACCTTAAGTAATTAATTTCTTTAATTACTTCCATTAAATAATTATACTTAATCAATTTCATAAATGATTATTATTAATTAATCTAATTGATTATCAAAATCAATCACATTAGTTAATTATTTAATAATTCCTAATTAATGACCTATCATTAATTATTAACAATTCTTTATTTAAGTAATTAAACTTAAATCAACCATTATTAATTTACAAATTAATTAATTCTTAATTACTAATTAATTAATCTCTAACTACTTAATTAATTGCCTAATAAATCTTTAATCACTTGATTAATAATTTCTAATCATTTATTAAAAACCTATACTTATTTAAACAAATGATCCTAAGTCCCAATTTATTTAACACTCCTTTAATTAACTTATCATCTTAATTATTTAATTAATTAACACTAGATTATTAATTAATTAAATTATTAAATTACTCTTTAATTACCTCCTTAATTTAATGAATCCTATATCATTAACCCTTAATTTCTTTAAATTAAAGTATTAACCTTTAACTACTTTAATTATCATTTACAAAAGGCTTTGAAATCTTTTACTTTTAAATCTTTCTTATTTCATTTCAAATTAAAGATTTAAAATAAATTTCAAATTTAACTTTAACCAAATTTAAATATAAATTTACAAAATCTTTTTAAAATCAAATGTTAAGGAAACACTTAACATTTAAAAGATTTTTAAACCAATTTATTTAACTTCAAAACCTTTTTAAATAATTCTTTAAATATCTTAAATTTGTTAAAACCCTCTAAATTTTATAAACTTATATATTTCAAACTAGGATACAAATTCAAATTTGAATTCATAATTTTAAAATTTGATTTAAAACTTTGTTTTAAATCCTGCTTAATATTTTTAAACTCATTTTAAAATTTAAAAACCCTGTCAGATTTAAAACTGCAAAACAAAATCTACCCGAGCCTAACTCCATTTTCCCCGAGTCAAAACCCAATTATCCCGAGTACTTCTTCGAGTTTTCTTCCCTTTTTTTTTTAAACTTAGTTATATTAAAAATTTTAAACACAGTTTGACTACACGAGCCTCCCCTTCGAAACCCCGAGCCAAGTCCCCATTTCCTCGGGTATTACATCGAGTCAACCCAAACATCTACTCGAGTACACTTCTTCTTCCTCAGTTCTTAAACACGAACCCAACTGATTCCATGTGTGCACGTGCACAGCTACTCGCCTGAGCTCCGGCCACCCACGACGAACTCTACAAGTCGACAATCAACCCCATACCCTAACTCGATCACCAAAGCCTCGATCAAACACGAAAATCGAATTCGAGCAACCCACCACAACCACGAACAGGAACCAAAGCCTGGAAAATCGTTCGTCCTCGCCGCCTCGTCCACCGGAACGCCTGAAGTTCTGGACACCGCTTCGTCAAACACCTCACTACCAAAACCCAGAAACTCGAGACACTCGATTGAGCTACGACTTCGAATGAGACAAGTAACCATTGCACTTAAAAACTAGGTTTACAGACTTAAATCTATCACTGTCACCACCACAACACCATGATCATCATCCTGGCAATTTTCCCGAACTCTACGATCGTTCTACTACCCCCAGAGAAGCTCACGATCCCTCCGATCAACTAGATTATTAGAATTTACTCAAAATGTCAAATTTGTTCAAATTCGAACTGCTCTTCCAATTCGATGCTAAAAATTATAATTTCACTTCTAAAATTAATGTTTTCAAACAATGATTCAGATCATATATCTGAATCAATAATTTAAGAAGTTCGAATTTTTAACAAAATTCAAGTTTCCTGTTCTATTTAGTTTTCCAGAGCAATGCTTATTTTATTTTAACTTAAATAAAATTTTAAACTCTAATATATGATATAACAAACAATTATTGTTTACAACTTACATCATAATATTAACTAGGTCATGAGATACAGAATTTTAATCAAAACTTAAACTTAAAACTGGGAACAGATCAAATGACAGACATGCACACCCACATACATTCACATCTACATACAGGAAAATGCACCGGTATATATTCACATAACATACTCATTTCAGATATTACTCAAGCAATCCAGATTCATATAATTTAGATTTTAAAACAAATGTTACTCACCAGTTTTTAAAAGCAGAGAACAGAGCTCCCCTTTGAAACAGTTTTTGTCATTTTGAAAACTTTATGTTGCCTTTGTCTTTTTGAAAACTTTTAACTTGAATACTTGATTTGCTTTGAAAACTTGAATTGCTAGCTTTAGTTTGAAGAGATTGCAGTTGCATGCATGCTCTAATTTCCAGATTTGAAAAAGATGTTTACAGGCTTTGATTCCAGGTTACTTGCTTTCAGATTTGAAGAGAAAAACAGGCTTTGCCTTTGATTTTTGAATATGAATTACGGTTTGAAGAATTGCAGATTTGAAGAAATGATTATAGATTGTTTTTTAAATGAATTGCAGATTTTTGTTTTTGGTTTTTGAGGAAGATTATTGTCTTTGGGAATTTTTGGTTTGAGGAATGTTAAATTTTATTTTCTGGTTTTGCCTTTAAAAGTGGAAAACGAATTTCAGTTTAGAAATGGAGATTAGAAAGAAAGGAAGAGAGTGGAAACATGTTGTTATAAGTAAAATGATTTATTTTAAAAATAAAAAGAAAAACAAAAATGACACTTGTCTTTCTCATGCCTTAATCTTATAACACATATTATATTAAAGCCTTAGGAGCTAACACATGTCCTTTTAATTAATTAGTTTTATTTATTTTAAATATAAAAACCTTTTTCTTAACTTATTAAATACATATCTATATATATTAATTATAAAGAAACAAAACTAATTATTATAAATAAAAGTTTACATATATTTTGAAATCCAAATTATTTGAATATTACCTCTTTTGATCAATTCAAAATTAAATCTAAATTCAAATTCAAATTATATTTAAAATCCAATTTAAAGTCAAGTTATATACATACATATATAACTACACATTCAATTTGAAATAACAATCCTATTCTAATTATTATTTGAAAATAATACATTTGACAATTTTTAAATAAATTATAAAAGATTACCTTATTATTAATAAATTACTACTATTACTAAAATGAATTAATATATCATTTGTTTATTAAATACAAACCAAAGCTTTTCTATTTACAATATATACAAATATATATACATTATAAATAGAAATCAATTTATTAGGTTTTAAAAGATAAAATTCACTAATTATATATTCATTTAATTAGATTATTAAATCAATTCAATTTTTTTATCAAAGATTATCAAATCAATTTAATTATTTAAATAGATTATTAAATTGATATTGCCCCAAATTTCCGGGATATTACAGTTGAAAAATGCTTACAGGCTTTTGAAAAGTTTTAAAACAGAGGTGAATTTGGTTTACAGGTTAAAGAATAAATTTGAAGAGAAGTTTTCAGGTTTTGTTTTCTGGTTTTTCATTACTTTAATGAACGAAAATGGAAGCTTGATATAAAGAAAACAAGTAGGCAGAGGCTAAGTTGTATTTGTACAAAAAAAATAAATCTTAGCTGGTACCATATGATCAGAGATTTTCTTTTTATAAAGAGAGGTTGAAATGATCTTCTTGTGTACTAGTGGTGATGGCCTTACATGCCTTGCAAACATCTACATGCTTACCATACCATTTCTTTACTTTATTATGTACATCTAGTATATATCTTTTATTTTATTTTGCAGGTACAAATCTTGTATGTATATTTTATTTTGTTTTTGACTTACTTCTTCTTGCCTGCAAATACAAGTATACCTCTTTATTCCCTTGCATAACCCCATATTGCCATAGTATAAATTATTAGCCTGATTGCTTTCTACCTATGCTTCTATAAAGTTAGAATTATCTCATGCTTCTATAAGTTGTTATATTTATTTTTACATAATCATTTATTTATTTGAGATATTTTATTTCTATTTATAAACTTAATGTACTTAACATATATATATTTTCTATTTTAAACTTAATTTACCAAACACTTTATTTATATTTATTTACATATTTTCACTTATGTTAAATATGTTTATATATTAATGCTTACATTTATGACCATATATTTGTTTTTTATTTATTTTAAATATTGACAAGATTTATTTTAATCTAAACATTATTACCAAAATTACATCAAATTATTATATATAGATCACAAGTGGAAAAGTAGAGCTTTACTTAAATTTAAGATAGATTTTTATTGTAATTATGTTGGAACATTTTTATTTAAAATTCTCAAATCATAATTTTCTTCTAAACTACACCCATATATATACACATTTAAATAACACTTATTAAATTAGAAATAATAGGACTATTTAAATCTATTTATAAAATAACACAAATTAAATTTGTAACTAATTATCCTTATTTAAAATCAATCAAAAATCATAATTTAAAACATCACATTATTTATTTATTGGTTATTTATATTTGAAAATAACAATTTAATTAATTTTAAATAATTTAATTAAGAGATTATCACATTTTAAATTCCTCGAAATTCCGGGATATCACACCTTGGCTAACCTCCACCACCTCATAGCCTGATCATCAACCACCCTAGATCACCACAATGGTAGGCCGACCACCCTAGGCAAGAGAACCACCACCAAATCCACAAATCCATCACCTATGCACTCAAGCTGACCTAGTTTTGGTACCATCACCTTCATCCACCTTTTGCCACCACTTCCTCCACCACCACCACCTCTGCCTTACCTACACCCTTTGCCACATCACCCACCACCACCTGCACCTCTGGCTGGGCCCACATAGCCTTTGGCCGAGCACATTAGGAGCTGAGAGATGAAGTTGTTGCCTTGTATTTACCTTGTTTTGTAAATTGTTACACCTATATTCATCACCATTCAAATCAACCTAGGCCGACCACTATTGTGACATCCCAAAAATTTAGCAATATTATTTTAATACTAATTTAATCTAGATAATTAAATATAAACTTAAACAGAGATTTGTATATGGAATTGTACATTTAAATAGGAAATGTTTAAAATACCCAAATTTCAAATCTAGCTTATTCACTAAAAATGTTTTAATGGAAATTTTATATATTGTATTAATTTATATACATAAGTGTAAATTATAATATGGTTATAGAAAAATAAATATATAAACCCCAGAAATTATGAATTTGACAGGAATATTGAATAGTAAGTATTAGTTAAGTAAATTATTTTGGGTAATTAACTTTTATAAGAAATAAAAGTAGGTATTATATTAGATATGAATAATATCTCAAAATAAATTTTGGTAAGTGGTACATAAAATAAAATATATCTTATCAATAAATTGACATAAGTGTAATAAAATATGGTTAAATAAATATAATATATATATATATATTAATATGAGGACTAAATGACTTAAGTATTGGTATTTAAGTGAAAATACGAATGAATATCTAAAATATAATAACATTATGAAAGCACATAAAATACATGAAGTATACAATGAAGAGTGAAGTAAAGCATAGTCAGATTGAAAAGAAAAAGAAATGCAAAGTATGAAAATTAACAAAGATAAGTTGAATATATAAATATACTCATCAAAACCCAAACCAGGCTGCCTTTTTTTAAAAACAAAATATAGAATTGAACAAGCTTCTTAAATAAGGCAAGGTAATATAGCTGGGCATTGTTTTCAAAATCAGTTGAACAAACCTAGAAAATGTATAAGTACCAATGTGATAATAAAATAGGACAAAACTACCTAATGAAGCCACACATTCTTCTTTTCAGCCTACTATTTCAAATAAAATCTCTGGCAAAGTAAAATATATATATATATATATATATATATATTGTAGTATATTAAAATATCCGGTATCAATGTCACAGCCAATATATTTCCTTCCATATATCATTTCATATACTCTGTTCGGTCACCAAATAAAAAAAATTATAAACAACATATTTCCAGAATTTTCTGGTAATAGACATATCTCTCTTTTATTTATCATCAGCCAGTATACTTTTCTATGAATCAACTTATACATTTCAAATAACCAATATCATCAACTACAAAAAAAAAACTGGGAAACGGCAATCAAATAAAGACCAGGCTGTGATCATCTGGAAGGCAAGTCAGTTCTTTCCAAATCCAAGGAGTACTCTGTTAATTTTGAGTCAGGTGAGTAAACAAGTAAATTAGAACTTAAGTTATTTTAATTTATATATATCTGGATGTTGCTTGTATATTTCCCTATAATCAATGATCTGTTAATTTATCATTCTCTCTGTTAACTCACAAGGTAGCAACAACTAGGAATTTAAAAGTTCTTCCTTTCTAGCTAGTATTGGACTTTGGATTCTAAGCAAGATAAGTGTGTTTAGGCAAGCATGATAATCCAAAAATTGAATTATGAAGAATTAAGAGATACAAGATGTAATTTTTTTTATAGAGGATTATTTTAAATTTTGGAAATTTCGAATTTAATAAAACCTTGATTCAAGTTTGTAGCTTGAATCCATACCTAAAAAGATGATTTTTAAAATGAATTGGGTAATTTTTAGTATAGTGTTTTGGTAGCGATTCCTGGTTGAACTGAAAACATGTTTTCACCAATTTCGAGTGATCAAGCAAAGTTTGGATATTGAATTTTTGTTTTAACTTAGCCTGATAATTAATGGTATCAAGAAAATTACTAAATTATTTTTCTATTGTAAGGATTGAAGGAACGAGGCGAGTTTAGGCTTTAGGCTCGAGTTTTTGGACGTGGTCGGAAATAAGGGGAGTTTGTTTTCCCTGATCGATCGAGCTGTACGAAATTTAGGAAAGGTGTAGCGTAGAGGATGGACGAGGTGAGGCCGGAGTGGTGGATTTTTTGGTGGTCAGTTTTCGCTTGGACGAGGCGGTTTAGATGAAGAGGGGAGTTCGTGTTTTTTTAATTGGAAGCTCGTTTCCACCTGGGGTTTGATCGCGTCGAATCGAACTTTGATATCGGGTATAGTATCGTTTCGTGACTTGTTGAGTGTAGTGTGGTTCGCCAGAGCACCGGCGCCGCCGTGTGCACGTGCACGGCTGGACTGTTGTGCTTCGGTTATAGTTCGCATGGTGGTCTCGGGGAAGAACTCGAGCCAGAGTATTTTTCGTGAGGGTTTCACCTGAGGTCGCGAAGTAAACTAACAGTTTAACTTAAACAAAACTAAATTTTTTTAAAACAAAAAAAAAAGAGAAGAGAAACGAGGAAGAAGGAACTCGAGAATTTGGAGGGGAATCTCGGGGGATAACTCGAGTAGCACTGGAATTTTACTCGGGTCTGACTTTTAAAGGTTAGCTTAACAAAAATTTAGTAAATTCATTTAAGTTAACATTTAAGTTAATAACTGATTTATTTAATGTTATTCAAGAAAGATATTTAAATGTAAGATAGATGATTTTCATTTAATTAATTTATATTACAAGGTAATTAAGAATATTAATTGTAATTACCTAAGTAACTTGAGATAAATTTGTAATTAAAAATTTATATCAAAAATTAAGTATTTAATTAATTTGTATTAGAGAATCTTTAACTTAGTAAACTAAGATGAATTAATTTATGATTAATAATGGTAACTAAATTAGTAATGCAACTAAAGACTACATAAATGGTTAATTAAGAAATTATTAAGGAACTAGTGATAATGAAGTTATAAATTAATAATTAAGGGTATTAACTGATAATTCATTAAGAATTATTAATTGATTTAAATATAATTAGAAGTGGTCAATTTAATGTTTAGAATTAGAAATAAATTTGTGACTGATTTATAGATCAAATTTTGGTAAGTCTTAAGAAACAAATTTATATAAGTTGATCAAACCAGTCAATAAACATGGATAAATTGTGTTTTGATTGACTTTTGAAATATCTGAATTGTGATAACTTTTCTGTGATATTACCCTGTGATATATCTGTTCTGATTGTATATGATTTATCTGTAATCAATATTATATAAATTGAATTATTAAGTTAATTAGACAACTTGGCCTTTAAAACACGATTGGATTTCAATGAGACTGGGATTGGAATAATCAGTTCTGATTTTCCGAAAACCACATCGATCCAAATAAACGATAGGTCGTAACTTATCAAGTGAAGAACGAGATTAAATTTCAGAATGCAAGGGTTATCGTCGTTAACTCTAGAGGTGATCCAAAATGAGTGTAACGAGATAATGCCTTCGGTTTCGTTCGAACCCAGAATGAACTTGTATGGATTGAATGCTTTCAACACATCGTCAGGCGGATGATGAGCATTCTAAGTGATGTATTCTATAAAGGTAATCGTGACCTCAAGCCTCATCAACCGGGAATGGCTAAAACAGGGGAGGTGCAGCAAGGCTTCGTGGGTAGCACCCACTTGAGAGCAAGATATACCCCTATCTAGATGTCCCTTTTTATTTCGGTTTAGTGGGCAGTTGTTGGCCACAACTGCGGGGTTATCTTGTTTGGAACTGTTCAGTAAGGAATGATTCCGGCCTTGTGTTGTAGGGGATTGGGCGTAATCCTCGGTACTCTGATCTAGGCCAGGTACTGTGACGGGCGGTACCCCAGTAGCCCAGCCATTGTTGGAAACCCATTTTACCTACGAGGCCCTGCGGTTTTGATTGTATTACCCACTTTGTGGCTAGTATGCTGGAATTTAATAGATGTAACAATTTCAGCTATTTTCTATTTACATGAAAACCCTAGACACTATTATAATATCCCTGGATTTCCTATAAAACTGTTTTGGTTAGCGTAAGGTAAAAACGTACCCGTATTTATTTGTGGGGAGTCTTACGTGATACCTTTATTTTAAAATGTTTTCAAAGTTAAACAACTTTAACCGTTTACTCACACCAGACCCATGTTTGACCCGGAGTTTATTTTGTTTTTCTTAAACTCTTGGGTACTCTTATTTTTATGAGTAGCCAAGTAGACAGGTTATGGATTACTGATATCAGGAGGAGCTTGGAGCCAGAGTCCAGGCGTATCAATACATATTTTGTCCGCTGTAGTAGACAGTGTATGTGATGCTGTGCAGTTAAAGCGCTTGGCAGATTCAAAGCGGTGGAGGTGCAAAAAGTCATAGCGGGGATACAGCGAGGATATAGCGGGATATAGCGGATGGCTCTAAAATAGCATATAAAACTCGTACTTAATGTTTTTACAAATATATAAATGGTAATTAAATGAAAAATTATCATTCAATTGAATTATAATTAATACATAAATAATTTTAAATAAAAACACATGTGAATATACTTTAAATAAACGTAAAACTGTTATATAACATAATTGAATTTAGTAGAATATTAGAGTATTTTCATTTCTGAAAATATATTAAAAATTAAATCAAATAAATTAGTTTCATAATTTTTATAATGTATAAATGCAATTTTTCAATTCATTTTATTAAAGAAGATATAGCGGAAATAGCGGAATATAGCGGGAATAACAGGATATATCGGAAATAGCGGGGCTTAAAGCGGAAAGGCTATATTTTGGGGCTATATGGAAATATCGTAGCGGTAGGAATCCGCTATGAGATATAGCGGGGTTATAGCGGGGTAATAGCGGGGCATTAACTACACAGATGTGATGTATTTTGGATATGTGTCGACTGATATGTATATGTAATTGGATTAATATTTAAACTTGAGAAAATTGAATTAAAAATTCACTTGTACAATACTCGATTGCATTCAATAACTTACCTAAATTGCTCAAAAAAGTTAACTATGTAATTGGATAGTATACAATATAAATTGCCTTTATAAATAAAAGTTGAGTGCATATAAAAATGTTATACACTTAAAGTTTAATTATAAAATGATTAATAGAGATAAATAGAATACAAGGTTAGTTGAATAATAAATGGATTAATAAAATAAAACTGTGTCGAAATAAATTTTGTAACAAACAATAATAAATTGAAAATAAACCAAGTTAATGAAATTCCTTGAGTTTAAAGTCAATTGCTGAATATAAGTTAATTTAAATTGAAATTTATATGGGTTGAACTAATTGTTTTGCTTTATTTTCAATCTATTTTCTTCTGGTTGTTTCTATTCCCCTACCTCCTTCCTTTTTGGGGACGAAAAGTTTTGAGTGGGGGAGAGTGTAACGACCCGTAAATTATCGACAATTAATACTTGTTTTATTTATTTTATTAAAATATGAGAAATTGTAAACAATAAAATATTGAAATAAAAATTTAATATTTGAAATACGTCTAGTTAAACATATCAACTGGGGAATTTTCGTCCGAAAATATGAAAGTTTATTTCGTGTGTAATTTTATTTCAATTTAATCAGTTAGGAATTGATGAAAATAAAATGTTTTCGAAACCTGAATATTTTTATATAGAAAAATTTTAAATCATCTTCTGAGCAAGACGTTATCTTTCGTTTTTCCAAATTCGGGCTTCTTTAGCTCCGTCGATCTTATTTTTATACGTTTTCCTGCATTTCCGCTAGTATAAAAATTCAAATTTTTTTTATAATTCGATCGTGCCATTGATAATTTTATACCGTTTTGATAGCCTCACCGTACTGATCTCGACGGTATATTTTTTTCTATTTTAAAAAAAAAAAACTCTTATACGCCGTGAAATCATTAAACGGTTAACTGTTGTAGTTTGTTTTTGAGCCTCAGTTTCCTGATGGCATTTCATTTAAACACCTTGAAGAACAACAGTCATTTACCATAAATGAATTCTTGAATTCACCCGATGGCTTTTTCTATTATCCATAAAATTTACAGTACCGGTTAATTTTTATTTCTGTTGCTTCATAATTATGGTGCGTTTCCCCTGCCTCTCTGTCTCATCTTTGTTCACACTATTGCAAATAAATAATATATACAAATTTATACAACAGATCAAAGTTTGATGTTCATTCATTCTTCTTTTTCTTCTTTCTTTCCTTTTCCGTTCACCTCTTCCCCTCCCCTCCGCTGATTCGTCTTTCACCTAAGCCTTCGATCGGCCTCCATCTTCCCACCTCAGACTAATAGCCTCTCCTCTAGTAGCCTCCGCCACCATCCGCCACTGCCACTGAAAACCGTACACTCTCACAACTAGCCTTTGCCATGCAACCACTCGCGAACCCACCATCAAACACCTACCGTTCATCTCCTCTCGACCCTACTCCGCGACAACCACCATAGCAGCCCCGACTTCCTGTCCACCCTCCCTCTTCCTCCACCACGACTCCATTTCTCTACCGACATCCACCATATCCGCTGCATCAGTTTTTCTCCGTCGAGCCTTTGCATCGCAACCACCCAATAGCCCTCATCAACTGTAAGCTTTCCTCTTATATATTTATTTATGGGTTACGTGTATAATTTTGGGTTGAATGCTATTTCCAGGTTATAGTTTTTGAAGTATATAAGTATGATTTGTTAAAAACATATTTTGTAGGATTGGTATGATTATATATATACTTTTATATTTGTTTATAAGTGTACGTTATTTGCATACTAACATTTGTTGTTCTTTATATACTAAACTACACATGCATATTTTGTTTATATTTTGTGAACAGTGGTCTGCATTTAGCTTATATAGGTATATTTTGTTATTACAGTTTATATATTAGTTAACAAGTTTAAATAAATATGTATAACAGTTTTATATATATGTTAGTTTAGAAGAATTATATAATATATTAGATGTTATAAGGTTTATATTCTATCAACAATAAATAAGTTAGTTTATAAACTTTGATCTGCTTTTAGTCTATAACAGTGTAAAGTATGTAAATATATATATATATGTTCTGTATAAAATCTGTTGCTTTTATATATAAGAAATTTATACCAGTTCTTTATATATATTTTTTGTTTGTTGTTTTGTTGGTCTGTATAGATTTATATATGCTACATTATTTTATATATAGTATTATGCTGATTTTCATGCCTCGTATGTATATATATTTTGGAATATAATAATAATGCACAAAGCTTTATATAGGAAAGTATACATTGGGTTGCAGTTTTGTATTGTTTGCATAAGTTTTGCTTCGGCTATTGTTTATATTTATGTTTCAGCTGCATTTGTTAAGGCATATATAGTGTGGGTTAGTTTATATATTATATAAACAGTGTTGTTATAAATGTTTGACTTCAAAAATATTGTAAAAGTTATAAAACTGTTTATGATATGTGTGTAAAGGCTTACATCAGTGTTATGTATATTGGAAGTCTTGGCCGTAGTTGGTATGAGGAAGTAATTATGTTGATTACTGTGTGGATATTATATGTATGGTTGTAAGTATATCTGTTATATTATTATTTGGATTACTGTATATAGTGGGTGCCGAATCCATTTGCATGAATAAACAACATCTTGCAAAAATTTATTTAGAATATAATATTTACACGTAGTGTTCTAAGTATAATACTGTTTAAATTCTGGTATATTTATATTTTGTTTGCATGTTAATTCTGTGGTTTGCATATTTGTTTATATACTATTTTGGATTTAAGTGATTTTATAAATATTAATTTTATAATAACTTTTATTTTGAATTTATTATGAAGTGTTGATATTTTATCAGTTTAAATTTTTGGTGTTGGTCGAAATATATTAGGCATTGAAAATAAAATATTTATTTTGATTTATATATATGTGCTTTAAATAGATATTGATTTTTTAACAAATTCGGTTATATCATTTATCATCATCGACCCAATCCTGATTTGATTTCGTCTATTCTTTTTTTTATCAGCTTTGATCATCGAATTCGTGCTTGGGTTCATAACTCAATTTCAGTGTCCGTATCAGTGTGCATATCTGTGTCATCTCTTGTTCTCTCTAGCCTCGAAAGGTGAGTAATCACTCACGATTAATGTACTTTTATTTATTAAATTTGATTTCAATTGAAACGACAATTGAAATATGCTGCTGTTAGTTATCTACACTATTATATATATGTTTTTACCTGTATTAGTTCACCTGTGACATCTGACACCATTGTTTGTTATTTATACAATGATGATCCAGTTTGGTTGTTAAATGATTGATTGTTTGATGTTGACATTGGACGTTAAATTGTTAATGTTTAAAGTGAAAATAACATGCAATTGAATTTGATTTAGGATGGTTAATAATTTAAATTTGATATATGTGTTGAATTTGATTTGTTAAATTTTTATAATATGACCCATTTAAATGTTAGATTAATTGACACGTAGAAATAGTATTAACCAAACCTTGAACCATTTAAATGTATGTGTATAAATTGATGTAGTTTGAAATTGGATAATGGATATCAAATGAAGAACCGTATTAATATTAGTGTAATAATCTTTAATCTACATGAAATGATAGTGTAGATTCTAGGAATAATTATATTAATTTGCACAAACAACAATGTGAATTAATACGATTATTTCGGGATTATTTATTGGAATTAATTATTGGATTGTTATTGATTGTGACGACCGCCCATGACCCCCGCACTGAACATAGGAATAGTGCGCTGTAAAGTGTGCCAGGCAGCGATGGACGATTGCCAAGGTTAAGTTAAACAGCAGAATCTATCGTATAACTCACAGCGCATGGATAAAATACAATAGAGAACATATATAGTAAAGCTTCACAAATGAATCTCATCAATTAAGCTTCATAATAGTTGAATACAAACATCTGAAAAGTCAATACATCAAGCCTCACTACATATCACTCAGAGAATTATACAAAGCAGCGGAACATCAAGTACATAGTAAGAAAATAATATGCAAGCCTCCAGCTCGTCTTCGCCATCAGCATCGTCAGAAACTAAGAACAGCACCTGTCACCTGCTACCTAGTGTAACGACCTGGATTTCTTTGCCCAGAAAGACGCATCGTTATAAAGAAAGAAAGGGATAGAAGAAGAAAAGAAATGAAGAAAGAACAACAACACATCAGAGATCTCACAGCGGAACGAGAAATATATTATATCACATAAGATATTACATAGTATCATATACATCAGAGTATACAATTTATACAACATAGAATAGACAGTTATAAACTTCTGTCTATTATACATCACAAGTACATCAGTACAATACAACATACACAGCGGAAACTCTATATATCTACACGCTGAAGCCTCCTGCTCCTCAGCTCCTCCAGTATTCGTCAAGACTAACCTGAATCCCTCGACTACTCAATACAATATTGAGTACCCAAGAGTTTAATAAAACAGAAAATAAACACTTGGGTCAGACATGGGTCTGGTGTGAGTAAACGGTTTAAATTGCTTAACTTTGAAAACCTTTGAAAACAAAAGTATCACGTAAGACTCCCCACACATAAACATGGGTAAGTTTTTACCTTACGCTAACTAAAACATTTGATAGGAAATCCAGTTATATTATAATAGGGTCTAGGATTTCCAAGTAAAATACAGAAATAGCTGAAATGCTTACATCTCACATTCCAACATAGTTGGGCACAACTAATACGTACGGCACTTATTGGAGTTTGGATTCCATACAATGGCAGGGCTACTGGGGTACCGCCCGTCACAGTACGTGGCCTAGATCACCGTACCGAGGAGTACGCCCGCTCCCCTGCAACACAAAGCCGGAACCATCCCTTACTGGATAATTCCGAACAAGACAATCCCGTAGTTGGCGCGACCAACCACACACTAAGCTGAATAAAATAAAGGGACCTCTAGACAGGGATCTATCTTGCTCTCAGTGGGTGCTACCCACGAAACCTTGCTGCACCTCCCCTGTTTTAGCCATTCCCGGTTGATGAGGCTTGAGGTTACGATTACCTTTAATCAGAACATATCACTTAGAATGCTCATCGTCCGCCTGACGATGTGCTGAAAGCATTCAATCCATACAAGTTCGTTCCGGGTTCGAACGAAACCGAAGGCATTATCTCGTTACACTCGTTTTGGAATCACCCTCAGAGTTAACGACAATAACCCTTGCACTCTGAATCTTCATCTTCACTTGAGATTCACGACCTATCGTTAATTTGGATCGATGTGGTATTCGGGTCTCCAGACCTGGAATACCGGTATACGGAAACCCGATCCCGGTCTCATCGAAATCCAAAACGTATCTTTTAAGGCCAAGTTGTTTAAAGGTTTAAACAATTTAACTTATCTATATTCATATAGATAGATAATTCACAATTCACAATTGATAATCACATTATCAATTAAACAGATGATTCATAACCAAATAGGCAATCCATTTCAATATCATAATAGTTAATCTATAATACCATTATAATACAACCAAGCATTCATATCATACAACATTACTTATCTCATTTCTGAGATTACATCCATTCAGGACAATTAATGTCATCCATTCTTATATAAGCAATGATTTACTTAATCACAACATAATTAATTTAAAATGAATTAAATTAACTATCTCTATCTTTAATTAATTTAAAGTGAATTAAATTAATTACTTCATCCCTTAATTAGTTTAAAGTAAATTAAATTAATTATTTCATTATAAATCTTACTTATATAATCATTAATTAATTACAAATAAATTAATTAATCTTTCTCTAATTATCCACTTTAATTAATCACCTTGATTAATTATACTTTAATTACCTTTAAGTAATTATCTTTAATTAATTTCACAAATTAATTATCCTTAATCAAATACAGTAATTAACCTTTAATTACTTCATAAATTAATTAATTAAAATCAATTACTTTAATCCTTAATTAATTACAATTAATTAGTTGTCATTTGATTAATTAATCTTAATTAATCAATTCTTAATCACATCATTAATTATAAACTAATGATCCCTAATTATACCTTTAATTATTTATTAATTACATTAAATAATTAACCTTTAATTAAACCATAATTTATTAATCACCTTTGATTAAACTTAACCAGTAATTAACTCTAATTAATTATCTTCCTTAATTAATTACTTTTAATTAATTACCTTAACAAATAATTAATTACCTTATTAATTATCCTTAATCCTTTAATTAAATAAATTATTTAATTAATAATACTAGGTAATTAGCCTTAATCACTTCTTATTTAATTACTTTCATAAAATAATTATCCTCTAATTACTTTATTAAATATTTTATCTTTACTAAATTACATCCAGTAATTATTTCTTAATTACTTCATCAAGTAATTACTTAATTAATTTATAAATGATTTTCTTAATTAATCACAAATTAATTTAACTTAATTATTTTAATTAAATGATTCTTAACTTACCATATTAGAGGTTCTTAATTAAGAGACTATTATCTTAATTAAATCAATTATTTACTAATAACACTTGATAATTAAAATAATTTAATTATCTAAATTCCTTTTTAATTTAACTATCTTTAATTAAATCAACATTCTAAATACTTAAGAAAATTCTTATTTTAATCGATTACTAAATCTTAACCATTAAACCTTACTTAAATTAAAATATAAGATTTAGCGATCAATCAATAATCAACACATTTAAATTAAACCTTTAAATATTTAAACTTTTTCCAAAGTCATCAAATAAAATTTAATACAAAACTTATTATTAAAATTCACTTATTTTATTTTAAAAACTTTTACATTTCAAAAATACAAGAACTTTGTTTAAACATTAACTTAAAATGAATTAATTTTATAAACAAGACTTGTTTACTTGAATTAAGAACTTCGAAACATTTCAAAACAATTTCTTTTGTTTTTAAACATTTCTTTAAAAATACCAAAGTCTGCTTCAAAACCACACCCGAGTAAAACACTTAAAAACTCGAAGTAGCCCTCGAGACCAAACCACATTACCACTCGCTTCGAGTAAAACATCAGAACCCCCCGAGACAAACCCGAGCCAGAAACCTTCTTCCCCAATTCAAAACTCCAGATGCACACGAACAAACTCGTGCACGTGCACGCCACGTCTGAACGACGATGAACTCTAATCAATCCTCCGGCAAGTCACCTTTGGTCATGGCAACACTATCGACCACCCCAAACTTCTCCATTCGATCGAGATTCAACTTCGACTATATCGAACCCATCAGCTCGAAAATGCCATCACCAAAGACCACCCTCCACGGCGACCCCAACCTCGAGAAACCCCGACACTTTAGCCGTAGCTCCCTCTCGACCTCCAGAATCTACGAAAACAAGAGCGATCACTTCCGGTTGCGCCTGGACGTCGCGACTACCTCAACAGTTCAACCCATTTAAAAACAGCCTAAAACCCTACTTCGATCAAATTCGAAGAATTTATTCATCAGAAAAATTCTTATGCATTTTCCTATGATCTCCCCCTTCCCTTCCACCTTCGAGTTCAACCACGGCACCCAGATCATCTTCGTTCGCCGCCGATTGACCAAAATGCCCAAAAACATAAATTTCAAAATTCTCTTTAATTACCAATCTAAAAATCTTGATATACATACCAAAAATCTTCATTTTCCATTTCGAAACAGATTGTATAATCAAAACTCGAAATTTAATCATTCGATTTTATGACTAAATGTTAATCAACATTATGATATCTTAATTTAAAAATAACTGTTTAATATAAATGCTTGAGATTATTTTTAAATTTTGAATCTAGTTGATACTAACATTTTTCATTTATACATCAGATCCTAAAAGAGACTATGGAAAGAGGAATTTAAATTTGTTCTATTTTTATTTTAAACCTGTTAACATATAACAGAGAACTGAGTATATACCAGACATGCAAGCAATTTTACATACACATACATATATATATTCAGACAATATTTCATTCATATCACCATCTTACTTTAGAAATTAATCACAAGATCAAGTTATATAATAGATCCAGGTCTTAAAATGAAAGTTTTGCTCATCAGGTAATATTGAACAGAGAACAGTATATATAAAATCAAACATCTCACCTACATACCTATGAAAATCCAGATAAATTCTAACAGAAGAATTCAATATAATCCAATATCATCACATGCAATTTAGTTAAACCAGATTAATCTGTTTTTAAAAATAGAATTTACTCACCTGTAATTTAAAACAGAAAACAGATTTTGTTTCCAGGCTTTCCAGTTTTGAACTTCTTTTGTTTTTGCTTGTTGAATGATAAACTTGCAATTTGATTTCCTTATTCTGGACTTCAATTTGTTTGAAGATTTTAAACTGATGTTGAGTTTTGATCTCTTGTTTCTTTGATTTCCAGTTTGCATTTGAATTTCCAGTTTTATTTCCAGATTTACATCTTCTTTGAATTTGGTTTCTAGGTTTCTATTTTGATTTCAGGTTTCATTCTTCTTTGAATTTTTAGATTCGAATTATTTTAGTGGAGAAAGAAATGAAGATAATCTTAACTGAAAAATGAAAACAGATTTTTTCTTCTTACATAAATTTTTACAACTTGGAGAAAATAAAATAAAATAGATAAAGCCACTTGTCCTTTTAATTAGCTTACACATAGGTTTGCAAATTACAAATGTCACTAAACTACTCTAATATGCCAACAAATGTTATCCTTGTTTTTAATACATTTATTTAAGTCATTTATATGCTTTTATGAAATATTTATAAGTATAAAAATGTATTTATCTTTTTAAAATTTAAGCTTTAAGATCTTATATACATATACAAATGTGAAAACTATTATTTAAAATAATCTTAGCTTTAATCAAATATATATAACATATTTATAAATGCTTGAGAAATTGAGCTTAACTATATATATATTTTTACAAACCATTTTGAAATTAAAAAAAAAATGTTAAAAACAATTGAATTTTAAAAGAGAAAAGATTATTAAAACAAATAAAACTTCTTAATTTAATCCTTATTTAAGCTTAAGCTTACATATATATTTTAAGAAATTATTCTTGTTATTTAAATCATAAATATCATTTTCAAAAGTATTAAGTTAAATTACAAATTTCCAAATTACAAATTATATATATATATTAAAGTTTGAAAAATACTTCATTAAATTCAAATTCAATATTCTTTCCATCTCAATATATACAAATGTATATATTCTAAATGGAAAATACTTTTAACATTAGCTTGATAATTATCATATTGAATTTAATACATAACTTCAAATAACAATATATATATTCATATATATTATAATTTGAAAACACAGTTTTATTAAATTAAAAGATTCCCTATTCAATATATATATATATCAATATATATATATACATTATAAATATAAACACTTATATTAGTTTTAGAAAGATAAATCTTCCCAATTTAAAATGGTTAGAAAAGATATTTAATAAATATTTCCAATATTAAAATGTTATTAGTTTTTCAAAAGAAATAAACTTGCCAATTTAAAATATTATTAACCTTTTAAAATGAATAAACTAATCAATTTATAAAATAAATCAACAAATCAATTTAATTATTAATAAAGATTATTAAATTGATATTGCTAAAATTCCGGGATATCACATTCCTCCCCCCTTAAAATAATTTCGTCCCCGAAATTTAAAAGCAAAGATAATTTAATAACCCAGTAAATTTTTTAATTTAAACAGCAATCACACCATCAATCATATTCTAACAACCATAGCAAACAATTTAATCAGACAAATTTAACTATCCAGTAAAAATCTGGATAGAATTTCTTCGAGTTTCCCCAAGTATATATATATACCGGGATACTCGTTCTACATGATCTTAATTAACTATCTACAAAAATCTAGAACTCCTTCCCATCTAGATCACAAATCTGAACAAGATATCAGACTATCTCAAACCATCCCAACTACCAAATCCTTCTGAACTGCTGATTCCATAACCAGTAACAGAACATACACGTATTCCTCAGAGATACGTGAAATACAATGAATTCCAGTTATCCGAATTGGCAACTCAATCCTATAGATCAAAGAACTAATCCTTTTGAGAACACAGAAAAATCTCATAATACTTCCGGAGCTTACTCTCCAATCTTACTAAATCTTATATCTCCTTTGATCGGAGAAAATTTTAAACAGTTTCCAATTTCCAACTCCGAATTCCAAACTCCGACTCATAGCTGCATAACTCACCAGACGATCCCGAGCTACCTCATCTATTCCCGATCAGCTTAACCTTTGCTGATGCTTCTTGAAACAATTGGACTAAGAACAAAATGATTTCCAGATCCTATCAACAAGATGATATTCCAAAATCTACTGAAATCCACAAACTCTACTCCACAAGCAATAGAAGACTGAATTTCCAGATTCCAAAAAATTCTATACACACTTAGAAATTCACATAAACTTCTTGTAGAAATCTGAGGTTACTTCCTTTCTTGCACAGCTACTACCTTTGCTTTCGCTGCACAACTCTGATTTTGAAATAGATGAGAATGTCGATGGACTCGAGCACAAACTAGATCCACAAACAAGCGGAAACATTGGTTATCTTAAAGACATAACCAACTTCTCAAAGAATAGACGAGTCCTCGGTCAAGGGTACTGTCTTCAGCTATCCTTAGCTAGAGGAAACTCGAAATTAGAAGCAGAAGAGAAAACACAGATACTCTATAAAATTCTAAGATACTTCACCAAATCCTTCTCTAGGAACCAAATCGGTATAAACTAAATCTTTAAATTTGAGCAAACCGTTGACCTCTTCGATAACTTTTACTTCCTCTTGAGATGCCTCAACTCCATACAAAAGATTACTCAAGATGAACTTTCAAACTAATCGCAAGTCACTTTTGCAATCCTATCTAGTTCGGATTCCAAAGAAACTGTTCTCTCTTTACCAATTAAAACAGCTTTAAACTTTTCCAAACAAGGTTAACTTTTCAAGAAAACATTCACCATCTTCCCGGACTGCTGATAGAAGAACCACAAAGATTCCTGAATCATCGGAGACACGAACCACACTGCTGCTTCCAAACTCTATCTCGACAGCACACCGTACACTCCGAGCTGCACTGCTACCACAGATGCCAAAGACTTCTTATCCGAAACTTCTCGAGAAACTCGGACCTCAAAGCAAACAGAAACACCCCACTGGACTCAGCCACAACACCGAAGCAGACACTCTTCCTTAAACTTACTTCAGAAGAAACATCTTCAGAAACGTCCATAGCCACCGCGTCTCATCACACAGCTACTACTTCCTGAGGTCGCCAAGATACCATCACTCGCTTCAGCTCATCCAATAGATCTAACTCTATTCATTCAACTTCAAAGATAAACTCCGAACCATAACAGTTTCCTTCGGAGATCGATGAAATCCTTACACCACAACAAAATTACTCGAGACAGTATTTGGTCTACAGTCTCGTCAGATACACTTCCAACCTCAACATTCAAACTCTAACTATTGGTAATTGTGTTACACACACTACCATCCTATCTACCCTTATAACTTATATTGGAAAACCCGAACAGGTAACCCAACAAATAGGTAGAAATATATATATATATTTAAAATGATACTTTTTATATAGAAATTATTTCTGGGTAAAATTATTTCATTTACCTCTTTAAAAAAAATATTGTGTCCGTTGACCTGGTTCAAGTGTTTAGAGATCCCTATCAATAACGTTAGCTACTCGTATTGACCAGAATCCATATACCACTCAACCGATCAATTAACACAATATAAAATCATTTTTATATAACTAACAATTACGCGCTCTCAAGATAGACACCACTTCAGAGCCTAGGTATTCACTCAACCTACAGCTCTGATACCAAATGTAACGACCCGGATTTCTTTGCCCAGAAAGACGCATCGTTATAAAGAAAGAAAGGGATAGAAGAAGAAAAGAAAAGAAGAAAGAACAACAACACATCAGAGATCTCACAGCGGAACGAGAAATATATTATATCACATAAGATATTACATAGTATCATATACATCAGAGTATACAATTTATACAACATAGAATAGACAGTTATAAACTTCTGTTTATTATACATCACAAGTACATCAGTACAATACAACATACACAGCGGAAACTCTATATATCTACACGCTGAAGCCTCCTGCTCCTCAGCTCCTCCAGTATTCGTCAAGACTAACCTGAATCCCTCGACTACTCAATACAATATTGAGTACCCAAGAGTTTAATAAAACAGAAAATAAACACTTGGGTCAGACATGGGTCTGGTGTGAGTAAACGGTTTAAATTGCTTAACTTTGAAAACCTTTGAAAACAAAAGTATCACGTAAGACTCCCCACACATAAACATGGGTAAGTTTTTACCTTACGCTAACTAAAACATTTGATAGGAAATCCAGTTATATTATAATAGGGTCTAGGGTTTCCAAGTAAAATACAGAAATAGCTGAAATGCTTACATCTCACATTCCAACATAGTTGGGCACAACTAATACGTACGGCACTTATTGGAGTTTGGATTCCATACAATGGCAGGGCTACTGGGGTACCGCCCGTCACAGTACGTGGCCTAGATCACCGTACCGAGGAGTACGCCCGCTCCCCTACAACACAAAGCCGGAACCATCCCTTACTGGATAATTCCGAACAAGACAATCCCGTAGTTGGCGCGACCAACCACACACTAAGCTGAATAAAATAAAGGGACCTCTAGACAGGGATCTATCTTGCTCTCAGTGGGTGCTACCAACGAAACCTTGCTGCACCTCCCCTGTTTTAGCCATTCCCGGTTGATGAGGCTTGAGGTTACGATTACCTTTAATCAGAACATATCACTTAGAATGCTCATCGTCCGCCTAACGATGTGCTGAAAGCATTCAATCCATACAAGTTCGTTCCGGGTTCGAACGAAACCGAAGGCATTATCTCGTTACACTCGTTTTGGAATCACCCTCAGAGTTAACGACAATAACCCTTGCACTCTGAATCTTCATCTTCACTTGAGATTCACGACCTATCGTTAATTTGGATCGATGTGGTATTCGGGTCTCCAGACCTGGAATACCGGTATACGGAAACCCGATCCCGGTCTCATCGAAATCCAAAACGTATCTTTTAAGGCCAAGTTGTTTAAAGGTTTAAACAATTTAACTTATCTATATTCATATAGATAGATAATTCACAATTCACAATTGATAATCACATTATCAATTAAACAGATGATTCATAACCAAATAGGCAATCCATTTCAATATCATAATAGTTAATCTATAATACCATCATAATACAACCAAGCATTCATATCATACAACATTACTTATCTCATTTCTGAGATTACATCCATTCAGGACAATTAATGTCATCCATTCTTATATAAGCAATGATTTACTTAATCACAACATAATTAATTTAAAATGAATTAAATTAACTATCTCTATCTTTAATTAATTTAAAGTGAATTAAATTAATTACTTCATCCCTTAATTAATTTAAAGTAAATTAAATTAATTATTTCATTATAAATCTTACTTATATAATCATTAATTAATTACAAATAAATTAATTAATCTTTCTCTAATTATCCACTTTAATTAATCACCTTGATTAATTATACTTTAATTACCTTTAAGTAATTATCTTTAATTAATTTCACAAATTAATTATCCTTAATCAAATACAGTAATTAACCTTTAATTACTTCATAAATTAATTAATTAAAATCAATTACTTTAATCCTTAATTAATTACAATTAATTAGTTGTCATTTGATTAATTAATCTTAATTAATCAATTCTTAATCACATCATTAATTATAAACTAATGATCCCTAATTATACCTTTAATTATTTATTAATTACATTAAATAATTAACCTTTAATTAAACCATAATTTATTAATCACCTTTGATTAAACTTAACCAGTAATTAACTCTAATTAATTATCTTCCTTAATTAATTACTTTTAATTAATTACCTTAACAAATAATTAATTACCTTATTAATTATCCTTAATCCTTTAATTAAATAAATTATTTAATTAATAATACTAGGTAATTAGCCTTAATCACTTCTTATTTAATTACTTTCATAAAATAATTATCCTCTAATTACTTTATTAAATATTTTATCTTTACTAAATTACATCCAGTAATTATTTCTTAATTACTTCATCAAGTAATTACTTAATTAATTTATAAATGATTTTCTTAATTAATCACAAATTAATTTAACTTAATTATTTTAATTAAATGATTCTTAACTTACCATATTAGAGGTTCTTAATTAAGAGACTATTATCTTAATTAAATCAATTATTTACTAATAACACTTGATAATTAAAATAATTTAATTATCTAAATTCCTTTTTAATTTAACTATCTTTAATTAAATCAACATTCTAAATACTTAAGAAAATTCTTATTTTAATCGATTACTAAATCTTAACCATTAAACCTTACTTAAATTAAAATATAAGATTTAGCGATCAATCAATAATCAACACATTTAAATTAAACCTTTAAATATTTAAACTTTTTCCAAAGTCATCAAATAAAATTTAATACAAAACTTATTATTAAAATTCACTTATTTTATTTTAAAAACTTTTACATTTCAAAAATACAAGAACTTTGTTTAAACATTAACTTAAAACGAATTAATTTTATAAACAAGACTTGTTTACTTGAATTAAGAACTTCGAAACATTTCAAAACAATTTCTTTTGTTTTTAAACATTTCTTTAAAAATACCAAAGTCTGCTTCAAAACCACACCCGAGTAAAACACTTAAAAACTCGAAGTAGCCCTCGAGACCAAACCACATTACCACTCGCTTCGAGTAAAACATCAGAACCCCCCGAGACAAACCCGAGCCAGAAACCTTCTTCCCCAATTCAAAACTCCAGATGCACACGAACAAACTCGTGCACGTGCACGCCACGTCTGAACGACGATGAACTCTAATCAGTCCTCCGGCAAGTCACCTTTGGTCATGGCAACACTATCGACCACCCCAAACTTCTCCATTCGATCGAGATTCAACTTCGACTATATCGAACCCATCAGCTCGAAAACGCCATCACCAAAGACCACCCTCCACGGCGACCCCAACCTCGAGAAACCCCGACACTTTAGCCGTAGCTCCCTCTCGACCTCCAGAATCTACGAAAACAAGAGCGATCACTTCCGGTTGCGCCTGGACGTCGCGACTACCTCAACAGTTCAACCCATTTAAAAACAGCCTAAAACCCTACTTCGATCAAATTCGAAGAATTTATTCATCAGAAAAATTCTTATACATTTTCCTATGATCTCCCCCTTCCCTTCCACCTTCGAGTTCAACCACGGCACCCAGATCATCTTCGTTCGCCGCCGATTGACCAAAATGCCCAAAAACATAAATTTCAAAATTCTCTTTAATTACCAATCTAAAAATCTTGATATACATACCAAAAATCTTCATTTTCCATTTCGAAACAGATTGTATAATCAAAACTCGAAATTTAATCATTCGATTTTATGACTAAATGTTAATCAACATTATGATATCTTAATTTAAAAATAACTGTTTAATATAAATGCTTGAGATTATTTTTAAATTTTGAATCTAGTTGATACTAACATTTTTCATTTATACATCAGATCCTAAAAGAGACTATGGAAAGAGGAATTTAAATTTGTTCTATTTTTATTTTAAACCTGTTAACATATAACAGAGAACTGAGTATATACCAGACATGCAAGCAATTTTACATACACATACATATATATATTCAGACAATATTTCATTCATATCACCATCTTACTTTAGAAATTAATCACAAGATCAAGTTATATAATAGATCCAGGTCTTAAAATGAAAGTTTTGCTCATCAGGTAATATTGAACAGAGAACAGTATATATAAAATCAAACATCTCACCTACATACCTATGAAAATCCAGATAAATTCTAATAGAAGAATTCAATATAATCCAATATCATCACATGCAATTTAGTTAAACCAGATTAATCTGTTTTTAAAAATAGAATTTACTCACCTGTAATTTAAAACAGAAAACAGATTTTGTTTCCAGGCTTTCCAGTTTTGAACTTCTTTTGTTTTTGCTTGTTGAATGATAAACTTGCAATTTGATTTCCTTATTCTGGACTTCAATTTGTTTGAAGATTTTAAACTGATGTTGAGTTTTGATCTCCTGTTTCTTTGATTTCCAGTTTGCATTTGAATTTCCAGTTTTATTTCCAGATTTACATCTTCTTTGAATTTGGTTTCCAGGTTTCTATTTTGATTTCAGGTTTCATTCTTCTTTGAATTTTTAGATTCGAATTATTTTAGTGGAGAAAGAAATGAAGATAATCTTAACTGAAAAATGAAAACAGATTTTTTCTTCTTACATAAATTTTTACAACTTGGAGAAAAGAAAATAAAATAGATAAAGCCACTTGTCCTTTTAATTAGCTTACACATAGGTTTGCAAATTACAAATGTCACTAAACTACTCTAATATGCCAACAAATGTTATCCTTGTTTTTAATACATTTATTTAAGTCATTTATATGCTTTTATGAAATATTTATAAGTATAAAAATGTATTTATCTTTTTAAAATTTAAGCTTTAAGATCTTATATACATATACAAATGTGAAAACTATTATTTAAAATAATCTTAGCTTTAATCAAATATATATAACATATTTATAAATGCTTGAGAAATTGAGCTTAACTATATATATATTTTTACAAACCATTTTGAAATTTAAAAAAAAAATTGTTAAAAACAATTGAATTTTAAAAGAGAAAAGATTATTAAAACAAATAAAACTTCTTAATTTAATCCTTATTTAAGCTTAAGCTTACATATATATTTTAAGAAATTATTCTTGTTATTTAAATCATAAATATCATTTTCAAAAGTATTAAGTTAAATTACAAATTTCCAAATTACAAATTATATATATATATTAAAGTTTGAAAAATACTTCATTAAATTCAAATTCAATATTCTTTCCATCTCAATATATACAAATGTATATATTCTAAATGGAAAATACTTTTAACATTAGCTTGATAATTATCATATTGAATTTAATACATAACTTCAAATAACAATATATATATTCATATATATTATAATTTGAAAACACAGTTTTATTAAATTAAAAGATTCCCTATTCAATATATATATATATATCAATATATATATACATTATAAATATAAACACTTATATTAGTTTTAGAAAGATAAATCTTCCCAATTTAAAATGGTTAGAAAAGATATTTAATAAATATTTCCAATATTAAAATGTTATTAGTTTTTCAAAAGAAATAAACTTGCCAATTTAAAATATTATTAACCTTTTAAAATGAATAAACTCATCAATTTATAAAATAAATCAACAAATCAATTTAATTATTAATAAAGATTATTAAATTGATATTGCTAAAATTCAGGGATATCACACCTAGTCTGCCCGTCCCAAAATGGACGAACAGCCCAAGGCAATAAGAGTTAAAACATAAAGCCTTGAGTCAGACAACAGTCTTTGTGAGCGGTAAATTAACTAACAACATACCAAAAGAGCATAAAGGAAAAAGGAATAGGAATCCAACCCTCCCACTCCACCTCTTTCTACAGTGATAGCCCCTTGACACACTAAGCAGAAGTAAACATAGCAAAGCAGACATTTAAAGTAAAGCAATTATCATTCGAGTCAAGGGCGATGTTTTCCAAGCACAAACCCCCAAGGCCTAAACCAAGATCAGATAAGCACCCAGAAAATACCGCTCTTGAGACCGAATGACGATACAACCAAACATCCATGACTCTGGCTATCACTGTTATCATTGCTTCGATACCACCGTTTATTGAATGACCAGCACATTCTTTCAGCCATCCATCAAGGGCTAATGGAAAACCCGGTTCTAGACATAACTCCGCACGTCGTCGCAGCCCGTGCCTAGGACTATCGAATCTGCCTAGAGTACTCAACTACAATCATAGTCTTTAGGGACTATCGAATCTGACCAACGTACTCTTGCTTTGAGCATGCTAGAACCTTCAACAACGATGAGATCTCAGCCTCCTAGTCATCCTCCTCGATGACTATTTCCATACTAGCTCAAGCGCCTCTCGAGCAAACCATTATCCTCAACTCGAACCATTTCACCGAGTTATCAACATGCTTGGAATGATCCCGTCTGGATTAAACCAAGGCTATCTCATACCATGCTTCGCCTCATCTCATCATAGCAAAGCCTCATCTCAACATCATCATCAAATCTATCCATATGAGCTTCATCATCCGCTACATATGCCACGAGCAGCTTTTCCAATTCAAGAGCCTTTCCCTTAGCTTTTGAATCATCTTCGACCATCTTGTCTAAATCAAATCATCAATCATCTAATTCATAGCAATCAATCAAGTCAAACATTAATCCAAGTAATCAAGCATTCAAATATGATCTAATGAACAATTATAACAATAATGGCAATTTCGTAAATAAAGAGTCTTAAAGTCTAACAAGCATGAAAACATGAGCAATATCTCTATAATCTTGATGAATGAACTTGCATAGGTTAACATGTAGTAAAATGGATGTCAAATCATCATGAACAATGGATCTACACTTAAGTTTACAAAAATGCATGAAAATCACTACTTTACACAAAATCAAGCCAACGATCCGATATACTCCTTTGGGTCCGTGTGAGAGATAATCACCACTCACCGAATCACCTAAAAACCTCAAAAGCAACACACTTCAGATTTGGACAGCGAAGGATCTAACTCGATCTATCACAAATCCGCTTCAAACGATGAAATCTCTCTTCGATGGATGTAGATCTTCAATCTAAGCTCTTCGATTTTCAATTTGATCTTTGGTTTGGATGGAAGGAATCACAAGATTAAAGTGGAGAAAAGAAGCGAAGAAGTGTAGAACTCGAGCTCTCAAAATGGCAGCACTTCGTTGCTTCAAAATTCGGATCCCAAAAAGTGAGGAAAAACCCACCTATTTATAGCTGAAATCCCTAAGTCGTCCGCCCTCCTTAAGTCGTCCACGACTTAACTCCTCCGACTTACGACCTAACAAACCCTACGACTTATCAGGTCCTACGACTTAAGCCATGACACATGCGCGCGTGAACCAGGACTCAACGACTCAACAATCCTACGACTTAACCTTGCGCGACTTAACACATAGGTGCGACTTAACGACCTTGCGACTTAACGCTATACGACTTAACACAGATACGACCTAACGAAGATGCGGCCTAGTGACTTAACACTACACGACCTAAGACAATGCGCATCCACGAACTATGACCTAACACATGTGCTCTTCTTCGACCTAATGACCTAACGACCTAACACATGTGCGCTTCCACGCGACCTAACTACGCTAACTCGCTAACTCCTATAGGTCGCTAACTACTAGGTCGTTCACTCTCTTAGGTCGCTCCAACCTCTTAAGTCGCCAAATTCTATAGGTCGCTCCTATCTCTTAGGTCGCCAAATTCTATAGGTCGCTCCTATCTCTTAGGTCGTTCACTCGACCTAACCTACCCCACGACCTAAACCATCACACGACTTAACCCAAAATCCTTAGGTCGCCAACTTCCCTAAGTCGTCTACTCCTATAAGTTGCCAACTTCCTATAGGTCGCTCCAACCGACCTAACTTCTATACGACCTAAGACTTAGGATCGGGACGACTTATCAACAATGCGACCTAATGACAATTGTTTTACACTATTTCGATCCGTGAAAATACGGGTCGTTACATTGATGTTTGCTATTGCTTATTTATTTACTTTGACACCATCCCAGTTATCACACTGCAAGTTCCCTTTGCTATGCATTGATTTTTGAAATGAAATGGAATCGGGTTGAAATGATATATACCCAAATAAAACTTTGACTTAGGATAGAAAATTTAACAAAACCCGATTGGTCAATAATTTTATTCAAAATGAAATAAAGATTTTATTGAATAATAATAAGGTTTTGAGATAAAATTAGGATTTAAATTTTAATGAAAGGAAAACATTAATAATTTTAAATCTGAAGCAAAATATCAACAATGTAATTGATGAAAGAACGTTGTTTAAATTAAGAAATGATTGAATTAAGTTTTGAAATTATTTAATAATTAAATAAAATTGAATTCTTTAATAAGTAAAATTGAACTTCCTAAATAAGTGAAATTAAGTTTCTTTATTAATTGAGTTTTGAAATGTGTAACTAAGTAAATGAATAAGTGAAATTGGAATTTTCTTTAACAAGAAATAGAAATGTGATTTATTGAAAATAATGTAAGACTTGTAATTTAAAGAATTGATTTGACGAATTTAATCTAATTAAATTTGTAAGCTTTGATATAATGATGCTGAACTTAAGTAATTGATTTAATGAATTGGAAATTAAATAGAAATTGTTTTGATGACAAATTTACTTAATGAATATTGAATAAATTCGATCAATGAATTTAAATTGATTCGAATGTTAAATTAAATTAATTTAAATGATTTCAGAATGAAACTTATATACGAACTTGAATCAATATTTGAATTGTTTTACATAAAAATTGAAATTGAATTATAAGATTTTGAAATGGTAATTTGGAAGTTTTGAAACGTAAATTATGGAAATTGATTTAGAAAGACCAATGAAATGTTGGTTTACAAATTCTATTTGAAATGGAATTTGATTTGCTTTTGAAATATATTAAACGACCAATCAGTGTAATAATTACGAAAGTTATTAAAGAGACCGAAATCGGTTAGGGACATACTCACTGTCTAAACCGAAAACCACTTTAATAACTATACGCGGAGTATGATCCAGAATGAAGTGGTTGGAATGATGTACGTGATGACTGAAGAAAGAGAACGATAATGGATAGCCTTGACACTTGTGTCAAATTGGAAATGACTAAAACAGGAGCCGTGCCGGCCCAAATGGGGTTAGCTACCTCGAGCGAACATACTTCTTCATAAACTACTCATTACTTGTTATCGATTGGTGCACACTCGTACTTTTGGGAGTGTTGTTTCGCAGTGTTGCGATCGCTGCGGCGATGCGTTCTCACCAGTACAGATCAGGAAAACGGTAGTTTCAATACCTTGGGTATTGCCTCATGTGCCTTGTCATACTTGTATCCCTATATACGCGACAACTACAATTTGTTTTGTGTTATACCTATGGAGTACTCCCTGATATCCCACTAGTTTACCGTGGAGTTTACAGTGCTGTATAGACTATAACGCTTATATAAAATGTGTTAAAGGGGATAATGGTAACGCCTTAACACTATTTTGATACTTTATATTACTGATAGGGATTATCTACTTATCGTACCCTACTACATAGTAGATAGTTTAACGGATCCTTAAAGGATGATTATTCCAAACATCCTTTGAGTTACTTGTATTTCAGTTGTTATTTCACTTGAGTTGGATTTATAAATATAAGAATGTTAATCCTGACTCGAGTGTTTTATGGTTTGCTTTACGCTTGGGTCAGACTGAGTGTACCAGTATTAGAGACTCACCTTTGGAGTTGGAGCTTCGCTTGGAGATCCAGCTATCTATTCATCTTTCAGATATCAAGTCGATTCCAATGATTGTATTCTGATTCTTGTATTTGACTATTGTATTTAAGACATCTGTTATACCTTATTTAACTCTGATATGTATATAGTAGCTTCATGAACTACTATCTATTGTTTTCCGCTACATTTATTACTCCGTTTCTGTTATCTGTGATTATTTATTTACTGTATATGTTCAGTTTTGCCAAATTTTAAATTAACAATTCGGTATTTTGAATTATTCAAGTCCGACATGTGCGGATAAGAATAGTCCAAAATAGCGGGTCGTTACATTTAAACTAAGTGGAACTAGTTTCAAACCTTAATTCCATCGTAAATAGAAGTTGGCTTTTAAAAACAAATCATATTCATTTAAATTCCTTAAGTCGATGTCTACGCGTTTCAAACTCACGTGATCAAACGATACGTCTGATCACTACGAAATTTGAAATCCTATAATAATTCATTGTTACGGATCCGATGAAACAGTTTTTGTCTAAATCCAAGACAATGACCAAAATGGTTGCTTTTACATGTTAATTAAATGAATTATTATTAAATTGTTTTGATTACCTTTAAAATTCAAATTTAAAAGTTAACCGTTTTTCCATTCTTGATTTCATAGAGATTAATAATCTCTAAAAATAAATTTTCCATGTTAAATTCACTATTTAAATATTACAATCAATTTCAATCACATTTTAATTATATTTTAAGTTCAATTAATTTCTTTTATTACGATTTACACTCTTATTATAGAATCAACTATTACCTTATGAATATAATTATGGTTAGTTTACACTTTATTACATTAATATTCTACAGTTATCATCTTAACTCATATTCACTGAAATATTTAATTACATTAATTTCACATTGGTTTCATATTCCATAATTAACCTATTTTAACTAATAACATATAATTTCAACATTGAATCCATCATTTAATTTATTCCTCATTTAAAACTAGAACAAAATTAATTTTACAATTATTTCAGTTAATTGAAATTACATTAAAATAGTTTCCAATAACATTCAAATAACATTATTAAATCATATTCTAATTATTTTTCTCATTAATAAATCATAAATTTTAATTCCTCACAATATTAAATTTCAAAATCTTATTTAATTTAATTTTTTAATTATAAAAAAAATACGGGTCGTTACAACATATCACAATATGACAAGCATATATTAAAAAGACATATAACATTGATTTCGAAAGAAATTTATTATAGAATTAGTAATTTATAGTAAATTACAGAATTTTCCCATAAGGCATACACCTAACCCTTATCCTTAAAATCTAAATTTGCACAACTCATGAATACAAAATGGCCTGGATGCGTATCCCTTTAATTTTGTTTATAATTATCATAACTGTCTTGTTACTGCAGCTGCTGTTATAATGGCATTATTTCAATATTAATTTTTCATTACCGTACATTAAAAAATAACATCACCGTTACTTTTATTCTTTTATAAATAATAATAAACTCTGAAGCCTTTGATATATACTCTTTTACAAAATTCTTTCATCTTTTTTTTACTAACATACATTCTTACAAAACCTTTTCATATCTATATCTAATTTAAAAAACATTTCATCATCATATTAATTGATTTTCAAAATCTTTTAAGGATTGCCATTCAACAAATGAACCATTTGTTCTATTGTGATAAGATCAAGGAGTCGAATGTATCCTCTAGTATTAGATTTCACAAAATCAGGCGTAGAAGGGGAAATAATTTCTTTGGAAGAAATTTGGTTGCTTTATATCTCTATAATCACCTTTCCAATGGAAAGAACATGTTAACCTCGAATCAGATGAGTATTCATATCAATTTGCTTTTGTCTTGTGAAATTGTAAAGTTTGTCAATTCATGTAGATTTTTACTTGAAGTTGTATTTTTCTTATACTTGTAGGAATAGAGGAATGCACTCTCTATTTTCATGGTTACTAAATTACACACCATATATCCTACTTATTGTAGGAGAGATATTTAAACTTCCATTTTGTTCTTATCAACATGTATATATAGTTCATGTGTTTTATAGGTATAGAGTTATAAATCTTCTGCATCTCACCCATGATTTCACCTTAGATCTCCTTTCTGCAATTGGATTGGGCAAAATTTTAGACATAATTTTTATCTTGTTTATTACATCTCTTCAAGATATTAGCTACTCGGGTTAACATATGAACCAAGATATTAGGTCAAGATCTTGTCTGCAATTCGAGGTTTGAAACTTTACATACAAGCAGATAGATATAAAAAGCATAATATAGTCAATTACACATAATTATTATTGGTTATCCTAATAAATTACAACAAATTTTCTATATGTGTGTTGCATTCTTAGACAAGAGTTCATAAAATGATAAGATTGAACTCTAAAGTTTTGAAATTTGGTATTCAAATTTATATTAATTATAGGTAATTGGAGAAAATCCACTATTTTGAACCATTCAAGTCAACAATAAGCCACACATGTCCATCCCAAACCATTCAAAAAATGGAATGTCAATGAGATTTGTTTAAGAATATAAGAAGATAAGAGAATAATGCATAAAATACCATAGATGAATGACAAAATAAAATAATTGCATAAATAGTTAATGAAGCCGTTTTACAATATATATTTGAGTTTCTTTTACAATATAATCAGAGTTATACATTTATCAAACACAACAAAAAATATAGCGGAATAATACTAATAAATACGGACTACAGAACTCCATCTTCATCTTTGAAAAAAAATGTCCTTAAAATACTGAAAAACTCAGCCTGACCAAAGCATAAAGAAAAAATATACTCGAGTCGGAACTAAAAATTCTTATGAAAAAAACTCAAAATCATGGAATAAGAATTCAATAACTAAAGAGGATTATGAGATTTTCCATCTCCTAAGGATTCATTAAACTATCCACATATAGTAAGATATGGTATAAATGTAAGGTCTAGTGGTAAGATGGAGTATTATAATAGTGTTATGGCTTTACATTAATCCACTTTAACACATTTTCAAGTGTTTTATAGCTTGCCTTGTACCACAACCAGTAACATCTGTAGCTAGGGAGGCACCATGATAAAGCAACAGTAAAATAAAATGATAGTAGTCTCATATGTAATAAACATATGTAAAGGCATATGAGGAAATGCCTAAGGTAGGATACTACCGGTCTACCTTTCCTAGCTTGTTGTAACCCCTAAATGGCCGACTACGTCCATCATCCCACAAATCAAAGGAACCTTAATCAAAACTCGAATAATATAAGTAATAAGATAAGGGATGTCCACTAGAGATAGCTAACCTACTTGGCAGGCATATGCTCCTATTTTAATCATTTCAAATTAGTAAAAGTGTCAAGGTAATCCATTATCATTCTCTTAATTCATTCCAACAAACATTCATTAATTCAACCTCTACATTTTGAAATATGCCCCACATACACAGTTATTAAAATGGTTTTGGTAAACAATAGAATGTATTCCATTATCCGGCCCCTGTCTCTTTAATAAAAAATCATTCATTGTATAAAAGTTTTTCGTTTTTTAAATTTTAACTTTTACGGCAAAATAAGATTGAAATTTCAAGAAGTTTTCAACATAAAAGGTTCTTCATTTTACATTAGGAAGCTATAATAAAAAATTTAAATTTTTAAAAAACATTTATTATTTATAAACATTCAAATACATTATTTTATCTTTAAATAATTTATTTAAAGCTTTAAAAATCAAGATAAAATTCATTTTTCATAAATAATTCCTTAAAACATTTTTCTAGAATTTACAACAAAAGTTTCGAATTTTCTAAAGTCCCTTAATAATTTTAATTAGTTTCATGATTCCTAAAAAGGAAATTATGAAATATTAATTTGCAAAAATACTTAAATGGTCGAATTGATTATAGGTTCTATTGCAAATTATTTTGATTTTATTATAAGAAAGCTATAGAAAAAATTTCAATTCCAAATAAAAACTTCAAATTTTTTTTCCATCTTTCATTCATATATGTTCAAATTTTATACATCTAGACGTAAACTTTTGCAAGCAAATAAGACTAACAGGTTCAAAACTTTGATTCTTAAATTATACCAAAATTCGTACTTAAACATGTCCATTTATAGGAAATTTTCAAATAGTGACAAAACAACG
This sequence comes from Allium fistulosum, assembly GCA_030737815.1. Lineage (NCBI taxonomy): Eukaryota > Viridiplantae > Streptophyta > Magnoliopsida > Asparagales > Amaryllidaceae > Allium > Allium fistulosum. The sequence goes on along the minus strand of CM060908.1, from coordinate 615,526,305 downwards.
TTTCTGTTTCATTTTTATACTAAAGCCAAAACAAGAAATTTTATAGAATCAAATTTATTTATATATCAATATCAATATAAAGGGTGTCAGTCTTAATAATTACACTTTAATTTCTTACATTTTACAATTTCACATTTAAAGTCTCACTTTTATGGTATCAAATTTATAGTCTAAACTTTCATTTTAAATTTTACAGTTTCATATAAATATACATATTAAATGTTTAGTTTCAGTTGTTTTTTTAAATTTCTATATCAATGTCGTAAGTTAAAATAATAATATCAACAACGTAACAATAATATAATGTTTAACAATAACATGGGAGCATAACATGTCTATAGGGATGTCATTGCATGAAATTAAAAAGAAAATCCAAACAATAATCTAAATAAAATCATAGAAAAACCATTCAACCTCAACATCAATTCATTAATTAAATTCATATCAACTTCAATTTCTTTTTTTCTAGAGATCCAGTTTCTAAATTATACATATTAATAAATGAAAAATAAAAAAACAACAGAAAATTTCAATGGCAATATTAATTTTTTTACTTTCATACAAATTTTTAGTTGATTTTACATCCATAAATTTTTCTAGTTAATTTTACTATCATGAAGAAGCATGTATGGATCTAGGTTTAAAGAATAAGAAGGCAGTTAGAATGAGGCCATAGTTTTTAGTGGAGAAGGATGAGAATTAGGCTCTTATTTATAGTTGAATTTTACCGTTGGGATTCTATATGCTTATTCACCTATTACTTATCTTTACGTATACATGAAATTTCTTTCCTTTTCTTTTCCTTTAAACATGGCAAGGTTCATATCCTGCCAATTAGCGACATTAATTATGATATGAACAAGTATCATTTATTATTTCCTAAATTAATCAATATGACTTGATATTTTGCACGTTTATTATTGTGAATCATGCATTAATATACAACCGTACATGTATATATACAAATGTATACCAATTCATAAACTTTAGTCTTTACAATAACTCGATTCTTCTATACTAATAATCAAATATCATACTTTATCTTTTTATAGTAATTGCTCTATAATTGTAATTAATTGGTATTTAATCTTTCAATTTCAAAATCAAAACTTTCTATTTCTTTACAAAGAAAGAGATAACACTCCTTTCCTTAAGAAATGCATTCCTTTCATAATGTTACTGTTACATTCTCTTTCTAATACATGTAATACATTCTTTCCTTAGTTATAAAAATTACTCAAATTATCATGGTAACTAATGTTTCCTTATAATCGGTTTAAAGTTAATGTATGTTAATATATCTGACCCTTAAATTTAAAGAAATAAAACAATTGTATTCTTTTTAAAGTAATTCAAACAGATTTATAAAATTATTGTACACAAACTAGAGTTATAAGGACTTACAAAACGATATTTTCTTACTCACGTAATCAAATCTTAAGCTTAAACATCAAAACTGCTACAAGCCCAAAATGCATGCTATGGTAAACAATCTGAATTGCATACATTATATGTTCATTTATAACATCTTATATATGAATACATATATTACTAACAATTGTAAGAAAATTATACTTTGATAATTTTTTTCTTGAAAATATTAATTAGTTTGACAATAAAAATTGAAACATAATGGATTTTCGAAATAAAAAAATAAATTAACTTATTTTTAAAACATATTACAATTATCTAAATACATTTCAACAAATAAACATGTATTTCCTCCTTTAATAAAATCATTCATTCTATTTTTTCAAAATAAACGTTTATATTATTCTAATTCATGTTATTCATTAAATTTAGACCAATGCCATTAAATTCTAATATAAACTCTTTTTATCTTATTGCAAAATATGTCCTTGATAAGAATTCAAATTAAGCTCACAAATATATGTTCTAATATATATTAACATCAACCAAATCAAAATCTTAATTTCTGCAAAGAAAATTTCAAAAACAATTATTCAATTTAATAATTTTTTTTTTTAAAATAATGGTCATTGCATTACTTAAGTTTATCATTATTACTACAAACTATTATTTTTAAAAGATTAATGCCATGTAAAAATAGATTGGAGCGAGAAAATTTAATCCCTATTTTAGAAAATTCAGTAAAAATAAAAAAATGAAGGACAAGAGTATAGGAAGTCAATATATTACAAAACAAACCTATTAAATAAATGAAGTTAAAATGAGAACATAATTTGTCCACATCAAGGCCATGCAGCCCAAATTTAATTAATAACCATTTAAAAAATATTATGCTTAAGGGTGCTTTTCAGCATTCTTTCAACCTTATGCACTTTTTGGGCTTTATTTAAACCTCAGGCATGTAGAATGATTTGTTAAGAAAAAACAAAATGCTTGGAAATTATGTTTTTTTGTCAATGTTGGTGCACATGTTGACAATGTTGGAATTATTGAGTCCAAACAATGATAAGAATGTAATAAGAATTATAGTATTGTGGATGAGACTAATGCCTTATAAGTAAAATTTGGCATGACTATAGTGCAATATAAAATTATCATCCATTCCCCACAGGGTACACAATGACATTTCAAACTTATGCACTGGAGTTTGAAGGATTTAAAGATTTGAAGAAGTCAATGCACACGATTTTTAGGTGTACATTGTGACGCCCTACCTTTAACTCAAACTAGCCAAGGACACTACGGGGTAATGTCATCGACTAGCATTAAGAATAAGGTTGTTAAGGAGCGACCATCTGTGTAATTGCTTTATGCAAGTACCGAAATGTCAGATAATATAGCTTACAATCTGACATATCAAATACAAACTCAAAGCTACCACACAGTGGCTATGTGGACTTCGGAAACAAATATAGAAATAAACATAACACAAATCTGTCATGGATATTCATATCACAAAGGCGGAAACAGGTACGAATATAACACCTAGAAGTGTACATCAAAGTAGTGGTCATACAAGATCCACTACATCACAAAGGAATAGGCACAAGTGCTAGACAAATGAATAAGTATACATCAAGGATTCTCTATCTCGAATTTATAATAACAAAAACTACTAAGCTAAAGTAGTTAGCCCAAAAGTCAAAAGTTAGTCCCTGCTAAATAGGTAAGTGGAAGCACCTGTAACACCTCGGTCTGACCCGAGTATTATTTGAGAAGGGAAATAATAAATGGACCAGTCTAGCTATAAATATCATAAATAATGAGATAAGATAAGAGATATGACAAAAAAAGTATGATAACAACAATGCTATACTGTGACAAGTATACATTAGATAACAACAAAAAATCATACAATATCTTAAATTTTCTCAAATCACCAAAAAGAATATCATATTCCTTAACTTGTTCACCAAACCACAAATATTAATAAAGCTTATCAATGCAAATCATGAAAATTGGTGAACACAAATTCTAGAAATCAACAACCAGAAATCCAGAAAACACAAAGGGGGAGGCCTATCATAAACGGAAGCATGAAAACTCACTAACACGTGCATCACAAACGGAATGCTATTCCATTGTTGCTAACCATCAAGTTTGAGCCGAAGCGCCACAAACGGCCTGAAGACCATAGGTCGCTACCCCACAAATTTTTAGTTGAAACTCCACAAATGGGGTTTAACCCCACACAAACAAGGAGACATCGCACATCGCTAGTCTAAATCACAAAATGATCATCATTAATCAATAAAAAGTGTCAGTTACACTAAGCTAGTAAATAAATGAGTTTAGCTGCATGTCCCATAACCACTGGCTAGTAAATAAATTTTGTATTAAAAATATAGTTGAAATCATCTTTGTGAAAGAGTTTGAATAATAACTACTAGTATAGAAACCTTTTTATTTTAAAGTGACAAATCACACAATTGATTATAAAAACAATCAATCACAAAAAATTCACATATGACAATGTGAATTAAATCCATAGAAATCGATATGAAATCCATCAAAATGGATATTCCCAAAAAAAATCCCAAGAAAGAAGTCATCAAAGTCAATAAATGATAACAACAAAATGGATCATCAAGAATTGATTAAAAATCGGAAACCCATAAAAAATTGCCTAAATTAGGCAGTTGCATACCTGCTAGATTTAGTCGACTGGACTATATGGTCAGTCGACTGGTAAATGTCGAGAAACTCTCGGTTTCCAGGTTCAGTCGACAAAACTGTATGGTGAGTCAACTGACACAGGAACAAAATATTTTCTATTCCTAGATTCAGTCGACTGACCATATAGTTCAGTCGACTAAACTGTCATTCGTAGTATTTTCATCCTAGCCCAAGAACGGGCAAAAAACCAAACCGGAAGTGATCGGACGAGCAACGAAGACTAGGTATTTATGCCAAGCGACCACCCAGCCTTATATGCTCTTCATACACCCCCAGGAACATGTTCAAACATCAAAGATAGGATTTTTAAAGATTTGACTTCAAAACACCAAAAATTGTAATATTCATCAAACCAAATCAATTCAAAGGCAAATGGACAAGGAATAGATGTTAGGAATTACTACCTAACAACTATCAAAGATATAGACGTAGATGTGCGTTCAAAATCTCACCTTTTAAACCCAAAACAACAAATGAGAAGCTCTAGAATAAGCAAAGATTGATTTCTCTTCAACAACACCTCTAGAGTCTTCAATCTATTATTAGAGGTGAAGTTATTCCTAAGTTAGATTATAGGAATTTCTGAAAATTGAAGAGGGATTGAGATGGAGAAGATGAAGAGGATGCTTACCTAAGCTTCTCTTGGATTCTAGACTTGAATTTTAGTTTCCTAATCAAAGCTAGGGTTTAGGAATTTAAATATCCTTTTCGTTCCCCCATTTTACTTTAGTTTGAGAGTGTTAGGAAATGAGGAGTGGAATGAATGAAGAGGATTAGAGTTGGGTTATTTATTAGGTTGGTGGGCTGAAACCCACACCCAAAGCCCTAAATGAAAATATTAAAATTTTACTCAACTTGAAACATATCGATATTTATACTCAAAAAGGTCTCAAACGCCATTTTGGACTCAATGGAAGTGGTCTCGAGTCATAATTCAACTATTTGCAAAAAGTGGCATTTCGGACTTAAATCCGACTAACGATGCTATATTTAAATAAAACATTTTAAATATACAATCGTAAAATATAGGGGTTGTTACAGACTCCCCTCCTTAAAGAAATTGCGTCCTTGTAATACTTAAGGAAAAAGAAATAAAGAGTAACAACTATACAAAGTCATAAGAACACAAAAAGAAGAAATTTTGAAATGGGAAGTTCACCTTAAGGAGCTCGAGAGAATAAGTCCAGATGTGTTTACTCGATAAAATCTCTGGATTCCCAAGAGCAATCCTTAGGATTTGAGGGCCATTGAACTTTCACAAGAGATACATCTTTATTTCGAAGGCATTTAACCTCCGTAGCAATGATACAAATAGAATGTTGCTCATAAGTCAAATTAGGTGAAACTTTAATTTCTTCAATAACACCGGGCTCAAGAATAGAATCGGAAACTCGAAGGCATTTCAGTAATTGAGAGATGTGGAATACGTCATGAATAGCAGAATCGAGTCGGTAATAAAAGGCGATAAGCCATGGAACCAATGCGTTCGGTGATGGGAAATAGGCCAATATATCGAGGCGCTAATTTTCCCGATCGACTGAAACGCACAACACCCTTCATAGTTGAAATACGAATAAACACAAAATCTCCCACAGAAAATTCTAATTTCCTTCTTTGATTATCGGCATAGGATTTTTATCTACTTTGAGCTTCTTTCATCCAATGACGAATAAGGTCAATCTTTTCTGTGGATTACGAACAAAATCTAGACCTAAAACCAGCTTCTCACCGGCATTAAGTCAAGACGAAGGAGATCGGCATAGCCTTCCGTAGAGTGCCTCGAAAGGTGCCATACGAATACTAGATTGGAAGCTATTATTATAAGAAAACTCAACAAGGGAAATATGATCTTCCCAACTTCCACCAAAATAAAGAACACATGCACGAAGGAGATCTTCAAGAGTTTGATTCACACGCTCGGTTTATCCATCGGACAGAGGATGTTAAGCGGTGCTAAAATTAAGCTTCTTTCCCAAAGCTTTTTGAAGACTCTTCCAAAATTCACTAGTAAACAATGGATCATGATCGCTTACAGTAAAAGTAGGAACTCCGTTCAATTTAACAATTTCTTTAACATAGAGTTTGGCCAAAAGAGGTACGGTCCGATTGGACCGAACGAGAATAAAATGGGTGGATTTTGTAAGTCTATCGACAATCACCCATAAACTGTCATGACCCGAATGAGAACGGGGAAGGCCGTCATTAAATCGATGGAGACTTGATCCCCTTTCCAAACGGGAATGTCTAAAGGTTGCAATAACCCATCGGGCCTTTGATGCTCGGCCATTTTGAGTTGGCAAGTCATGCAACGCTTAATTAAGTTAGCAATATAAGATTTCATTCCATCCCAATAATAAAGTCACTTCATATCTATGGACATTTTACTACTACCGGAATGAATGCTAAATTTCGAACGATGAGAATCTTCTAAAATGTCTTTATGAAGATCACAAATATTTGGCACAATAAGTCTACCAAATTTTCGAATGCCGCCACGAGCATCGATTTCAAAGTCTTTCAAACCATCATTACCACTTTCATCCCTACAACTTTGGCTAAAATAAGCCAATTCGGGATCATACTTTTGAGCTTCAAGAATGCGGTCTAAAAGAGAAGGATGAGCCTCAAGGCTACATAAAAAAGTGATGAACATGAATCAGATTCACGATATTGAATCTCATAAGTGGAAAAATCTCAATATCATTCCATTCGGATATCATCATAGAAACAACCGCTTGTTGCTTACGACTAAGGGCATCGGCAACACGATTCCCTTTTCTGGAAGTATAAATAATATCAAGATCATAAGATGAAGGGAACTCGAGCCAACGTTGTTGACGGAAATTAAGTTACTTTTGAGAAAATAAATACTTCAATGATTTATGATTGGTGTAGAGAACAAATTTCTCTCCCAAAAGATAATGACGCCAAATTCTAAGGGCGAAAATAATAGCCGCGAGCTCTAAATCATGAGTGGCATAACTAGTCTTGACACGCTTTAATTGCCTAGAAGCATAAGCAATAACACATTCCCTTTGCACGAGAATGGCTCCCAAACCAACATGACTAGCATCGGTGATCGGTGTAAACAATAAAGTCTTGGTTCCCTTCGAGAATCATAAGAATAGGAGCATCAGAAAGGAGTTCTTTTAATTTTTGAAAAGAAGTTTAACATTTGTCTGACCAAATGTACTTAACTCCCTTCTTTGTCAAACTAGTAAGAGGCACAAAAATTTTAGCAAAGTCTTTTATGAACCGACGGTAATAGCACCGCCAACCCAAGGAAGCTACGAATTTCCGTCACACTCTCCGGTCTCTTCCAATTTTGAATCGCCTCAATTTTTAAAGGATCCATGAAAATTTCGGATTCAGATTTAATATGCCCTAAAAATTTCACATGAGATTGCCAAAAGTGGCACTTAGAAATTTTGCGTTCAATTGATTGCTCCTAAGAGTTTCCAACATAAGCCGAAGATGTTTTTCATGCTCTTCCTCGGTTTTAGAATAAACAAGAATATCATCGATAAAGATGAGAACAAATTGATCGAGGAAGTCTTTGAAAAGTCGATTCATAAGGTCAACGAAATAAGCAGGAGCGTTCGTTAAACCAAATGGCATAACAAGCCATTCATAATATCCATATCGAGTATGGAACGATGTCAAAGGAATGCTATCCTCTGCAATACGAAGCTGATGAAAACCGGTTGCTAAGTCTAACTTTGAAAAGACTCTAGCACCACTAAGTGGATCGAATAGATCATTAATCCGAGGCAATGGATATTTATTCTTGATGGTGAGAGCATTAAGCTTGTAGTAGTCAATGCAAAGCCTAAGTGTACCATCGGATTTCTTTACAAAAATAGCTGAAGCTCCCCAAGGAGAGGAACTAGAACGAATAAACTCTTTGGCTTTCAATTTGGATAGTTGTTTACGCATCTCCTCATTTTCCTTATTGGACATACGATAAGGAGGACGAGTGATAGGTAGAGCTCTAGGGATTAGGTTAATTCTGAACTCAATTGGTCGCTTAGGTGGTAATCCTAAAACAGGCTCAAATAGGTCGGTAAATTCACAAACAACGTGAATAATGGAAATGACATCTTCCTCATCATCATTATCATCATCATGAGGATTTAAAGAATACAAGGATGCTACCAAATTGGAGTCTGGATCTTTAAGAACAATAGAAATCTGCTTAACAGATTGAGAATGTCAAAGATGGATAGTCCGCTCAGGACATAGGATGTGCGCTTCATAATGATTAAGCCAATCCATTCCCAAAATCATTCCAAAACCAAGGTAACGCATAACATGCAAATTGGCTCGGAAAGCATAATCACATAAAATAATCTCGACATCTTTACAAAGTAAACTGAGTGTTGCGGACCCACCAACCGTATTCGCAATTCTTGGTGAAGTCATCAAGCAAATAACATTCAAAGAAAAAGTATCAACAAGTTCTTTCGATATAAAAGAATATGTTCACCTGTATCAAAAAGACTGGAATAGGATGATCACGAAACATAATAATGCCATCAAGGATAGAATAAGATATAACTTGACCAAGAGAAGTGTTACTAGGGGCTTGCACAACATTCATCTTTCCTCTTTCTTGCTTTGAAGTTTGGGACATGAAGATATAGTATGACCCGAACTTTTGCAATAGTGACAAGTAAGGGACTTCGGACACTTGTTTGCATAATGGTTCTTAGAACCAAAATTGTAACATTCTCCACGACTAGAGGTAGAAGTCTTTGGTACCGAAGTAGCTTGCTTTCCTTTCTTGTTGGAATAAGGGCCTTTGAACTTAATAGGCCTTTTCTTATTGATGCTTTGTTTGGCACTTCCAGCTCCAACATCACTTTCTTTATCGGCCTCTTCAAGTCGAAGAGTGATATCAACAAGCTGATCGAAAGAAACTTCTAGTTTCAGAGGTAATGGCTTTTTAAGGTTCTTATTCAACCCAAAGACAAACCTCTGATTTATCTTCAATGGGGTATTGATATACTCGACCCCATATTTAAAAAGAGATTCAAAAGATGTGACATAGTCGGTCACAGAGGATTCACCTTGAACAAGGTCAATAAAGGGTCGAGCTAGAGATACTTTTTCAGCTTCCGGCACAAACTTTAACTTGAACCTTTCCCAGAATTGCTTCCAAGTAAGATCCGCTTCAATAATTTCCGAAATCAGAAGCTCATACCAATCTAATGCTCTCTCTTGGAGCATGCTAGAGGACACTTGGAATCGATGTAGATCAATAAGATTCATGCGGGAGAAGATGCGAACGCATGATCTAAGCCAAGCTTGGACTTCTATAATGCTTTCGGAACTTTTGAATGGCCTTCCTCCCAAATTGGTATAATCACTGCACAAGCGTGCAAACCCAGATTTAGGATAAAGTAGGCTCTGAAATAGATCCGACAACTTGAGCATTCTTTATAAGATCTAAAAGTTGCTGAGCAGACATAAATACTCAATCCTGAGGAGTAGCACTGGATTGACCCACGCTGGGACGATCAGGTCTAACCATTTCTCTTCTTTAAGAAAGAAAGAAAGAAGAGAAAAAAAGGTTATTCTCATAATGAATATCAAACAAACTTGATTGATAAAATAGGGCATCATAAAAGAAAATAGGATAAAACGGTACGAAGACTCGAATTAAATCCTATGGCACGATTCCTAAGAAAAGCTTAGGACAATGATCCTTGGTAGATTATTCTACATTGTTCCGAAGTTTGGCTCTGATACGAAGCTGTGATGCCCCACCTCTATACTCACACTAGCCTAGGACACAATGGTGTAATGCCATCGACCAACATGAAGAATAAGGCTGTTGAGGAGCGACCATCTATGTAATTGCTTTGTGCGAGTACCGAAATGTCAGAAAATATAGCTTACAATCCGACATATCAAATACAAACTCAAAGATACCACACAGTGGCTATGTGGACATTGGAAACTAATATAGAAATAACATAACACAAATTAGTCACAGATATTCATATCACAAAGGTGGAAACAGATATGAATATAACACCTAGATGTGTACATCAAAGTAGTGGTCATACAAGGTCCACTACATCACAAAAGAATAGGTACAAGTGCTAGATAAAAGAATAAGTATACATCAAGGAGTCTCTATCTCGAATGTACAATAACAAAAACTACTAAGCTAAAGTAGTTAGCCCAAAAGTCAGAAGCTAGTCCCTGCTAAATAGTCATGTGGAAGCACCTGTAAAACCTTGGTCTAACCCGAGTATTATTTGAGAAGAGAAATAATAAACGAATCAGTATAGGTATAAATATCATATAAAATGAGATAGGATAAGAGATATGACAAAAAACGTATGATAACAACAATGCCATACTGTGACAAGTATACATTAGATAACAACAAAAAATCATACAATATCTCAAATTTTCTCAAATCACCAAAAAGAATATCATATTCCTCAACTTGTTCACCAATCCACAAATATTGATAAAGCTTATCAATGCAAACCACAAATTGGAGAAACACAAATTCTAGAAATCAACAACCAGAAATCCAGAAAACAGGAAGGGGGAGGCCTATCACAAACGGGAGCATGAAAACTCACCAACACGTGCATCACAAACGAAATGCTATTCCATGGTCGCTAACCAACAAGTTTGAGCCGAAGCTCCATAAACGGCCCGAAGACCATGTGTCGCTACCCTACCGATTTTGAGTTGAAACTCCACAAACAGGGTTTAACCCCCACACAAACAAGGAGACGTCCCACATAACTAGTCTAAATCACAAAATGATCATCATTTATCAATAAAAAGTGTCGATTACACTAAGCTAGTAAATAAATTAGTTTAGATTCATGTCCCATAACCACTGGCTTAACTTAAATATTTACTAACAAATTGTAGATTTCCACTCGAAAATTGTCAAAAGATTTTCAATCGTACAAGTCCAAAAATTAACCGACGAAGTAAATGCAAGCGTTTCATACCACTTGTTTGGCTAAGCCGTTTAATTAGATTTCTCATACTAATGAGGTAAAGGTTTGTATATACTAATAGATTGGAAAACAGTTTTATAAACAAGCTTTGTATTAAAAATAGAGTTGAAATCATCTTTGTGAAAGAGTTTGAATAGTTACTACTAGTATTGAAACCTTTGTATTTTAAAGTGACAAATCACAAAATTGATTGTAAAAACAACCAATCACCAAAAATTCACATATGACAATGTGAATTAAATCCATAGAAATCGATACCAAATCCATCAAAATGGATATTCCTAAAAAAAATCACGAGAAAGAAGTCATTAAAGTCGATAAATGATAACAACAAATCAGATCATCAAGAATCGATTAAAAATTGAAAACCCACACAAAACTGCCTAAAATAGGCAGTTTCACATCTCCCAGATTCAGTCGACCGGACTATAAGGTCAGTCGACTGATACATGCCTAGAAACTCTCAGTTTCCAGGTTCAGTCGACTGAACTGTATGATCAGTCGATTGACACAAGAACATAAAATTTTCTGTACCCAGATTAAGTCGACTGACCATACAGTTCAGTCGACTGAACTGTCATTTGCAGTATTTTCAGCCTAGCCGAAGAAGGGGCAAAAATCCAAACCGGCATTGTTCTGACGAGCAACGGAGACTAGGGATTTATGCCAAGCGACAACCTAGCCTTATAGGCTCTTCGATACACTCCAACAATATGATCAAACATCAAAGATAGGATTTTGAAAGATTTGACTTTAAAACACCAAAAATTGGAATATTCATCAATCCAGTTCAATTCAAAGGCAAATGGACAGGGAATAGATGTTAGGAATTACTACCTAACAACTATCAAAGATATAGACATGGATGTGTGTTCAAAAACTCACCTTTTAAACCCAAAACAACAAATGAGAAGCTCTAGAATAAGCAAAGATTGATTTCTCTTCAACAACACCTCTAGAATCTTCAATCTATTATCAAAGGTGAAGTTTTTTCTAACTTAGGTTATAGGAATTTCTGAAAATTGAAGAGGGATTGAGATGGAGAAGATGAAGAGGATGCTTACCTAAGCATCCCTTGGATTTTGGACTTGAATTTGAGTTTCCTAATCAAAGCTAGGGATTTGGAATTTTAATTTCCTCTTCGTTCCCTAATTTTTACTTTAGCTTGAGAGTGTTAGGAAATGAGGAGTGGAATGAATGATGAAGACTAGAGTTAGGTTATTTGTTAGGTTGGTGGGCTGAAACCCAAACCCAAAGCCCTAAATGAAAATATCAAAATTTTACTCAACTACAAACATATTGATGTTCATACTCAAAAAGGTCGCAAACGCCATTTTGGACTCAATGGAAGTGGTCTCGAGTCCTAATTCGACTCTTTGCAAAAAGTGACATTTCGGACTTAAATCTAACCAACGATGCTATATTTAAATAAAACATTTTAAATATACAGTCGTAAAATATGCGGTTGTTACATACATCGAAGATGATAATATTTTATATAAAACTTTAGAGAAAAAGAGATGGAAAAAATAATTTTAACATTTCATATATTTAACATATCTTTTCTAAAACTAAACATATATAAAAAATAAAAATATCTTCATAACCTTAACAATTAAATCCATAATAATAGCTTCTCGAAGTAGACTAGTGATAACATTGATAGTTTAAAAAATAATAATCTTTACAACTATAAACAATAGATTTTAGTTCTTTTCACAATATAACAGTAAATTCAACTCCATAGACCACGATCGTATAGTCTCATTTGCTAGTTTCAAATTTGTTTTGTCACTCAATTTAACCTTTCATTCAAACAATAAATAAATCATTAAATGCCCATAATTTTTATACGTAAACGGTAAATAGTCAGTTTTTTATTTAGTCATTGAAATACCATTTTTTAATGCTTACAAAATTATTTATAAAAAATTTGAAGTAAATTAGTATATTAGTCAGATTAAATTCTATGAAATCACAAATTTAATTTGTTTAAAATGCCACAAGCCTATGAGTTATTTACTCACATTCATATTTATAGGTAATACCAACCTTATTTGATAATTTCATTTGACAATTACATTCAACTACTAAATGAATCGAAAACACTTCATATTGATTCATCAGCATATTTTATGCTCTATTATGCGAAGAGTAGCAACTAATGCTTAGGAAAATAAGAAAGCCAATTGTTATTTTGATAATGTAATATTCGAAAGTATTAATGATCTATAAATGATGCTTTGACTCTTAGAACTAAATGTACAAAATTAAAACAGTCTTATCTACGTAACCAAAGAATTCATTGTATAATGATTTACTTGTGAAATGCAAGACAGGAGCAATGCTTTAGTTTGTATATGTGACGAACCGGATTTTCAACCTTCGAAAATCGACATCAACACGTCCACTATATTTCATGCCGAGCAATCGAATGCCAGAAATACCAGACCGTTAGGGAAAAGAAGAAAGGGTAGAAGAAGAAAATAGAAACAACACAGAATCTCATAATAGTAGTGGAACAATATATAATAGATAACAACTGGTCTTTAAACCAAAAAAGAACTATAACTTCTACTTATACATTATATTGTCAGAGTACAATTAATCAACGAATCAATGCTGGAAAGATATATAATTTATCATCACAAGTTCTGAATATACAACCTACAATACACACAAGAATATAATCGGATACGTGAAATACGTCTTTGTCATCCAGCTCGTCTCCTAAGCTTCATAGCATCCTATCCTGTATCGGTAATACTAGGTCTGACCCAAGCATTGCAATAAAACAACACCTAAGTCAGTCTGGAAAACCAGCGTGAGAAATCACGCTCAATTTGAATTATTAAAGTTATCAAAATCCTTTGAAAAACAAAGGTATCACGTAAGACCACGCCATAAAAAAACATGATGGGTTTTACCTTACGATAACCAAAACATTCCATATCAGATCCTATGAAATTAGAATAGTGTCTAAGTACAAATACTTATTCAAATAGATGAAATTGTTATGTTAACCAAAACCGTAAGGAATGTATTGGAGAATGGATTCCATACGAATCACTAGGCATTGGGGTGCTACCTATCATAGTACACGTCTAGAAATAGCATACCGAGGAACATGCCGAGATCGCCTACAACACAAGACTGGCCTACCCCTAACCTGGATGGACCGAATATGCTATCACCTTGGGTGTTCCCACCCTTTCCGAGCTCTTTCCATGTATCATAGTAATAATATCCAAGGGTATCTAAAAAGGTGATAAACATACCCTAATTGGGTGCGACCCACTTAGGCTTGCTGCATCTCACCTGCTTATTAGTCATTCCCAGTTGATGTGGCTAGAGGCTACGATTACCCTTTAAAGAAATTTTCACTTAGAATGTTCATTGTCCTCCATTGGCAATGTACTGATAAAATTTTTAGTTGCCAAAATCTCCAATTTTCAAAATTAAATATTATTATTTTCAAAATTCATCTTTAAGTTCCAAAATTCCAGAAATCAAGTTCAACTATATATTGAAGAATATTGGCAGAAAATTAATCTTTAAAACTTATTAATAAATAGAATTCAATTTCAAAGATTCGAATTACAAATTCAAACCAAATCATTTTAATTTCAAAGCTTTTAACAAGCCATTTTCAAAAATGATTTCAATTCAAAACTTCCTTTTCAAAACCTTTTCATACTCAACCCAATTCCATTTTCAAAAACATTTGTATTCAAAATTCAACTTTTAAAATCATTTCAAAATATCTGTGACTTAATCGATTTCCCGTGAAACCCATATTTGTGTGTGTATAGTGTGGTCCAGGGGTTTTACACAATAGTGCAACATCATAAATCATCACAGATTCGAACACAGCAATATCGATAAGCACTATAATCTTATAACGCTTATCTTCATTCACAGAATCACAGATAGATATGTAAATGCATCACATACAAATATGTAAATATATTACAGATAAATAACATACACACACAGCTCAATCATATCACATAATAGCATACATCAGGGATATCAACAATTCAACATTTAATTGAATCCAAAAATTCATAAGTAAGATCAATTAATTATCTGATTAATTTAAATCAGATTAATTACTTATGAATAAACTACTAATCCTGGTTAATTAATTATTAATTAATTACAACCCATTTTGATTAATTATCCTTTATCACAAATTAATTAACCTTTAATAATAAATTAATTTTCCCTAATTAGCAAATTAATCAACCTTTAATAAATCCAATTAAATAATCACATAAATTAATTATCAATTAACTTTTAATTATTAAGCAATTATCCTTTAATTAATTAACCTTTAATTAATTATCTTTAATTTCTTAATTATCATTTAAATCTTATTTAAATAAAATGTAGGTAATTAATTTATTCAAATCACTTAAGATCTTTTATTAATTAAAGTTTAACTACCCTCATCTTAATCACTTACTCAATTTCATTCCTTTATTTTGAAAACAAATAGAGACTAATTCTTCAAATCAAAACAAACTAAATTTCAAACCATATAACTTTATAATTTATATTGAAATTGATAAATATTTTTATCTTGAACTCGTTTAAATTTATATTAGAAACTTAGTAACATTTATTTTTGAAAACCTATTTCATTTTAAATACACTTAAAAATTTGGTTAAACAAATTGCTATGAAAAATTGTTAAATCATTAAGCTTAAGAAAACTCGAGTCATTTTCAAATTTTATTTTGTTTTAAATTTCTAAAACCTGTTTTTACTTATCAGCCCTGAGTCAAACAACGAATACCCAAGCCAAATTTGTATCTCCCCGAGATCCACTTCGAGGCAACCATATAACTTTCCCGAGCCACCTTATATTTCCTTTTTAACTTTGTTAAATTTTTAAAAAGTTCAAAAAAACTACATAACCCATGCGAACTACTTCGAACACAACCCCAAGCCAAGACCCAGCTTCCCCGAAGTTGTACCCAAGGAAACATCTTCTTCTCCTTTCCTTCTTCTCAACTAAACCAGATATGCATGCATATGCACGATCGATCAGCGCTGCTCTTATCGTCGTACCGATCATCAACACTCCATCGATGTCACCCTCAGGCATTACGAACATCTATAACCCATCATTTCACTGGCAATTGAAATCAAGTTACTCGACATAGCTGTAACCCTAACTTGATCCACTAAAACCAGCTCGCCTCACCGCCCTAGATTGCCAGAAATCATGCGATTCTGACCAAGTCTGTGCCATAGACCGACGAACCATTTCTCGACGGTGCGAACAATTCCGATCATACTACGACAACGAAATTTCTCCTTAAACAACGTCGAACAGAACTAGATCAGAACCCTACTTTGTCGAATCCACGCCGCGTAGTACATCAGAAAAACCTTCACATATTTTTTTCCAGATCCCTAACACTTCAACCTCCTCTAGCAATGATCTCGTCGCCCAAGTTGACATTGATCGTCAGAATTTGACGGATTAGCATTTGCCGTTCAACTCGATAATTCCCACGAATTTCAAACTTAAAAATCCCAATCATTACATCAAAATTCATCATTTCTCAACTGAAATCCACTCATATAATCAAAGCTTGAATTTCCGAGATAAAATTTTGGACCAATTTCTATTTTTTTGTTATTTAACATTTTACAAAATATTGACATAATATTTTATTGGAAAACTATTTTTAAACAATCAGCTAGTAAATTCAAACATCTTTTATTCATACCACTAAGCTTATAATTGATTGATCATCGAGATTTTGATTTTTCTATATTTATTTCTAGCCTGTGCATAAGAACAGACACATATATATGCTTATATATAGTTATTTGTATATATATATATATACAAACATGCAACACAATTCACATCTTATATCAATTTTTTTATATCATGCAAAACAGAATATCATATGGGTTTAAAGGATTTCTCCCCTGAATTTTGTTGAAAAGCAACGAACACAGCAAGGAAATACTCTTGAATTTGAAAATCTGGGATATAGTGTTTGAACTGAGCTTAATGTTGTTGAGATGATCTTCAGTTTGTTTTGCATTCAAATTTGCTTGAAACTGAAGTTTGATTTGTTTGAGTTGAAGCTTTGATCTGGTTTGTTTGTTTTGAATTTGCCTTTGAATTTCCAGTTTCCTATTTACAGACTTTTATTTTTTTTCCATTAAGTTTTCCAGGTTTGAATTTTCAAAGATGAAGGAAAAATTGATAAAGCCTGGTTTCTTTTTATCTATTATTTTTAGAAATAGATGACACGTGTTTATTCATGTGTTATTTTTTTGAAGAAGGGTAAAAGGCCCAGCCCAAGTAACATTATAACCGGGTAAGAAAAACAAATACCCGAAGCCACAAGCAACATATGCCCTAATTAGGGTTGCCAACTTTCACTCAACACAATCAAAAGAAAAAAAGCAGCAAGCCAAAACCATGGCGGAAAGCGATACAGGGAAACCTAATTCATCTCCTCGTCTTTCTTCTCACCACTAGCTTCGCCACCTCCCTTCATTACTCCACTAATCACGCCTCTTTCCCAGTACGAAAGCCCCTTGTTAAAAATACCTCGCATGCCTTCCCTTTCTTCGTTTGTGAAGAAACTATTCTGATGTTGGAATTCCCGAGGTAAATTAGCAGATCTGTTGTCATTGCGACTAAGATCTGTTATTTCCTCAATTTGAAGCTCAGCACCAACTTGGCTCGTGGCAGTTGGATTTCTGATAGACGAATTATTTTTAAGATCACCAGATCTGTAGTCAACGCGACTCTGATCTTCTGAGTCAAATCTAAATAAAGCATCGCCATCTCTCCTCGAAGCAGTGTGAACTCTGTTGTAAGCCCTATCTGGAATAAATTCGTCAGAAGAAAGATTCCTTGCTCTAATACTCTCTGGGTGAGCTAACAGATGTTCCAAATGCTTACTACCTGCTTCTGTACTCCAATCTTCAGCTAAATTTGGAAACTTGGTTTGATCCTCCCTTTTTTTCTTTGATTTGTGAAGCAAGATTTTACTGTCAGTTTCAATAATTAGCCATTTCTGCTCTTTACTGCTACTAGCATTATTATGAGTACGAGCATTTCTCTCTTTCCATAAGTGATAGACCGCAGTAGTTATATAGATGTGAGCTAGGTGTCGATCCACTGATTTTCTTTTGAATTTGATATTTATTAGCTGTATAATTTGCTTGAGAACCAGTAGATCATTGTTGTGAATATCCAGTTTATCTTTAATATGCTTCCATATAAACTGTGAATAACTGCATTCAAAAAATAAATGATTAGAGCTCTCATTTTCTAGATTGCATAAGGAACAAAGTGAACTAGATCTATTACTCCACTTATTAATTCTATCCCAAGTTGGCAATTTATTATGAAATGCAAAAAAAGTACAGTATGCCATCTTAGGACTGTTCACCTTATTCCAAATGCAATCATACCAATCAACCTTGGTGACTTTATTTCTAATAGCATTCCAAGTGTTTTTAAATGAAAACTTCCCTTTGTTATTAGCTTTCCATAGCTAATAGTCACTGTCAGCATTACAATCAAGATGAATTTTACAAATATCATCTTTGTGAGGATTAGTTATAGGGTGAATTTGAGGTTGCCATTGATTGTTAATAATAATAGATGACACAGTTGCATTAGCATCACCAAATATTACCAAATTACTCCACCCAATTTTATTGACAAATGAGTCATTATTAAACCACGGATCAAACCATAAGCTAGTTTCCTCACCTGTTTTAAAATTTCTATCCAAAAGAAACTTACCAATATTTCTGCAATTTAAAATTTGCTTCCACGTGTTAGACTGATTGCTATTAGGAGTAATATTCCAAAAATTACCTCTCCTGAGATACTTAGCCTTCATCCATCTAGCCCAAAGCGAGTCTGCACTTAGAAATCTCCAAAGTAATTTTAAATGACAAGTTAGACTAAGGTCCTTAATATTTCTAATATCAAACCCACCTTCATCCTTGGGTTTACACACAATATCCCAACTAACTTTATGAAATTTACCTCTCGATAAAAAATTAGCACACCTGCTTTCTAATTTTTTAATAGAAGCTGAAGGGATATGAAAAGTTTGAAACCAATATAATATTATTGCATAAACCACAGTTTTAATCAATTCTATTCTACCAGCAATAGATAAAAGTTTACTAGACCATGTTTCCATTCTATCTTGTATTTTATCCAACAATATAGAACAGTCTGAATCTTTTATTTGATTAATAGATAGAGGCAATCCCAAGTACTTAATAGGAAGATTACCTTCAGTAAAATTTAAAACATTAAACTCAAATTTTACTTCTATTGCTCCATTTATTGGATAGAGGCATTAAACTTCAAACTCAAATTCAATTACAAATCCAACATTCAACTCTAAATTCAAGTAGAAGATATTGGATTCAAGCTTTGGATTGCTTCTCCTTGCTTTCAAGCTTCATCTTCATCCATTTTAGTGAAAAGGTGAGATTTTTAATCTCACAACTTGCCTACAACTGTCATTGGACTATTGGGAATGATTCCCTATCACTTGTGCATATGCATTTGCATTTTGTTTGGATTGAATTGGTGAAAAACTCCAATTTTCGTGTATTTTAGCATTTTCTGGCACTAGGTCGTTCGCTGTTGAAAAGTCACACAGGGCATAGGTCGTTTCCGACCTTAATTTGTTCCAGACCTTAGGTCGCTCGCCCCTATTTCTCCATAGGTCGTTCGGAGATTAGTTCGTAGACCATAGGTCGCTTGGCATTATGTCGTTTGACATGTTTTACGGTAGGTCGCGTGAAAATCCCAGGTCGCTAGGACTTAGGTCGTTTGAATTTAGGTCGCTTGGCCTGCTTCCGTTAGGTCGTTTGACCTATTGCCACTTTAGATCGTTGGCCTTTAGGTCGCGAAACCCTTTAGGTCGCGAAACCCTTTAGGTCGCGTAATCCTTTAGGTCGCGAAACCCTTTAGGTCGCGTAATCCTTTAGGTCACGAAACCCTTTAGGTCGCGTACCCCTTTTAGGTCGCGTACCCAATTAGGTCGTGAAACCTTTTAGGTCGCGTACCCCTTTAGGTCGCGCGCCTCTTTGCTGTATCATGTTAGGTCGCGAATTTTTAGGTCGCATGACCTTATCTCCTTTAGGTCGCATGACCACTAGGTCGCTCCAGTTAAGTCGCTCGGCCACTTATGTTAGATCGCTCGGCCTTAAAATGTTAGGTCGCTCAACCACCTATTCCACTAGGTCGCTCGACCACCTATCCATTAGGTCGCTCGCCCGCTTTACTTTTATGTCGTAGGCCGCTTGGCTTCACTAGGTCGTACCGTTTTGGACGGGGCGCTGCCCCGCACCCCGCCGGGGGCGCTGCCCTCTGGACCCCTACCACCTTACCGGGCAGGTCGAACCCCGTAGCGGGGGTGTTACCCCCGCACCCCCACCTAGGGGGTTGCCACCCACCTGGACCCCCCTCCGTAGTGGATCTTATCTAAAAAAAATTCAACAGAACTTCACTTTGATGTATTTTGAGCTGATTTCCTTGGATTTTATTCACGTCTTCGAAGATGAATTTCTGTGATTGATTGTTCTACAATCATTTTTGTGTTTTGTCACTTTAAAAATATGAAGGTTTCAATACTAATAGTAAATATCAAAAATCTTTTATCAAAACATTTTCAACTCTATTTTTAATACCAAACTCGTTTATCAAATCGTTTTCCAATCTACTAGTATATACAAGCCTTTACTTCACTCGGATGAGAAATATAATTAAACGGCTTAGTAAAACGAGTGGTATGAAACGCTTGCGTTCACTTCATCGGTTAATTCTTGGACTTGTTCGATTGAACCTTTTTGTGACCATTTTCTAGTGAAGATCTACAGTTTGTTCGTAAATATTTAAGTTAAGAAAGTGGTTATGGGACATGAAGCTAAACTCATATATTTACTAGCTTGGTGTGATCGACACTTCCTTATGATCATGACGATCATTTTTGTGATTTAGACTAGCGATTGAGCGATGTCTCTTTGTCTGCGAGGGAGACTAGACCCCGCTTTTGTGATGTTTCACCATCACATATATGGGGTAGCACCCTATGGTCTTCGGGCCATTCGTGTGTCAAAGGCCTACGGGTTATTCGTGTGTTCGAAAAAAATTAAATGGATAGCTTCCATGAGATAGCTTCTCGTCCGTGTGCTCGGACTTCCCCCTTTTTGTGATTTCTGCATTTCGTGTGTTGATTTCTGGGATTTGTTCTGGATTTCGTGTGTTGATTTCTGGATTTAGCGCTTCACCAATTTTCGTGGTTTTCATTGATATGCTTTATCAATTTTTGTGTATTGGTGAATTCGTGTGTCATTACCTTTTTATGGATTTGGATCTCAGAGAAGATTCTTGTGATATTGATTAATCTCTTGTTGATTATCATTTACATACTTATAGTAGTATGCCATTATGGTTATTATATGTTTATGCCATACCCCTTATTCTATATCATGTCATCTGATATTTATAGTTAGACTGATCCGTTTATTATTTTCTTATAAATAATACTCGGGTCAGACCGAGATGTTACAGATGCTTCTGCTTGACTTCTCTTCTGGATTATTCTGACTTTTGGCTAACTATTTAGATTAGTAGTTTTTGGTTGTACACATTTGAGATATAGACTCTATGTTGTGTATTTATTCTTTTGTATAGCACGTGTTGCTGTTCTTTTGTATTATCGTGGATCTTTCTGACCACTATTCTGATGTACACTTTCATGTGTTATATATATATATATATTCATATCTTCTTCCGCCTTTGTGATATGGATGTTTGTGACTGGTTTATGTTATGTTTATTTCTATGTTTGTTTCCGAAGATTATATATATAGCCACTGTGTGATAGCTTTGAGTTTGTATCGGTATGTCGGATTTCCTCCTTAAATGATATGCATTCTATTCTATCTGACATATCAGTGTTCGCACAAAGAATTTACATGGATGGTCGCTCCTCTACAGCCTTATTCTCCGTGCTAATTGACAGCACTACATCGTAGTGTTCTTGGTTAGCATGGGTATAGAGGTGGGGCGTCACATCTCTTTAAATTTCAATTCCAAACATTTAAATCAATTTCCAATTTATTTTCCATTTTACTCCACTTGAAATAAATTTACTTACTTACTTCATTTCTTTCAAATCACATTAACTTCGAGATTTAATTTCTTTATTCTGAGTTAGAACCCCTTTTAACTAAAATATCAATTTCAGATTTCCAAAACTCCTTATTTATCCTTTAATTAAAATTAATCCTTAATTTCAAAAATAACTTCTTTTATTCTTTAAATAATATCACTTCAGTATAAAATTTATTATTCCTTGTTAAATTCAAAATCCCCTTTTTTAATATTTGCTAGAAATTTTGAAATCACTTTTATTTTTGTTTTATTTTTCAATTCATTATTAAATTTATTCAAATTCACTAGAGTTATTTTCTTAAAATTTTACTTTTTTATTTCTTTTCAAAAATCCAATTCTAAAGCTTTTTATAACTCAATATGATGAAGTATTCAATCCCACCCTATTATTCAACATTTCAATTAACAATAAAATTATCACAAGATAACAAATATTCAGAACACAAAATATTAAATAATCTAAATAATTTTGAGGAATCCAGTTGGATCCCTCCAACCTGTTTCCCTGCATCCACAGACGTTAGCACAATACCAATTCCACTTCGAGGTGGAATATCGCAGTATATGGGATTTATAAAATATCATCCGCTATTATGCGGCGCATAGGGTCTCATCCGCTATATAATGTGGGAATATCAACTCCAATATATACATATTCCAATATGTATATATTGATATATATACTACTATATATATATACTATCATATCAAATCAATCCAATCATTCACCAAATGTTTAAATTTAACTATTTAAATTTAAATAGCAACCAGATGAGTGAGATTAACTCACCTTTATTTTATTTGCAACCCATTTCCATCTTGACCATTTTCTTCACGGTTTCAGACCTTGAATAACATTTCACAGTTTATTAATCATTTGAGTTGATCGAACAATTAATTACTACTTATTTATTTAATTTAAAATAAATTAAATAAATTTATCACTTGATTATTTTTCTACAAGAATAGTAGGCTAAAACATGTATATTTATTTTTATATTTCTTTCAATTTAGAACTACATACATATATATATATATATATGTATATGTATATGTTTGTAAAATAATCTATATAAACCAAAGGTCCAATTTTTAACATAAACTATCCAAATCAAAATGTTTTTTTTAAAAAAAAAATTCCTGTTTCAACCCTATTTTTCAGTAAATAAAAATTAATTTTCTGTTTACTGTATATATTAAAATATGTGTATACTTATATATTTATATTCCGGTTTAACTACACATTAAATTCTAGTAAATAAATTCCTTTTACCCCTTATGAAAGTATACATTAAATTTAAAAGAACATGTTAAACCTTACTGCACAAGACCACCCACCCTAGCTCGGCCCCTTCCCCGGCATCTCGACTCCGACGAACCAGTGCCGCCCAAAACCTCATATGCGAGCCTCGCCAGAATCGATTGACTGGCCTACTGCATCCTACGGCGACGATCTCCAGGCCGCCATCGAGCCTTGACCAACCCTAATCCCAAAAATCGAGCCTCCTACAACCTGCTAGCAAAACCCACCACCTCGAGACTTCCTTTCGTGTGCTCGAGTTTGAGCTAGCTACCTCGAACGCCACCTTCATGTTGCCTTTGCTCAAACGCTGCTCGCCTGCCCTGGCTCCTTCGATTAGATCGGAGGATTTAAGAAAGAAAGTCACGATTGAAATGTCTTTGCGAATTAGAAGACGAGGGGAAATTCGATTTGGTATTCACGAATTGGAATTGGAAGGAGGGGAGAAACAAATCTCGTCGGCCATTGAATTTTGAAGCTACTGTATTTTTTTCTTCTCTTAAGTTTTTGAATTGATCGGCCATTTTTTTTTCTGATTTTGTTTTAAAACCAAGAAGAGGAAAATGCTTTTAAAAAGGAGAAGATAGGTACGTGATGGCTGAGCATACCGGGTAGAGTGGCTCAATTAATGATTAGGTCGGCTATGGTATAAAATTTATTGTTTTATATTCAAAATATCTTGATATTGCATTCGAATCCCTATCAAGATGTACTATCTGGCGTTCATAATGTTAAACCCTTATTCCGAACGCAATGGAAATGGTTTCGAGTCCTAATTCAATCGTATGGAGGAGATAGCTTTTTGGACTTAGTTATTTTAATAATTTTCAATATATATTTCAGCGTGTTTATATATCGTACGCTCACACAACAACTCCAAATGCTCCCAAATTTGAAATCTAATAATAATACAATATTACGGATCCGATGAAACTAGTTTCGTCGAATTCCGAGACTGTGCCCTGGAAGGCTATTTTTAAATGTCAACTTAAATAATAAAATTTCAAAACTTAACAAAACACTTCCAAATTCAATTCTGACAGTTCTATTTCCTTCAGTATTATCAATATAATTTTTACAAGCCTTTAAATTATTTTGAACCGGCTTAAAATTCCCGATTTAGCATTTTACCCAATTCCTAGTAATTTAAAATAAATAATTAAATTGTTCAATAAATGGTGATATTTGAAATTCACAAAACGAAACCACATTTGAATATTTTAGAATTAATTAAATATTCCAATTTCAATTGATAAAAAATTTTGGGTTGTCACACTCCTCCCCCCTTAAAAGAATTTCGTCCCCGAAATTACTAGGTAGGAAGAATGATTCAATCCTTGTTAACTATTTCCCAAAACCAAACAGTTCTAACCACTTCCAAAATCTTTCCAACCAATATCACATACCCAACCATTCAAATTTAAATTTGAAACCAAATTTTGAATTGTCAAAATTTTCTCAAAATTTTTCCAACTCCTTAAATTTCCGAAAAATTTCGCCAACGTCTCCTTTGCGCGGCTAGCTCAGTACTACTACAAAATGGCTCTACGGCCCCCAATCTCAAAAGAAAACAAAAAACCAAGTGGATAGATCAAAAACCCAATCCAATTTCATATAGAAATTCAAATACATACCTTTTTGTCGTGCCATTAAATTTTATCCTCTAAAATCAAAACCCCAATTTATCCATTGCTTTTATACACCTATATATCCTACTAAGCAATAATATCCAATCATAGGATTCAAAATTATTTTATCAACTTCGTTACAAATTTCAAATATTTGCTCTACTTATGCATGTACGATGCACATATATCATTCGTACGCAATATCAAATTCGCTGGCTCACTCGATCACACAATTTCACTTCCGAACTAGTATCGTCCACCCGACTTCCTAGTGGGGACTCAGATCTGGTTTCTTGATCAGAAACCATTATTCTCCTTACATAGTCGTAAACTATGATAGAGAATTTCCAGAATCAATCAACAATCCATACCCAGGTTCGCCGTTGAAAATCGAGCGAAAAATCCTTACTCGGATCAATAAAACTATCTCGAAATTCTGTGCTCGAATCCGGATCAAATTGCTTATGCGAATAAAATAATATACGTACACCCTACGTATTTACATCCATTGATTATTAACTATCAATTTCTGTAACGAAGCGGATTTTGCCCGCTCGAAAATCGACATCCATACTTCATATCGTACTCGAATGCCGCAGATTCGACCGTTCAAATCTGATTCGTCGGAGCTTATAACAACATTAAGTATAACAACACAGCGGAATAAAGAAATCAATGATATCATATACAACTCCAATGAATACAATATCCAGAATGATATACAACAGTGATATCAATTTGATACAACAATATCGGAGATACAAGCAGCGGAAAAATAACGACGATGGAAGAGATCACTCCAAATGATCTACCAAAGAGAATGACTCCAACAACTCCAACTTCTAGCTCGAACCACCATCAGAATGCACAATGATAAGCAATGTCCGTCATGATCTCCAAACTGAACTAGCTCCAGATAATCTACTAAACCTGACTATCTGAAAAGAAACCCAACTCTAGACTGCTCGTGTGGAAAATTATGAGCACCAAGAGTTTAGGAAAGGAACAATAAACTTCGGATCAGTCATGGGACTGGTGTGAGCAACAAAACAGTTTATTATCTTTAAATCAAACACAAAAGAACTTTAAACATTGAAACCCGCAATGCTTTTGGAAAATGAAACTACCATAAGGCCTCCCGCACACACACACAATGCAAACGCAGAATCGGAGGAGATTTCTCCTTATGATAGTCAAAGATGCTTACTACGCAAAACAAATCATTGGATATTATCACTAGTGCATAGTGCAGAAAACATTTCGAAAGTATAATATTAATCTTAGCCAGCATAGGCATTCCGCGTTATGCCTACTATAGTTACTATGTTCAATAGCAGGTTACCGCCACATTCCATAGCAGGTTATACAATTTCAATCGTAAAGGTTCATATTGCTTCTTTGGATTTCCAACAAATGGTCAGGCTAAGGAACTTCCTTTCCTCCTGCCGAATGGGATCGCCTCTGGCTGGACGTCTCGAGAGACAAACTGCTCTCTGCCAACACAAGGCCGGGTTACCCCTATAACAGGTAACTCACGAATATGCCATCCCCCGGTCCTTTGGGACCTTTATCCGAGGCCTCGGTAAACACACAATCACACAATAAAATGAGATCGGAGTATCCACATAGGTTAAATACCAGGGCTCCATACCTGATACCACCCTTTTCCAGAAGGAAATGGCATACCCTAAAGGGCGCGACCCTCATAACCTTGCTGCATATTCCTATTTCGACCATTTCCGGGTTGTGAGGTCCGAAGAGGTCTCGTCCACAAAGCTTTGCTTTGTCACAAAGCCATGCTTTGGGTCAACGGATGATCAAAGTAATGATCACAAAGATAAATTATCAAATCAAATGATCATATCACAAATGATCAAACAATGATCATCACACAGCAACACTCAGCATGTCACATTACCAAATTGGGAATATATCGCTGATAACCTTCAACTACATAACTGACGCAGCGGCGGAATACAAAAAATGATGATACGATGAACGTTGCAATCGGTGGATTGAGAAATTCTGAAATGCCCAAATTCGTTGATCCGAAGATGCCGAATTCTAGCTATCTCTGACACGTTGATCGCGCACGATACCGTGAAGAGAGATCTACAATTCTTCGAGCGTTGATCAAGCGCACTTGATTCCGCGAATTGGCTTCTGCAGTCGTTGAATCGAGCGCACTCGATTAACCGAAAGAGGAGATTGGAGATTACACTCGACTACCAATTTGGTGAAAGCACAAAGCTAACAAAACAAAGTTTTTATTTCAAATCAACTAAACTTTCAAATGTACAACTCACGCCTATTTATAGCATTTTACAACTCAATACTGAAAACAGTACAACACTAAGGTCGTGAACGACCTACGACCTACGACCTAACATAGTGCGAC
The DNA here is from genome assembly GCA_030737815.1 of Allium fistulosum. Lineage (NCBI taxonomy): Eukaryota > Viridiplantae > Streptophyta > Magnoliopsida > Asparagales > Amaryllidaceae > Allium > Allium fistulosum. The sequence continues at coordinate 615,498,680 of CM060908.1, read as the reverse complement.
CTAAGAAAAATAGACGACTTAAAGTAGTCGACCTAAAACAACACGACTTAAAAGATTACAACATAAGAAAATACAACACATCATGTTACAACTTGCGACTCAACATGCACGACTTAGTATAGGTCGGCAGCGACCTAACAACAACTGCGCCTTAAAACAAGCGACTTAAGAGATAGCGGTTCCACGTATCCAGGCGGCATAGGCTACAGCGACTTACTTTGTGTGCGACCTAACATTGAATGGCATCTGGAACGAGCGACCTAAAATGAACGGCATCCCCATCAGTGCGACCTAAGTCTTCACGACCTAAAGCCTCGCGACTTATAGTGTGCGACTTATCTCTCCAGATCACCCCGCGACTTAACTTAGGTCGTTCCTTTTCTCTGCGACCTAACATAGGTCGTGGGTCTAGGCAGTCTGTACTCGGAATAACAGAGCGACCTATCTTAGGTCGTAACTCGTTTGCGCGACTTAATATAGGTCGTAACATATCTCTACGACCTAAAGTAGGTCGTGACCTTTTAGCTCGTCTGCATTCCATCACCTTGAACCCAGTAACTCGCATGCCACTTTTGCTAGGTCGTGAGCGACCTAAAATTATGTTAGGTCGTAAGCGACCTAAGACTTCAACCCCCAACGACTTATTCCCAAGTCTTAGCTCGTTACTCTCGAACCCGTTAGGTCATAGCTCCTTTCCTGGTGGCTCGTTAGGTCGTGTATGACTCAATAAGAGGTTAGGTCGCTTGCGACCTATCTCTTCCCTATTCTGGGCTACATCATCCTCCCTAGGTTGAGAAAAATTCGTCCTCGAATTTGCACCCTCTTCTTCCACAACAAACTCATTCCCATGATATGGTACGAGATGTTTAACATTGAATACGTCAGACGTGTACACACCCTCCGGCAGCTTCAATTTATAAGCATTTTCATTAATCCGTTTCACGACTTCTACAAGACCAATTTTCCTGGCTTTCAACTTGTTATAAGCGCCCACTGGAAAACGATCTCTTGTTAACACAGCATATACCATATCTCCTTCATTAAACTCAACATTTCTTCGCTTCAGATCTGCAGCTTGTTTATACTTTTCATTTGCTTTCTCCAATCGTTCTTGAACGATTCTATGACACTATGTCAATCCTTCAACAAAATCAGCAGCTCGCTTGACTGTCTTCTTTGGTTGTGGTATGACCGTTAACTCTAACGGCCCCTTTGGAAAACTAGAATATACAATCTGAAATGGACTGAAACCCGTACTACGGTTCACAGCATGATTATGAGCAAACTCCGCTTGACATAACTTCACATCCCAACTCTTCAGATTGTCTTGCACGAGACATCTCAACAAATTTCCCAATGATCTGTTCACAACCTTGGTCTGTCAATCCGTCTGTGGATGATAAGCGCTGCTAAAGTTCAACTTCGTTCCCACCATCTTCCACAAACTTAGCCAAAAATGACTCAGAAAATGAGTATCCCTATCCGACACAATAGATTCTGGCAATCCATGAAGTCGATATATCTCCTTGAAAAATAATTGAGCAACATGAACAACATCCGCCGTCTTCTTACAAGCAATAAAATGTGCCATTTTCGAAAACCGATCAACCACCACATAAATGGAATCGTTACCACGTTGTGTCCTCGGCAACCCCAACACAAAGTCCATACTCACATCAACCCAAGGCTTAGTTGGTACAGGTAACGGCATATATAATCCAGTTTTGGTCGCAGTTCCTTTCGAAACCTGACAGATATGACATCTCTCCACAGACCTTTCCACTTCCTTCCTCATCGATGGCCAAAAATAAAATTGAGAAATCAGCTGTAATGTACGGTCTCTACCCACGTGACCTTCCTCATGCAATTCTTTCACAATCTTCAACCGTAAACTGCAATCCGGTATACATAATCAATTTCCCTTGAACAGAAAACCATCCACCATCACGAACTCATCCGTCTCCCCATTCTTGACTTTATCTACAAACTTCATAAAATAAGGATCTTCAACAAATAGTTCTGGTAGCACATCAAACCCTGTCACTTCGACCTTCATTGTAGTCAACAAATGATTCCTTCTGCTCAACGCATCCGCAACACGATTCGTCACTCCCGATTTGTGTTTCACAACAAACGTAAATTGTTGTAGATATGCAATCCATGATGCATGTCTCGCTGAAATCTTGTCTTGCCCTTGTAAATGTTTCAACGCCTCATGATCAGTGTAAAGAACAAACTCTTTGTGAAATAGATAGTGTCTCCAATGTTTGATAGCTTGTACAACAGCATAAAATTCCACATCATAAGTACTATATCTCATCTTCGCTCCTGATAACTTTTCGCTAAAGTATGCAATCGGACGTCCCCTCTGACTCAACCCTCCTCCAATCCCAACCTTGGATGGGTCAATATGTAGTTCAAACACTAGCTGAAAATCTGGTAGCAGTAGAATTGGTGCTGACGTCAAGAGTTCTTTGATTTGCTCAAAAGCAACCCCTGCTTCCTCCGTCCATGCAAACTGTTTACCCTTCATACAATCAGTCACAGGCGCCATCACACTACTAAAGTGTGGAATAAACCTTCGATAAAATGATGCCAACCCGTGAAAACTCTGAACCTCTGTTATCGTCTTGGGTTGCGGCCAATCTCTGATAGCTTCAACTTTACTTTGGTCAACCTGTATTCCTTCTTCCGATACAACATACTCCAGAAATAAAACACTCCTCGCTATAAAAACACATTTCTTCGTAGCATCATAGAATTTTTCTTCACGAAGAATAATTAACACTTTCTTCAAATATTGAACATGCTCTTCTGTACTAGTACTGTAGATCAGAATATCATCAAAGTAAACCACCATAAAATTTCCAATGTATGGCCTGAAAATTTGGTTCATCACCCTCATGAATGTACTCGGTGCATTCGATAGACCAAACGGCATTACCAGCCATTCATACAATCCTTCCATCGTCTTGAACGCTGTCTTCCATTCGTCCCCTGGTCTAATGCGAATCTGATGATAACCGCTCTTCAAGTCAATCTTAGAATAGATTACGGACCCACTGATTTGATCCAATAAATCATCAAGCCTCGGCATCGGAAATCTATATCTTATTGTGATCTTATTCAATGCTCTACTATCTGTGCACATCCTCCACGTTCCATCCTTTTTGGGTACCAATAAAGCTGGTACAGCACAAGGACTTAAACTCTCCTGCACACGCCCCTGTTCAAGCAATTCTTCCACCTGCCTTCGCAACTCCTCATGCTCTTCCGGACTAATTCGATAGTGTGGTTTATGTGGCAATACAGCACCTGGAACAAGATCTATTTGGTGTTGTATATCCCTCAACGGTGGTAACTCCGCTGGTAACTCCTTTGGAAATACATCCTCAAATTCTTTTAATACTGGTTTCACTTCCTATGGAATTTCAACCTCTTCTCTGCTCTCACGCCCAATTAACAAGAATACTTCCGGCTCCTCTTCGACTTCCTTAACAAACTCCTTCAAGGATAATAAAGTTTTCAGCTCTTCAATCTCCTCCAGTTTGTTTTCTTCTTGTGGTCGCTTCTTTGGAACTAGAGTAATCTTCGTGCCTTCAAACATGAAACTGTAACTGTTGGTACGCCCATCATGTTGCACCGCCCTATCATACTGCCACGGTCTCCCCAGCAACAAATGACAGACATCCATATCTACCACATCGCACCAAATTTCATCTTTGTATTTCTTCCCAATCGAAAATTTAACACAAGCCCTTCGTCCAACTTTCACCTCCCCACCTTTCCTCAACCAAGCTAACTTGTACGGTTTCGGATGTTTCTCTATCTTCAATGATAACTTCTTTACAGCTTCTGTAGAGATAATGTTATCACAGCTTCCCGCATCAATGAAAAACTTGCAAACCCTTCCCAAGATGGTACATGTTGATTGAAAGATCTTACTCCTCAACCAGCTAGTCTCTTCCTCCTGCTTTGGTGTTAAGCAATTCCTCCTCATCATTAATGTATAACCATCATCTCCAGACAACAATTCTTCCTCCTCAACTGATAATTGATTAGAATCTTCAGCCTCCTCATCCTCAACCTCAGCAATCATTGCTCTCTTCTTTGGCTTTGGACACTCATTGCTTTGATGACCCAACTCCTGACAATTGTAACATTTGAAACCGTTGTTAACCTTTGCCTTCTCAGCCTCCTTCACCACTGGTTTACTGATAGGTTTAGAAACATTAGAACTTCCACTAACACCCTTCACTTGATTATTGGAATTTGTAAACTCACCACCTCCACGCCTTCCCTGCTTCTCCCAAGCCAACGCTTTCTGATGTGCCTCCGCTACATACCTTGGATCGAACATATTCACCATGTCCTGGATCTGCATCCTCAATCCCCCAATGAATCTAGCAGTTAGTTGTTCTTCTATCTCCATAATATCATTTCTAGCAATGAGTTGGTAAAATTCATCTGCGTAATCATTAACTGACTTCGTCCCATGGCTTAGATTCTGCAACCTCTGGTACTTAAGTGACTAATAGTTATAAGGTAAGAATGTGGATTTCATCATTTTCCTCATCTTTTCCCATGATTCAACCTTTGACTTCCCCATCCGTTCACGTGTAAGTTTGGTTTGCTACCACCATGCCAAATCTCTACCCCTCAATCTTGTAGCAACCAACTTCACTCTACGATGTTCTGGAACTTCCTTGAAGTCAAAAATCTCCTCCACATTAGACAACCAGTCCAAAAACTCTTCAGCTTGCATACCTCCTTTGAATTCTGGAATTTCAGTCTTCATCCCAGATTCCCACTTGTGATCATACTCTGACTGATTTCTTCCTTGTCCACGTCCTTGTCCATGAACACTACCACCGTCATACTCCTCTTCAAAATCAGATGTATATCGATGTCGATCCTGACCACCAACATCTCTACTACCATCATGTCTACCACCATCATCCCTTCTATCTACATTCCTCCGTTCTCGATCATTCACATTCCTATCACGTCTTTGATCGTCATCAACACTTGTTTCTCGATTGGAATGTGGTGAGACTCTACTTCCCCCACGGTTGGATTCAGGCGAAACCCTTCTCCGATTTTGATTCATCTCTAACATCATCTTCTCTAATCGTCCAATCCCTTCATTAAGTTTCTCACTAAAGTTTTCATTAATTCTTTGCTCCATCTCATCAGCTTCTTCTCTTCGATACAAAGCTTCTACGTTTTGGTGACGATTAGCTCTTCTCGGTGGCATGCTTGATTTTTCCAAACTTTGACATTCAAAATGATGTACACGGCCTTCACTTGCTTAGCTCAGCCGAAGTTCTTCAACACTTCAAAATTCAAACACCTTTCGAACTTTGATCCAAAATGATATGGATCGAAAACTCCCACTTTGTTGCGAAAATATGATGAACACGATGAACACAACTTCTCTAAACTTCTTCAAATAGAATTGGCTCCAAGACTTAATTTAGCTATGATTGGCTAAAACAAGCTCTGATACCAAAGTGACGCAATGGCGGAATACAAAAATTGATGATACGATGAACGTTGCAATCGGTGGATTGAGAAATACTGAAATGCCCAAATTCGTTGATCCGAAGATGCCGAATTCTAGCTATCTCTAACACGTTGATCGCGCACGATACCGTGAAGAGAGATCTACAATTCTTCGAGCGTTGATCAAGCGCACTTGATTCCGTGAATTGGCTTCTACAGTCGTTGAATCGAGTGCACTCGATTAACCGAAAGAGGAGATAGGAGATTACACTCGACTACCAATTTGGTGAAAGCACAAAGCTAACAAAACAAAGTTTTTATTTTAAATCAACTAAACTTTCAAATGTACAACTCAATACTGAAAACAGTACAACACTTAGGTCGTGAACGACCTACGACCTAACATAGTGCGACCTAAGAAAAATAGACGACTTAAAGTAGTCGACCTAAAACAACACGACTTAAAAGATTACAACATAAGAAAATACAACACATCATGTTACAACTTGAGACTCAAAATGCACGACTTAGTATAGGTCGGCAGCGACCTAACAACAACTGCGCCTTAAAACAAGCGACTTAAGAGATAGCGGTTCCACATATCCAGGCGGCATAGGCTACAGCGACTTACTTTGTGCGCGACCTAACATTGAACGACATCTGGAACGAGCGACCTAAAATGAACGGCATCCCCATCAGTGCGACCTAAGTCTTCACGACCTAAAGCCTTGCGACTTATATTGTGCGACTTATCTCTCCAGATCACCCCGCGACTTAACTTAGGTCGTTCCTTTTCTCTGCGACCTAACATAGGTCGTGGGTCGAGGCAGTCTGTACTCGGAATAACAGAGCGACCTATCTTAGGTCGTAAATCGTTTGCGCGACTTAGTATAGGTCGTAACATATCTCTGCGACCTAAAGTAGGTCGTGACCTTTTAGCTCGTCTGCATTCCATCACCTTGAACCCAGTTACTCACGTGCCGCTTTTGCTAGGTCGTGAGCGACCTAAAATTATGTTAGGTCGTGAGCGACCTAAGACTTCAACCCCCAACGACTTATTCCCAAGTCTTAGCTCGTTACTCTCGAACCCGTTAGGTCGTAGCTCCTTTCCTGGTGGCTCGTTAGGTCATGTACGACTCAATAAGAGGTTTGGTCGCTTGCGACCTATCTCTTCCCTATTCTGGGCTGCATCAATAACCTCTGAGCGCGTACGTCTCAGGGAAGGGTGTTAAGCTAAGAGAATAAATTCTCCGCCACCAACAGAAATGTATTTGAAAGAAATCTGCTTTATATCTCAAAGTGTAATGTCAGACATACAATCCATACAAGTCTGTTCCGGGATCGAACAGAACCGAAGGCACTTCCGAAGAAGCCCTTGCAAATCCGGATAATTTTCTAATCACATCCGGACTTCCCATCACAAAGGGTGATCAAATCTCTATATCGGGGACCAGTCGATGCAGAGACATTCGACGAGTTGTCCTTTCGTTTTCGAAAATATCCGGTCTTCACCACCGGTCTTCAAATGCAATCCATATACGACGTATCATTATTCAGAATAGGTTATATGACACAAAGGTCCTTTCCCGGCTAAACCGAATAATGAGCGCAATACTTTAAAACATATGGATATTGTGATTTCAATTAAGTCACAACTTATTACCCAAAATCTTTCTTCAAATGGTTTAAACAAATTACCATTTTTAAATCTTTAAACAAAAAGATTCATTTTAACAACCTTCAATGGTTCAAACAATTTCCACACTTTAATCTTTTAAACAAAAGATTCATTCACAGATTTTCCAAATTAATTCCCATTTCAGTTTGATTAACTCATTAAATCTTTAAAACAAAGATTTAACTATTAGCTTTCAAAACAATTTCATTCATAACTTGGAAAACCAATTTTCAATTCAAACTTGAAATTCCTTTAATTAAACTGGAATTTCATTTCTTATCTGAAAGCTTTTATCATTTGAAAACAAACAGTTTTATTTTAGAAAATCTGATTCATTCATACGAGTTGAAATCCTTGGGTTAAATTCAAATTCCCAAAATTTTACTTTTAAAATGGTTTAAATTCATACAAACACATTTATATCATCTTTAATCTCTGGTTTCAAATCATAGGATTCAATTACAAACTTGAATTTAAATTTAAATCAAATTATTTAAATTTTCAAAACTCGATTAAGTTATTCAAAATAACTTTTATCTTTGAAATTCCATTTCAAAAGCCTTTCACTTTAAACCCAAATTTCCAATTTCAAAATCAATTGAAATTAAGATTTCAATTTCAAAAACATCAAATTTAAATTATCTGTGACTTAACCGATTTCCACGTGAAATCCATATTTGTGTGTGTAAAGGTGTAGTCCAGGGGTTTAACACAATAGTGCAACAAGATGAATCATCACAGATCAAACTACAGAAATAAAATTTGATAAGCGATATAAATTATAACGCTTATCGTTCATGCACAGACCATAGATATATAAATATCACAGATAATAAATTACATCACAGATACTTTATCACAGATCACAACATAAATCAGGGTGTATCACAAAGCATCATATATCAGGGAATATCAAACAATCCAATCATTCAGTCAAGTCCAACATTCACAAGTAGGATCACTTATTAATTTATACCAGATTAATTACTTATGAATAACTACAAATCTTGGTTAATTAATCATTAATTAATAATAAACCATTTTAATTAATTGACCTTTAATCATCTATTGACTAACCTTTAATTAATTAATTATCCTCCAATTAATTACCTTAATTAATAAATCATATTAATTAATTAACCTTTAAACCAGTTAAATAATTAATTAATCCATTAATTGCTTTCATTAAGTAATTAACCGTTTACAATTGATTATCTTAATTAATAAATCTAATTAATTATTAAAATTAATCACATTAATTTAATTACTTAATAATTTCTAGTTAATTATCCTCATTAACTAATAACATTACTTTCTTGAGAAATTATCTTAGCTTAATTCATTATTAATCATTTCTAATTATAAATTAATCAAAATTATTTATTTATAAATTAAATAAATCATTCTTTAATTACCTTAATTTATTTAAATCATTTTGTTACCTTAATTACCTCTAAGATAATCAATTTCTTTATTAATGATTTCATTAACTTTTAAGTGTATTTTAAATATTACACCTTTGAATTTAAACTACATTTTGAATTTAAGATTCAAAATGATCATTCTTTTAAACATTGATCCAATTTAAAGTTCAATCAAAAATCCTTAAAAATAAATGTAAATAACATCTATTACTTATACAAGAAAAAGCTTTTAAACTAACTACTTAATTTAAAACATTCAGATTTAAAAACTGATTTGAATCACAGATTTGAATTCAAGAAAACTTGGATTCATATTTAATATTTGATTTAAACTTGGCTTTATACTTTGATTTAAAACTTTGATTTAAATCTTGATTAAAATCCAAATTTCATTTTAAGATTTCAAAAGTTTCATTTTACTTTAAACCTTGAATTCAAACATTGCTTAAATCCTACTTCAAATTTTTAACTTAGATTTCAAAAGACTTTTCGTCCCGTTTCAAAAATTGGACTAAATTAAACATGAAACAACCAGATTTACTAAAACCTGAAATGCTCCACTGTCTCGAACCAACCCAGGTTGCTCCGAGTCCTACTTCCTCCTGCTTCGAGTCGAGTACTCGAGTAACTCGAGTCCTTCCCGAGAAGACGAACCCCCTGAAACATTGACAGGCTTCTATAAAAACCTGTAGCATACTAAAAAAAACTCCACGCCAACAAACTACTTCGAGTAAAACACTCGAATAACTCGAGTTCTTCCCGAGTCCAAACTGCACCCCCCAAATAAAGACGACAGTCCTTACAATATGCACGTGCACGTGCACCGTGCTTCCAGCCACCTCCGGCCACTCACCAACGTCGCAACCCATCGCCGACTATCCCTAGATGACCTCGCGATCACCAGAACCCATCACCACATCTCGAATCAAATTCGAGTTCTCCTCTTCAACCTGGAACACGAGCTCGTCCACCCTTCAAAACCTATCAACAGCAACCTCTCACCACTCCGACCATCTGCGAACCACCGCCACCGGCAACACCCACTCTAGCGATCCCCAAAACCCTATAACACTCGATCAACTCTAGAGGCCATGCCGATCAAAACAACAGACACCACTAAAACTAGGGTTTCAGACAAAGAATGGAAACCCCCACCTCCACCGTGCTTCGATCGACTCCCTGACATTTTTGTCAAAGTCTCTGATCACTCCGCTATCACCATAAGGAACCCCGACTATTCATATCACTTGGATCATCAGATATCATCCAATATACCAATTTCAGTTCAACAAGAACTGCACCATCAAGCTAGTACTAAAAATTGTGAATTTAATTTTAAAAATCATAATTTTTGATAAGTTTTCAGGTTATAAACTTAGATCAGTAAATTAATATTTTTGAGATTTAACATAAATCCACTTGAACTGTTGTTTTATATTTTTCCAGAGAACATACCCATTATTTCCAGCTTAAAAAAATTCTACTCTGAAATCTATGATATAACTACATATTTTGTTCTAGACTGAGGTACAAATAAAAATTGGATCATGAGCACTTAATTTATGAATTGAATTAGAACCTGGAGTTAAATCAGAGGACATCCAGATAATAACAGTACACTCACAACATATATTCCCATAAATATACTCAGAGTTTAAAAATATATCCACATACATACTTATTTTCAGAGATGATCAAGCAACCCAATTTTATATATATATAAAAAGTGTTACTCACTTTGCTTTTCCCAGAAGAAACAGAGTTTGCTTGATGAACAGGCTTTTAAAATTTGTAAGCTAAAGCTTCCCTGATCTCTGATTCTCTGGCTTTGTAGTTGTTTGTTTTAAATTGAATTTTGTTTTAGTTTTAAATGGTGCTTATTTCAGATTTTCCTCAGCTTTGAACAAATGAAACTTAGATGGAAGATTGATATGAAGTTGCTGGGTATAAACTTTGTACAGGTGATAATGTAGTTTGTACAAATCTATAGCAGTGATATTTTCTTGCTTGTGGCTGATATAAATTTTTTTTGTAGTGTACTAAGGAGGCTGATAAATAGTGTTGTACAAAAAAAACCAGAGATATTGTATACAAATGGGAGGCTGCATTTATTACTTTGTACCAACATATATATTTTTTTCCTTTTGGCTGAAGTGATTTGTTGCTTTAATTATCATGTAACATATCTCATTTATATAATTTCCTTCTTGCGTTGACTACGCTAATATTTGCTTTCGGCTGTACAAATATATGTTAGAGATAGTGATATATGTTAGAGATAGTGGTGGCTTGTATTGGAAACTTTTATATTTTTATATTTGTTTCATACTTATCTCTATGTTCATATGTACAATTGCATTAATTGTTTTGTGTACCATTTTTGGTTTACGAGGCAAGATCTTGGAGGCTAGAGATATCTTGCATTAATTGCTTTGTCTATATTTCTATGTGTACATATATACTTTGGTTTGTTTCATTCTTATCTTATTTTCTTTTTACTTGTTCTTGCCTGCATATCTACTTACAGGCCTGTATCTACAACAAGTATATCTAAGTGCTTTGCAATGTATATAAATTTCTATGTTAATGTGTTGTTAGATCTTTAGTTAATATGTTTATGCTCTATTTTACAAAATTTATAATTTATCTTGTATACATTTCTATTTCAATCTCTAACTCAAATATTTTATAAGTTTGTATGTTTCTATATATATATATTTTTCTTATTTATTTTATAAGTGCATTTGTTTATATCATTTTTATAAACTCGAACCATTATTAACCATCAATTCTAATTATTACTATTATCAATTATTATTATTAAACCATTTATTTAAGATTTAAATTCAAATCAAATATATACATATTAACTTCAAATATTCTCATATATCACGTATACATATATATTCAATTTTTACTCATATATGCTCAAATACATATATAAACATATATATATACAATATTTACAATATTTTTAAATTTAAATGATTAACACAAAATATATTTGGATATCGGGGAAACTCGCATCACTTAACCATTTAATTTTTACAAATTTTTATTCAAAAATTAATTAATTATCAATTTAAACTTATAAAAAATTCGGGATCGTTACAGACTTCCCTCCTTAAAAGAATTTCGTCCTCGAAATTACCAGGGAGACAACAAAGATAGATGAAAAATGATTCATCAAATCAAACTAAACAGCTATTTTGTAGTTGGCTTACCAAATCAGAATATCGATAACAGATACAAGAAAAAAACTATTTTAACACTTCACAAGATACTCGGGTTATCCAGATCTACGAAATATGGAGTGGCATCGGTTAGTTCGAAGTGATGACTAACCATTCGTAGAATATATCTGGACCCAAAGAATAGATAGTTATATGGATACAATTTCAAAACCTTTAGTTTAGAACTAAAGTATACCTATCAACCATAGCAATCAAAACAACCAATACACCCAAACATTCAATTTTTGTCCATCCGGAGTTTATGTCCCATATTAACATATCGAATTCCTTCCTGGATCTACCAGAAACTATCAAAGAATTGAGAAAAGATGTTGAACAAAAGAGATTGATAGAGAAAAGATTGCTTCCTTATTATTATAGAGTATTGACCATTTCGCGATGGTATTCCCCTGTCCCCTATCTCATCCTCTTCTTGCACTCATACTTACTATCAGTGGATAGCATGAGAATTTACTGAGGCATTCGAACGAATATCTTAGAGATTACTCATTCTAGGATATGCTTCACCCTATCTCTAATGAGCTACTTATTGTGTTACACTCCTGAGCTAAAGTTCAACCTTAGCTCTGATACCAAATGTAACGAAGCGGATTTTGCCCGCTCGAAAATTGACATCCATACTTCATATCATACTCGAATGTCGCAGATTCGACCGTTCAAATCCGATTTGTCGGAGCTTATAACAACATTAAGTATAACAACACAACGGAATAAAGAAATCAATTATATCATATACAACTCCAATGAATACAATATCCATAATGATATACAACAATGATATCAATATGATACAACAATATCAGAGATACAAGAAATAGCAGCAGAAAAATAATGACAATGGAAGAGATCACTCCAAATGATCTACCAAAGAGAATGACTCCAACAACTCCAACATCTAGCTCGAACCACCATCAGAATGCACAATGATAAGCAATGTCTGTCATGATCTCCAAACTGAACTAGCTTCAGATAATCTACTAAACCTGACTATCTGAAAAGAAACCTAACTCTAGACTGCTCGTGTGGAAAATTATGAGCACCCAGAGTTTAGGAAAGGAACAATAAACTCCGGATCAGTCATGGCACTGGTGTGAGCAACAAAACAGTTTATTATCTTTAAATCAAACACAAAAGAACTTTAAACATTGAAACCCGCAATGCTTTTGGAAAATGAAACTACCATAAGGCCTCCCGCACACACACACAATGCAAACGCAGAATCAGAGGAGATTTCTCCTTATGATAGTCAAATATGCTTACTATGCAAAACAAATCATTGGATATTATCACTAGTGCATAGTGCGGAAAACATTTCGAAAGTATAATATTAATCTTAGCCAGCATAGGCATTCCGCGTTATGCCTACTATAGCTACTATGTTCAATAGCATGTTACCGCCACATTCCATAGCAGGTTATACAATTTCAATCGTAAAGGTTCGTATTGCTTCTTTGGATTTCCAACAAATGGTCAGGCTAAGGAACTTCCTTTCCTCCTGCCGAATGGGATCGCCTTTGGCTGGACGTCCCGAGAGACAAACTGCTCTCTACCAACACAAGGCCGGGTTACCCCTGTAATAGGTAACTCACGAATATGCCATCCCCCGATCCTTTGGGACCTTTATCCGAGGCCTCGGTAAACACACAATCACACAATAAAATGAGATCGGAGTATCCACATAGGTTAAATACCAAGGATCCATACCTGATACCAACCTTTTCCCGAAGGAAATGACATACCCTAAAGGGCGCGACCCTCATAAACTTGCCGCATATTCCTGTTTCGACCATTTCCGGGTTGTGAGGTCCGAAGAGGTCTCGTCCACAAAGCTACGCTTTGTCACAAAGCCATGCTTTGGGTCAACAGATGATCAAAGTAATGATCACAAAGATAAATGATCAAATCAAATGATCATATCACAAATGATCAAACAATGATCATCACACAGCAACACTCAGCATGTCACATTACCAAATTGGAAATATATCGCTAATAACCTTCAACTACATAATCTCTGAGCTCGTACGTCTCAGAGAAGGGTGTTAAGCTAAGAGAATAAATTCTCCTCCACCAATAGAAATGTATTTGAAAAAATCTGCTTTATATCTCAAAGTGTAATGTCAGACATACAATCCATACAAGTCTGTTCTGGGATCGAACAGAACCGAAGGCACTTCCGAAGAAGCCCTTGCAAATCCGGATAATTTTCTATTCACGTCCGGACTTCCCATCACAAGGGGTGATCAAATCTCTATATCGGGGACCAGTCGATGCAGAGACATTCGACGAGTTGTCCTTTCGTTTTCGAAAATATCCGGTCTTCACCACCGGTCTTCAAATGCAATCCATATACGACGTATCATTATTCAGAATGGGTTATATGACACAAAGGTCCTCTCCCGGCTAAACCGAATAATGAGCGCAATACTTTAAAACATATGGATATTGGGATTTCAATTAAGTCACAACTTATTACCGAAAATCTTTCTTCAAATGGTTTAAACAAATTACCATTTTTAAATCTTTAAACAAAAAGATTCATTTTAACAACCGTCAATGGTTCAAACAATTTCCACACTTTAATCTTTTAAACAAAAGATTCATTCACAGATTTTCCAAATTAATTCCCATTTCAGTTTGATTAACTCATTAAATCTTTAAAACAAAGATTTAACTAATAGCTTTCAAAACAGTTTCATTCATAACTTGGAAAACCAATTTTCAATTCAAACTTGAAATTCCTTTAATTAAAACTGGAATTTCATTTCTTATCTGAAAGCTTTTATCATTTGAAAAAAACAGTTTTATTTCAGAAAATCTGATTCATTCATACGAGTTGAAATCCTTGGGTTAAATTCAAATTCCCAAAATTTTACTTTTAAAATGGTTTAAATTCATACAAACACATTTATATCATCTTTAATCTCTGGTTTGAAATCATAGGATTCAATTTCAAACTTGAATTCAAATTTAAATCAAATTATTTAAATTTTCAAAACTCGATTAAGTTATTCAAAATAACTTTTATCTTTGAAATTCCATTTCAAAAGCCTTTCACTTTAAACCCAAATTTCCAATTTCAAAATCAGTTGAAATTAAGATTTCAATTTCAAAAACATCAAATTTGAATTATCTGTGACTTAACCGATTTCCACGTGAAATCCATATTTGTCTGTGTAAAGGTGTAGTCCAGGGGTTTAACACAATAGTGCAACACGATGAATCATCACAGATCAAACTACAGAAATAAAATTTGATAAGCGATATAAATTATAATGCTTATTGTTCATGCACCGACCACAGATATATAAATATCACAGATAATAAATTACATCACAGATAATTTATCACAGATCACAACATAAATCAGGGTGTATCACAAAGCATCATATATCAGGGAATATCAAACAATCCAATTATTCAGTCAAGTCCAACATTCACAAGTAGGATCACTTATTAATTTATACCATATTAATTACTTTTGAATAACTACAAATCTTGGTTAATTAATCATTAATTAATAATAAACCATTTTAATTAATTGACCTTTAATCATCTATTGACTAACCTTTAATTAATTAATTATCCTCCAATTAATTACCTTAATTAATAAATCATATTAATTAATTAACCTTTAAACTAGTTAAATAATTAATTAATCCCTTAATTGCTTTCATTAAGTAATTAACCGTTTACAATTGATTATCTTAATTAATAAATCTAATTAATTATTAAAATTAATCACATTAATTTAATTACTTAATAATTTCTAGTTAATTATCCTCATTAACTAATAACATTACTTTCTTGAGAAATTATCTTAGCTTAATTCATTATTAATCATTTCTAATTATAAATTAATCAAAATTATTTATTTATAAATTAAATAAATCATTCTTTAATTACCTTAATTTATTTAAATCATTTTATTACCTTAATTATCTCTAAGATAATCAATTTCTTTATTAATGATTTCATTAACTTTTAAGTGTATTTTAAATATTACACCTTTGAATTTAAACTACATTTTGAATTTAAGATTCAAAATGATCATTCTTTTAAACATTGATCCAATTTAAAGTTCAATCAAAAATCCTTAAAAATAAATGTAAATAACATCTATTACTTATACAAGAAAAAGCTTTTAAACTAACTACTTAATTTAAAACATTCAGATTTAAAAACTGATTTGAATCACAGATTTGAATTCAAGAAAACTTGGATTCATATTTAATATTTGATTTAAACTTGGCTTTAAACTTTGATTTAAAACTTGATTTAAATCTTGATTAAAATCCAAATTTCATTTTAAGATTTCAAAAGTTTCATTTTACTTTAAACCTTGAATTCAAACACTGCTTAAATCCTACTTCAAATTTTTAACTTAGATTTCAAAAGACTTTTCGTCCCGTTTCAAAAATTGGACTAAATTAAACCTGAAACAACCAGATTTACTAAAACCTGAAATGCTCCACTGTCACGAACCAACCCAGGTTGCTCCGAGTCCTACTTCCTCCTGCTTCGAGTCGAGTACTCGAGTAACTCGAGTCCTTCCCGAAAAGACGAACCCCTCGAATCATTGACAGGTTTCTATAAAAACCTGTAGCATACTAAAAAAAACTCCACGCCAACAAACTACTTCGAGTAAAACACTCGAATAACTCGAGTTCTTCCCGAGTCCAAACTGCACCCCCCAAATAAAGATGACAGTCCTTACAATATGCACGTGCACGTGCATCGTGCTTCCAGCCACCTCCGGCCACTCACCAACGTCGCAACCCATCGCCGACTATCCCTAGATGACCTCGCGATCACCAGAACCCATCACCACATCTGGAATCAAATTCGAGTTCTCCTCTTCAACCTGGAACACGAGCTCGTCCACCCTTCAAAACCTATCAACAGCAACCTCTCACCACTCCGACCATCTGCGAACCACCGCCACCGGCCACACCCACTCTAGCGATCCCCAAAACCCTATAACACTCGATCAACTCTAGAGGCCATGCCGATCAAAACAACAGACACCACTAAAACTAGGGTTTCAGACAAAGAATGGAAACCCCCACCTCCACCGTGCTTCGATCGACTCCCTGAAATTTTTGTCAAAGTCTCTGATCACTCCACCATCATCATAAGGAACCCAGACTATTCAGATCACTTGGATCATCATATATCATCCAATATACCAATTTCAGTTCAACAAGAACTGCACCATCAAGCTAGTACTAAAAATTGTGAATTTAATTTTAAAAATCATAATTTTTGATAAGTTTTCAGGTTATAAACTTAGATCAGTAAATTAATATGTTTGAGATTTAACATAAATCCACTTGAACTGTTGTTTTATATTTTTCCAGAGAACATACCCATTATTTCCAGCTTAAAAAAATTCTACTCTGAAATCTATGATATAACTACATATTTTGTTCTAGACTGAGGTACAAATAAAATTTGGATCATGAGCACTTAATTTATGAATTGAATTAGAACCTGGAGTTAAATCAGAGGACATCCAGATCATAACAGTACACTCACAACATATATTCCAATAAATATACTCAGAGTTTAAAAATATATCCACAGACATACTTATTTTCAGAGATGATCAAGCAACCCAATTTTATATATAAAAAAAAAGTGTTACTCACTTTGCTTTTCCCAGAAGAAACGGAGTTTGCTTGATGAACAGGCTTTTAAAATTTGTAAGCGGAAGCTTCCCTGATCTCTGATTCCCTGGCTTTGTAGTTGTTTGTTTTAAATTGAATTTTGTTTTAGTTTTAAATGGTGCTTATTTCAGATTTTCCTCAGCTTTGAACAAACGAAACTGAGATGGAAGATTGATATGAAGTTGCTGGGTATAAACTTTGTACAGGTGATAATGTAGTTTGTACAAATCTATAGCAGTGATATGTTCTTGCTTGTGGCTGATATAAATTTTTTTTGTAGTGTACTAAGGAGGCTGATAGATAGTGTTGTACAAAACAAAACCAGAGATATTGTACACAAATGGGAGGCTGCATTTACTACTTTGTACCAACATATATATTTTTTTCCTTTTGGCTGAAGTGATTTGTTGCTTTAATTATCATGTACCATATCTCATTTATATAATTTTCTTCTTGCGTTGACTATGCTAATATTTGATTTCGGCTGTACAAATATATGTTAGAGACAGTGATATATGTTAGAGATAGTGGTGGCTTGTATTGGAAACTTTTATATTTTTATATTTGTTTCATACTTATCTCTATGTTCATAAGTACAATTGCATTAATTGTTTTGTGTACCATTTTTGGTTTACCAGGCAAGATCTTGGAGGCTAGAGATATCTTGCATTAATTGCTTTGTCTATATTTCTATGTGTACATATATACTTTGGTTTGTTTCATTCTTATCTTATTTTCTTTTTACTTGTTCTTGCCTGCATGTCTACTTACAGGCCTGTATCTACAACAAGTATATCTAAGTGCTTTGCAATGTAAATAAATTTCTATGTTAATGTGTTGTTAGATCTTTAGTTAATATGTTTATGCTCTATTTTACAAAATTTATAATTTATCTTGTATACATTTCTATTTCAATCTCTAACTCAAATATTTTATAAGTTTGTATGTTTCTATATATATATATTTTTCTTATTTATTTTATAAGTGCATTTGTTTATATCATTTTTATAAACTCGAACCATTATTAACCATCAATTCTAATTATTACTATTATCAATTATTATTATTAAACCATTTATTTAAGATTTAAATTCGAATCAAATATATACATATTAACTTCAAATATTCTCATATATCACGTATACATATATATTCAATTTTTACTCATATATGCTCAAATACATATATAAACATATATATACAATATTTACAATATTTTTAAATTTAAATGATTTACACAAAATATATTTGGATATCGGGGAAACTCGCATCACTTAACCATTTAATTTTTACAAATTTTTATTCAAAAATTAATTAATTATCAATTTAAACTTATAAAAATTTCGGGATCGTTACAATTTCCCTTTATTCACAGTCATTTTTATTTTTATTCACTTATCCACACTTATCTCATTTCACAATTTCAGTTAAATTTTCTATTCAATTATTCACTAGGAATAATTTTCTCAATACCAAATTTACTTAAGGATTTCACCATTCATTTCTTAAGATTAATATAAGCATTCTATATATTCTTATATTCTTATTTCACCACTTTAGCTTTTATGTCCACTTATAACTGACTTTCCAATCCATCTATCCCGAACAATAATTAATTTATCATTCTTTAAATTAGTTTCAACCACTAATTTATTTTTAAATCCCAAACAAAGGTTTATACACTTTTACATCCATTAGTTCCTTTAACAATTTCTCAAATTTGTAATCGTTATATCTTTAACAAATTTTTTTTAAAACTTTCAAAAATATTCTAACTCCCAAAATTTTTGGAAAATTTTGGCAGAGTCACCCTTGTACGGAGGAGCTTTTGCAATTTGACAAGAGATATAAATATGTATACATCGACCCACACGGTCGGAAAACAGAAAAACAGTTCATAATTCCTATTTTTATTGCGTAGGCGTACCTTATTTAGCATTTTAAAGCAAGCGGCTTATTATTTAGCAAACTAGCGCAACCAAAGCTAGCTACACGGCTTCCCTGAACTTGTACTTACTCAATTTCAACATATAAGTGACAAATTTAGGGAGTTTATAGTATTTCACTTATTTTCAAACAGCCAACACATAGATTCCATAAGTAATGTATGCGATATATATTTTTAAAGACAAATGCAAGGTTTCAACACTAGTATTAAAATGTGTTGCAATCAGTTCACATACCATCCCATTTAATTCGAATAGTTTCCAACTTAATTTCTTACATTCCATTAAATCTTTAAACGAAATGAACACATATTCATTTCAATTGATTTCAAAATAAATTTGTTAAACTTCTATTGATTTACATAATTTTATTACCGCCGTTTACGTCGAACGACTAATTTTCTATGCAAACTTATTGATATCCATGCATTTAAACAACCACTTTGTTTTAAACTATTTCAAATTAATTCCAATTCAAGTTATATTAATTTCACTCCGATTTAATTCGTTTACAACTTTATACTTACAATTTCATTTCATATCCAACAAGTTTTACTCCAAACCATTTTATTAAACTCGACTACAACTATTTAACAATTTACTTAAGTTAACAACTTAAGTTCATCTCCATTTCCGACTAAATTCTCTTCTATTAAATTTAATTAGTATATTCATCCTACCCCCTTTAAACTCCATTTCACATTTATTAAAATAACATCCAAAGCCAAAGTTAATTTATTCATACTCGAATTGGACTTATTTATTCCAGTTTAAAATTTTATTTGCCTTATTTCCAGTTAAATTGAACTTCTTATCATTCTTTTAATATCATGTGAATAAGAATCCAATTCTATTTTATAATCTCTATACTTACTGAATTTTATTTTCAGTTTAATTCAATTAATTTCAATCCAATTAGATTCTATCTCCTAATCCTAACACATTCACCATTTATAAGTTTACCACTTATCTCCTGACAACCTTTAAATTATTCAAATAAGGATTTGCAAGATTTTTAAACACCCGGCTCTTTGTTTCAAATCATTTCAAAATCATCAATACCTCAAAATCACACTTCTCAAATATTTAAACCAATCATGGCTTTATTCCCAACAAATTTCCTTTGAAATTTCAAAAGCAAATTTCTCTGAATAAATCAATTTGGCAGCAATCCATCATTCAGAAGTTCAAAAATAAATTCTGAAGATGCGGTCGTCATCCTCAAAATTATTTTTCAGCGACTGAAGTGAATTCATTGCTATATCCCTTCCAAAAATTTATTTGAAATAATTTCCCTTCCAAAATTCTTTCCAAAATAATAATGCTATTATTTATCTTCAAAACACTTTGAAAACACTTCTAAAATCTCCGAGGTTTTAAACTTTCAGATTTAATTTAAACCAAATTTTAACTATAATTCATTTGTATAATTTATGCTCATACAAATTTTCCATTTGATTACACAAGTCATTCAAATTTTTATAATCTTATTTGTTTAAAATATTATCATCCAAACATCCAAGTTATAATAATTTAAGAAAATATTTCTTTTATAACAAATTATATTTTGGGTAAAATTATTCATTCACCTACCTTGAAAACAATACTATGTCGAATTGTTCTATTCAAGTGTTTAGAAACCCCTTCGATACAGTTGTCCAGACTGTTCCGACGAAGGTTCATATGCCACTCAATAAATCAATCAACACAATATAAAATCATTTTTATATCCACTAACAAATACGCGCTCATATCTATTAATACTCTCAAACTCATTTTAGAGTTCTACAAACTCTATTTCATTGAGTAATCCCCAACAGAGCCAAGGTTCTCGCTTGTCCTTTCAGCTCTGATACCAAGTGTAACAACCCGCAAATCCGTACCCCTAGAATTGACTCTATTCACCAACAATCAACTCAAGATGTACGAAAATACGAACCATCAGGGTTAAAGAAGAAGAAGAGGTAGAAGAAAAAAATTGAAAACAACACAGAATCTAACCATCGCAGCGGAATAAACTATAATATATAAACACGGATCTTTACTCAACAGAAAAATATATCTTCTTTACATTACATTCATCAGAGTACAACAAATTGAAAACACAACTCGGAAGAGTAATCATAACATATCCTACAACAGAATACACAGTACATATCGCAGCGGAATAACTAACACAAATACGAGAGTACGTATCGCCATCCAGCTCATCTCCTGAGCTCCACAGTATCCTTTCCTGTATCCTATAATACTCGGTCTGACCCGAGCATCATAGTTAAATAACACCCGAGTCAGTCTGGAAAACAAGAGTGAGAAAATCACACTCAATAGGATTATTTTTTAAAATCCTTTGGAAATAAAAGCATCTCGTAAGACCACGCCACAAATAAACATGTCGGGTTTTTCCCTTACGATAGCTAAAACATTTTATATTAAAATCCTCTAATATTATAATAGTGTCTATATACAAATACATAACAAAATAGCTGAAATTGTTACATGATTAAATTCCAGCTATACCCACAAAGTGGGTAATACAACAAAACTCGTAAAGGAGCGTAGGGAGAATGGATTTCCAACGAATGACTAGGCACTGGGGTACCACCTGTCACAGTACATGGCCTAGATCACAGTACCGAGGAGTACGCCCGCTCCTCTGCAACACAAGGCCGAAATCACCTATGGGCAATTCCGAATAAGATCACCCCACGGTTGGGATCAGCAACCGCACCACTAGCCAAAATAAAAGGGTCCTATAGGCAGGGATGACCATACTCTCCAGTGGGAGCTACCCACGAAGCCTTGCTGCATAACCCCTGATTTTCAGTCATTCTCGGTTGATGAGGCTCGAGGCTAAGCGTTACCTTTAGAACATATCCCTTAGAATGCCCATCGTCCACTTGACGATGTCTCAAAAGCATTCGTCCATACAAGTCCGTCCCGGGTCCGAACGGAACTGAAGGCCCTATTCCATCTTCGATATCAAACTCGTTTCCCCACGAAATGTACAAACTGGATCGAAGTGGTTTTCGAGAAATAAATCTTGATCTCGGACTCTTCGGAACGATCAACGCTTTTGGCCAATATTGATAGTCGGTGATTTAATTATCAATTACATTCCATAACATCCATAAATCAATAAATAATCTTCCCAAATTATTTATTATTTTCAAAATATCTTCATAAGATAGCATTTCTATTTCCAAACCCCTTTGAAAATGATTTCAACCATATTCCTTCACGGAATAATTTTCCCAAATATTTATTTCCACTGAAATACCAAGTACAAAGCCATTTTAGATTTTTAAAATAATTTTAAAAGTACTTTATTACAAATATACTTGATAATATCGAAATTCAAACTACTTTAATACTCTAGTTAAAATATATAATTTAAAATTACTACAATAATAGATTTGAACATAAACACTTACTTTAGAATTTAATATTTTAAAAATAATAAATTATCTAGAACATACGTTTTAAAACAACATTAAAACCTTTAACGAATATTTAAAATTTCTTTGAAAACGTACTTGGTTATCCAGAGAAATACACTTCTCTTTCACATCTTTTAAAAATAAATCAACATTTATTTTTAAACCAATCCATATCCTTTTATAAATTCCCTCCTTAAATTTATGTTTTCAAATATCCACTGATATTTTATTTTACTTTATAAATCCAGTTTATAAATTCCAAAATCTCACTTCTCTTTAAATTTCAATTCCAAACATTTAAATAAATTTCCAATTTATTTTCCATTTTACTCCACTTGAAATAAATTTACTTACTTACTTCATTTCTTTCAAATCACATTAACTTCCAGATTTAATTTCTTTATTCTGAGTTAGAACCCCTTTTACCTAAAATATCAATTTTAGATTTCCAAAACTCTTTATTTATCCTTTAATTAAATTTAATCCTTAATTTCAAAAATAACTTCTTTTGTTCTTTAAATAATATCACTTCAGTATAAAATTTATTATTCCCTGTTAAATTCAAAATCCCCTTTTTTAATATTTGTTAGAAATTTTGAAATCACTTTTATTTTTATTTTATTTTTCAATTCATTATTAATTTATTCAAATTCACTAGAGTTATTTTATTAAAATTTTACTCTTTGATTTCTTTTCAAAAATCCAATTCTAAAGCTTTTTATAACTCAATATGCCGAAGTATTCAATCCCACCCTATTATTAAACATTTCAATTATCAATAAAATTATCACAGGATATCAAATATTCATAACACAAAATATTAAATAATCTAAATAATTTTGAGGAATCCAGTTGGATCCCTCCAACCTGTTTCCCTACATCCACAGACGTTAGCACAATACCAATTCCACTTCGAGGTGGAATATCGCGGTATATGGGATTTATAAAATATCATCCGCTATTATGCGGCGCATAGGGTCTCATCCGCTATATAATGCGGGAATATCAACTCCAATATATACATATTCCAATATATATATATATATATATATTGATATTTATACTACTATATATATACTATCATATCAAATCAATCCAATCATTCACCAAATATTTAAATTTAACTATTTAAATTTAAATAGCAACCAGATGGGTGAGATTAACTCACCTTTATTTTATTTGCAACCCATTTCCATCTTGACCATTTTCTTCACGGTTTCAGACCTTTAATAACATTTCACAGTTTATTAATCATTTGAGTTGATTGAACAATTAATTACTACTTATTTATTTAATTTAAAATAAATTAAATAAATTTGTAACAACCCTGTATTTTTCAAATATTTTTAAATTGATTTTTCCAGATTCAAAAGCTTTATTTATGAAAAAGAATAAATTTTGTTATTTTAAGTATAAACTTTGATTTTGATGTGGATTAGAATTCCAAATATGACTAAATTTAATGTTTCCAGAAAATGTGAATTTTGGTCAAAAAGTCAAACTTTGACTTTTAAATTTAAATTTTAAATATTTGAAATTTTAAATATTTGAAATTATAAATTTTAACTTTTATTATGACAATAGATTTAATAACTTGAATACTGCTTTTCGTTTCGTTGGAAACAGAGTTAAAATGTAAAATTTATGTACATTTCAATTTTTAGTATAATTTGTTTTATTGTGCAATTTTGCCTATTTTAAATTTTATAAATCATATTTTTCTTTCTTATATTTTATTTAATATGTGTCAATATGTTAATTTATGTATATTTTCACCTCTAAATATTTTCAAAAATAATAATAGAATTTTTCCAAAATTTACTATGATGATTTCCTATTTTTAAAGGCTGTTTTCTTATTTTCTGCTATTTTCTTCATTAAAATTATATTTAAATTAAATTTTATATATTTATTTTGTGAATGTATTTTTATTTTATGTTATTATTTATATTTAAAAATATATTACAAGCTCATATGAATTTTCTAAAGTTTATACCATTTATTTTCAATTTTTCTAGCCTAGTTGACAATTTTTGCCATTTTCTTGATTTAATTATTTATAATTAATATTTATTTATTTATATTTTTTTTTATTTGTTAAATTTTCGAATTTTAACTGAAATTATATGTATTTTCAGATATTTAAACTTATTAAAAAGAAATAGAGGAAATTTGAAAAGTTTTAAACTCTTGAAACTCCTAAGGCTTTCCATCTCCCGACCTTTCATTTTCCCAACTCTTCTCTTAATTGTTTTGGGCGTGTAATATACTCATTTCAGCTGCATTTTTTTTTTCACTTTCACGAAATTCATTTCTCCTCCTATCACAAAAAAATCACGGCTATACTCCTTGTGAAGCTTAGGTAAAAATTTCTATCTTCTTCTTGTCTTTTTATGATTTTCTACTTGAATTTGCACATGCTCTCCACCTTCATAGCTGTATTCCCCTTCTTCCAAGCTGTGGCTTACCACCACCACCACTTTTCTATGACCATCACACAGCCTAACACCTCTCCTCCTCAGGCCAAGCCAAGCCATGACGAAGATCATCACAAAAATCAATCTAAACTAGCACTAGCCATCACCTATGCACTCAAGCTGGCCTAGTTTTGGTACCATCACCTTCCACCACCCATGGCCGCCACCAACACCACCTCCACCACCTCCAGCACCACCTGAACCCCATGCCATGTCATCACCTTGGACCCCACTACTCTGGCCGTGCCCCATGAGCCTTGGCCGAGCCTTGAATTGCCTTGAATCCATGTTAAAGTGACATTGTTTTGCCTTGTTGTGTTGTTTCATGCATACTCACCTTTTGCTATCCTCTAAACATGTTTGGCCGACCCTTAGGCAACCAAAACCTGATACAAATCTTGCCTTAGACCTGTAGTACACCATATGGCTAAACCTGAAGGTTGTTGGAAGCAAGTGCAAAGCAATTCTACTTTGATTCGTGCAGCTGATTCTATATTATCCTATCGTATTATGCATTTGAAAACTTATATTGTTTGTATTGTTTTGTCTTATGTATTCGAGGAAGTTAACCTTGTCTCTCCCACACTCATCATCATCATGGCTGATAAAATGAACCCCTTGTTCGAGCTTTTGAATGGTTAAAGCATAGTCAAGTAATCTATTCCATTGTTGCTTCTTATCTTCATTGTTTCAACATTGTTTGCGTTGAATATTTATGTGTATATTGTCTTGTTTGGTTATTGTTTACAAGATAAATATCAAGGCTCTCCATTCATTCAAATCAAAAGTCATGCTATATCGTGCTTGTTGTGCTTTCTGGAATCTATTCTGTGTTTTGATCGCTAATCTCCAGCTTTAACAGGTGAGTTATTCTCACCAGACAATATGTACCTATATAACTAGTAAATTAACACCCTGTGAATCTGTAGAAATATATTATCATGTTATACTTGACTATGTTATGACCATATGATGTTTATACACCTGTTATATCATCCATTACTGTTATATAATGTATTCTGTTCATTTATATCTGTTTATCACACTGCAAGTTCCCTGTAGACTAGAATCACTATGGGTTGAAATGATATATACCCGAACGGACTTTAGAATAGGGAAAAATCGTTATGGGCTAAAATGATAGGCCTGAACGGTTTTTACTTAATTTATTTTGACTTGGGATTGCGGGTTTGAAATGATAGAACCCGGTTTTTCTTTATAAACTGCGGATTGAAATGATACATATCTGTATCACTTGACCTAGGTTAGAAAACTATATACAGACCCGTGGTTATTTTATAAAGTGTTTTGAATACTTTTAAATATTTTTAAAAGTGTAAATTTATGAAAATTTGATTTAAATTGGACTTTTAATGTTTAAATAAAGAAATTTGGATTTTTCTAGAGGTTAAAAATGTAATTTAAATGAATGGTAAAAGTGAAATTTTGAAATATAACTTAAGTTTGGAAATTTGGAATTTTGGTTAAAAATGATATTTAAGTTATATGAATAAAAATGAAAATTTAATTATATTTGGAAAATGGTAAATATGATAATTTGATTAAATTTGAATTTAAGCGATTTATTAAAGTATTATTGATTTTTCTATGAGTTTAAGTGGTTAAATAAATGAATGTTTAAAAGTGATCTTTTAAAATATAACTTGACTTGGAAATGTGAAATTTGGTTTTAATTAAAGGTTTAAGTTAATTAAATAAAATTGGAAATTTAGTTAAATTTGTGAAATGGTAATTTAAATCTGAAGTGTTAAGTTATTTGTTGAAATGTGAAGAATTGGAAACTTTTACACTTAAATTTACTAAGTAAATGGTTGAAAATTGGATTTTATTATAAGAAATTTATTGTGAAAAAGATATATGTTAAATGATATGTAATTGAACATTTTAAATGTTAAAATATGATTTTTTAAATGTTTATGTGTTTTAAATTGAAGTTATTTAGTTGCTGGAAATACACTAAAATCTGGAATTAACTTTTAATAGCATTCAGAAATGCTATAGGTTCTGAATTGAACTAAAATTGTGTAAAAAGAGATATTACAGCATTTCTGAAATGCTGTAGTTGCTGTAATTGAACTTATAGGCTAATATTGAACTCAGTTCTATTATAGCATTCTCTAGAAATGCTATAGTGGTCTGTAGTCTTTGCTGAAATCAAATAAAACCTTTGTTTTGAAATCTGAGTTACCGCAGCACTTCTGTTTTGAACTATAATTTAACTAAAGACTGAGTTTTAACAGCAGTTTTAAATGCTGTCTTTGCTGAATAAAAATGTTTTCAAGTATAACTTATAACAGCTTTTTCTAAATGCTGTGAAAGGCTGAAATTTTAATAATTATGGTTTTTGACTTAGTAAACGAACTCAGAATGGTTTGAAACTTTGGAAATTGAATACTTGATTCGAATATATAATAATTACACTTTTAAAAGGTTTAAATGAATTATTTTGATTGGAATATAAACTATTTAAAGGTGATTTGAAATGATAGTAAATGAACGATATCTTTGAATTTAAAAGGTATTTAAAGTTGAATATTTGGATTTGAACTAATAGGATATTTTATTATATTAAAATGATTTGAAATGAAGTTTTGTAAGGATATGATATTTTATTATATTAAAATGATTTCAAATGTAGTTTTGTAAGGATATGATATTTTGTTATATTAAAATGATTTGAAATGAAGATTTGGAAAGATCGATATTTGATATATTAAAATGATTTGAAATGAAGTTTTGGAAAGATATGATATTTTGATATATTGAAATGATATTTTATTTTGAAGTAAAGTATTGTTTTAAAAGTTATAACCACGGGTTATAATAACGATTGGTTGTTAAAGAGACCGGGATCGGATATGGACATACTCTCTGTCGATACCGAAAACCACTTTGACAACTGTGTACGCGGTGGAGTTTCCAGAATGAAGTAGGATGGTGGCGATGATCCTAAGGTATATACGTGGACCCAACTCCCGTGAGTTGGCATAAGGTGACTAAAACAGGAGCGATCTCGGGCCAGTGAGGTAGCACCTCGTATCGGACACACTTCTTCGATACCATTCAATTACTTTGTGATTTTTGGTGGCCACCCTTGATTTAGGTGTGTTGTTCGAGGTGGAATGGTAGTGGCTGCTATGCGTATCCATCAGTCCGTGTGCGTAATTGGTATATCTACCCTGGCATTGCCTTGTGTGCCGTGTCACCTACCATATCGAACCCACTACGATTTTGATTTTAAGATCCGACCGCGTTAAGGTTCTCCATCCCCTTAACACTATTTTCTATATGATTATACTTTACTAATTAGACACTACTGTATATAGCGTATATTACTACATAGTAGATAGTTTAACGGATCCTTAAAGAATGGGCGATCCCAAGCATTCTTTAAGTTACTTGTACCTTATTACAGTTCACTTGAGTTGGTTTACATTATATAAGTATATATTGTCCTGACTCGAGTGTTTTGTGTTTTTCTTTACGCTCGGGTCAGCCTGAGTTATTCACAGATTTGGATTTCCACTCTCTTGGAGATTTGAATCGCTGGAGATTATCTGCTTGTCTTGTCATATCTACTTCGGTTCCGTTGTCCTACTCAGCTTGTACTTGGTTATTTTATTGAGACTTCTGTTGTTCTCTATTTCTTTTGTTATATCTTATGTAACTCTGATATATTTATATAGTAGCTTCATGAACTACTATTTCTTTTACTTTCGCTGCATTATTTTACTCTGTGTCTGTGATCTGTGATTATATTTATTTACTGTATATTCTGAGATTTGCCAAATTTTATTTACGACACGGTATTTTGAGAAATTCATGTCCGACATGTGCCGATGTGAATGGTTGAAAATACCGGGTCGTTACAGTTGGTATAAGAGCTTTGGCTTTGAGGCAAAACTCAGCATATGGAGTAGATTTATTTACAGAATCACTTTCGTTCGAGTTTGAATCTTTTCCTCTTGATTCGAATTTCCTTTGAATTTTTGGAACGTTCCATGCGGTTCCAAAATTCATTCTTGTCCCTCACTATTCATCTTCTTTTGATTTTGGAGTATCACATAACTCCACTTCGAATGATCTTTATAATGAATTGGCTGTCTCGCCAATATTCTAATTTTCTGGTAAAGGGGGAAACTCCTTTACAAATTTTCATCGATTCACCAGAGATTTATATCTATCCTTGGTTTAGATGCTAATATCTTTTGTTATTCCAAACTCTATCTCTTGAGATCGGATGTAGATTTACCCCAGAATAAAATACACATTTGATCTTAATCATTAAGTCACGGTTGACCCGGTTAAGGTTGCCCGCGATTTATTAAAGCTTGTCCATCTCCCTACTCTGTTATTTAATCATCTTGTCTTTTGTTCCAATCTATCTTCCAAACATTTTGAACTGTACTTGTAAATTAATGTTTTGTTTTATATATTGTGTTGTTTGGGTTGTTGATGTTGATTTGGGTTTCCGATCGATTCGTCTGATCAACACTATCGATAGGATTTCTAAAACACTTTGACAGAACAAACTGACACAATATTATTTTAAAATTGCTAATGAAATAAATTTTGATATAAGTAAATATTATGGAACTTAATAAATTGATTTAAATTGATTATTTGAAATGATAACACTTGATTTATCATTTATTGTTCTATAAATAAATTTATAAATAGTTGTTTATAAATTTATTTGGGAACTGAAATGAATTTAAAACAAGAAATTTAAGAATTTAATTTCCGATGGATTTCAAACCTTGTGTTTAAAGTTTTAAAAGGATATATTATTTAAAGTATTTCCAAGTAGAAATTTGTTTCTAAAGGATTTTTAAGTTTAAAAATTTAGTGCTCTTCTCTTTGTCGCTGGAAACTAATTTCGGTGATGACTGCAGCATCATCGACGTTCATTTTCGAGTTTCGAAGTGAAGAGACTGTTCTGTAGTCTTGCTACAGCTTTATTTTGGGGAATTTAATTGATTTGAATTTATAAAAGATGATTTGATTTATAAAATATATAGATATATGATTTAAATTTGATTTGACAAATTATGTACATACATTTATTTATCTCTAAATAGTTTGAAAGCAATCGAAAATTTTATTCTTAAATTCTATCTTAAATAATAAATTCAAGTATAAAAAGAAAATCAAATTTTTGAATAAATATTCAAGCTTGAAATGATTGAATTAGAATGTTTATAGTGTATACTAGTTTAAGAAAGTTTTATTTGTATAATTCTCAATTGCATTCCAATATAGCTTACCTTAATTTTTAGAAGTTAACAATGTAATTGGATAATATACAATATAAAAAGATTTTATAAATAAAATTTGAGTGGTTATAATAAATGTTATACACTTAAATTTTAGTTATAAAAGATTAACAGAGGTAAATAGTGAAAAAGGAATTTAAAGAGATTTTATTTAAATAACTTAATAATCAAATTTGATTTAATATGGAACCTTAAGTCTAACCTAGGAATTTTAATAAAAGTTATTTTCTGAAATGAATATGTTGTATAATAAAAATGTATCTTTGAATAGATAAAATAAAATACATTTGAATTGGACTTTTGTAATAAAGTTTATTTAACTTGAATTCATAGTTTAATTGATGTCTAAATGAATAAATGTGTAAAGAAATTTGATAGTTATATTTGCTATGATAAATATTTTATTTATGAAATAGATATGTCTTAAAAAAATGAATAATTATGATTAAAGAGTTAAAATGTATTTTAACATCACTAAATTTGATAATTGAGAATTTGGTTTTCAAATGGAATTTTAAGTGTAACTTATTAAAGTAATATCTATTTATGAAATGGGTATTTTAAATAAAGAGTTAGGCTATGTGTTAAATTAAGAGTTAAGTAAAATAGTGAACTTTTAACTTAATAAACGAAGTATAGTTTAATTTGGATATTCCATTCATAACAGTTTGTTTTAATAAGTCATAAGTTAAATGATATCCAAATGAATATTTCTAAAATTGAACTGATTGAAATACTAATATATCTACTGTAGCATTTTATAAGTGCTACTATTTTGAAAATACAATGTTTTGGAAATTTTTATAATTGAATGAACTTAGAAATGTTACAAATTTAAAATGAATATTATTTGACCTTGGATTAAAATGGTTTAAATAAAGATTATTTTTAAAAAAGGTATTATGATTTTCTAAGTATTATGTTTTTTTTAAAGAATAACATTTCCAAAGTGTTATGATTTTAGTAGTATGATTTCCAAATGATAAACATCCCTAAATTGTTATGATTTCACAGCATTATGGTTTCAAATTTATTATCTTATTTTGTTTTTTTCAAACTATCTTTTGGTTGTCCTTATTTCCCTTATCTTGTTACAGAATGGGAAGGCTATTGCTTATACCAATCTATTTAGAAATCTTTATGTAAACTTTGATAATCTTTGTTACTCATCTGGATCTGAACACTGTTTTTCCATTCATAGACCGTCGGTCAAGTGAAAAGGGAGATTCAAACTCTAGAGGATCTTTTTCGTGCTTATATTCTTGATTTGATAACCTCCATCTTGTTAAACTTACCTATAACAATAGTTATCAGGTGTAATTCCAATCTTCTTATGATCTTATTTTAATCTTATTTCACTCTATCTTTTCTATGCTTTCCCGTACCTCATTCCTTTTCGAGGACGAAAAGCTTTGAGTGGGGGAGAGTGTAACAACCCTGTATTTTTCAAATATTTTTAAATTGATTTTTCCAGATTCAAAAGCTTTATTTATGAAAAAGAATAAATTTTGTTATTTTAAGTATAAACTTTGATTTTGATGTGGATTAGAATTCCAAATATGACTAAATTTAATATTTCCAGAAAATGTGAATTTTGGTCAAATAGTCAAACTTTGACTTTTAAATTTAAATTTTAAATATTTGAAATTATAAATTTTATCTTTTATTATGACAATGGATTTAATAACTTGAATATTGCTTTTCGTTTCGTTGGAAACGGAGTTAAAATGTAAAAGTTATGTACATTTCAATTTTTAGTATAATTTGTTTTATTATGCAATTTTGCCTATTTTAAATTTTATAAATCATATTTTTCTTTCTTATATTTTATTTAATATGTGTCAATATGTTAATTTATTTATATTTTCACCTCTAAATATTTTCAAAAATAATAATAGAATTTTTCCAAAATTTACTATGATGATTTCCTATTTTTAAAGGCTGTTTTCTTATTTTCTGCTATTTTCTTCATTAAAATTATATTTAAATTAAATTTTATATATTTATTTTGTGAATGTATTTTTATTTTATGTTATTATTTATGTTTAAAAATATATTACAAGCTCATATGAATTTTCTAAAGTTTATACCATTTATTTTCAATTTTTCTAGCCTAGTTGACAATTTTTGCCATTTTCTTTATTTAATTATTTATAATTAATATTTATTTATTTATATTTTTTTTTGTTAAATTTTCGAATTTTAACTGAAATTATATGTATTTTCAGATATTTAAACTTATTAAAAAGAAATAGAGGAAATTTGAAAAGTTTTAAACTCTTGAAACTCCTAAGGCTTTCCATCTCCTGACCTTTCATTTTCCCAACTCTTCTCTTAATTGTTTTGGGCGTGTAATCTACTCATTTCAGCTGCATTTTTTTTTCACTTTCACGAAATTAATTTATCCTCCTCTCACAAAAAAATCACGGCTATAATCCTTGTGAAGCTTAGGTAAAAATTTCTATCTTCTTCTTGTCTTTTTATGACTTTCTACTTGAATTTGCACATGCTCTCCACCTTCATAGCTGTATTCCCCTTCCTCCAAGCTGTGGCTTACCACCACCACCACTTTTCTCTGACCATCACACAGCCTAACACCTCTCCTCCTCAGGCCAAGCCAAGCCATGACGAAGATCATCACAAAAATCCATCTAAACTAGCACTAGCCATCACCTATGCACTCAAGCTGACCTAGTTTTGGTACCATCACCTTCCACCACCCATGGCCGCCACCAACACCACCTCCACCACCTCCAGCACCACCTGGACCCCCTTCCATTTCATCACCTTGGACCCCACTCCTCTGGCCGTGCCCCATGAGCCTTGGCCGAGCCTTGAATTGCCTTGAATCCATGTTAAAGTGACATTGTTTTGCCTTGTTGTGTTGTTTCATGCATACTCACCTTTTGCTATCCTCTAAACATGTTTGGCCGACCCTTAGGCAACCAAAACCTGATCCAAATCTTGCCTTAGACCTGTAGTACACCATATGGCTGAACCTGAAGGCTGTTGGAAGCAAGAGCAAAGCAATTCTACTTTGATTCGTGCAGTTGATTCTATATTATTCTATCGTATTATGCATTTGAAAACTTATATTGTTTGTATTGTTTTGTCTTATGTATTCGAGGAAGTTAACCTTGTCTCTCCCACACTCATCATCATCATGGCTGATAAAATGAACCCCTTGTTCGAGCTTTTGAATGGTTAAAACACAGTCAAGTAATCTATTCCGTTGTTGCTTCTTATCTTCATTGTTTGAACATTGTTTGCGTTGAATATTTATGTGTATATTGTCTTGTTTGGTTATTGTTTACAAGATAAATATCAAGGCTCTCCATTCATTCAAATCAAAAGTCATGCTATATCATGCTTGTTGTGCTTTCTGGAATCTATTCTGTGTGTTTTGATCGCTAATCTCCAGCTTTAACAGGTGAGTTATTCTCACCAGACAATATGTACCTATATAACTAGTAAATTGACACCCTGTGAATCTGTAGAAATATATTATCATGTTATACTTGACTATGTTATGATCATATGATGTTTATACACCTGTTATATCATCTATTACTGTTATATAATGTATTCTGTTCATTTATATCGGTTTATCACATTACAAGTTCCCTGTAGACTAGAATCTCTATGGGTTGAAATGATATATACCCGAACGGACTTTAGAATAGGGAAAAATCGTTATGGGCTAAAATGATAGGCCTGAACGGTTTTCACTTAATTTATTTTGACATGGGATTGCGGGTTTGAAATGATAGAACCCGGTTTTTCTTTATAAACTGCGGATTGAAATGATACATATCCGTATCACTTGGCCTAGGTTAGAAAACTATATACAGGCCCGTGGTTATTTTATAAAGTGTTTTGAATACTTTTAAATATTTTTAAAAGTGTAAAATTATGAAAATTTGATTTAAATTGGATTTTTAATGTTTAAATAAAGAAATTTGGATTTTTCTAGAAGTTAAAAATGTAATTTAAATGAATGGTAAAAGTGAAATTTTAAAATATAACTTAAGTTTGGAAATTTGGAATTTTGGTTAAAAATGATATTTAAGTTATATGAATAAAAATGAAAATTTAATTATATTTGGAAAATGGTAAATATGATAATTTGATTAAATTTGAATTTAAGCGATTTATTAAAGTATTATTGATTTTTCTATGAGTTTAAATGGTTAAATAAATGAATGTTTAAAAGTGATCTTTTAAAATATAACTTGACTTGGAAATGTGAAATTTGGTTTTAATTAAAGGTTTAAGTTAATTAAATAAAATTAGAAATTTAGTTAAATTTGTGAAATGGTAATTTAAATTTGAAGTGTTAAGTTATTTGTTGAAATGTGAAGAATTGGAAACTTTTACACTTAAATTTATTAAGTAAATGGTTGAAAATTGGATTTTATTATAAGAAATTTATTGTGAAAAAGATATATGTTAAATGATATGTAATTGAACATTTTAAATGTTAAAATATGATTTTTTAAATGTTTATGTGTTTTAAATTGAAGTTATTTAGTTGTTGGAAATACACTAAAATCTGGAATTAACTTTTAATAGCATTCAGAAATGCTATAGGTTCTGAATTGAACTAAAATTGTGTAAAAAGAGCTATTACAGCATTTCTGAAATGCTGTAGTTGCTGTAATTGAACTTATAGGCTAATATTGAACTCAAGTCTATTATAGCATTCTCTGGAAATGCTATAGTGGTCTGCAGTCTTTGCGGAAATCAAATAAAACCTTTGTTTTGAAATCTGAGTTACCACAGCACTTCTGAAATGCTGTCTTTTCTATTTTGAACTATAATTTAACTAAAGACTGAGTTTTAACAGCAGTTTTAAATGCTGTCTTTGCTGAATAAAAATGTTTTCAAGTATAACTTATAACAGCTTTTTCTAAATGCTGTGAAAGGCTGAAATTTTAATAATTATGGTTTTTGACTTAGTAAACGAACTCAGAATGGTTTAAAACTTTGGAAATTGAATACTTGATTTGAATATATAATAATTACACTTTAAAAAAGTTTAAATGAATTATTTTGATTGGAATATAAACTATTTAAAGGTGATTTGAAATGATAGTAAATGAACGATATCTTTGAATTTAAAAGATATTTAAAGTTGAATATTTGGATTTGAACCGATAGGATATTTTATTATATTAAAATGATTTGAAATGAAGTTTTGTAAGGATATGATATTTTATTATATTAAAATGATTTGAAATGAAGTTTTGTAAGGATATGATATTTTGTTATATTAAAATGATTTGAAATGAAGATTTGGAAAGATTGATATTTGATATATTAAAATGATTTGAAATGAAGTTTTGGAAAGATATGATATTTTGATATATTGAAATGATATTTTATTTTGAAGTAAAGTATTGTTTTAAAAGTTATAACCACGGGTTCACTACAAGAAAATTGGTTATTAACTGCAATGTCTAATAGCGTGTAAGTGCTGGTTGCAATTATTACTTCCGTCAAAAGCAAAAGTAAATATAGATGGCATTGAACTACGCCGTAAAACAGTAAGGTATCAAAATTTATAAGCAGACATACAAAACATTTTCTAGGCCGCTTCTTTTCCAATTATTTTGCTCCCGTGTATCTTTCCCATTCCCCGCCGAGAACCCTAAGAAACGAAATTCCCTATTTGCTTGTCCTGTAATCACCAACGACACTAACAAAAAATCATATTGCTACTCTCGACAAGTGAATTATGCCCCTTTGTTCGTTGTGCTTCTCTCGCCTAGGTCACCTTCAACATTGATCGGTGAGCACTCCTTTGATTCTTTGTGGCTGTTCCATTAAAAAAATTATTTTGTGGAAGGCTAAGAAGATATTTGTTTAATTTTATGGATCTATTTTTAAAATCGAATAATTAGCACTTGTGTATTTGAAGGGATCTATTTTTGGAGTTAGCAGGATGAAGTACTTCATGATACCACAAGTGATGTAGATGATGATGATAATGGTTAT
Source organism: Allium fistulosum (assembly GCA_030737815.1). Classification (NCBI taxonomy): domain Eukaryota; kingdom Viridiplantae; phylum Streptophyta; class Magnoliopsida; order Asparagales; family Amaryllidaceae; genus Allium; species Allium fistulosum. The sequence goes on along the minus strand of CM060908.1, from coordinate 615,461,993 downwards.
ACCTCAGAAACAGAAGATGATGGACACGAATATGGTGATGCCTTTGGAGATGAAGCAGACGAGGATGACGCAGCTGAGGCTGAAGGTTCATACATCACCGATGTTGATGACAAACATGATTCATCAGGTTTATTCTTTACCTCTTTCTACAATTTATTGTTATGATTCATCAGGTTTTGCTTTAGGATTGCACAACAGCAGCTGCAAAGGAACCATGAACAAATATATAACGATCTGAAACAAGCTGTAAGTACTCTTTAATAAACACCGCTTTGAATTTAAAAAGTATGAATTTTGACACTAAACAAATGTGCATTTGCAGTGAGATGACTGGATTTCGAACTGGAGCGCAGCTGAGGCTGATATAGGGATGTTATGTGTACGTACAATAGAGGTCTGCAAAGAAATTCTTGCAATTTTATGATATACATATATAAGAGGTTGGGACATGCAGCCTATTCTATAATCTATAATTTGTGCAACTAACGGTCACTTTTGCAAAGAAAGGACTTCAAACCAAATATGAAAGTAGATCAATATCTTAATACTTCAAAACAGTAATTTTTACAATCGGTTAATTTTATATATAATCAGTAGCATTATGTTACATTAACGAACTAAACCGTATACAATAATACAGCACATTCAAGAAGAAGGCACCAAAGGCAATAAAAGAAATAAGAAAATTTGCTCAAAAGGCAATGGGGACGAACGACGTGAGAGTGGACGTGAAGCTGAACAAGCACATATGGAGCAGGGGAATAAGAGGGGTGCCAAGGCGTGTCAGGGTTAGAATCGCACGTAAAAGGAACGAGGAAGAAGATGCAAAGGAAGAGCTCTACTCTTTGGTCACTGTTGCTGAAGTACCTCCTGAAGGGCTCAAGGGCTTAGGCACCAAGGTCATTGATGAGGCTGATTAATTATGTTTCTCTTGTCTTTCTCTTTTGTTTTGTTTTGGGTTTTGTTGCTTTATGTGGTTTGGATTATCGAATACTCTTTTGTTATGACTTAGTAGCTATTTTAGACTTGCATTTTTCTGTGTCTTGGTCTTTGATTACTAATTTTGCATTGGCATAATTCTTGGGAAAGCTTACTGGTGTAGCGGTAGTTCTCACCTTCAGTCTAAATTTGGATGAAAATATGCCGTTTGAATGAGTAAAACTTTCATGCGGAATTATATCAAAATTTTGATACAATTGTATTGCTTACTTGACGTCCAATGAATGCGTTAATCCTTGGTACGTAGAACACACTTGGAAGATTGAGGTTTGTTGTATCAAAGCATCGATATGAATGCAGGAAGTCAAATGCTCCATTTCCGTAAATTTATTTTCAACTTTATAATCCCTGTTGTTGTTGAGTACTATAAAAATACACACAATTTCATTTTGTCCTAACTTCCTTCGGATTATTGTCCTACAAATCCAAACTTTATAATTGAGAAAGTTAGGTTTTTTTTAAAAAAATGTTTGTATTCATTGACTTAGCTTTTCACGAGGTATTCAATTTAATATATAATAACATGCAGCTAGTAATGTTTCGCTAGCAGAAATCGATATCAAGATCGAAACCACACTACATTGCGTTAATGATTTCAATTTTTCCTTTTGGGTACTCTATTTTATTGTAAAGTGTATGCAATAGATGTTTCATATATAGTTCCTAAGGATTTACAAAATGCAGGGACAATACTGGATTTTAATTTTAGTATCATACTGGATTTTCACTTTCGTTTTTAAGTGTGCATAATATAAGCCTGACACTACTTGGAATAATCATCTAGTCACAAACATCGCTAGGAATGAGTTGTTTAGTTATTTTGTTAGAAATATCAGGTATGGCGATATTTGAAATGAGTTGTTTAGGCACCAGTCTCAAAGCTTTGTATGGCGATAGTTATTATGTCTGCAAATTTCAGGTATTCAATTAACAAACGAATGCCTGATTGATTATTTACAACTTTTTTGTTGCCCTTCAAATTTCAACATTCAGGTGAAAAGGGATTTGCTACAGATACCATGCAGGAGCATGTTTTACCTCATTGGCTTTCTGAAGACGACGTTAGTTATTTTGCTAAGAAATTTGAAAAATCTGGATTTATGGGCGGTTTGAACTACTATAGGGCTCTTGATCTGTAAGGACATGCATCGAGTATTTCAAGTTTATCTCATAACTGTGATTTGAAAATTTAGTCATTATATATGCTACATATATAGGAACTGGGAACTGACTGCACCATGGACAGGAGTGCAAATAAAAGTACCGGTGAAGTTCATAGTCGGGGACCAAGATTTAACGTATAACATGCCCGGTGTGCAAGAGTACATACACAAAGGTAGTTTTAAGAAAGACGTTCCTTTTTTGCAAGATGTGGTTGTTATGGAAGGAGTCGGCCATTTCATAAAACAGTCAAACTTCTAGATATGAACTGAATAATTTCGCGTAATACCTGCTTTAACCAATTTTCTTCGCAAGTGGATTCGTAATATATGTAAGCGCTTAACTACCCAGACATTTAGAAAATATATTCAACACTTCAGCTTTTCTTTTACTTGCTTTGAAATGTGCTACTAAAGTCATGAGAAGGTGAGATCTGCTTTCTCTATTCGTTTTATCTACCCCTTTACCACATACATGTACTCCCTGTTGGCTTTATTAATGTTTCTTTTGAAGTAGTTGGTGATTTTCTCATATTTCTAAATGCAAAGCGGTCTTATTTTAAAACAATCCAAGATAACGTTACTATAAAAATTATTCAGCTATCTACCCATGTCTAAGTTGTTAAAGTTGTAAAGGTTAAAGAAAAAGAAAATGGTATGTGTGTCCCATTGATAAAAATGTAAAGTGGTCTAAGAATGGAAAGAAAACAATACTCTCATTAACATTCAATCTTATGTTTATATGAAATCAATTATGATCCAATGCTGGGCATTTTTCTTATCCATGAAACCCAATTGATTTTTTTAGCCGAGTACGATAACACTGTTTTAATTTGAAAACTTTCAAGTCCTATAGGAAATAAGACAATAAATTCAGATAAGATGACCTGATCTGATTTATCTGTGAATCTTAAAGATATATACTGAGAGCATCAAAATGCTTCCTAGGATTAGCATCAGCCATTTGGTTTAAATCTTATTATTTAGCCTTCTGAAGTACTCTACCGTTATAAATTAGTCTAGTGCTATGACTATTTTACAACAAATTTTTTGATGGTAGATCCCATAAATTAAGCATTTGTTTCTGTGCAACAGATTGAGGCCATAGAAGGAAATGCAGTTATAATTTCAGGAGTTGATTTGGTTACATATGAGCATTGGTGGTTTGACCATATGGAGCTGGCGCCTTTTTATTAACAATTTAATTGATGTTTACTTGACTGTTTTTCTTTTATATAGCCTGTAATTGATATTAAGCCTTACTTGCTGTATCCAGACCGTATTCCTAGTGCAACTGTTCCAAATTGGGTAAAGGTAAAATTTACATTTTTTGTTCAAATATATTTATTATTGGGTGCTATAATCCTTGTTCTTAATAATTTTTTTAGTAGTGGTGCACAGTTACCATCCCTTATGCGAGGGAGAACTGCAACATGCCCAAGAAAATGTTTACTTAGGTGGGCGGAATTGAACTAGATAGAGAACTGCAACATGCTCAAGAAAATTACTTTTCTGTTTTCTTTTATGCATCATGGTGCCCATTCTCAAGGAAAACTCAACCTATTTTTGATGCTAGCTCTGTGTTTCCACAAGTAAATCACTTAGCTATAGAAGAATCTTCAGCCATGCCTAGGTATATATTATATGAATTTACCATTCGTCTCTTTGTTGAATATTTACCATTATTTTCTTATTTGGATGACATCAATACTTATCATAATTGGATTACAATGAGTCCTGATATGGAAAACATAAGCACTAAGGAGTGAGGATAGTGAAATTTAATTTATAACATTTTACATACTTTTTTAATGTGCTCCTTCAAATTTGTTAGTCAGCGAAAGCTTGGTGTATTGTTATTGTTGATTAATTAATTATTTTAATTTGTATAGGAAAAAAATGCATGTTTTTGACACTATAATTCATCACATCCAATCTTCTGTAGATAAATGTTTACTCATACATATGCATCCTTCTTACTTTTAGCTAATAAGCCTTCTTTTCTTGTTGTTACTTTAACAGGCTATTCGTTCAGAGTCAACAAGCAAGTCACTGGTGCTTTTAGATGAAGTGAGTAAATATTATTCTATTAATTAAAATACGTTTTATTCTATTAATTAAATTCTCTGCATTGGAAATGCAAAATATTTTGGCAGTGGCATGAAAATTACCCCTACAGCTGATCCTTCTAGTGGAAATTTGGAGGTGCTTTCCAATTTTGCAAATGCCTTTTCATATTCAAAGCATCATAAATAAATGTAACACTGAAAGTTTGTGACATTAGGTGGTTATGCTTCAGGACTTCAAGTGGTATGACTTCCTTCTGAAACTGCACAAGCTTTACAATGGAACACATCATTTCAAAATGTTCATAAACAGTGGTAAATTTCATAACATATCAGCACTATGTGCATATATGATTGTCATATTTTGGGTTGTTGTTCATGGTTTTATTTTGATGTAGTGTGAAATCTATTGAAGTTATGGAGGTAATATGCAAAGGAGATATCTATTTTCGGTCTGATGGTGAACATTTTGGATTTCTACCGACAAAATTCTCCCTATTACCTGCAGTTATTGAGATTTTCACTTGATCATAAGTTAAGTTCCTTTCCGCTGTGTATATTATCCACCAATGATATTTTCAGTTGGTCCATCACTATCAAATAAATATATACATAAATCGACTATTTGTGGAGCTTTGAATTTTATTCAAATAAGCCTTCTCCAGATCTGCTAACATTGTGCACGAGTATATATGCAACAATAGAGTAATTATATAACAATTATTCCATGACCCTGGTTTATTTACAAATTATTCCATGACCCTGGTAAGTAGGAATATGTTATTTCTTCAGCAGGAGATGTGAGAAAGTGTAGAAAGAATAGAGGAGAAGTGGAGTAGTTGTGGAACGATTGGAACTCTTTACAGATGATGGCTATATATAAATGCAAAAGTTAGCCTGCATACAGCTGTCATGAGGTTATATAAATTACTGTAATGTGATTATGATGTGATTAGTTTATAGTATTATGAATTTTTTGTCAAACTATATGTTGTGACCTGGGATAGGGAAGCATCTCATTTCTTTATTTTGCCAATTGGACATTTGCTTTGTGTCTAATTGCCACATGGGAAAAGCCATCAATCGGTCATTATACCTCTCTTTTATGTTAGACTATTATGTACGTTTTTTTAATCTCTTTAGCTTTACTTTGGAGTATAATAATTGTTGCTACTAACTTTGATATGGTGGCACTACTAGGCATTTACATGTAGTCCTTGCTGTTCCTCCATTGCTGAAGTTACATATGTTCATGACCAAGTACAGTCTTGTCTCTCAGTTTATCCAATAGGAAACTAAATGTTACTGGTATGTTTTTCTTCTTCCATTAATTATGTTTACTTACATGTGTGTATAAATTTTAATTTTAAACTCAATTGCAAAAGTAATGAACAAATTGCCATGATGACCGCGGCTGTAATATTTTGAACTTCTGCTAGTTACCAAGTTGATGATATAAGATTCTATACCAACTCATTTGGTTTCTATACAATATTTGAGAAAAGTCTTCAAAATTAAAATGAGATATTGGAGACTAGTGTACAGATAATAAACATCCAACAACTCTTTGCAAAAAAAAAGTGAAAATGAAAAAATAAAATAAAAATAATAGTGCGATGCGAAACTGTGTGTCATTTAATCTGTATTCGACTTTAGACTTAAAACCCGCCAATCCCATGTGAGATATTTTTTCTTTTCTTTTTTTCTGAAATAGGACAATGCGTTCTTAATTATTGTTTCCATTTTCTGAAATATGGACTATCCATTTTTTAACTATATAAGCTTTTTTTTATGCAATTTTTTTGAACTTGACTATAATATATGCATTTAAATCCGTGGTCTTCAACTGCACAATGAAGTGTCAGTACCAAGGTAATAAATATAAGCTGTAACTGCCCCTATTTTCCAACAAATGTAGCCATTAGAGAAAGCTCATATGCTTAATGACTCTTCTGTAGAAGTTTTATCATCTATAGTATTTATTTATTCGAAATTTCAACCCACCTACCATTGAAATTTTAGAACCAAAAATGACATTTCTTTTCAAACAATATTTTGCTATAGTTTAGTTAAGCTGCACAATGCAGTTCTCACATACATCAAGTTTATAAACAGATTCACGCATCAATGAGTTAGTTTGCTCACTTGGAAGTTGATTAAGCAGAGAAGTTTTGTCTGGAAATTTAAAAATTAGAAGTTGCTTTGATTTTGGAAACTTGGTTTTGAACTTTTGATCAGTAGCCTTGAAATTGACATTTGGTTTTGATCTGATCTGAAACTGGAACTTGAATCTGTACTTATGCTTTGTTTAACCTTGAAGTTGTAGTTTGATTTGTTCTTTGCTTTTGAATTTGATTTGTGTTTCTTCTTCACAGGTGTTGTATGATGCTTTTGAGGTTGATACATGATGTCACACTCTTTCTCCTTTAAATCGGTCATGCTTATCGATGGTCATTAAAATATTTTTAGTATGTATCGTTTGGTATGCTACACTCAATTTGTGTACTTATGTTCAATTATTATCACAAATATATATGTTTAATTCTTATGTATGAAATATTGTGGATATATATATATATTTTGTGATTTGGCTTATGACTCAATTTGTGTACTTATGTTAATGTGATGAATGTGGTTTTTTGAGTTATAATATATAAGTAGAATTGAAAATTGTTAAGCTTTGAATGTTAAGGTAGCAAAAAATATGCAATAGAATTTTTTTATAGCGTTCTAACTATGCAATAAAAAGAAAAATTGTTCAGCTTTGTTATACTATAGCATCATGTTAGTGCTATACAAAATATTTTGCAAAGAGTAAATAGTTTTCATAGCAATAAGATGGTGCTATAATAGATAGTAATGAATTTTCTATAGCATTTCAATGTGTCATAAAAGGTTGACATGATGATTCCATAGCGCGTTCAAATGCTATAATAATATAGCATGTCGACATATTTATAGCAACTAAAATGCATCATAAAAAGTTCTATAGCACGTTTTATAATGCTATAGAAAAGCAGTTGCACCAATATGGCCTATTTTAGATAGCAAGAAAAATATGTTTTCCATTGCAAGTATGACACGCTATAGTATCTACCAGACTTTTTACAACATGTTGATCTATGGCGATTATAGAATCGCTATAGAAAGTTTTTATAGCGGGTTTTACATGCTATAAAAAGTCCTTTTTGTTATAGTGGTTATAATAACGAGTGGTTGTTAAAGAGACCGGGATCAGATATGGACATACTCTCTGTCGATACCGAAAACCACTTTGACAACTGTGTACGCGGTGGAGTTTCCAGAATGAAGTAGGATGGTGGCGACGATCCTAAGGTATATACGTGGACCCAACTCCCGTGAGTTGGCATAAGGTGACTAAAACAGGAGCGATCTCGGGCCAGTGAGGTAGCACCTCGTATCGGACACACTTCTCCGATACCATTCTATTACTTTGTGATTTTTGGTGGCCACCCTTGATTTGGGAGTGTTGTTCGAGGTGGAATGGTACTGGCTGCTATGCGTATCCATCAGTCCGTGTGCGTAATTGGTATATCTACCCTGGCATTGCCTTGTGTGCCGTGTCACCTACCATATCGAACCCACTACGATTATGATTTTAAGATCCGACCGCGTTAAGGTTCTCCATCCCCTTAACGCTATTTTCTATATGATTATACTTTACTAATTAGACACTACTGTATATAGCGTATATTACTACATAGGAGATAGTTTAACGGATCCTTAAAGAATGGGCGATCCCAAGCATTCTTTAAGTTACTTGTACCTTATTACAGTTCACTTGAGTTGGTTTACATTATATAAGTATATATTGTCCTGACTCGAGTGTTCTGTGTTTTGCTTTACGCTCGGGTCAGCCTGAGTTATTCACAGATTTGGATTTCCACTCTCTTGGAGATTTGAATCGCTGGAGATTATCTGCTTGTCTTGTCATATCTACTTCGGTTCCGTTGTCCTACTCAGCTTGTACTTGGTTATTTTATTGAGACTTCTGTTGTTCTCTATTTCTTTTGTTATATCTTATGTAACTCTGATATATTTATATAGTAGCTTCATGAACTACTATTTCTTTTACTTCCTCTGCATTATTTTACTCTGTGTCTGTGATCTGTGATTATATTTATTTACTGTATATTCTGAGATTTGCCAAATTTTATTTACGACGTGGTATTTTGAGAAATTCAAGTCCGACATGTGCGGATGCGAATGGTTGAAAATACCGGGTCGTTACAAAATTTATCACCTGAATATTTTTCTACAAGAACAGTAGGCTAAAATATGTATATTTATTTTTATATTTCTTTCAATTTAGAACTACATACATATATATATATATATCTGTGTGTGTGTGTGTGTGTGTTTGTAAAATAATCTATATAAACCAAAGGTCCAATTTTAACATGAACTATCCAAATAAAAATGTTTTTTTAAAAAAAAATTCCTGTTTCAACCCTATTTTTCAGAAAAAAAAAATTAATTTTCTGTTTACTGTATGTATTAAAATATGTGTATACTTATATATTTATATTCCGGTTTAACTACACATTAAATTCTAGTAAATAAATTCCTTTTACCCCTTATGAAAGTATACATTAAATTTAAAACAACATTTTAAACCTTACTGCACAAGACCACCCACCCTAGCTCGGCCCCTTCCCCCGGCATCTCGACTCCGACGAACCAGTGCCGCCCAAAACCCCATACGCGAGCCTCGCCAGAATCGATTGACTGTCCTACTCCATCCTACGGCGATGATCTCTAGGCCGCCATCGAGCCTTGACCAACCCTAATCCCAAAAATCGAGCCTCCTACAACCTGCTCGCAAAACCCACCACCTTGGGACTTCCTTTCGCGTGCTCGAGTTCGAGCTAGCTACCTCGAACACCACCTTCTTGTTGCCTTTGCTCAAACACTGCTCGCCTGCCCTGGCTCCTTCGATTAGATCGGAGGATTTAAGAAAGAAAGTCGTGATTGAAATGTCTTTGCGAATTAGAAGACGAGGGGAAATTCGATTTGATTTTCACGAATTGGAATTGGAAGGAGGGGAGAAACAAATCTGGTCGTCCATTGAATTTTGAAGCTACTGTATTTTTTTTCTTCTCTTAAGTTTTTGAATTGATCGGCCATTATTTTTTTTCTGATTTTGTTTTAAAACCAAGAAGAGGAAAATGCTTTTAAAAAGGAGAAGATAGGTACGTGATCGCTGAGCATACCGGGTAGAGTGGCTCAATTAATGATTAGGTCGGCTATGGTATAAAATTTATTGTTTTATATTCAAAATATCTTGATATTGCATTCGAATCCCTATCAGGATGTACTATCTGGCGTTCATAATGTTAAACCCCTATTCCGAACGCAATGGAAATGGTTTCGAGTCCTAATTCAATCGTATGGAGGAGATAGCTTTTTGGACTTAATTATTTTAATAATTTTCAATATATATTTCAGCGCGTCTATATATCGTACGCTCACACAACAACGCCAAACGCTCCCAAATTTGAAATCCAATAATAATACAATATTATGGATCCAATGAAACTAGTTTCGTCGAATTCCGAGACTGTGCCCTGGAAGGCTATTTTTAAATGTCAATTTAAATAATAAAATTTCAAAACTTAACAAAACACTTCCAAATTCAATTCTGACAGTTCTATTACCTTCAGTATTATCAATTTAAATTTTACAAGCCTTTAAATTATTTTTAACCGGCTTAAAATTCCAGATTTAGCATTTTACCCAATTCCTAGTAATTTAAATTAAATAATTAAATTGTTCAATAAATGGTGATATTTGAAATTCACAAAACGAAACCACATTTGAATATTTTAGAATTAATTAAATATTCCAATTTCAATTGATAAATTTTTTTGGATGTTTTGGATAACCGTCCTTTAAGGATCTGTGGAACTATCTACAATGTGGAAATATACACTATAACACCGTGGTCATTTCAAATTAATTTATACTTCAAAACCAAAATATCATTTCATTTCAAAAATCTCGATTTCCAAATTTTATCACTTTCAAAGTTACGATTCAAATCTACTCAAATTCCAAATTCAAATTTAAACCAATCTCAATTTAAAAATTTAAATTCAACTCAATTCCTAAATAGCCATTTCAAATTTTCGATCTCAAAACCGGATTTAAATCAAAAAATATCCATTTACATTCCAATATATTTCAAAACTTTATATATTCAAAATTTCAAACTAAATTTAACGATTTCATATAGATTTAGTTTATCTTCATTTTAGTCTTGAAATATTCCCTCATTAGATTCAATATCATTCAAGTAACCTTAAATTACCTTTTATTAAATATTTTCTTTAATATATTTAAACGTGAAATATTCGTTAAATCACTTAATCAAAATCCAGTTATAAAATCATATATTTACATTTTACATTCAATAACTTCAAATCGATTTAATTAAATAATTTTTTTAATTAAATGCCACTTCAAATAAACCCAAATTTTATCTTCCCAACCTTACTTATTCAATTTATTACAAAAATCTATTTGAAATACAAATTTACATAAATACTTAACCATATTATATGTATTAAATCAATCTAAGTTAAATCAAATTTTACTACTAAATATATATATATATATATATATTTACCATTTTATATAATATCTTAAGAATCAATATTCATTAAACTATATATTTCTTTCCAAAACCATAGAAATTATTTCAAAATATTTATATATCGACCACGATGTTTGTATATATTTCCCATACTATGGTCAAGTGATACGGATATTTATCATTTCAATCCGTAATTTAAATATATACGGGTAGATATTATTTCGACCCGTAATCCCAAATTTGATCAAATGAAAATCGCTTGGGTTTATCATTTCAACCCATAACAATTTTCTCCTATTCTAAAGTCCGTTCGGGTCTGTGTCATTTCAACCCATAGTGAATTCTATACTAACAGGGAACTTGCAGAGTGATAACAAATATGAAAATAATATAACAGGCATATATCATCAAAAACAATAACAAATAATGGTGTTAGATGTCACAGGTGAACAGATACAGATAATAACATGTATAAAGCAAATGTAAATAACCAACAACAGCATATTTCAATTATCGTTTCAATTGAAATTAAATTTAATAAATATAAGAATGTAAATCGTGAGTGATTGCTCACCTTTCGAGGTTAGAGGAGTTTGACAACAAAACAAGCTACGAATTCCAAAGCAAAGCACGATGGACACGGGTTCAACGGATAGAGCTGATAGATATGGAATTGATGAAATAAATCAAATCAGTTCTAATATAAACTAAAAATATATACGTTATTTTTATAATTTCAATATTTTAATTTGAGAGAAATATTAAAATAATATAAAAATTCCAAATTCAATATTTAATACATAAATAAGCTTATATATAATAAGGATCAAAATATTCATATTTTATTCTTCAAAATTTTCTATATATATATATTTAATAATCATAATATCAATAGTATATAATAATAAGACACGACAGCCTTATGCACTTTAAAACATATGTATATTATATCCAAACTATAAATAACTGGCAGGTTATACTTATATATATCAAATCAAACTATACATACATATTATAATTTAAATCAATGCATGTTCATATATGTACTCAACTTACATAATAGACTTGTAATTTTTAACTAACGGTTCATATACATAGAACAACATGTTGTGAAGACCCAAAAATTTTGAGATAAAAATAATCTTAAAAAATCAATTAACAGAAAATAATTAAAGAATAAAATAGATTGAAAAAAAATTAAGAGAGGATGAAACAATTAAGTAAGGAGAATAATTGTTTTTAATAGATAGAAATGAGAAGAAAAATAACTAAAGTATGAATGAATTTTAATTCACATATCTTATGAGTATTATATATATGTGGCCAAAGAAATGTAGAGTAATGAAATAACTTCTCTTGATAATCAAAATGCATAAAAATTAGTCAAGCAATATTTATGAGTATAAATGTATTCTTGAAATAAGTCAAAAGAGAAACAAAGGATAAAAATAAGTTAGCTAAAGATCAAACTTACAAAAGAAATAAGAGGAACACCTCGGGTGTAATAAAATATACAGTGAGGTAGAGACACATGAAAATAATGTGCAGGGAAATCATGCAAATAACATGTGCACAGAAAAGCAATGAGGCAACTGTTTTACTAGAAATGGAAATCAACAGAAAATGTCATATTTACCCATAATTATACACATATGGTTCACTGAGTGATGTAAGGATAAAATTGGTTTTTCCTCCATTAAAACCCTAACTAAATGATTTAAATCAAGGGAGGGGGAACGGTTTGTTTCTGGGGAGAAAACAGAGGAAATAAAATTAAAAATAAAATAAACTCACACTGTCTTCAGGCTTGAGTATTCTCGAGGAGGAGTAAAGGAAGGTGAGTGATTAATCACCTATGAAATTTAAGGCACTAAGACCCATGTTAAGGGCAGCCATATCATTTCTGTAAAACCTTATATGATATAGTTTAATTTTTATTTTCTGAATAAAAGCATATTGATTATGGATGGTATTTTGATTGAGCTCTTGGTTGATGTTTTGACCTGCTTTGATTGTTTCAGTTTTTGTTTTAAAAATATAAGTAGTCAAACATGTATTTAGATCATAGAAGTGGATTTTTATAATCCAGTTTTATGTGAGAAGAAAACTGAATGATTTACTGAGAAATAGGGTATCAAAGGAAAATAAGTAGGCAGTGTGAATGATGAGATTCATGCTCATGCCTAGCTTATATTAAAATGATATGAACAATGCAGTATCATGTTTAGATGCTGAGTAGTTCCTATTATAAGTTAATATGTTTTTATGAGTTTTTCTCAAAGAAAAATCAGGCCATGTGTTCTTAGTAAAATAAATGAATAGGATATATATATATTTCACCAGATTTATGTGAGACATAGGAATATTTCTAAAGATAAATATGTAGGTAAGTTTTAGAAAATATGATTAAATAAAATAACCTTAGAATGAGATTTAGTATTTTGCACGAAAGCTTGATATGTCTGGCTAAAACCCTTGAGTGAGCTTCATAACTTTTGATTCATGAAAGGAAAAAAAAGAATGCAAAGCATTTCAAAGGTTAATAAAATTTTCAGAAGATAAATAAGCATGGTCTCTAAATTATAAAAATAATTTAGGAGTAATGCCTTGATCTGCTCATCATCAGGTGGATAATGGGTATGCGCATGACTTGTTTAAGTCCTGTAGGCCTCTATGTAAAGGGTTAACAGAACAGAGCCCCTTTACAATGCACACATGGTGTTCAATGGCAAGGAGTCAGACCAAATACAAAATGTAGAAATGAGAATGAGAAATCAAGCTTTGGAAGTTAGGAGTCAATCCATAGGAGCATGTGCATGAATGTCTGGATGAAATGATTGGATGAATGTTTGGGTGTATGATTGGGATATAAACTTACCTAAGCTCATATTTTTGTATGAATCAGTGCATTGTTAAACAAATAAATTCTCCGTGCAGTTTATGAATTTTACAAAATATTTTATTACATGATTTCACTCATACCAGAATTTTATTCTGACCCTATTTGTTGCCTTTGCAATATTTGGGGTGTCTCATTTTATTGACGCAGCTCAAAATGTTGTTGCAGGAAAAGGTGCATGAGTAGCTTGCTAGTATGGAAAATTTCGAGATTAACTTGAGTTTAAAATGCTTAGGAAAAATGGCAGAAATATTGTAATAAATAAAGCTAGGCAAACTTCCTTATGTCTTATATTATTTTTCAGGTTTGATATTTGCTTGGTTTTCTTGAAAAGAACATGTAAGAACTTAAGTATTATGTGTGTTGTAAGCTGTGAATTGAAGTAATCAGATTTCTGAAATGATTTGAGTGAATTATGTTGAAGGAGAAGATGTCATATAAGCTAATATATGAATGTATTCTCCTTGGCAAGTTTGATGTACTTCAGATATGAGTTAAAACTGTTTGGATGAATAAGTGTCAAGGCAATATATGTAGGGGTTGAACATAACCTTAACTAACTAGTTATGCTTGACCATGACTTATAATAGATATAAGGCCATGAGAAGCTTGAAATTTTAGCCTATTGATCCTATTTGAATATCTGATTTTAAGTGGAATTTTGTATTGTATTGTATGCTTTATGTGGTGCATGCTATATACTCATAATCTATAATGCAACTATATTGATCTGAGCCTAGTATCCATCTAATTGATTTAAGTTAAATCTCATTCTAGTTCTAGACAAGTCAGATTTAAAATGCGTTGTCATGTAGTTTTATCTAGATATAAACCATGTCAATAATTCCACTGTTTCATTTAATCACAATCATTTGTTCAGCTATTTGGGAATTTATCAATAATCTTCACCACAAGTTCATCTGATAGTTTTGCATAAGTCTGATTTTGACATTGCTTAAATTATATTGTTTTCATGTATAAACTAAACCTTCATTTGGTAGGTTAGACTGAGTTTGCAATCAGTTTATTTATATTGTTTCATTTGTTGACCTGTTAATCTAGATTTGCCACAATTTTATTCTTATGATCATTACATTTTTTTTGTAAATCAGATCATGAGAATTTTGTCTGACATTGAAAAAAAATTGTTAGAATTTAAAAGTAAGAACCCCAGGCTAAACAAATATACGAAAGTTGAGTAGAACCCCGGGTTAAACAAATATGTATAAATTGATCTAACACCCTGTATCAGTCAAAATATCTAGCATTAAATCCCTAAATTCTATGGATCAAATAGCTAGGTTGTAAATCCAAAAATTAATTAATCTAAATTATAACACAAGCTAGGAAATTAAATAATAAAATGATGTGATCATTTTAGGATTTAATAATCAAGTCTGAGTTCAAAAAAAATAGACAGAATGGCTATGTGACACAAAAGTTTCTCAAATATGAGAAACATTGTGTGAATGAGTTTCTTTGCTATTTTAATTTACTCTGATAAGCAAAGAACCATTTATATATCTTCATATATATAAATGACATGATTTAGTTACACACTGATATGTTTTTATTGGTATGATTCTGGATCTTGGGAGAATGAATTAAGAGAAGTGACTAAAAAAATTCACTAAAAATTCATTAAAATAAAATGAATAGAGAAGTGGGTCACTTCAGTTGGCATCGGAGCTATGTTGTTAAAACATAGCATATATATACATATATAGTATCCAATCTTCTTATATGGATAAAAAAATTTAAAAAAAATTATAATACAAATACTCATAGTAGAAATAAATTGTTGAGACAGTTAAATTAAAAGCAAGACCAACTAGCTAAGCAATTGAATAGTGAATCATGGTAGGAAGACCACCAAGCACTGGAGCAGGACCCTCCAATGTGACACCATTGGTTAACCTACAAGATTTAGTGAGAGCATTTAGGGAAAGAGCAGTGCAGAGGGAAGGAAATCCTCATGAGGAATTAGCCAAGCTGTTGAAGACATTTTCAAATTTAGGAGGCAAGGATTTTGAAGGCACTGAAGGAGTTTTAGGTGTGCAGACATGGGTGAGGACTTTGGAAAGAATATTTGTAGACATGCAAATTGATGATCAAAGGAAGAGGCAGATAGATTCTAGGAGGCTCAAAGGAGCAGCACTAGACTGGTGGGAGGTGATCATCACTGGAAGGCCAGAAAATGAGATAACATGGGATCAATTCAAGGAGATGCTTGAGGAAAGATTTGTCCCAGCAACAGCTAAGGCAACACTGCAGGAGGAATTTATAAGGCTGAGGCAAGGACCAATGAGTGTGACTGAGTACACTCAAAAATTTGAGAGTTTATCTAAGTATGGAACTATGCTCATAGGGACTGAAGAATCAAAGAATTCAAGATTTATTCAAGGACTTAATGCTGGACTGAGCAGAGCAAAGTTACCCTACAAGGATAAAACATTTGATCAAGTCATAG
This sequence comes from Allium fistulosum, assembly GCA_030737815.1. Lineage (NCBI taxonomy): Eukaryota > Viridiplantae > Streptophyta > Magnoliopsida > Asparagales > Amaryllidaceae > Allium > Allium fistulosum. Next base: position 615,445,783 of record CM060908.1, on the reverse strand, counting down.
ATCTTGCTCTTTCTTTTGAGCAACATGACAATGCAAGGGAAAAATTTAAGAACATGAGGGCTAATAATCAAAAGAAGGGGAAAAATAGAACACATCCTTATGATAAAAAGAATGTAGACAAGAAAGTTGAAGGAGCAACTAGTGGGGAAGTTAAGAAGAAGATCACATGCTATAATTGTGGCAAAAAAGGACACATGAGTAATAGGTGTCAAGCAGCTACGAAAGCATCATTCAGCTGCTATAACTGTGGGAAGGAAGGTCATATTAAAAGGAACTGCCCAGAGATCAAGAACGGAGCAAAGGTAAGAGCATTGGAAGTCAAGGCAAATGCAAGTGTAGTGGGAAACTCTAGACAATTGGAAGGTATACTTCTAATTAAAAACTACCCAACCACAATTATATATGATACTGGAGCCACACATTCTCTGATTTCACAAGACATAGTGGATAAATTAGCTCTTACATACAATATAGTTGAAAAACCTTTATTTATTCAAAGTCGCCTAGGTAGTTCTTGTCTGCTAGGGTTAAAATGTTTGGGAGTAGAATTAAAAATAGAAGGAAATATATTTAAATCTAATTTGTTTGTGTTAAAATACCCTTGAATAGGAATTATTCTAGGAGTAGACTGGTTGAGTAAGTTCAAAGCAATTTTGAATTTGGAATATTTTACTATTTCTTTGAAAACAGAAAATGGTAAAAATATTCTAGTCATGAGTGAAATAGCTAAAACAAATTGCCTTAATCAAATATGGAGCATGACTGAAAAGGAATTGAATATAGAAGACATAAAATTGATAAATGAATATCCAGATGTTTTTGGAGAGGTTGTAGGACTCCCAGAAAATAGACCAGTTGAATTTCAAATAAGGTTAATTCTTGGATCAAGTCCTATCATAAAAAAGCCTACCAGAATGGGTCCAAAAGAATTGGTAGAATTAAAGCAGCAGTTGGAAGAATTGGAGCAGAAAGGCTTCATAAGGCCTAGTAGTTCAAACTGGGGTTCTCTAGTTGTATTTGTGAAAAAGCATGATGGTACAATGAGGATGTGTATTGATTACAGAGAATTAAACAAAGTTACCATCAAAGACAATACCCACACCCCAGAATTAATGATTTATTTGATCAATTAAATGGAGCAAAGATCTTTTCAAGGCTAGACTTAGCCTCTGGGTTTCATCAGATGAATGTAGAGGAGGAGAGTATTAAATATACAGCTTTCAACACAAGGTATGGCTTATATGATTTTTTAGTAATGCCTTTTGGATTGGCAAATGCACCATCCTATTTTGTGGATTTAATGAATAGGACATTTAGAGATTTTCTAGACAAATTTGTAGTTGTTTTCATTGATGATATATTGGTGTATTCAAAGTCAGAAGAGGATCATGCAAAACACTTGCATCTGGTTTTGTCAAGATTGAGAATACATAATTTAAAGGAAAAATTAAATAAGTGCACATTTTGGCAAAATGAAGTAAGATTTTTGGGGCATATTATATCTCAGCAAGGAATTAGAGTAGACCCAAACAAGGTCTTAGCAGTTCAATCATGGTATAGACCCAAATCAGTAACTTAAGTGATATCATTCTTGGGAATGGCAGGCTATTATAGAACGTTTATAAAAGACTTTGCAAGAATAGCCATCCCATTAACCAAACTAACTAGAAAGGAGCAACCATATGTATGGACAGAAAAATGTGATCAAGCTTTTTCATCACTGAAGAGGGCACTGATGGAAGCTCCAGTTTCAAAAGTTCCAGAGTGGAATGAAGGGTTAGTGGTTTACACAGATGCTAGTGGATCTGGATTAGGGGCAGTGCTTATGCAACATGGTAGAGTCATAGCATATGCATCAAGGCAACTCAAGCCAAATGAAACTAGGTATGCTACACATGACTTAGAACTAGCAGCTGTAGTATATGCATTGAAGCTATGGAAACACTACTTATTAGGTGCTAAGTTTGAATTGTTTACAGATCATAAGTCACTTAAATATTTATTTTCCCAAAAAGACTTGAACATGAGGCAACATAGGTGGGTAGAATTTCTAGCTGCCTATGATCTTGATATATTGTATACCCCAGGGAAAGCTAACAAAGTGGAAGATGCATTGAGTAGGCATCAAGCAAAATTGGCAAGCTTAATGATGACTGAATTCAAGGATTTGACAATCCACAGTGAAGTGGAAATAAAAGAAGAAATTGGAGTATCAGATAAGACACACAGTGATATGATTGAATATGGTAAACTAAGCCTTATTTCTTTAAGGTCAACTCTGGTTGATAAAATAGGACAAATGCAAGATCAAGGCACAAATTTAAAGGAGAAGAAAGATATGATACCACAAGGCATGACAGTGGAAAATTATGAACTAAATGATAAAGGCTACTTAAGGAAAAAGGGGATGCTCTGCATACCAAATGTGGAGGAACTGAAGCAAGAAATTATGGATGAGCATCATAAAACAAAATATACTATACACTCAGGTGGCACAAAAATGTACCATGATCTCAAGAGGAATTACTGGTGGCCAGGAATGAAAGGAGCAGTGGCAAAATATGTGGCAAATTGTTTAACATGCCAACAAGTTAAAGCAGATTATCAAAGACCCTCAGGTCGACTGTAACCGCTAAAAGTTCCTACTTGGAAGTGGGAAAGCATTTCAATGGATTTTGTGGATGGTTTGCCAAGAAAAAGAAGAGGCAATGATAGTATTTGGGCAGTGGTTGATAGGCTTACAAAAACAACACACTTCATTCCAATAAATTCAAATAGAAATGCACATAAGCTAGCTCAATTATTTGTAAAGGAGATAGTGAGATTGCATGGTATCCCCAAGACTATCATCAGTGATAGAGACACCTTGTTTACCTCAAGGTTTTGGAGTAGCTTTCAAGAAGCCATGGGGATAGAGTTAAGCCTAAGCACAGCTTACCACCCACAAACAGATGGGTAGACTGAGATTGTTAAAAAGATTTTGGAGGATTTGCTTAGAGCATGTATACTTGACTTTGGAGGTAACTGGGAAGATCACCTCTATTTAGCTGAATTTGCTTATAACAATAGCTACCAATCCACTATAGGTATGGCTCCATTTGAGGCTTTATATGGAAAGCCTTGTCTATCTCCTGCATGTTGGATGGAAGCAGGTGAAAGAGTGTTACTTGGACCAGAACATGTGAAAGAAACTTCTACAAAGATTGAGCTAGTAAGGCAAAGAATGAAAGCAGCACAAGAGAGACAAAAAGCTTATGCAGACAAAGGGAGAAGGCCAGTAGAATTTGAGGTGGGAAATCATGTATTTCTCAAAGTTTCACCAATGAGAAAAATACTGAGGTTTGGCTAGGCAGGAAAATTATCATCAAGGTATATATGACCATATGAAATTATCCAAAGAATAGGAAATTTGGCTTATAGGTTGAAATTACCAGAAGAATTGAGTAATATACATGATGTGTTTCATGTATCTCAATTGAGAAGATGGTTGCATGATAAGGAGACCATTCTTGAATCTCCTATACATGATGAAATCCAAGAAAATCTGGTTTATAAAAAGGAACCAGTGGGCATAGTGGCAAGAGAGGAAAAGAAACTGAGAAATAAAATAATTAAATTGGTTAAAATCCAATGGAGTCTAGATGGCAATGATTGCACTTAGGAGGCTAAAGCCAAGATGAAGGATAAGTATCCTAATCAATTTTCTGCACAAAGGTATGCCTGAAATCATAATAAATTTAAATATGATTTATATATATATTTCATTAGTTCTGAATGCATAAGTTTTTAAATTGCTGAGATGAAATTAAGCTTTTGCATAGTGGGAAGGAGAATATAAATATATTAACTTATAATTGTGGGACACAATTCCTTTTAGGAGGAGAGTATGTGAAGACCCAAAAATTTTGAGATAAAAAAAATCTTAAAAAAAATCAATTAATAGAAAATAATTAAAGAATAAGATAATTTGAAAAAAAATCAAGAGAGGATGAAACAATTAAGTAAGGAGAATAATTGTTTTTAATAGATAGAAATGAGAAGAAAAATAACTAAAGTATGAATGATTTTTAATTCACATATCTTATGAATATTATATATATGTGGCCAGAGAAATGTAGGGTAATGAAATAACTTCTCTTGATAATCAAAATGCATAAAAATTAGTCAACTAATATTTATGAGTATGAATGTATTCTTGAAATAAATCAAGAGAGAAACAAAGGATAAAAATAAGTTAGCTACAGATCAAACTTACAAAAGAAATAAGAGGAACAACTCGGGTGTAATAAAATATATAGTGAGGTAGAGCCACATGAAAATAATGTGCAGGGAAATCATTCAAATATCATGTGCACAGAAAAGCAATGAGGCATTTTTTTTAGAAATGGAAATCAACAGAAAATGACATATTTACCCATAATTATACAAATATGATTCTCTGAGTGATGTATGGATAAAATGGTGTTTTCCTCCATTAAAACCCTAACTAAATGATTTAAATCAAGGGAGGGGAAATAGTTTGTTTCTATGGAGAAAACAGAGGAAATAAAATTAAAAATAAAATAAACTCACATTGTCTTCAGGCTTGAGTATTCTCGGGGAGGAGTAAAGGAAGGTGAGTGATTAATCACCTATGAAATTTAAGGCACTAAGACCCATGTTAAGGGCAGCCATATCATTTCTGTAAAACCTTATATGCTATAGTTTAATTTTTATTCTCTGAATAAAAGCATATTGATCATGGATGGTATTTTGATTGAGCTCTTGGTTGATGTTTTGATCTGTTTTGATTGTTTTAGTTTTAGTTTTAAAAATATAAGTAGTCAAACATGTATTCAGATCATAGAAGTGGATTTTTATAATCCAGTTTTATGTGAGAAGAAAACTGAATGTTTTACTGAGAAATAGGGTATCAAAGGAAAATAAGTAGGTAGTGTGAATGATGAGATTCATGCTTATGCCTAGCTTATATTAAAATGATATGAACAATGCAGTATCATATATAGATGCTGAGTAGATCCTATTACAAGTTAATATGTTTTTATGAGTTTTTCTCAAAGAAAAATCAGGCCCTGTGTTCTCAGTAAAATAAATGAATAGGATATATATATATATTTCACTAGATTTATGTGAGACATAGGAATATTTCTAAAGATAAATATGTAGGTAAGTTTTAGAAAATATGATTAAATAAAATAACCTAAGAATGAGATTTAGTATTTTGCACGAAAGCTTGATATGTCTGGCTAAAACCCCTGAGTGAGCTTCATAACTTTTGATTCATGAAAGGAAAAAAAAAGAATGCAAATCATTTCAAAGGTTAATAAAATTTTCAAAAGATAAATAAGCATGGTCTCTAAATTATAAAAATAAATTAGGAGTAATGCCCTGATCTGCTCATCATCAGGTGGATGATGGGTATGTGCATCACTTGTTTAAGTCCTGTAGGCCTCTGTGTAAAGGGTTAACAGAACTGAGCCCCTTTACAATGCACACATGGTGTTCAATGGCAAGGAGTCAGACCAAATACAAAATGTAGAAATGTGAATGAGAAATTAAGCTATGGAAGTTAGGAGTCAATCCATAGGAGCATGTGCATGAATGTCTGGATGTAGTGATTGGATGAATGTTTTGGTGTATGATTGGGATATAAACTTACCTAAGCTCATATTTTTGTATGAATCAGTGCATTGTTAAACAAGTAAATTCTCTATGCAGTTTTATGAATTTTACAAAATATTTTATTACATGATTTCACTCATACCAGAATTTTATTCTGACCCTATTTGTTGCCTTTGCAATATTTGGGATGTCTCATTTTATTGAGGCAGCTCAAAATGTTGTTGCAGGAAAAGATGCATGAGTAGCTTGCTAGTATGGAAAATTTGGAGACCAACTTGAGTTTAAAATGCTTAGGAAAAACGGCAGAAATATTGTAATAAATAAAGCTAGGAAAACTTCCTTATGTCTTATATTATTTTTCAGTTTGTATTTGCTTTGTTTTCTTGAAAAGAACATGTAAGAACTTAAGTATTATGTGTGTTGTAAGCTGTGAATTTAAGTAATTAGATTTCTGAAATGATTTCAGTGAATTATGTTGAAGGAGAAGATGTCATATAAGCTGATATATGAATGTATTCTCCTTGGCAAGTTTGATGTACTTCAGATATGAGTTAAAACTGTTTGGATGAATAAGTGTCAAGGCAATATGTGTAGGGGTTGAACATAACCTTAACTAACTAGTTAGGCTTGACCATGACTTATAATAGATATAAGGCCATGAGAAGCTTGAAGTTTTAGCCTGTTTGTGACGCCCCACCTCTATGCCCACGCTAGCCAAGAACACTACGGTGTAATGCTGTCAACTAGCGCAGAGAATAAGGCTGTTGAGAAGCGACCATCTATGTAATTGCTTTGTGCGAGCACCGATATGTCAGATAGTATAACATGCATTTCTATTTAAGGAGGAAATCCGACATACCGATACAAACACAAAGCTACTACATAGTGGCTATAATAGTTTAGGACAAAATATAGAATAATAACACAGATAATATAAATGCGGAACACAGATAAAACAGAAAGTCTCATATATATAATAACTGATGTCAGTTACAATACATTTGACACAATACATATGATACAACTACAACTGTCGACTCTGGAAGTTATATATATATATACAAATACATTATCAACTAATGTACATGAATACATATCAACCTAATCAGTACACAGACTACAACACAAAGACGCAGACCACTTCAAAAGATATGAAAAGTCTTCGTAGCTCAAACAGCAACTCAAAGCAGGAAATTTACAACCTGAAATAACTCGGTCTGACCCGAGTATTAAATTCAAAAGAAAATAATACACGGGTCAGTCTAAATCAAACTCAGTTATTAATGCATGGAAGCAATAATAATTAAATAACAATTAGACGACAGTCAAAATAAATTCACCTATCTGATCCTTTAACAAGGAAATAGGATAACGGTGAATATAACACGTAAAAGTGTTATACAACAAATCAGCAGATTCAAAATATCAACAAAGATAAATGAAGAGATTATCAGAAAAGATAATTTAGAAAACATCAGAATTGCCTAAACGGCAATTACAACAAAATCATCAAATTAAACCAAATCAAAATACGATTCAAAATATATTGAATTGGCAACATAAAGCAATTCTAGCAATAGAAAACATCAGATCTAGTAGGGCTGCAGTACACGCATGCGTGTAATGCCTCGCCACTACAGTATTGAATTACACAAAAGCTTAGTGAAAGTCACAAATGATCACAAGGTCAAACCCAAAATCAGGTTCAACTTAAGTGTAATGCCAACAAAGTAAAACTGGCTTATACATGAACAAGAACACAAATCCAGACCAGGCAATAAAAGAAGTACAACTCAAATGAACATAGCACATGCACCAGATACAAGTGCACATTCACATAAATACTCAAAGTCAAGACTACCTGAGCCAAGACCAGAGAACAAGGCTGCAGCAGTATGCAAGTGAAACACAACCCAAAGGTGAAACAGGTATGCTACTGTAAATAACAGTGAAAGCTCCCAAAACATGAAGATTACACTGCACTAGCTCGGGAAACAAACACATGCAACAACAACAGGTGATGTACATATGAATGCACTACCAAACTGGGTCAAGCAAGTGCAACGCAGTGACAAGCTACCCAGATTCAAAGACGTAATCATGTACAACAAGACTGCAAAATTCAAGAAGGCACCAAATCATAATCAAAATGCAAATGTCAAGACTCAACAAATGTATAAATATGACAATGTGCACAAATGTACACACTTCTACAACAAAATGAACACCCACTCCAAACCAAAGGCAACTAAACCACGGAAAAGTCTCAACATACATATATACATGAATACACCTGTATACATACATACATATATATATATATATATATATATGCAGGCAGCAAAGTGGCCAGACCACCAAAAGAACTCAAATATCAATGGCACCAGTGTGCAAATTACACAACTGGATCAAGACTCGAACTCAAATACAAAATTGTTAAATCCCAAGAAATGAAATTACAGTTGCAAACAGGTACAAAGACAAAGACAATGCACCTGTCAACAGCACAAGGGATGCAACAGCAAATGACCATCAAAATGAATATATAGTGGAACAACCACTGTATGAAACAAAAATCTAAGTTACAAACGCGCACAAGAAGATCGAATGACATAATGAAACTATAGTTACAAACAGGTACAACAAAGTGTACCAGAGAGACCAGTGAACACCACCCAAATAGGCTACTGCTTTAAACTATATATATACATATATAAGAGCTCGAAGCAGTGTCAGTGATCAAAGTCACAAAAGAAATCAATATCGACAAATTTCAAGTGTCCACCAGACAGCATGATGAACCAATCTGAGTACGAGACGGTGAGACAGTGGCTCAACGTCAATATACAAGAAAAACTGTAAGTGTAGACTCGACGATACATGCATACACACATACAATTGTATATATGCACATATATGAAGTCACATCTAATTAGTCAAGTAGTTTCAAATTAACAGTTTTCTCAAGCCAAAGTCAGAAAGAAATCATCGTTCTAGTCAAAGAACGAAATCAAATCGGAACGAACAAACAGTGATGACCAACAAAGTCGACTCAAGTGAAAATCAAGTTAAAGCCGAGTCCAACATTATCACAAATCAAAGTTAATCCCGAAGTCACTAGAAATTCACAAAACCAAACTGTGAAACCCAACCTCACGAGAATATAAGAGTTTGAACAAAGTCCACATAAACAAAATTGGACAGTCAGAATATCGAACAACAAAAATTGAAACCACGATAACCGCGAAATCATTCAAAGTTGAAGAAACCACAAAAACAACTCAATACTATGGCAATCAATTTAAAATGGTCAACGTCGAAACCCCTAAACATCAAATAAAATCGAACGAAGTCGAAGTCGACAAAACCCAATTTTCACAACCAAACCAATAGATCGAAGTTAACTAGAAACGAACGAAAACCAACAGGGTCGAGTGAATTAGATGTGAGTTTTCACTCACCTCTGTCGAAGCGAAGACGAGCACGGCAAACCCTTTCAAGCGACGTCAATTCGAAAATCTCAAAGCCCTAAATCGCCAGGAGAAACGAAGATACGAGACCGCCATTATTTCGTTTTCTTTCGAACGTTTATTTAGTTTTAAGGTTTGGCTCCAGGAATGTAAAGAGGAACGATTACAACCCTTATCTCAACAAAAGGAACGGGTCGAATTAATTGAAAAGGGAACGTTTCTTTTTATCGACTGAACAAAGAGGGGAAGGGTGTTGATAAATATCACGGCAACTAAAAATCAACATGGGCCAAACAATTGTTAAAGCCCGTATACTCTTTTAATCAAAATTGTAAAAGAATTTCTACCGATTAAAAACTCCCATCAGCAATTAACAACCAGATTTAATCGTCTAGAGGCGATAATTAATTGGTACGAAATCTCGGGTTGTTACAGACTCCCCTCCTTATAGAAATTGCGTCCCCGCAATTTTCAGAATTAAGGTCGTCATTAACAATAAATTTTCTAACATAAACTGGCTAAGCTAGAAAACTAAAGGTAGAGAATTCAAACATCAAAGAAATCTTTTAATTTCATAAAAGAAATTCACAATTCTCAACAAAATATAACTATTAAATAGATAATCAGAAAATAACAAAACTGAATGAACGCAATTATCAGCAATATTCAATTATCAATTAGACAATTAGAATTCAGAAATCGCAAAACAGCAATATCTAATTATCGATACGATAATTAGGAAACAGCAAAATCTAATTATCAACAAAGATAATTAGAAAACAAAATTCGCAAATCGCAAAACTGCTAATATCTAGTTATCCGGCAGATAAGTAGAAAACACGAACTTTATAATCATCAAACTCTAACTATCAACAGAGATAGGTAGAAAACAACAATTCAATATAGTCAACATAATCTAGAATTAATTAGAGACTAGAAAATCTTATAATCAGCAAAATTAGCAATTACCTAATTATCAAAACGATAATCAGATCTCAAATCGCAAATATTCAATTATCAAAATCGATAATCGAATTTTCAAATCACAAATATTTAATTATCTCAAACGATAATTAAACCACAAATCACAAGTATTCAATTATCACAAACGATAATCAAATCGAAAAATATTTAATTATCTCAAACGATAATCAAATCAACAAATATTTAATTATCAAAACGACAATTAGAATCTCGAATATCTAATTATCACAAGCGATAATCAGAAATCACAAATATCCGATTATCAAAAACGATAATCAGAAATCACAAATATCCGATTATCAAAAACGATAATCCGAAATCACAAATATCCGATTATCAAAAACGGTAATCAGAAATCACAAATATCCGATTATCAAAAACGATAATCAGAAATCACAAATATCCGATTAACGAGTGCGGAATTAACCGAAATAGTAAAAGTATGGTTCCATACTCCGTACTTTTGCTAAATCGTTTAAATCTCTTTATCGTTTCCTTGAAAGTGCAAAAATGGTGTATTCTAAAAATAACACTTCACATTCTTAAACGGACAAGTCCGGAATTAAGCGAATCAGTAAAAGAAAGTGGTCATAGTCCTCGATTTTGCTGAAACGTTTAAATTGCTTCCTCATTCTTTTCAAAATGCAAACTGTAAAAATTTTGAAAACAATTTTAATTTATATTTTGAAACAATTTTTAAAACACGTGATTAAAACAGCAACATCAATAGAACTTTCGTCAAGGAAATTACACTTCTCAAAATACAGTAAAAACGGACAACAAAATCAGCATTGTGGGAAAAGCACTTGTAAATCCATTTTAAAATTGACGGTTACTGAAGTTAACACGTCAAAATCTCATCAAAATAACTGGCATCAAAATATAATGCCAATGAATTTGCATTCATCAAAAATGTCACAAGAATCTTCTCAAAGATAGAAAGGGTTGCCATACCCTAAACTTGTATTCATAACAAGTCAATGACACACGAATTCACCAATGCACCAAAAATTGATAAAACTTATCAATAGAAATCACGAAAATTGGTGAAGCACAAATTCTAGAACTCATCACAAGAAATCCAGAAAACACAAATTCTAGAAATCTACACCAGAAATCCAGAAAACATAAAAATCCTAGAAATCGACACACGAAATCCAGAAATCACAAAGAGGGGGGAGGCCTATCACAAAACGGGAGTATGAAAACTCAAAACACCGGTATCACAAGAATGAGAAGCTATCTCATGGAAGCTATCCATCAAATTTTCACACAGGAATGGTCCAAAGACCGTGGGGCGCTACCCCACATATGTGATGGCAAAACATCACACAAACGGGGTTTAGTCTCCCTCACAGACAAAGAGACATCGCAAAATCGCTAGTCTAAATCATAAAAATAAAAGGGGAAGGCCTATCACAAAATGGGAGCATGAAAACTCACCGACCGGTATCACAAGAACAAGAAGCTATCTCATGGAAGCTATCCATTAAATTTTCACACAGGAATGGCCCGAAGACCGTGGATCGCTACCCCACATATGTGATGGCGAAACATCACACAAACGGGGTTTAGTCTCCCTCGTAGACAAAGAGGCATCACACAATTGCTAGCCTAAATCAAATCACAAAAATGATCGTCATGATCATCAAGAAGTGTCAATTACACTAAGTTAGTGAATATAAGAGTTATGCTTCATGTCCCATAACCACTTGCTTAACTCAAATATTTACGAACAAACTGTAGATCTTCATTAGAAAATTATCACAAAAAGGTTCAATCGAACAAGTCCAAGAGTTAACCGACGAAGTAAACGCAAGCGTTTCATACCACTTGTTTTACTAAGCCGTTTAATTCAGTTTCTCATACGAGTGAAATAAAGGCTTGTATATACTAATAGATTGGAAAATGGTTCAAGAAAAGAGTTTTGTAGTAAAATAGTTTGGAAATCATTTGGAGAAAAGGATTTTAATATTTACTACTAGTATAGAAAACCTTTATATTTTTAAAGTGACAAATCACAAAAATGATTGTAGAAACAATCAATCACAAGAATTCACATACAAAGATGTGAATAGAATCCAAAGAAATCGATACTGAATCCATCAAAAAGTATGTTCACAAAAGTCCCGAAGAAAATGTCATTAAAGTTGCTAATAAATGATAGCAACAAATCGCGGAAATGATCAAGAATCGATTAAGTTTGGAAACCAAATCAATTCACTAAAATTCACATTCGAAGACGTGAATAAAATCCAAAGAATTCGATTCCAAATTCATCAAAGTAGAAATACCAAAAAATTCCAGAAATAGAGGTTATCAAAGTCGACAAAGGTGATAACAACTAATTGGAAAAGAAGAATCGATTATCAATTGGAAAAACAAAGCAAAACGAGCATAAATGCATAAATGACTTCAACAACAATAAGAATCAAGTCAATGCCGAAGTCAACAATTAATGGTCACAGTCGAGTACAAAACGAATCAATATCATCATCAAAGAATTCAACGGCAAACAAAATCAAAGTCTTGGAAATCAAGAAATTAGCAATTTCACAAAAACAAAGTGACCGAAGTCGAATGGAAATCAAGCCGAGGAAAACACAAAATATCAAGTTCAAAATCACTGAGATTCGAACTAGATATGAGTGAAAATCAAAATCACTCAATTTGGAACCGGTCGAGCTATTTTTCATCACAGTGTAACAGGTACACAATGACACCCATAGCATAGCACAAAAGTGGAACAAAGTCCAGAGGTCAAAATAGCTTTAATTGGCCAAATTCGAACAAAATCAACATCGGCTAAATCAATTCAAAGCCGAAAACACAAGAACAAAATCCTCATCATCAAAAACCCAACTTGAGTTCGCAAAGCAAACGGAGGCAGAAGCGAAAATACTTTCACGAAATCAAAATCAAATGCACATGAATAAGCGTTAGGAGTTCATACCTAATGATCAAAGATAATCATATGTAAAGATGAGAGATAAAACATCGACAAATAGTTGTAACACATGCTCCATCTAAGTTATGTTTTATAATTGTCGTAAACCCCAGGCTCTGATACCAGGCTGTGACGCCCCACCTCTATGCCCACGCTAGCCAAGAACACTACGGTGTAATGCTGTCAACTAGGGCGGAGAATAAGGCTGTTGAGGAGCGACCATCTATGTAATTGCTTTGTGCGAGCACCTATATGTCAGATAGTATAACATGCATTTCTATTTAAGGAGGAAATCCGACATACCGATACAAACACAAAGCTACTACACAGTGGCTATAATAGTTTAGGACAAAATATAGAATAATAACACATATAATATAAATGCGGAACACAGATAAAACAGAAAGTCTCATATATATAATAACCGATGTCAGTTACAATACATTTGACACAATACATATGATACAACTACAACTGTCGACACTGGAAGTTATATATATATATATATATACAAATACATTATCAACTAATGTACATGAATACATATCAACCTAATCAGTACACAGACTACAACACAAAGACGCAGACCACTTCAAAAGATATGAAAAGTCTTCGTAGCTCAAACAGCAACTCAAAGCAGGAAATCTACAACCTAAAATAACTCGGTCTGACCCGAGTATTAAATTCAAAAGAAAATAATACACGAGTCAGTCTAATTCAAACTCAGTTATTAATGCACGGAAGCAATAATAATTAAATAACAATTAGACGACAGTCAAAATAAATTCACCTATCTGATCCTTTAAAAAGGAAACAGGATAACGGTGAATATAACACGTAATAGTGTTATACAACAAATCAGCAGATTCAAAATATCAACAAAGATAAATGAAGAGATTATCAGAAAAGATTATTTAGAAAACAACAGAATTGCCTAAACGGCAATTACAACAAAATCATCAAATTAAACCAAATCAAAATACGATTCAAAATATATTGAATTGGCAACATAAAGCAATTCTAACAATAGAAAACATCAGATCTAGTAGGGCTGCAGTACACGCACGTGTGTACTGCCTCGCTACTACAGTAATGAATTACACAAAAGCTCAGTGAAAGTCACAAATGATCACAAGGTCAAACCCAAAATCAGGTTCAACTCAAGTGTAATCCCCACAAAGTAAAACTGGCTTATACATGAACCAGAACACAAATCCAGACCAGGCAATAAAAGAAGTACAACTCAAATGAACATAGCACATGCACCAGATACAAGTGCACATTCACATAAATACTCAAAGTCAAGACTACCTGAGCCAAGACCAGAGAACAAGGTTGCAACAGTATGCAAGTGAAACACAACCCAAAGGTGAAACAGGTATGCTACTGTAAATAACAGTGCAAGCTCCATAAACATGAAGATTACACTGCACTAGGTCGGGAAACAAACACATGCAACAACAACAAGTGATGTACATATGAATGCACTACCAAACTAGGTCAAGCAAGTGCAACGCAGTGACAAGCTACCCAGATTCAAATACGCAATCATGTACAACAAGACTGCAAAATTCAAGAAGGCACCAAATCATAATCAAAATGCAAAAGTCAAGTCACTGACTCAACAAATGTATAAATATGACAATGTGCACAAATGTACACACTATTACAACAAAATGAACACCAACTCCAAACCATAGGCAACTAAACCACGGAAAAGTCTCAACATACATATATACATGAATACACCTGTATACATACATATATATGCAGGCAGCAAAGTGGTCAGACCACCAAAAGAACTCAAATATCAATGGCACTAGTGTGCAAATTACCCAACTGGATCAAGACTCGAACTCAAATACAAAACTGTTAAATCCCAAGAAATGAAATTACACTTGCAAACAGGTACAAAGACAAAGACAATGCACCTGTCAACAGCACAAGGGATGCAACAGAAAATGACCATCAAAATGAATATATAGTGGAACAACCACTGTATGAAACAAAAAGCTTAGTTACAAACGCGCACAAGAAGATTGAATGCCACAATGAAACTATAGTTACAAACAAGTACAACAAAGTGTACCAGAGAGACCAGTGAACACCACCCAAAAAGGCTACTGCTTTAAACTACATATATACATATATAAGAGCTCGAAGCAGTGTCAGTGATCAAAGTCACAAAAGAAATCAATATCGACAAATTTCAAGTATCCACCAGACAGCATGATGAACCAATCTGAGTACGAGACGGTGAGACAGTGGCTCAACGTCAATATACAAGAAAAACTGTAAGTGTAGACTCGACGATACATGCATACACACATACAATTGTAAATATGCACATATATGAAGTCACATCTAATTAGTCAAGCAGTTTCAAATTAATAGTTTTCTCAAGCCAAAGTTAAAAAGAAATCATCGGTCTAGTCAAAGAACGAAATCAAATCGGAATCTAACAAACAGTGATGACCAACAAAGTCGACTCAAGTCAAAATCAAGTTAAAGCCGAGTCCAACATTATCACAAATCAAAGTTAATCCCGAAGTCACCAGAAATTCACAAAACCAAACTGTGAAACCCAACCTCACGAGAATATAAGAGTTCGAACAAAGTCCACATAAACAAAATTGGACAGTCAGAAAATCGAACAACAAAAATCGAAACCACGATAACCGCGAAATCATTCAAAGTCGAAGAAACCACAAAAACAACTCAATACTATGGCAATCAATTTAAAATGGTCAACGTCGAAACCCCTAAACATCAGATAAAATCGAACGAAGTCGAAGTCGACAAAACCCAATTTTCTCAACCAAACCAATAGATCGAAGTTAACTAGAAACGAATGAAAATCAACAGGGTCGAGTGAATTAGATGTGAGTTTTCACTCACCTCTGTCGAAGCGAAGACGAGCACGGCAAACCCCTTCAAGCGACGTCAATTCGAAAATCTCGAATCCCTAAATCGCTAGGAGAAACGAAGATACGAGACCGCTATTATTTCGTTTTCTTTCGAACGTTTATTTAGTTTTAGGGTTTGGCTCCAGGAATGTAAAGAGGAACGATTACAACCCTTATCTCAACAAAAGGAACGGGTCGAATTAATTGAAAAGGGAACGTTTCTTTTTATCGACTGAACAAAGAGGGGAAGGGTGTTGATAAATATCACGGCAACTAAAAATCAACATGGGCCAAACAATTGTTAAAGCCCGTATACTCTTTTAATCAAAATTGTAAAAGAATTTCTACCGATTAAAAACTCCCATCAGCAATTAACAACCAAATTTAATCGTCTAGAGGCGATAATTAATTGGTACGAAATCTCGGATTGTTACGCTGTTGATCCTATTTGAATATCTGATTTTCAGTGGAATTTTGTGTTGAATTGTATGATTTATGTGGTGCATGCTATATACTCATAATCTATAATGCAACTATATTGATCTGAGCCAAGTATCCATCTAATTGATTTAAGTTAAATCTCATTCTAGTTCTAGACAAGTCAGATTTAAAATGCGTTGTCATGTAGTTTAATCTAGATATAAACCATGTCAATAATTCCACTGTTTCATTTAATCACAATCATCTGTTCAGCTATTTGGGAATTTATCAATAATCTTCACCACAAGTTCATCTGATAGTTTTGCATAAGTCTGATTTTGATATTGCTTAAATTATATTGTTTTCATGTATAAACTAAACCATCATTTGGTAGGTTAGACTGAGTTTGCAATCAGTTTATTTATATTGGTTCATTTGTTGACCTATTAATCTAGATTTGCCACAATTTTATTCTTATGATCATTACATTTTTTTTGTAAATCAGATCATGAGAATTTTATCTAACATAAAAAAAAATTGTTAGAATTTAAAAGTAAGAACCCCAGGCTAAACAAATATACAAAAGTTGAGTAGAACCCCGGGTTAAACAAATATGTATGAATTGATCTAACACCCTATATCAGTTAAAATATCTAGCATTAAATCCCTAAATTCTATGGATCAAATAGCTAGGTTGTAAATCCAGAAATTAATTAATCTAAGTTATAACACAAGCTAGGAAATTAAATAAGAAAATGATGTGATCATTTTAGGATTTAAAAATCAAGTCTGAGTTCAAAAAAAAAAATAGAATGGCTATGTGACACAAAATTCTCTCAAATATGAGAAACATTATGTGAATGAGTTTCTTTGCTATTTTAATTTACTCTAATAAGCAAAGAACCATTTATATATCTTCATATATATAAATGACATGATTTAGTTACACACTGATATCTTTATATTGGTATGATTCTAGATCTTGGAAGAATGAATTAAGAGAAGTGACTAAAAAAAATTCACTAAAAATTCGTTAAAATAAAATGAATAGAGAAGTGGGTCACTTCACATGTATACTATATATACTATTTATATATAACTTGAAAAATAACGGCTCAAACAATGAATAAAGTGATCGGTCAACATCATAATATAGTATATAATAACATACATTTTCTTTTATAATATACGTGCTTTAAAGATATAGTATAAGGTACCATACTGTATAATAACTAAGATGAGAACAAAATACACACCTTCAAAATAAACTTTTATACCCAGTATACCGTATAAAAATCCAATATATATACATAATAGGACATGCACACATGTTGTTTAGGTTTGTACAAAATTCACATATTATAAACAACAAAATAGATATATAATTATTATCAGAGATGGAAAGACAAAGTTAAAAATGTTCGGTTGGGCAATATATAATACTAATACTTTAAATTAGAACAACTGACATAACGTTATATATATTACTAGCAAATATACATATATACAAGTAACATATATTTAGATATAAATACATAGGTCGCATCTACCTATGCTAACTACAAAACATATACATACGGAACTGTTATATAATATACTTATATATATAAACAAACAATAACATAATTTTTTCTTTTGTTTTTTTTCTCTCTGTTTTTTTTACAGAACCATCATAACAAAATTCACTTTTGTACACTTTAACAGTAAAATTCTAAAACATATACACCTACTCTTAAATACATACATAGATATCTAAACTATCTTTATAAAATAAAACAAATATATAATAACAGAGGTATATATATATATATATATTACCTACTTATAGGTGGAGAAGCATCTCGGCAAAAGGAAGAGGAGGAAGTGAGTACCAAGGGATGGTGGGCATGTTGGTTGCAGTGCTCGACAAGGGGATTGGGATAGGCGGATGCAGGAAGGGAGGAGGAGAGCGGGGTGGAGGAGGAGAGCGGGGTGGAAGGCGAGCACAGTGGAGTGCAAATCTTGTGGTAGGCTGGCAACTCGGGCGGAGGGCGCTAAAGGCCAGAGTGGTTGGCACAGGCGATCGACTGCAAGCTTTTATTTTTTTTAGTCTAGAACGAGAAAAGAAAATTTTTGTATAATGGAATGAAAGAGAGATGGAATAGGTGAGCATACTTCATCAACAATTATGCAAAAGCTTCAGGTTATAAATCTTTAGATTTATAAAACTTTTGATTTGCTGTGATATCTTATATAAAAGAATAGAAAAAAAGGAAGGTAACGTGCAGGCTTGAAAAAGAAGTTGAGCAGGTGCAAGGGTAAAAGAGTGAAAGTATGGTATAGGGATAGGAATAGACAGAGCACGGTGATTGAATATATAAATAAAAGCAATTGTAACGTTAGTGCCTAGATTCAGCTTAGAATTTAAAGCAATAATTGTTTGATTGTACAGTGTCCCTCAAAATTTTGAAACAAAAGGAACAAATAGAGTCACAATTACGGTATCGTTACAACGGACAGTTTAATATATCTGTCGCGTACCGAGCCTTAAAATACAGAAATAAATATACCGCTGGGATCAGTACGACGAGGCGATCAAAATGGTATACAGATATCAATGGTATGATCATCCGATCAAAAATTCGATATGGACACTGATATACCTTTCTATTCCGTACGGAAAAATCCAAACGGAGCTAGAAACGTCCGAAATTGGCGAAACAAATTACGCAGTCTTATTCGAAGTGTTCTAAATAAATTTTCCCATGTTGACATATTTAGGTTTCGGAACACTTTTAAATTCAACAGCTATTTTGTCAGAAAATAAGATCGACGGAGCAATAACAGTCAAATTTTGAAAAACGAAAGATGACGTCTCACTCAGAGGAGGAATTAGAAATTTTCTATAGAAAATATTCAGGTTTAGAAATTATTTTATTACCATCAATTATTAACTGATTTGAATTGAAATAGAATTACTCAATAAAATAAACTTCAATATTATCAGATGAAAATTTACTAGTTGCTATGTTAAAATAGACGTATTCCAAATAATAAATTTTTATTTTCAAATTTTATTGTTTAAAATTTCATAAAATATCAATTAATTTAATACATAAAATCACTAAAATTTTGGGTCGTTACACTGTCCCCCACTCAAAACTTTTCGTCCCCAAAAAGGAAGGAGGTAGGAGAATAGAAACAACCAGATAGAAAAGATAGATTAAAAGACAAGGATAAAAAATTAATTTGAACTATATAAATTTTACTTGAAATATTCATTTGAAAACTTCATTTGCAATTCAATTATCTTTAATACTTTAATACCTTTCTCAAAACCCATTTGTAAAATTTCTTGCTTCCTTTATAAATACTATTTATATGTTTAAATAACACTTTTATAAATATATGAAAACTATTTGAAAACAATTATTTACATTATTACTTATATTTACAAAGAAGCTATTGAAAACATTAAATCCAAAATTCTTAAATTTATAAATTTTATCGCAAGATACTTTTCCAATATTATTAATAAGTCAATAATCATTTACTTTATATATGTTTTATTTAATTAATAACTTCAAAAATATTTATAACCCTTATAATTTACTATTAAACCATGTAGTATATAAATAAACAATATTTAAAAGGGATATAGTCAACAAGGAAAAGAAGGAGGATTTGGAAAAAACAGAATATAGGTGAATAAATAAAGCTGAGCAGATAATGTAGATTTAAAAGAATAGTATCGGGCACAAATAGTTAATTCAAATCATAAGGATTTCAATTTCAAATAATAATACAAAATTCCTTTATTGAAAAATACTTTTGTAATAAAATACTGTTACATCGAAACCAATTTTCCTTTCGAAAATACATTTATAATTCGATGTTTCAACAAGTTTATACTCGTTCTTGCAGACTCTGGCTGTGCGTTGATCAGGCGCAAAGCTAGAATTCTTTATGTACTTAATAGACCTGTTTCAACACCTAGTGAAAATACTTGAAAACTTTTAAAAACAGATATGGAAAGTACAATCCAAACAAATCAACCAAACCATTTGTCTAACCATGGATCGTAGATACATAATGATTACGCCTGGATCCCCTAGGAAACAATCTGTATCCGTAAGCTTTCTCAGTCCTACGAGTTACGCCATGATGACTAGTAGGGTGCAGGGTACACAATGGTTACGCCTGGTTCCCCCAGGAAACAATCCGTACCCCTAGGCCATCTCAGCCAGGCCGTTTCGCTACTAATGCGACCTACATAAAGTGCAGGATACACAATGGTTACGCCTGGTTCCTCTAGGAAATAATCCATACCCCTAGGCCATCTCAGCCAGGCAGTTGCGCTATGCAGTCACGCTCGTCAGACTATGGAGATCGCCATGGAATTCGATGGACACTCGAGTATCATATCCGAAAAACCCAAATCAGAGAGAATAATATCGATAGAATGAATCCACAGTGTGGCCACAAAGCAGATATCAAGCAGAAGGCACTTTCCATATCTTTACTTTTAAAATATGTATCATATAGTACCTTTCAAATCACTTCCACATATCATACTTATATAAAGTCCATTATATATAAGATTCCATTTCAAATCGAATACTTTCCAAATCAATAGTATATCAAATCATACTTATATAGACTTCAATTATATGAGATTTCACTTTACAAAATTGAGTACCTTTTTAAATCATAGTTTTCAAATCAACTTCATACTTATACAAATCAATTTTATATAAGTTTGATAACTCCCAAATGTAACGACCCAAAATTTTCGATCCCGAAAATTTCAAATAGTTAGAAAAAGAATAAAGAGATAGAAGAAGAAGAAATAGAAACACAGCACTGATTCTCACAAAATGCAGTGGATCAAATATAATATCAAATAACAACAGTTTACAAAGAATACTATAACTGTCAATTTTATTTTAATACATCAGAGTTAGACATATACACAATAACTGGAAATATACAAATCGACATATCTCAGCTAAATAGCATATATCACAACAGAAACACTCCATACGTTCCTGCCATCCTGCTCACCTCCTGAGCTCCAGAACGTCCTTACCTAGAAATCTGTAATGCTCTGTCTGACCCGAGCAATATATCAAAATAACACCCGGGTCAGGCTAGAAACCAGCGTGAGTAAACCCATCTAACTTGACATTCTAATGCATACAACATATTTATACCCAGGGTAACTAGTTCATTATTACAAGTTCACAACTTACGATAGACAATACTTATTTCACATATCAATGTCTAAGTACCAAAACGTAGATCAAATAATTCAATCTCCTTAAATTTATTCCATTTCAGCCTATTGATTTCACAAACCAAATCTATAAAGATTTATAGAAGGTTTCAAATCGAAGTGGTTTCGGGTATTTACTACTACCCGACCCCGGTCTCTTCGAGTCCTATGTCATCTTAACCCAAGTTATTTATGTGAAATACAATTCAATTTGAAATACAAGATATCACTTTTTACAGGGCAAATCATAACCATATTCAACATATTATGTCACACAACATTTCATATCAGAGATATCAGCCAATTCCAAGCATTCAACATCATTCAATCACTCATATGAAAAATTCATCACTTCCTAAATTAATTTAATTTGTCTCAAATTAAATTAATTACTAATCTTTAATCACTTATATTACCTAAACATTAATTGATTTCAAATCAATTAATAAACCACATTTTTAATTATCTTCTTAATTAATCACCTTTTGTAACAACCCGCATATTTATCGACTGTATATTTAAATATTTTATTTAAATATAACATCGTTCGTCGGATTATAGTCCGAAAAGCTACTTTCTGCAAACGGTCAAATCGGGACTCAAGACCACTTCCATTGAGTTCAAAATGTCATTTGCGATCTTTTTGAGTATAAGCTTCGATATGTTTGGAATAAGTCCAATTTTGCTACTTTTTCTATTGGGTTTTGGGTTTGGGTTCAGCCCACTAGCTAACTTAATACCCTAACTCAGTCCTTCTACCTCCATTCACTCATTCTCATTCCTTAAACTCAAGCTTCAACTGAAAATGGTTGAAAGGAAAAGGAATTAGAAATTGCCAAACCCTAGATTCTTTGCAAACTCCAAATTCTTACTCCAAATTCAAGGAAAAGCCAAGATTTAAGCTTGTGGAGTTGAAGTGAAGAGTGGTTGATCTTTTCCTTGTATTTGTGCTTCGTATCATTTGTTTTTGAGTTAAAAAGGTGAGTTTTGAACTCACATCTACTTCTCATGATATCATTGACGTTAGATATGAATTTCTAACACTTATTCATGTTCAATTGCTTTTTGTTTGAATTGATTTTGTGAACATTTCAATTTTGGGGGATTTAAAGTCAAATCCCTTAAAATCATAGCTTTGATGTTTGAACATGTTTTCGGTTATGTTTTGGAGAGTTTATAAGGCTGGGTTATTGCTCGGCATAAATCCCTAGTCTTCGTCGCTCGTCCGATCGCTCTTGATACGTTTTGGCTGCTTTGGCCTAGGCAATTTATTGCCCAGACCAGGTGACCAGACGTCTGGTGACCAAGTCCAGACGTCTGGTTTGGACCTGGAGAGAATTATAAGCACGTAGGCATAAAATAAAAAGGGCAGAGACTATTTTCAGACGTTTGAAATTTTGGATCAGTCTGGATAGGTCTCGAACGTCTGATTTGAAGTTTCAGACGTCTGGGTGTTCTCTGGGTTATTTCCAGAGAATGAATCCAAACGTATGGATTCTAAACCAGACGTCTGGTTTATTCTCAGACGTCTGGGTTGAATCTCTAGACGTCAGAAATATGCAGTTTTGCCTAATTGCTTATATTCTCGAGTGTATTTCCAATTTCAATCGATATTTGTTGATCCGGATAGTTGTTGTCGATTATTATTGACTTTGATGATTCTCTTTCTTGATTTTCATACACGGGTTTTAATAAAGTGATCTATTTAAATTGTATTAAAAACTCGTTTCTCCAATTTATAATTTCTATTTAAAACACACAAAATTTTGCACTTCGAGCGAAGAGGGAGGAGTATTAAATGATTGGATAAAACGCGTGCTACGAACATGTGCGTTCATCCTTCCAATTAATTCCTAATCTATTCGTTTGACGTTTTGACCTTTGGGTCTGGTTTACCGATGAGATGAGGTGAACTTTGTACTGCTTTGATTGTGAAATTGGCTATTGGGTAGTAAACCGTTTAGTGCGAACGTGTGGTATGGAACTCACGTTAACATTTTTCGGGTTCCTTTCTGAAAGTTGTGACACATTCTGCCAATTAGTGGTGTCAAGTGCCACTACTACGGTTTGTTGTCTTTGGGATATTGTCTTTGGACTATCTCCCTTGGATTATTTGTCTTTGGGATAGTGTCTTCGGACTGTCTCCCTTGGATTATTTGCCTATGGGATAGTGTCTTCGGACTGTCTCCCTTGGATTGTTTAGCTTTGAGATAGTGTCTTCGGACTGTCTCCCTAGGATTGTTTAGCTTTGAGATAGTCTTCGGACTGTCTCCCTTGGGTTATTGCCTTTTGGATAGTGTCTATGGACTATCTCCTTTTGGTTTATCACCTTTTGGATAGTGTCTTCGAACTGTCTCCTTAGGTGTTTCCCCTTCGACAATGTTTTCCAGAATGATTTAATATTCCCTCAAGTAGCACCGTTCGGTGATGGTTTTACGCAACCACACGATATAAGTGCGACTAACTTGTGGAATCTTGTGTTGCCTTCATTGGTATTTGATATTTGCCATTTGTGGCTTGATTTGGGATATTCCTATCCTTTGTTTATTTGAGTTGCCGAGGATATGAGGCTTGTTATACATCTCTACTTAGATGTCTGTTTCTCTTTTGGGAATTTTTATGTTATATGTTGCCTCATTATCGATTATGATATTTATTTAGTTTATCTAACTGATTTGTTTAGCTAGAATGACCCGTGTATTCTATACTCAGGTCAGACCGAGATGTTTCAGGTTGGGTACTTTGGACTTAGCCAATTTTGCTTCCACAAGGACTATTCAGCTTGCTCCTTTTTGTCATAGCTTTTTGTGTAGTCCTTTTCTGTTGTAACGCTGATGTGTATTCTATTGACTCGTCTGCATATTGTGGTTTGCTATACCACTGGACATGTATCATTTTGTATACTCTGTAATGTATCTGGATATGCGTAAATGTATGTGATGATTTATTGTTCTGTGATTTGTATTACATTTGAGTTGTCATATTTGTTCTGATAGATCCTTCAGTCACCTATGGCTTTGTATTAAGTATTTTTAGGTATGTCGATAGAGAAAAGAAATGTATGGCAATTGTCAGCGTATTCAATAGATAATTAAGACAAAGCTATATAGGTCGCTCCTATCCAGCTCTATTCTCCGCATTAGCAAACGGTGTTACCTAGTAATTCTCTTTGCTAATGTGGGTCTCGGAGTGGGGTGTCACAGCTTGGTATCAGAGCTGAGTTCAGAACAAAATATGATAAACGTAGAACAGAGACACATATTATGGTACATCATAGTGTAGTACGAATGTTACGAATCGTGAATCATAGTGCCTCTAATCCTCCCGTGCTTTTGAGGTAGATAGGGTTTGGGAATACGTCTAGGAATGCATTTAAATTCCGTAGTATTCCATATTGAATTATCTACCTTGGGAATAATCTTTATCTTATCTTAACTTTCAGCTTATGGCTGGAAGAGGCAGGGTACGACGCTCGGGTGCTGGGCAATCCAGTGGCTCGCATCCGGACGACGTTTATATGTTTGCCGATCAATTTATGGAGTTGTTTAGAAGCACTCAGCCTCCAGCACCTACTCGGGTATCTCCACCTCGCAATTCTGCCTTTGCATGCCTATGCAGTGATTTTTCTCATCTTGGAGGAAAGCCATTTAAAGGCTCCGAGTCTGTTCTTGAGACCCGTATTTTCTCTAGAATGGATCTTTCTTATCATGATAGAGTTCTTGTAACTTCTAGCTTATTGCAAGAGCGTGCCCTTGATTGGTACGAGCTTCTTATAGCCGAAATGGATGAGTCTGCTCTTTCTTGGACTCAGTTTCGGGAACGATTCGAACTCAAGTTCGTTCCTGAATCTGAGAAAGCTTTATTGACCCGTTGCTTTCTCGAATTGAAGCAAGGGGAGTCTTCCGTTTCTGAGTATGTTGCATCTTTCGAAGCCTTATCTAAGTATGGTCTTGAATTCATTGGCACTTCTTATAAGAAGAATCTGAAGTTTGTCTCTGGTCTTAAGAAATATCTTAAGAAATATTTGATGCTTGAGCTTAAGCTTTCTTTTGAGGAGTTGGTTTATTCTGCACTTCATCTCGAAGCCATCGAGAGGGAGTGTGATAGTGGTGATGATGTTGAGATTCGAAGGTACCCCAACAAAAAACAGTTTACATTGGATAAGTGGGAATTTTTCCCTTCCAAGAAGAAAAAGCCCGTTGAATTTTATTCTCTACCTCAGTCTGCTGGTGCACCTTCCATTAGGAAGTGTTACAATTGTGGTTCTCCTGATCATATGATTCGATCTTGTCCTAAGCCTCTCTTCTGTTGCTATTGCAAGAAGGAAGGCCATCGTAGTTCCACTTGTCCTATTACTCTGAATAATTCTCAATCGGACCAGCTAAATGAAGCAGATGCTTCTGGAGGTTCTTCTCGGGGTTAAGGTATGCCTCCATCTATTTGGAAGGTCTCTATTTTCTTTGTGATTTCGATTCCAATTTGATGGCATCATTTTGTTCTTTAAGCCCTCATGATGAGGAAAAGTGTTATTTCTCTCATTTCAATAGTTTGTGAAATTTTTCGGTATTTTTGAGCTTGTCTTAGGATTATCTCCTAAGCAAAATTTTTGAGTGGTGTTAAGGTCTTTTTAGCTCGACCTTGCCACCGGTTTTCATTTGCTACGAGTTGCGGAAGTTAGCCTTCCACTTACCGCATTATGCACTCGTTATGATTCCTTTGAATGACTCATTATGTCATTCAGTTTGTCCAGCTTATTTCATCTATTTTATGAATCGAGTATTTATGAATATCTCGATGACTCCATTTTTGTAATTATTGATTTTTGGATGAAAATAGAAATTTAAAACTTTGCAAAGCTTTTTCATAAGATTTATTTATAGGAATAACTAAATTTTGTTCTTGAAACGAGAAAAACTTTTATGAGATATTTTTATCATATAGAAGATGATTTTGTGATTGTATTGCCCATTGAGTGCTTTAAGAATTTTGGTCGATGCGCTTGATCAACGTTATCGATAGGAATCTCCTAAACGCTTTGATGAGACAATTTGACACTATATATTGACTTGAAAAATGTAAATTTTTATTACATAAAGGTAAGTTGTAATTTTTGAAAGTTTTAGCTTTCCGGGAAAGAAGATTATTTGAAAGAACTCTTTTCCGATACTCTTATTCTTGGGATTCCCGAAGGGAACCAAGACTTTGTCTTTATCCCAATGCTAATCGTATTGGTTTGGATGTCGTTCCCTTGCAAAAGAGAACGTGCTATCACTTATGTTTCTAAATCATTAAAGCCTATCGAGACTAAATATGCCACTCGTGATCTAGTGCTCCCGGCTATTGTTCTCGCTCTTTGTATTAGGCATCATTATTTTTGGGTGAGGAATTTGTTCTCCTCACCGATCATAATTTTTGAATGTTTATTTTCTCATAAGGAACTTAGTGTTGGCTCGAGTTCCTTGCATCTTATGATCTTGATATTCTTTTTATTCCCGAAAGGGGGATCATGTTGCCAATGCACTTAGTTGTAAGCAACAAGTGATTGTTCTTTGTTGATGTCCGAATGGAATAATCTTTTTACCAAGTTCATCGGACGTTTTATTGTACTTCGTTTTGTTGAGCTTCGGTTCATTTGACGTACCGTTTGTATTACATCGGTGTTCCGAATTATTTGAGCTTAGGAATTCGGAGAATTCTCTAAGCAAACAAGTTCGGGCTTATCCTTTCATGCACTTTATGGTGAACTTTTTATTTCAAATTCGCTTTGGTGTTGATATGCTTTTATGGTTGTTACTCTTTATTTTCTTCTTAAGAATTGCGAGGACGCAATTTCTTTAAGCAGGGGAGTCTGTAACAACCCGCATATTTATCGATTGTATATATAAATATTTTATTTAAATATAACATCGTTCGTCGGATTATAGTCCGAAAAGCTACTTTCTGCAAACAGTCGAATTGGGACTCAAGACCACTTCCATTGAGTTCAAAATGTCGTTTACGATCTTTTTGAGTAAAGCTTCGATATGTTTGGAATAAGTCCAATTTTTCTACTTTTTCTATTGGGTTTTGGGTTTGGGTTCAGCCCACTAGCTAACATAGTACCCTAACTCAGTCCTTCTACTCTCCATTCACTCATTCTCATTCCTCAAACTCAAGCTTCAACTAAAAATGGTGGAAAGGAAAGGGAATTAGAAATTGAAAAACCATAGATTCTTTGCAAACTCCAAATTCTTGCTCCAAATTCAAGGAAAAGCCAAGATTGAAGCTTGTGGATTTGAAGTGAAGAGTGGTTGATCTTTTCCTTGTGTTTGTGCTTCGTATCATTTGTTTTTGAGTTAAAAAGGTGAGTATTGAACTCACATCTACTTCTCATGATATCATTGATGTTAGATATGAATTCCTAACAATTATTCAAGTTCAATTGCTTTTGGTCTGAATTGATTTGGTGAACATTTCAATTTTGGGGGTTTTAAAGTCAAATCTATTAAAATCGTAGCTTTGATGTTTGAACATGCTTTCGGTGGTGTTTCGGAGAGTCTATAAGGCTGGGTTGTCGCTTGGCATAAATCCCTACTCTTCGTCGCTCCTCCGATCGCTCCCGATACGTTTTTGCCGCTTTGGTCTAGGCAATTTATTGCCCAGACCAGGTAATCGGACGTCTGGTGACCAAGTCCAGACGTCTTGTTTGGACCTGGAGAGAATTATAAGCACGTAGGCATAAAATAAAAAGGGCAGTGACTATTTCCAAACATCTGAAATTTTGGATCAGACGTCTGGATGGTTCTCAAACGTCTGATCTGAAGTTTCAGACGTCTGGGTGTTCTCTGGGTTATTTCCAGAGAATGAATCCAGATGTCTGGTTTATTCTCGGACGTCTGGTTTGAATCTCCAGACGTCTGAAATATGCAGTTTTGCCTAATTGCTTATATTCTGGAGCGTGTTTCCAATTTCAATCGAAATTTTTTGATCCGGATAGTTGTTGTCGATTATTATTGACTTTGATGATTCTCTTTCTTGATTTTCATACATGGGTTTTAATAAAGTGATCTTTTTAAATTGTATTAAAAACTCGTTTATCCAATTTATAGTTTCTATTTAAAACACACAAAATTTTGCACTTCAAGCGAAGAGGGAGGAGAATTAAATGATTGGATAAAACGCGTGCTATGAACACGTGCGTTCATCCTTCCAATTAATTCCTAATCTATTCGTTTGACCGTTTTGACCTTTGGGTCTGGTTTACTGATGAGATGAGGTGAATATTGTACTGCTTTGAGTGTGAAATTGGCTATTGGGTAGTAAACCGTTTAGTGCGAACGTGTGGTATGGGAGTCACGTTAACATTTTTCGGTTTCCTTTCTAAAAGTTGTGACACATTCTGCCAGTTAGTGGTGTCCAGTGCCGCCACTACGGTTTGTTGTCTTTGGGATAGTGTCTTCGGACTGTCTCCCTTGGATTATTTGTCTTTGGGATAGTGTTTTCGGACTATCTCCCTTGGATTATTTGCCTATGGGTTAGTGTCTTCGGACTGTCTCCCTTGGATTGTTTACCTTTGGGATAGTGTCTTCGGACTGTCTCCCTTGGGTTATTGCTTTTTGGATAGTGTCTTCGGAATGTCTCCTTTTGGCTTATCACCTTTTGGATAGTGTCTTCGGACTGTCTCCTTAGGTGTTGCCCCTTCGACAATGTTTTCCAGAATGATTTCAGATTCCCTCAAGTAGCACCATTCGGTGATGGTTTTATGCAACCACACGATATAAGTGCGACTAACTTGTGGAATCTTGTGTTGCCTTCATTGGTATTTGATATTTTCCATTTGTGGCTTGATTTGGGATATTCCTATCCTTTGTTTATTTGAGTTGCCGAGGATATGAGGCTTGTTATACATCTCTACTTAGATGTTTGTTTCTCTTTTGGGAATTTTTATGTTATATGTTGCCTCATTATCATTTATGATATTTATTCATTTTATCTAACTGATTTGTTTAGCTAGACTGACCCGTGCATTTTATACTCGGGTCAGACCGAGATGTTTCAGGTTGGGTACTTTGGACTTAGCCAATTTTGCTTCCGCAAGGACTATTCAGCTTGCTCCTTTTTGTCATAGCTTTTTGTGTAGTCCTTTTCTGTTGTAACTCTGATGTGTATTCTATTGACTCGTCTGCATATTGTGGTTTGCTATACCACTGGACATGTATCATTTTGTATACTCTGTAATGTATCTGGATATGTGTAAATGTATGTGATGATTTAATGTTCTGTGATTTGTATTACATTTGAGTTGTCATATTTGTTCTGATAGATCCTTCAGTCACCTATGGCTTTGTATTAAGTATTTATTGGGTATGTCAATCCACTTGAGAAAGAAAAGAAATGTATGGCAATTGTCGACGTATTCAATAGATAATTAAGACAAGGCTATAGATGGTCGCTCCTATCGAGCTCTATTCTCCGCATTAGCAGACGGTGTTACCTAGTAATACTCTTTGCTAATGTGGGTCTCAGAGTGGGGCGTCACACCCTTGATCACTTACTCTTTAATTACATTAAGCCTTAATTAATAGCACAAATTTATTTAATCTTCACCATTCACAATAATTACCCTTATCCTCCTTTAATTTATTTCATCTAGTAATTACCATTAATTACTTCACTAAGTAATTACACTTTATTAATTGCATTAAATAATTATATTTAATCAATCATTAAATGATTAATTCAAACATTTAAATTAACTTAAATTAATCACATTAATTAATTAATTGTATTAAGTAAATAAATCCTTTAATTATTTCTATAAATTTACTATTCCTTAATTAAGTACCTTTAAGACAACCAAATTTAAATCACTTAACTTTTATATTTAAACTTGAACTTGTTTCAATATTTTGTTAAATGATTTACATTGGAACTTGGTCAATAAATCTTTGGGAAAACATGTTTATTTTAACACGTGATTAATTAAATTGCTTAAACACTTTATCATCCTTTAAAAGCTTTAAATTTGGAAATTACATATTTTGTTTTGTTTTTAACTTTGTATTCTTATGTTTGACAAAGCCATTTCAATAATTTTCATTACTTAAATTTAATCTTCCATCATAAACATGGTCATTACTTCTCAAACATGTTCTTACTTTCCTGGGTTCTATTTTTCTTTTAAAAATAGTACAAATTTTATTACAGAAACTAACACTGACGACAACAAAAAAAACAAAAAAAAACCCGAGCCACCAGATAGATTACTCGAGTCAAACTTCGAGTTCACCCTAACCCTTCCCCGAGACACTACGCGAAAAAACCCTCAAACCCAAAATCACTGAAACCACAAATCCATCGTGCACGTGCATTGGCGATCGGCGCCTCACTGACCACCTGCGACACTCCTCGCACCCCGATGATCGCCAACTCACCTAGTTCCGACCACCCAAATCCCCAAACAAAACTCATATCGAAATCGAGGTATCTCAACCAATTTTTGAAACAACGTTCCTACCTGAAAACTCCTCGAACCCCTGACACCGACCACCAGAGGCCGTGAAATCCCATCCTCAACCTCGCCAGACCCTCACGACACCAACGCACCCAGCCCGAAGTCACTCGATGTACCAGAGATGCCACGGTCATCCAATTTCCGACCACAACCCAATTTAGGGTTACAAACAAATTCGATCAATCCCAAACACCATGGTGGTTTAACCACCTTCCAAAAAAATTTCCCCGAACACCCCTACACCCGTCCTCCTCCAAACGAAGCCACGACCACCGAAGATGCTCCGGCCACCAGAACTTGTCCAAAAACCCATTTTCAGTCATTCCCCAAATACATGTTCAATTCTACAATAAAAATTCTGATATTTGTTTTAAAAATCATAACTTTTATAATCCATGCATGTTATAGTATTAAAACAAGGAATTAAGATGATTGATTTTTCATGTTTTGAGTATCTCTACTGTAGGTTACAGTTTTTTTTCTTTTCTTTCTATATTTTAAATCTTAAAATATCTGAATCTATTTTTAACTTCTGTATTAAGTTTAAACTAAAATATCTTATTTAGAATTCAAAGCTTAATAGAGATCACATGTAAAGATTTTGAATTTTGAACAAATTCATAAACTCTGAGCTAAGAACGGAAAGTTAAATTCAACTGATAAGCACACATTCCTATACACAACCATCATTCATGTAAGCAATATATACTATATCACTGCAAACTTCCATCTTGCATATCAAGGTCAATACCAGATTTAAACTTTGTAAAACAATTTGTAAAACAATTTGTTTACTCACCTATATATGGAAAAACAGAGAACAAAATTCTATGTTGAAAAGCCATTTGCCTGATTCCTTTAACCTTCTTGCTTGTTGAGTTAAAGTATTTATTAAGCTTCAGTTGTAAGATAAAAAAAATTCTGGTATGCTAATTTTTAAATGGGTGAAAATGGAATAAGAAGATTCATGAGTATAGCACAATAAGCTAGTACAAAATATGCTGGTCAGAGATATTTTTATTACTTGCTTCCTTCTTTGACTAGCTAGACTACATAAATTTTTTGAAATGACTTATGTTGTGCTAGCATGATAACAGTAAATGCAATTGTCCTTTTTATTGTTTACATACTTAGCCCCTTTTAATTTGTATGTTCATATATACTTTTTTTTTCTTTTATATTATGTACACTTGTATACATTCTATTTTGAGAGTACATTCATATGCATAGCTTTGTCTTGCTTCTTATTATCCTAAGTTTTTATTTTGTATTCATATTTCTCTCTAAATTTAAACTATCAAACATTTAATTGCTTCTATATTATTTATTTTTGTACTTATATTAATTACATAGTTTTCTTGTGTTTATATATTTATATTTATACTCTAACCATATAATTGTTTGGTACTTATGTTTAAATATTGATAAGATTTTTTTTATTTTAACTATACAATCTTTTATACTTATGTTAGAATTTTAAAATGAAAGAATATTTTAAACAAATGTACTTTTTAATTTAAAACTTATTTAAAACTCAAGTTAAAATATTTATATATATATATATATATATATTTATAAAGAGATTATCATATTCAAATAATAAATCAGTGTTTTTAATAGATTTAATCCTGTTAATTTCCAATTAACAGAATTCTGGAAATCCAGGTTATCACATTCCTTCCCCCTTTGAATCTTTTCGTCCTCGAAAAGAAACGAAGCCAGAATTTTCAAAATGCTTAACATTAGATAAATATTCTTTGATCATTCATAAAATACTTTTAAATATCTATATAATATTATTGCAAAGTAGTTTTTACAAAAATACTTTTATAACTTTATGTTTCAACAAGTCCGTCCTTGTTCTCATAGAGATTCGGTCATACGTTCGACTGAAAATCTATAAGTACTAGGTAAACTCGTTTTCAACACCAAGTGAGAATACTATAGAAAATAATTTTATTGAAAATATAGAAAATAGTTTTGAAATAGAGAAAATAGCTTTGGTGAGAATGCTCTGGAAATCCTCACCCCCATCCATGATCGCAGTTACATCCTGGGTTACGTTGCCATCACAGCAAAAGTCCATGTAACTGTAGGCACTCCACACCCCTCGATTACGCCATGGAAACCACAAAAGATCGCAGTTACATTCCAGGGTTACATTGCCATCACAGCAAAAGTCCATGTAACTGTAGGCATCAACGCCCTAAATTTTCGCTGCCAAAATGAAACTTCTCCACTCTCACATAGGTCGCAGTCTACCGATGTAAAATCTAACGTAGACCGTTGGCTCTCAGCGGCACACGACTTTCGCTATGTTACCATAGTGTCGCAGTCTATCGATATAAAATCAAACGTAGACTGTTGGCTCTCAGCGGCACACACGACTTTCGCTATGGTCTGTAGTAGATCACAGTGACATCGAATTATACTGTCGTCACAGCATAATCCAAATGCCCCGTTAGGCATCAACACCTCATGATTTCCGCTACACAAAATCCTCAGCAACTAGTTTTGTCCAGACTCCTCACATGATCAATTTTAGAACCTCCCCCTTAGAGGCTCAAGGCAGTACCACCCTATGGCACTCCTGAGAAGTTCATTCAAGGGAGCGCCTTTTTCCCCAGAGCCACTTCAAAATACTTTATACTATACACATATAGTATTTTCCAAATCATACACCTAGTATGAATTTCATATAAGTGCCTTTACATAAAATTGATTCCCAAAATCGACAATTCACAAACTAAGCTTTTCCAAATCCAAAGGTTTCCAAATCCTTTCCTCAAAAATTTTCATAAAATTCTTTATATATATATATATATATAATCTTGGAAAACCTTTAAATCACTTTATACTTGCATAAATTCCCTTTTTATACTTTAAATATTTTCAAAAACCCCTTTTTTGTGGCGATAGATTCAATAAGGGGAGTTTTATCTTAATTAACAAAGATATATAATTTTGTTTGTTCCAATACAAATATTCAAATTTGATTACTTTTTTTATAAAGTTATTTACCATATTACTTAATACCATAAAGTAAATTTAATGATAGAAATATTCAATTTCCACTTTATTTCTTCATATATTTTACATCATATATTTTTTATTTCAAAAACCATTTCACATTTCTTATTTACAACTTTAAATATCAATATAATTTATTCGAAAATAGTCCAGAGCCAAACTATTCAATTTCCAACCTTCATTCCCATCAATCCAATTTAAAGTTCACTTCCATTTAAATTTACTTAATTGCAATTTAAATAGCTTTAATTTCCCTTGAACTTGATTTATTCTAAATCAGGTTGAATTTATCTCAATCTCTTTCCAAATTCAAATCAAATTCCATTTGATTTCTTCAATTTCAATTCCAAATTGTTCACATTCATTTAGATTTATTTCAAATTGAACCTTCTTTAATTTAAAATCATTTCAATTTCCATGAATTAATCCCAATTCCCATTAAAATTTTAATTTTATAATTATCCATCTTCAATTTAAATTTATTTAAACCAATTTTAACTTGAACTAACTTAATTCAAATTTCAAATTTAAATCATCTCAAATTATATAAATTCGAGTAAAAAATTTATATGTTGATTTGATCCTTTTATTTAAATACATTAAATAATATTATTTATTTTTTTCTTCCTCACCTTTGTACTAATCTTCAAATTCTGAACCCAGACTTAAGACATCACATTAGATCATCGTCAATTCCAATTTATAAGTCCTACTTTCTTAAACATTTCATTTTGCTTATTCTATATTACTCATCTTATTAATCATTTCTGATAATAACCAAGATTATAACCAAGATTATTGTATCTGACAACTAATTATTATCTTATTCTGAATTTCTTCTTGAATTCTAGATTTTAATTTCAGTTTAAATCCATTTCAAACTTATCTTTATTAAATTTCAAATTGGTTGAATTTCTATTAGCACTCAAATTTAATTTCAATAAGTTATCAACCAATTAACATTAAAAAAAATTTAGAGAGAACTATTGCTTAATATATCAAAATATAATCTCATATAAAATCTTTTACCTTTAAAATCATTTAAAATCTTTATATAAGAAAATAACAAGTACGCTCTCATATATACATATATATACACTCAACTCATTCTAGGGTACAATTGACCCCATCCTTAATGAGTACACCCACCAGAGCCAAGGTTCTCGCTTAACCTGGCTCTGATACCAAATGTAAAGACCCGAGGCAGTGGCGACCGGTAGGCTTTGCAACCATCCCAGACACACCGTGGCATACATTAGTACCTCGAATTTGCTTTTACGGCCAGCCTCTCGACTCGCAACCAACCCAAGGCCTTATACTACCTCAAAGGGACATGTAGGGGTAAGAGTCTCCCATTCGCCACCAAACCGCGAAGCGAGAACCCTCTATCATGCTGTAATGAAGCAAACTCGATCCCGGTCTCATCGAGTCCTATGTTATCTTAACCCAAGTTATTTATGTGATATACAATTCAATTTTAGATACAAGATATCACTTTTACAGGGAAAATCATAACCATTTTCAACATATTATGTCACACAACATTTCATATCACAGATATCAGCCAATTCCAGGCATTCAACATCATTTAATCACTTATATGCAAAATTCATCACTTCCTAAATTAATTTAATTTGTCTCAAATGAAATTAATTACTATTCTTTAATCACTTATATTACCTAAACATTAATTGATTTCAAATCAATTAATAAATCATCTTTTTAATTATCATCTTAATTAATCACCCTTGATCACTTATTCTTTAATTGCATTAAGCCTTAATTAATAGCAAAAATTTATTTAATCTTCACCATTCACATTAATTACCCTTATCCTCCTTTAATTTATTTCATCTAGTAATTACCATTAATTACTTCACTAAGTAATTACACTTTATTAATTGCATTAAATAATTATATTTAATCAATCATCAAATGATTAATTTAAACATGTAAATTAAATTAAATTAATCACATTAATTAATTAATTGTATTAAGTAAATAACTCCTTTAATTATTTCTAAAATTTACTATTCCTTAATTAAGTACCTTTAAGACAACCAAATTTAAATCACTTAACTTTTATATTTAAACTTGAACTTGTTTCAATATTTTGTTAAATGATTTACATTGGAACTTGGTCAATAAATCTTTGGGAAAACTTGTTTATTTTAACACGTGATTAATTAAATTGCTTAAACACTTTATCATTCTTTAAAAGCTTTAAATTTGGAAAATACATATTTTGTTTTGTTTTTAACTTTGTATTCTTATGTTTGACAAAGCCATTTCAATAATTTTCATTACTTAAATTTAATCTTCCATCATAAACATGGTCATTACTTCTCAAACATGTTCTTACTTTCCTGGGTTCTATTTCTATTAACATTTCTTTTAAAAACAGTACAAGTTTTATTACAGAAATTAACATCGACGACAACAAAAAAATAAAAACCCGAGCCACCAGATAGATTACTCGAGTCAAACTTCGAGTTCACCCTAACCCTTCCCCGAGACACTACGCGAACAAACCCTCAAACCCAAAATCACTGAAACCACAAATCCATCGTGCACGTGCATTGGCGATCGGTGCCTCACTGACCACCTGCGACACTCCTCGCACCCCGATGATCGCCAACTCACCTGGTTCCGACCATCCAAATCCCCAAACAAAACTCATATCGAAATCGAGGTATTTCGACCAATTTTTGAAACAACGTTCCTACCTGAAAACTACTCGAACCACTTACACCGACCACCAGAGGCCGTGAAATCCCATCCTCAAATTCGCCAGACCCTCACGACACCAATGCACCCAGCCCAAAGTCACTCGATGTACTAGAGATGACATGGTCATCCAAATTCCGACCACAACCTAATTTAGAGTTAGAAACAAAATCAATCAATCCCAGACACCATAGTGGTTTAACCACCTTCCAGACATTTTTCCCCGAACACCCCTACACCCATCCTCCTCCAGACGAAGCCACGACCACCAATGATGCTCCGGCCACCAGAACTTGTCCAAAAACCCATTTTCAGTCATTCCCCAAATACATGTTCAATTCTACATTAAAAATTCTCATATTTGTTTTAAAAATCATAACTTTTATAATGCATTCATGTTATAGTATTAAAACAATGAATTAAGATGATTGATTTTTCATGTTTTGAGTATCTCTACTGTACATTATAGTTTTTTTCTTTTCTTTCTATATTTTAAATCTTAAAATATCTGAATCTATTTTTAACTTTTGTATTAAGCTTAAACTAAAATATTTTATTTAGACTTCAAAGCTTAACAGAGATCACATGTAAAGATTTTGAATTTTGAACAAATTCATAAACTCTAAGCTAAGAGCAGAAAGTTAAATTCAACTGATAAGCACACATTCCTATAAACAGCCATCATTCATGTAAGCAATATATACTATATCACTGCAAACTTCCATCTTAAATATCAAGGTCAATACTAGATTTAAACTTTGTAAAACAATTTGTAAAACAATTTTTTTACTCACCTGTATAGGGAAAAACAGAGAACAAAATTCTATGTTGAAAAGCCATTTGCCTGATTCCTTTAACCTTCTTGCTTGTTGAGTTGAAGTATTTATTAAGCTTTAATTGTAAGATAAAAAAAATTCTGGTATGCTAATTTTTAAATGGGAGAAAATGGAATAAGAAGACTCATGAGTATAGCACAATAAGCAGGTACAAAATATGCTGGTCAGAGATATTTTTATTGCTTGCCTACTTCTTTGACCATCTAGATTGCATAAATTTTTTGAAATGACTTATGTTGTGCTAGCATGATAATATTAAATGCAATTGTCCTTTTTATTGTTTACATACTTATCCCCTTTTAATTTGTATGTTCATATATACCTTTTTTTCTTTTATATTATGTACACTTGTATACATTCTATTTTTAGAGTGCATTCATATGCATAGCTTTGTCTTGCTTCTTATTATCCTAAATGTTTATTTCGTATTTGTATTTCTCTCTAAATTTAAACTATCAAACATTTAATTGCTTCTATATTATTTATTTTTGTACTCATATTAATTACAAAGTTTTCTTATGTTTATATATTTATATTTATACTCTAACCATATAATTGTTTGGTACTTATGTTTAAATATTGATAAGATCTATTTTATTTTAACTATACAATCTTTTATACTTTTACAATTTTAAAATGAAAGAATATTTTAAACAAATGAACTTTTTAATTTAAAACTTATTTAAAACTCAAGTTTAAAATATATATATATATATATATATATTTATAAAGAGATTATCATATTCAAATAATAAATCAGTGTTTTAATATATTCAATCCTGTTAATTTCTAATTAACAGAATTCTGGAAATCCAGGTTATCACACCAAATCAAAGTATTTAAATAACAAGGTTCTCAATTTCAAACCATTTCAATATCAATTCAGTTTCAAAATCATATACGATTTCACCAAATCATTTCTTTCAAATTATATATATTCAGTTTCAAAGTTTCTTAAAATAATAGGTTTAGAAAATAATCCTGGTTTCCAAATCGACAAAATTTAAGTCAAACAAATTCATTTCTAAAACCATCATATAGATACTGGTTTAAATTTCAATCTATTTTCAAAACCAAATATTTACCTCAAAATCAATTATACCCAAAATGATTTCCAAGTTTAATCCTTTTAAAACCTTTAAACTATTTATTTTAATATATGGAAAATCAAATTTACGTTTTCAAAATTTCTTATCTTTGAAATTTAAACTTTGATTTGGAAGTGCTCAAACCTTTAAAAATAGTCGAAGAAATCATATTAAAAATCCAAAAGTTGGAAATCACCAACAAATCAGTATATCAATTTCAATAGATAAGGTTATACCAAAACAAATCTGAAACTCGAGGACTGAATACCCGCTTTCTTTAAATCTGAAATAAAAATTGGTTTCACAAAATCACTCGCATAGTAAAGCTATTAGTGTGGCCTTTCCCTCACTCAGAAACTCAAAAATCAATGTCGATGAAGCGTGCACTCATCACCGAAATTATTTTTCAGCGACATAAGTGGGTTCTGGACCTTTATTTTCTTTGAAAACTTCATTGAAATTTCTTCGAAATCGTAGGAACTCATTTGAAGTTTTCATTTGAAACATTTCTTATTCGAAAAATACTTTTAAATCGTATTATTATATATTTTTCAAAATCTAAAAACCAAATTTTAAAACACCGAAATTCAACTCCTCGAATTTCCAATTTAAAATCCTTCAGTTATAAATCATTTTTAAATAAGTCAAATTTCTTATATAAATTTCAAAATTTCAAATCCTTTCGAAACTTCAGATTCTTGTTTTTAAAAGGTATATAATCCTTATCGAAAACATTTCACTTTTATATATATTATATAATCATACTTATCAAGATAATATTTTGATATATAAAACAATTTCTAAAATACAAACAAGCCCGATTTTTCAAAGGATGATTCAAGAGTGGTGGATTTCAGAACAAAGATAAGGATTCAAATTAGAGGAACTCTAACCGAATAGAATTCTGAAGATAAGCTCGAACAAAGATGAGGTAATTAAATTTTCAAAATAGAAGATGGATTTACCTATATAATGGGTGACCTTAATTGGGTCAACCATGACTTCAAAATAAGATCAATGTAAAATTCTGAGGCAAATCGACATTCGATTGCCAGAGATAGAATTCGGCATAACAAGAGATAGCAGCATCTAAACCGAGGGTATGTAAACCTCCGGTGAATCAATGCCAATTGTAAAGGAGTTTCGCACCTTTAAAATCATTCAAAGATTGGCGGGATTGCCTATTCTTATAGAGATCATTCGAAGTGGAGTTATGGAATACTCCAGAATCAAAAGAATACAAATAGGGAGAGACAAGAATGAATTTTGGAACTGCAGGGAACGATCCAAAGTTCAAAGAAAATCGAGTCAAAAGGAAGAGATTAAACTCGAATGAAAGTGATTCTGTAAATAAATTTACGATATATGCTAATTTTTGCCTAGAGCCAAAGCTCTGATACCAACTATAACAGGCCGCGCCAGTGGGGTAATGCCCACCGTAGCATACATTGGTACATGTGTTCTGCCTTTACGGCCAGTCTCTCGACTGCACCACCAACCTCCGTGGAGACATGTAGGAGTAAGAGTCATCCGCTCGCTACCAAACAAAATACGAGAACCCCCTATCATGCTGCACCCTCCAAGTGCATAGGCGGACACACATGTCAGACTTGAATTGCTCAAAATATCAGATTGTTAATTAAAATTTGGCAAAACTCAACATATACAATAAATAAAATAATCACAGATCACAGATACAGAGTATAATAGAATGCAGTGGAATAGATAAATAAATAGTAGTTCATAAAGCTACTATATAAACAACAGAATATGAAATGAAATACAACCGAATATCTCAAATACAGTGAAGTCCCCAATGCAAACAGGTGACTTCTCTGAACAAATCAATTGGAAGAACTGAAAGCTGAATCGATAGTTGGATCTCCAAACGAAGCTCCATACTCCAAAGACAAGTCTCAAGTGTTGTATCACTCAGTCTGACCCGAGCGTAAAGCAAAACACAAAACACTCGAGTCAAGATTAACATTCTTATATCAATAAATCCAACTCAAGTGAAAATATCAACTGAAATACAAGTAACTCAAAGGATGTTTGGGATAACCATCCTCTAAGGATCTGTGGAACTATCTACAATGTGGAAATATACACTATAACACCGTGGTCATTTCAAATTAATTTATACTTCAAAACCAAAATATCATTTCATTTCAAAAATCTCTATTTCCAAATTTTATCACTTTCAAAATTACGATTCAAATCTACTCAAATTCCAAATTAAAATTTAAACCAATCTCAATTTATAAATTTAAATTCAACTCAATTCCGAAATAACCATTTCAAATTTTCGATCTCAAAACCGGATTTAAATCACAAAATATCCATTTACATTCCAATATATTTCAAAACTTTATGTATTCAACATTTCAAACTAAATTTAACGATTTCATATAGATTTAGTTTATCTTCATTTTAGTCTTGAAATATTCCCTCATTAGATTCAATATCATTCAAGTAACCTTCAATTACCTTTTATTATTTCTTTAATTTATTAAAAAATATTCATTAAATCACTTAATCAAAATCCAGTTATAAAATCATATGTTTAAATTTCACATTCAATAACTTCAAATCGATTTAATTAAATAAATTTTTTAATTAAATACCATTTCAAATAAACCCAAATTTTATCTTCCCAACCTTACTTATTCAATTTATTACAGAAATCTATTTGAAATACAAATTTACATAAATACTTAACCATATTATATGTATTAAATCAATCTAAGTTAAATCAAATTTTACTAATATATATATATATATAATTACCATTTTATATAATATCTTAAGAATCAATATTCATTAAACCATATATTTCTTTCAAAAACCATAGAAATTATTTCAAAATATTTATATATCGACCACGATGTCTGTATATATTTCCTATACTATGGTCAAGTGATACGGATATTTATCATTTCAATACGTAATTTAAATATATACGGGTAGATATTATTTTGACCCGTAATCCCAAATTCGATAAAATGAAAATCGCTTGGGTCTATCATTTCAACCTATAACGATTTTCTCATATTCTAAAGTCCGTTCGGGTCTGTATCATTTCAACCCATAGTGAATTCTATACTAACATGGAACTTGCAGAGTGATAACATATATGAAAATAATATAACAGGCATATATCATCAATAACAATAACAAATAATGGTGTCATATGTCATAGGTGAACAGATATTGATAATAACATGTATAAAGCAAATATAAATAACCAATAGCAGCATATTTCAATTATCGTTTCAACTTATATCAAATTTAATAAATATAAGAATGTAAATCATGACTGATTGCTCATCTTTCGAGGTTAAAAGAGTTTGACAACAGAACAAGCTACGAATTCCAAAGCAAAGCATGATGAACACAGGTTCAACGAATAGAGCTGATAGATAAGGAATTGATGAAATAAATCAAATCAGTTCTGATATAACGTAAAAATATATACGTTATTATTATAATTTCAATATTTTAATTTGAGACAAATATTAAAATAATATAAAAATTCCAAAATCAATATTTAATACATAAATAAGCTTATATATAATAAGGATCAAAATATTTATATTTTATTCTTCAAAATTTTCTATATATATTGTAACAATCCTAGATTTTTGCATATATTTTTAAATTTGACTTTATTTTATTTTGGAATTATTTAAACTTGTTTTATTTCAAACATTTCATTTTAAATATAAATGTTGATTATTATGTGAATTATAATTTCATTTCTGTTTATTTTGAATATTTTCCTAAAATGTTGATTTCTGGTCAAACTTTGACTTTTAAAATTTTAAATTTAAATATATAAATTCTTAAATTTTATCTTTTTTTTGAAAATATATTAAATAACTTGAACATTGCTTTTCGTTTCGTCGGAAACGGACTTAAAATGTGAAAGTTATGTAATTTTCAATATTGAGTGTAATTTGTTTTATTTAACAACTTTGTCTATTTTAATTGATATAAATTTTAT
Organism: Allium fistulosum; assembly: GCA_030737815.1. Classification (NCBI taxonomy): domain Eukaryota; kingdom Viridiplantae; phylum Streptophyta; class Magnoliopsida; order Asparagales; family Amaryllidaceae; genus Allium; species Allium fistulosum. The sequence continues at coordinate 615,403,003 of CM060908.1, read as the reverse complement.
TTTATTTTTCATATTTTATTCTAATATGTGTTAATATGTTATTTTATGTATACTTTTTCTTTTATTAGTTTAAAAGTGATAATATAATTTTTCTAAAGTTTATTTGAATTTATTTCAATTTATTTAGCCTAGTTTCCATTTTTCTACTATTTTCTTCATTTAAATTTTATTTAATTAAAATTTATTTATTTATTTTGTGCATGAATTGTTAGTTTATGTTATTATTTATGTTTAAAAATATATTACAAGCTCATATGATTTTTCCAAAATTTATTGCAATTAATTTCAAATTTTCTAGACTAGTTTACTAATTTTACCTATTTTCTTATTTTAACTTTATATAAATTATAAATAATTTTATATATTTTTATATTTTGATAGATTTTCGAATTCTTATCTGGTATTACTATTATTACCAGAAATATAAAGTTATTTAAAATAAAATAAAGAAATATGAAAAGGTTTTGACTTTTGAATTGCTTTTGACTCTTTGAATTCCACCTCTTCATTTTCCACCAACTCTTCATTTCTTTTGACATAGCTCTCCACATTTTCAGCCGATCACTTCATTTCTCAACTCACGTATCTTTTTCTTCCTTCTTGAACAAAAAAATTTCGGCCTCCCCTCGATTGAAGAGTTTGGTAAAAATTCTATCTCTCTTTTTCTTCTTTTTCCACTTATATTGATTTTCTAGCTTGTTTTTTTGCACTTGTTCACCTCTTTAGGTTCGGCCATGGCCTACTTGAATGCCTAGCTGCCTCCACCACTTGATGGCACACCACCACCACCACCTCCTCACCAACTATCCATGCCGTGACCCTCTTAGTTGATGAAGTATTCATCAATCTATCCAAACACCACCAATACCTGCATAACCGAGCACTACCTCACATCCACCACTTCACCACCCCCTTAGCCGCCCCCTACATGACCTCCACCACCTCCAGCACCTCCAGAACTATCGGCCACACCATCCCAGTGGACCCCACAGTAGTGGCCGTGGCACCTAAGGCCTTGGCCGAGCCCAATTCATGGCCTAAAACCCATGTATATGCAAGCTTTTGTGTTGATTCCCTTACCACTATTTTTCTCCATCATTTCCAACATCTTGGCCGACCCCATACCCACCATAACCTGATCCAAACTCCTGCTATTATCATGTATTTACCCTTATGACTGAGCCTAACAAAGGTTGGAAGCAAGTGCAAAGCATTCAGCTTTGATTTATGCAGTTATTTCTAGCCTAGTTAGCAGTTTTTAAATTAAAAACTTATTGTTGTTATATTGTTTTGTGTGACTTGTATTCAAGGGAATTGATACTTTGGCTCTTCCATTCAAATCTGTGTCGTGCTTTCGTGCTTGTGTAGATCACGTTGTGTCATCAGCTCAAACCAGTGAGTTATTCTCACCAGACAGTTTTATACTTATATTAATAGTAAATTGATCACATGTGAATCTATAACTGCACCACCATATTATATTTGCTATGTCACTATTATATGATGTTCACACCTGCTTAAACACCAGTTATATCATATGTTACTGTTATATTATGCTGTTTTGTTATTTTCATCAGTTAATCACACTACAAGTTCCCTTTAGATTAGAATCACTATGGGTTGAAATGATACATACCCGAACGGACTTTAGAATAAGGGAAAATCATTATGGGGTGAAATGATAGGCCTGAGCGGTTTTCAAATTTTTTTCATATACCTAGGACTACGGGTTTGAAATGATAAAACCCGGATTTTTCTTTGTAAATTACGGGTTGAAATAATATATTACCCGTATCACTTTTCCTAGTGTAGAAAATTATATACAGGCCCGTAGTTAAAATATGTTTTCTAAATTTTTAAAAATATCTTAGAAATATAAATATTTTAATATTTTGATTTAAACTTAATTAAAAATGATTTTTGTAAAATATTATTGATTTTCTGAATATTTACAAGTGAAATAAATTAATGAAAGTTAGAAAAATTTGAATGTAAGTTATTTTGGAAATATTGATTTAATTATAATTGGAAACTTAATTAAATATGACAAATTTATGATAATTGATAATTTAAATTGATTTTATAAGATATTATGATTTTTGAATAAAGCTAAAATGAGAAACGAATGAATATTTGAGTTAAATTTTGCAATATAACTGAAATTTGGAACTTGTGAATTTGGCTTAAAAATGAAATTTAAGCTAAGTTAATAAAAAAAATGGAATTAAGTTATATTTGAATTTTAAAACTTAAGTGTTAAGTTGAAATTTAATTTATTGAATTTTAAAATTTGAATGTTGAAATTTAATAAGTGAATTATTAATAAATCCTGATTTTCGAATGGAAATTAAACTTTATAAAAAATCCTGAATTTAAGGAAAGTTAAATGATGATTATAAAGTGAAAATGTATGATTTCATAGTTAAAATGATTTAAATGAAATTATAATTGGTTGTGAAATTATATTGAGTATTTGTAGTTAATTAACGGCATTTTTGAAATGCTATTATTTCTAATGAATAGATATTACAACATTTTGTTAAATGCTGTAGTTGTTTTAAATGAACTAAAAAGTTAATTTGAAATAAAGGCTATTATAGCACTTTGTAAGTGCTTTAATGGTTAAACTTAACATTAAAGTTTAGTTGAAATTATAAGAAATCTATTACAACACTTAAATGCTGTCTTTTGTAAAATGAACTGTTTTAAAGCTTAACTTTCCGCAGCATTTTTTTAAGTGCTGCGAAAATTGAATTTTCATTGTTTTAATGAATTTTTAATGAATAAACATTCTGTGAAAGGTTAAAACTTGGGAAATTTTAAATATTTAATTTTTAAGTATAATGAATTGACTTTAAATGATTTAAATGGAAATATTGATTTAAATGATTTAAATGGAAATACTTTAAATGGAAATACTTGTTTAGAAAAAAAATAACTATTTAAATGAATGATGTTTTGAATGATAGTTTATTTAATTTATTTGATAAATGAATAATTGAAGTATATATTATTTAAGTTATTTAAAAGATATTGTATTTATGAAATGTGGGTTATTTAAGTTTTGAAATATACTAAAGATTGAATATTGTATTTTGTAGATTAAATCTATATTTGAAATTGATAAGATTTGAAATGGTTGTTGGTAAACTGTAATTGAATTGAAATTGATGGTTTGAATTAAATTAAAATTAAAATTTGGAATTTGGGTTTAATTTAATAAATTTGTAAATGTGTGGGATTAAAAAGATGATTTCAAATATATGATTTCGAAATGTTGTGATTTTCAAAGTATAATGATTTCAGACGTTTTAGTTTCAAAAGAGTTATAACTTTGAAAGTATAAACTATTTGAAAGGTGAATATATGTTTGAAATGGAAATGATATAGTTTTGAAATGAATATAGTTTTGAAATGAATATAGTTGTGAAATAAAAATGATTTTTGGTTTCGAAGTATAACTATTAGAGATATGATGTTTTAATATTAAATGATTTGAAAATGAAGTTTGAAAGGATATGATATTTTGATATATTAAAATGATTGAAAGGTAGTTTTGGAAAGGTATTATATCTTAATATATTGAAATGATTTAGAAATGATTTAATCTTTATTTGGATAAAGGTTTGGATTGGAAATGATATTTTATTTTGAAGTATAAAGTATTATTTTAAAATTATAACTACGGGTTATAATAGCGATTGGTTGTTAAAGAGTCCGGGATCAGATATGGACATACTCTCTGTCGATACCGAAAACCACTTTAACAACTGTGTACGCGGTGGAGATTCCAGAATGAAGCATGATGGTGACGACGTTCCTAAGGTACATTACGTGGACCCAACTCCCGTGAGTTGGCTTAAGGTGGCTAAAACAGGAGCGATCTCGGGCCAAAGGAGGTAGCACCTCTGGTCGGACACACTTCTTCGATACCATTCTATTACTATTGTGATCGATTGGGTGCACCCCTTGATTTTGGAGTGTTGTTCGGGGTGGGTGTAGTGGCTGCTACGTTACCACCAGCCCGTGTGCGTAATTGGTATACCTACCCTGGCATTGCCTTGTGTGCCGTGTCACCTACCATACCGAGCCTTTACTACGAGTTTGTTTTTCTCCCGTAGCCCGTGTGGTATCCTCTGACAGTCCCCCGGAGTGGAGATGGCATGATATTGCATGGACTACTGGGACTATTATGTGTGAAGGGTGATATGGGTAGCCCGGAACGCTATTTAAAAGTATGTTTATTTTATTGTAGACATTATTATAATAGCGAAATATTACTATATAGTAAATAGTTTAACGGATCCTTAGAGGATGGGCGGTCCTAGGCATCCTTTAAGTTACGTGTACTTTATTACAGTTCACTTGAGTTGGTTTACATTATATAAGTATATATTATCCTGACTCGAGTGTTTTGTGTTTTGCTTTATGCTCGGGTCAGTCTGAGTATTCACAGCTTTGGGTTTTCTTTCTAGAGCTGGTCTTTGCTGGAGATTCTGCTTATCTATCTGCTTATTTATTCCAGTTCTTTATTATGTTCAGCTTGTACTGGGTTATTGTATTGAGACTTCTGTTGTACTTTATTTCTTTTGTTGTATCTTATGTAACTCTGCTATATTTATATAGTAGCTTCATGAACTACTATTTCTTTTACCACCGCTGCATTATTTTACTCTGTGATCTGTGATTATTTATTTACTGTATATTCTGAGATTTGCCAAATTTTATTTACAACGCGGTATTTTGAGCAATTCAAGTTCGACATGTGCGGACGCGAATGCACGAAAAACCGGGTTGTTACAGTTGGTATCAGAGCTTTGGTAGCTCTAGGCAAAACTTAGAATGTATGGTAAATTTATTTACAGAATCACTTTCATTCGAGCTTAAACCTTTCCTCCTTGATTCGAATTTCCTTGAATTTTGGAACGTTCCATGCGGTTCCAAAATCCATTCATGTCCCTCACTATTCATCTTCTTTTGATCCTGGAGTATCCCATAACTCCGCTTCGAATGATCTTTATAGTGAATTGGCAGTTTCGCCAATATTTTAATTTGCTTGCAAAAGGGGGAAACTCCTTTACAATTAGCATCGATTCTGTAACGATACGGATTTTCACGCTCGAAAATCGACATCCATACTTTACATCATACTCGAATGTCGTAGATTCGACCGTTCAAATCCGAGTCGTCGGAGCTTATAACACAATTAAGTAAATAACACAGCGGAATAAATGAATAATACATTGATATACAATATCGGATACAATATCTGATACAACAAAGTGATACAATGAATATCAATATACATCAGAGATATGATACAACAAATAGCAGCGGAAAGGAAAACGATAACATCAGCAGCGGATAATCTCCATCTTCAAAGCACTAAGCCAGATATAGCTCGAATTCCCAATAACGATGCACAAAGATAAGCAAGTGTAGTCCATATCCAAAGACTGAACTAGCTCCAGAAAATCTACTAATCTGACTATCTGAAAAACCCAACTCTAGACTGCTCGTGTAGAAAAATTTTGAGCATCCAGAGTTTAGGAAAGAAACAATAAACTTCGGATCAGTCATGGGACTGGTGTGAGCAACAAAAACAGTTTATCTTTAAAAACAAATAGTAGAGAATTTTAAATTCAATTCGCAATGCTTTTAGAAAATGAAACTACCATAAGACCTCCCGCCACACACACAATGCAAACGCAGAATTGGAGGAGATTTCTTCTTATGATAGTCAAAGATGCTTACTACGTAAAATCAAATCATTTTGATATTATTATTAGTGCATAGTGTAGAAAACATTTCGAAAGTAGAATATAAATCTTAGCCAACATACGACCAGTATCGTATGCCTACTATAGCTACCATCTAAACAGTGGTGACCACCGTACGTAAATGGCAGGTTCTACAACTAATACCGTACAAAGTTCGTATTGGAAGATGGATTTCCAACAAATGGTCAGGCTAAGGAACTTCCTATTCCACGAACAGAACTCCTCTGGAATGACGTTCCGAGAAATAACCTAACATTACGGTTAGATCTCTGCCAACACAAGGCCGGGTTACCTCTGCAAAAATAGGTAACTACTGACACGCGTATGCCATCCCCCGATCGTAACCGATCTTCCCGAGGATCCTCGATTCGCAACAAACCACATAATAAGCAGTATCAACATAGGTTAAATATCTGGGCTCCATACCATGATACCACCTCTATCCAGAAGGAATGACATACACTAAGGGGCGCTACTCCCTAGAACCTTGCTGCATCCTTCCTGTTTTGACCATTTCCGGGGTGTGAGGTTCGACGAAGTCTCGTCCACAAAGCTACTCTTTGTCACAAAGCCATGCTTCGGGTCAAACAAATGATCAACCTATGATCACAAAGATATAAGATCAAACAAATGATCATATCACAAATGATCAAACACTGATCATTTCTCAGCAACACTCAGCATGCCACATTACCAAATTGGGATATATCGCTGATAAATTTCAACTACATAACCTCCGAGCTCGTACGTCTCAGAGAAGGGTGTTAAGCTAAGAGAATAAATTCTCCGCCACCAACCGAAATGTATTTGAAAGAAATCGGCTTTATATCTCAAAGTGTAATGTCAGACATGTAACCATACAAGTCTGTTCCGGGTTCGAACAGAACCGAAGGCACTTCTTACGAAGCCCTTGCAATTCCGGGTAATTTCCAATCACATCCGGACTTCCCGTCAAAAAAAGAGTGATATAAATCTCTATACCGGAGCAACTCGGTGCAGAGACATTCGACAGGTTGTCCTTTCATTTTCGAAAAATATCCGGTCTTCAACACCGGTCTTCAAATGCTATCTATATACGACGTATCATTATTCGGAATGGGTTATACGACCCAAAGGTCCTTTCCCAGCTAACCCGAATAGTGAGCGCAATATTTAAAAACATATGAATATTGGGATTTCAATTAAGTCACAACTTAAACCCAAACTTTCTTTTCAAATGGTTTAACAAATTACCATTTTAATCTTTTTAAACAAAAAGATTCAATTCACAAAGTTCACTTAATTTCACAAAGATTTATTCACAGATTTTCCAAATCGATTTCCATTTTAGTTTAATTAATTCATTAAATCTTTAAATCAAAGTTTTAACTAATAGCTTCCAAAACAATTTCATTTCGAATGGGTTAAATAAATCATCATTTTAAATCTGTTAAAAATAAATAGATTTAATTCATAGCTTTCAAAACAATTCATTCATAACTTCGAAAATCCATTTTTCAATTCACTTGAAATTCCTTTAATTAAACTGGAATTTCATTTCTTATCTGAAAGCTTTTATCCTTTTAAAACAACAGTTTTCAATTTGGAAATCTGATTCATTCATACGAGTTGAAATCCTTGGTTTTAAATTCAAATTCCCAACTTATACTTTTAAAATGGTTTAATTTATACAAACACATTTATATCATCTTTTATCCCTAGTTTCCAAATCATAGATTTAATTTCAAACTTGAAATCAAATTTAAATCTAATTATTTAAATTTTCAACACTCGATTAAGTTATTCAAAATAACTTTTATCTTCGAAATTCCATTTCAAAAGCTTTTTATTTTAAACCCAAATTTCCAATTTCAAAATCAATTGAAATTAAAATTAAAATTTTAAAAACATCAAATTTAAATCATCTGTGACTTAACCGATTTCCATGTGAAATCCATATTTGTGTGTGTAAAAGTGTAGTCCAGGGGTTTCACACACAATAGTGCAACACAATGAATCATCACAGATCAAAATACAGGATATAGTTGATAAACGATACAAATTATAACGCTTATCGTACAGATCACAGATATATATCACAGATAATAAATTACATCACAGATAATTTATCACAGATCACAATACAAATCAGGGTGTATCACAAAGCATCATATATCAGAAAATATCAAATAATCAAGTCATCCAATAGAATCCAAACATTCATAAGTAAGGTCAGTTAATTGTTTGATTAATTCAAATCAGATTTATTTCTTATGAATACTACAAATCTTGGTTAATTAATCATTAATTAATTATAAAACATTTGGATTAATTATTCTTAAATCATTGATTAATCTTCTGTTATAATTCATCAATTAATTATAACCAGTAATTACCCATTAATTAATCTCTAATTATTAAATTAATTTAAACCTCAAATTACTTATTTAAATAATTACAAAATGAATTAATCTTAACAAATCTCATTTATTAATCCTTAATAACTCCCCATTTGATTAATTTCTCTTAATTGATCATAACAAGTAATTATCCCTATTTGATTACTTTTATTAAGTAATTATCATTAATTAATCACCTTTAATAAATTTATCATCTTTAATTAATTACCTTAAATTTTAGATCAATTATCTCTTAATTATTAATTTATAAACTTAATTATTTATTAACTTGACAAACTTAAAGTTATAAAATTTCCTTTAACATTTGTTTAAACAAAAACTACTCTTTTTAAAACTGATTATTTAAACTATATACATTGTTTCAAACATTTAGAATTAAAATAAATTTAAATTTTCAGTTTCGAATTCTAATATTTCTTGAATCCATCCACCATTTGATTTTAAACTACTATTAAAAACTTGTTAAATTTTTGAACTCGAATTTAACTTGGAAAATCAAATTATTTTAAAACTGGAATCATCTCTGTCTCGAGACCAGGCAGCCTGCTCCGAGTTTTTCGCACCTCTGCTTCGAGTCTTGCACGCGATTTACTCGAGTTTCCCCGGGAGCATTTTCACACAAACACTTAACAGTTTTGAACTAAAGCACGCTAAAACTACTTCGAGTAAAACTCTCGAAATACTCGAGTTCCTCCCGAGTCACTCACGCATATATCTCGAGGATCATTTCCCTGTGATACACAAACACACTCTGACACCCATGATACTTGTTCACGTGCACAGGCGAAATGTTCGCCTGCGACCATCGACTCCGATGCCTACATAACGTCTACGATCATCCTCCACGATTCCAGTCACCAGAATCGCGAACCAATCCCTAAGTCGAATTCGAGTTATCTGTCACAAGAACAGGAACAACTCTCAAAACAGGATCTCCATCGAACTCCATTCTCCGATCGCCTGAACCCCAGCATCTCCGGCTACAGCTTTGCCTACTCCCCATCTACGCATCCCCAAACACCGGTTGAACTCGATCCCTTGTGGCATTCGAACGAGACCAATATACCTCCACAACAAAAACTAGGTTTACAAAAGAAATTTTGTCGTCGTTGCCACCACGATGATCTACATCGCCTCCGCCCATTTTTCCCTTCCTCTCCATTCACTACTCCATCATCACAAGGAACGCCAAGCATTCCAGTCGACGTGATTACCCAAAATCGACCAAAAACTCATTTTTGTTCTACCTCAAACTGCACCTTAAGTACTATCTTAAAAATGGTGATATTTGTTTTAAAAATCATGTTATAGTGTAGAGATTCAATCTATGATCCTGAAACAACAACTTAAAATGTTTGAATTTGCTCACTATTTAAGTTTTCCTGTTGTTTGTAAGGTTCCAGTGATATTTCTAAGTCGTTTAAATCCTGACTAAATTTATAAACTTAGTTTATGATGATACGAACATCTTTCGTTTGAATTTGAAGTTAAATCATCCACTAGAAAAAGAGTGATTGATTTTTGAAATCAACAGGCCTGAGTCTATGAACTAAGAACAGAGAAAATTTAAACAACAGCATAAATAACATGTTCCCAGCTTCCATATATATATAGATAACTATATATGCACAAACACACACATATCTCGGATATATTTGCACAGTTTAACATTTAATTTTTAAAGAAAATTATTACTCACCAGCCATTTGAAAAAGAACAGAGCACCCATGTTGAAACAGTTTGGAACTTTAAAGGCTGAAAAATGTATTTACTTTGATCTTCCTGCCAAATCATCTTGCTTCTCTGTTTCGCATTGAGTTGCTTGCTTGAGAATGTTTGCTTAAGTCTTGAAATGGTGTTTATTTTGGTTTTACTTAGTTCGAAAGGAAAGTGAAAACTGGAATGGAAAAAATGCTTACAGGCTGATATTTTTGAAACAAGTTACAGGGATTATTACTTTGTATAGGTGGTGTTGTTTTTTTTTTCTTTATACAAGGTGATATTATCTTGTACATCAGGTAAGGCTGAAGTGATATGGTAGGTTATTATTTTGTACAATATAGTGATATAATTTTTTTCTTTGTTCGGCCATGCTAGAAGTGCTGGCATTTAATGCCTTGCTTTCTTTTACTTTGTTTATCTCTTTGTTTTCTTTATGCTTTTGTACTTGTTTTATTGTTGAGCTACAATGCTTGTTCGGCTGAGAAGATAGGGGTTACTATTGTTTGTACACTATAAGATCAAAGATCTTTTCTTTGTTTACATGCATCATTTCTTATGTTTTATATTTTGTTTTGCTCGGCTGGGATGTGTTGGAGGATATTGATGTTTTCTATACTTGAATATACACTTACTTGTTACCTACTTTTGCTTTGTATTTATTACTTTGTTTATTTTCTTCTTTTATTTGCATACCTGAATTCTTTTGTTTGTATATATGTTCTTATAAACTTTGGTTTACACTTTTGTTTCATTTAATTTTGTTTACTTATGTGTTTATATTTATTGTTTGTTTTGCTGCTTTGTATTATTTTGTATTGATTTATTAAGATCTAGATATTTACTTTATACTTTATATCTCATATAATTTGTATCTTCATTTCTAAACCATTTATATAAAGATTTTAAATTCAACTCAAATATAAAAATATATATTATCAAATTTACTCACATATGCTAAAATACATATATATTCACATATATGTACTATATTTACAATATTATTAAATCTAAATGATTTAACAATTTAAATTACGATCCGGGGAAACTCACTCCAATTTTCCTAATTAAATTTACAAATTCTTATCCAAAAATTTATTTAATTACTCAATTTAATTCAAAAATTCATTTAATTATTAATTTCAATAAATTTAAATTTCAGGGTCGTTACAAACTTCCCCCCTTAAAATAATTTCGTCCTCGAAATTCGCAGGCACGAAAACAACGAAGATAGATACACAAAGATAGATAGATTCGATCTCCTATAATTTCTCGAACACAAGATACGAATTCCAAACTCAACTCGGAATATTCCAAAGTATATATCAATTTGTCCCTCTTCGGACTTTGGTTTCCACAGAAATTACAATAAAATTTCAAATTTTGTTTTAAACGAAATCATTTTATCGATTTAATTCAAATTAGCCTTCGTATTCTTTTAATCAATTTAACTCAAATTAAAATTTCCAATTTCAAATTCATTAAGGTTTAAATCAAAAAGCTGATAAGAAACCGCTGAAAATACGAGGTAAAAATTTCCTACAACGATTCGTAGAGCCATCATCACATCGAAACTTCTTCTTGTAGCTGATACGAAGGAATCAAAAGAATTTGGAAACGAATCAAAGAAAATTGATAGAGAAAGATTGTTTCCACTGTTGCAGGGTATCGACCATTTATAGTCGTATTCCCTTGTCCCCTATCTCGTCTTCTTCTTGCACTCATACTCACTATCAGTGGATAGTAAGATAATTTACTGAGACGTTCAGACGGATATCTTAGGAATTACTCATTCTAGAGTTTACTTCACTCTATCTCTAGTGAGCTACTTAACGTGTTATACTCCTGAGCTAAAGTTCAACCTTAGCTCTGATACCAAATGTAACGATACAGATTTTCACGCTCGAAAATCGACATCCATACTTTACATCGTACTCGAATGTCGTAGATTCGACCGTTCAAATCCGAGTCGCCGGAGCTTATAACACAGTTAAGTAAATAACACATCGGAATAAATGAATAATACATTGATATACAATATCGGATACAATATCTGATACAACAGAGTGATACAATGAATATCAATATACATCAGAGATATGATACAACAAATAGCAGCGGAAAGGAAAACGATAACATCAGCAGAGGATAATCTCCATCTTCAAAGCACTAAGCCAGATATAGCTCGAACTCCCAATAACGATGCACAAAGATAAGCAAGTGCAGTCCATATCCAAAGACTGAACTAGCTCCAGAAAATCTACTAATCTGACTATCTGAAAAACCCAACTCTAGACTGCTCGTGTAGAAAAATTTTGAGCATCCAGAGTTTAGGAAAGAAACAATAAACTCCGGATCAGTCATAGGACTGGTGTGAGCAACAAAAACAGTTTATCTTTAAAAACAAATAGTAGAGAATTTTAAAGTCAATTCGCAATGCTTTTAGAAAATGAAACTACCATAAGACCTCCCGCCACACACACAATGCAAACGCAGAATTGGAGGAGATTTCTTCTTATGATAGTCAAAGATGCTTACCACGTAAAATCAAATCATTTTGATATTATTATTAGTGCATAGTGTAGAAAACATTTCGAAAGTAGAATATAAATCTTAGCCAACATACGACCAGTATCGTATGCCTACTATAGCTACCATCTAAACAGTGGTGACCACCGTACGTAAATGGCAGGTTCTACAACTAATACCGTACAAAGTTCGTATTGGAAGATGGATTTCCAACAAATGGTCAGGCTAAGGAACTTCCTATTCCACGAACAGAACGCCTCTGGAATGACGTTCCGAGAAATAACCTAACATTACGGTTAGATCTCTGCCAACACAAGGCCGGGTTACCTCTGCAAAAATAGGTAACTACTGACACGCGTATGCCATCCCCCGATCGTAACCGATCTTCCCGAGGATCCTCGATTCGCAACAAACCACATAATAAGCAGTATCAACATAGGTTAAATATCTGGGCTCCATACCATGATACCACCTCTATCCAGAAGGAATGACATACACTAAGGGGCGCTACTCCCTAGAACCTTGCTGCATCCTTCCTGTTTTGACCATTTCCGGGGTGTGAGGTTCGACGAAGTCTCGTCCACAAAGCTACACTTTGTCACAAAGCCATGCTTCGGGTCAAACAAATGATCAACCTATGATCACAAAGATATAAGATCAAACAAATGATCAAACACTGATCATTTCTCAGCAACACTCAGCATGTCACATTACCAAATTGGGATATATCGCTGATAAATTTCAACTACATAACCTTTGAGCTCGTACGTCTCAGAGAAGGGTGTTAAGCTAAGAGAATAAATTCTCCACCACCAACAGAAATGTATTTGAAAGATGTGACGACCGCCCATGACCCCTGCACCGAATCTAGAGATAGTGCGCTGTAAAGTGTGCCAGGCGACCATGGACGATTGTCAAGGTAAGATAAAACAGCAGAATCTATCGTATTACTCACAGCACATAGACAAAATACAATAGAAAATATATATAGAGAAGCTTCACAGAATAGAATGCCATCATATAAAACTTCATAATAGTTGAATACAAGCATCTGAATAGTCAATACAACAAGCCTCACTACATATCACTCAGAGAATACAAAGCAGCGGAACATCTAGTACATATAGTAAGAAATAATATGCAACCCTCTAGCTCGTCTTCGATATATGAGCATCGTGAGAAGCAAGAGCAGCACCTGTCACCTGCTACCTAGTCCGCCCGTCCCAAAATGGACGAACAGCCCAAGGCAATAAGAATTAAAAACATAAAGCCTTGAGTCAGACAACAGTCTTAGTGAGCAGTAAATTAACTAACAACATACCAAAAGAGCATAAAGGAAAAGGAATAGGAATACAACCCTCCCACTCAAACCTCGTTCTACAGTGATAGCCCCCAGACACACACTAAGCAAAAGCAAACATAGCAGAGCATACAATTTAAGTAAAGCAATTATCACTCGAGTCAAGAGCGATGTTTTCCAAGTACAAACCCCCAAGGCCTAAACCAAGATCAGATAAGCACCCAGAAAATACCGCTCTTGAGTCCGAATGACGATACAACCAAACATCCATGACTCTGGCTATCACTGTTATCACCGCTTCGGTTTCACCGTTAATTGAATGACCGGCACATTCTTTCAGCCGTCCGTCAAGGGCTAATGGAAACCCCGGTTCTAGACATAACTCCCGCACGTCATCGTGACCCGTGCCTAGGACTATCGAATCTGCCCAGAGTACTCGACCATCAACAGTTGGTCATTGGGACTATCGAATCTGCCCAAACGTACCCTTGCTTAGAGCATGCTAGAACCTTCAACAACGATGAGACCCAAGCCTCCTAGTCATTCTCCTTGACGACTATTCTTTCATCCATTCATTATCTTCAACTCGAATCATATCACCGAGTTGTCAACATGCTTGGAATGATCCCGTCTGGATTAAACCAAGTCTTCATCACATGATTGCCTTGCTTCATAACATCCTCGCTAAGCCTCATCTCAACATCACATCATCAATCTATGCATAAGAGCTTCATCATCCCGCTTCATATGCCACGAGCAGCTTTCCCAATTCAAGAGCCTTTCTCTTAGCTTTTGAATCATCTTCGGTCTAAATCAAACCATCAATCATCTAATTCATAGCAATCAATCAAATCAAACATTAATCCAAGCAATCAAGCATTCAAATATGATCTAAGTAGACAATTATAACAATAATGGCATTTTCGTAATTAAAGAGTTGAAAGTCCAATAAGCATGAAAACATGAACAATGTCTCTACAAACTTGATGAATGAACTTGCATAGGTTAACATGTGATAAAATGGATGTAACATCATCATGAACAATGGATCTATATGGATCTACACATAAGATGAAGAAAATGCATGGAAAACACTATTTTAACACCAAATCGAGCCAACAATCCGATATCCTCCTTTGGATCCGTGTGAGAGATAATCACCACTCAACAAATCACCAAAACAAACCCAAATCAACACGCTTCAGATCTGGACAGCGAAGGATCAAGCTTGATCTATCACCAATCCGCTTCAAACGAAGAAATCTCTCTTGAAAAGATGAAGATCTTCAATCTAAGCTCTTGAATCTTCAATTTGATCTTCAACTTGGATGGATGGAAGCACTAGATTAGAGTGGAGAAAAGAAGTGAAGAAGTGTAGAAGTGGAGCTCTCAAAATGGCAGCACTTCGTCGCTTCAAAAATCCGGATCCCCAAAAAGTGAGAAAAACCCATCCTATTTATAGCAGAAATTCCACTAAGTCAAAATCTGGCTATCTCCTTAAGTCGTTTCCGACTTACGACCTAAGCCTCTACGACTTAACAAAACCCAGCGACCTAACAAGAACACCTGCGACCTAACAACTTAGGCGCCTCAACGACTTAAAGGCCTACGACTTAACACAACTGCGCACCCAAGCGACCTACTAAAGCCCCACAACTTACGACCTAACAAGGCTACGACTTATGACTTAGCGACTTAACCATAGGTGCGACCTAACACTTAAGCGCTTGCGCGACCTAATCAACATAGCGCATCAGCGACCTAACTATGCTACGACATAACATCTCAGCGACCTAACACTTAAGTTCCTCGCGACCTAACGCAAGCTATCCTTGCGACTTAACAACTCACGCGACCTACCAACCCATGCGACCTAACAACTTATACGACCTAACTCCCTAGGTCGCCTAACGACCTAACTACGCCAACAAGCTATCCACTAGGTCGCAACATACCGGATTGTTAACTCGCTAACCCTTAGGTCGCGAACTACTATAAGTTGCTCCCTGCTTAACCCCTTAGCTTCCTTAGGTCGCTCAACCAACCTAAACTGCCATACGACCTAACCACCTCACCCTTAGGTCGCACACGACCTAAGCTAACCTACAACCTACCCTATAGGTCGCTCCACCCCACTAGGTCGCCAGTTACGACCTAACTTCCTAAGGTCACGACTTATCACCTAGGTCGTTCACGACCTAGGACTTAGAAAAATCTGCCTAAAAATCTGAAATGACTTGAAAGTGCCAAATCCCAGATTTTGACGAACTTGTCGATCCGTAAAAATACGGGTCGTTACATTCTCTCCCCCTTAGGAATTTCGCCCCCGAAATTCCCAACAAACAAAGCAATCAAAGACTATTCTGTACGCCTATCATCCATAACAATCAACAAACCATGCATCCAATTCTAACTTAGCGTACAGAATTCTAAAATTAGAACAAGTTACAATATCGTGAGATGACACGACACCTTAGGGCCATACCTTGAAGAGTTCAGGATGAGTTGCTTTCATCCTCTCTTCCACCTCCCATGTACAGTCGTTATCATCGTCACTCCATTGTATCTTGAGCAACTTAACTACCTTCCTCCTAAGCTGTTTCGTGTCGGTTTCCACAACACAAAGCGGCTTACGAGGTCTTCTATCGACTAGATCAACCTCGAAATCTTCACAGCTATCAGCAGAAACCACCGTACTCGAGTCGTGCACGTACTTCCGTAGATACGATACATGGAAAACATTGTGCACACTCGACATCTTCTCCGGTAATTCCAATCTATAAGCGAGCTTTCCAATTCGCTCGATAATCGGGAATGGTCCAACAAATCTCGGAGTCAATTTCCCTTTCTTCCCGAATCTAATAACATTCTTCAGTGGAGAAATCTTCACAAAAACCATATCACCAACGTCGAATTCCAAATCCTTACGACGCTTATCGGCATAACTCTTCTGACGGTCTTGGGCTGCCTTCATTCGTTGCCGAATGATCCCTATACAATCTGAAGTCTGACGAATCATCTCTGGCCCAAGCATCAACTTCTCTCCTGTCTCTATCCAACATGTCGGAGAGTTACACGGTCTTCCATACAATGCCTCATCTGGTGCCATACCAATACTTGACTAGTAACTGTTGTTGTATGAAAACTCTACCAAATGAAGGTGATCTTCCCATGATCCTCCGAAATCCAAAACACAAGCTCTGAGGAGATCTTCCAAAACTCGGTTGACTCGCTCGGTCTGACCATCTGTTTGAGGATGATAAGCTGTACTCAAACACAACTCGGTTCCCAAAACTTCCTGGAAGCTCTTCCAAAATCCACTAGTGAACAACGGATCTCGATCGCTCACTATACTCTTCGGAATACCATGGAATCGAACTATCCACTTAACATACAATTCAGCCAACTTCGATGCAGTCCTAGTCGATCGAACAGGAATGAACCTTGCACTCTTAGTCAGACGATCTACAATGACCCAAATCCCTTCATTTCCCGTTCTGGTTCTAGGCAATCCATCGATAAAATCCATCGATACCTGCTCCCACTTCAATGTAGGAACTTCTAATGGCTGAAGCAATCCACTTGGCTTCTTCTGTTCGGCTTTTACCAATTGGCAGTTCATACATTTGGAAATAAAATTTCCAACATCTTTCTTCATACCTTCCCAGTAGTAGGTTCTCTTCATATCCCGATACATCTTATTTCCACCTGGATGAATTGTCAGCTTCGAGTGATGATTTTCCTTCAGAACTTCACTCCTCAATTCGTCTATATCGAGAACAACTAGTCGTCCTTGCTTTCGAAGCCAACCTTCTCTGTCGACCTCGAATCCCTTATCCTTTTCTGGTTCCAATCCAGATTCCAAATCACGGATAATCTTGACAAGCTTATCATCTCGCTTTTGACTCTCGCCAATTCTTTCCACAAGAGTCGGTCTTATCGATAAGTTTGCCAACATCTCAGGTTCCAATTCACATCTAGGCCTAAAGTCAAAACCAGCTAAATACTCGAGATTCTTCCATTCTGAAAACATGGCTCCCAACCCTGCATGTCTTCGACTTAACGCATCGGCTACTGCGTTACCTTTTCCCGGAGTATAAGCTATACCAAAATCATACGATGCCAAAAACTCTAGCCAGCGTTGCTGCCGAAGATTCAAATCCTTTTGGGAGAAAAGATACTTCAACGACTTATGATCCGTAAACAACTCGAATCGAACTCCCAACAGATAATGTCTCCACATCTTCAGAGCAAATACAATCGCCGCTAACTCCAAATCATGAGTCGGGTAATTCCTTTTATGCGGCTTCAGTTGTCGACTTGCATACGCAACAACTTTATCCCTCTGCATCAGCACTGCTCCAAGTCCAGTACCACATGCGTCGGTGTAAACCACCATCTCATCATTCCCACTGGGAATAGTCAAAACAGGAGCACTTGTCAATCTTTCTTTCAGGATTCTGAAAGCTTGCTCACACTTATCTTCCCATCTGAACACTTGGTTCTTTTTCGTCAACCCTGTTAACGGTGCAGCCACTTTGGAGAAGTCTTTGATAAACCGTCGATAATATCCTGCTAATCCAAGAAAACTTCTCACATCAGATGCATTCTTAGGTCTAACCCAATCCTGGATTGCTGCCACCTTAGCGAGATCAACCGCTATTCCATTTCCAGAAATCACATGGCTTAAGAACCTCACTTCACTCTTCCAGAAGTGACACTTCGAAAACATAGCCTTCAGCTGATGTTTCCGGAAGGTTTCCAAAACAATACGCAAGTGCGTCTTGTGCTCTTCTTCAGTTCTGGAATAAATCAGAATATCATCCACGAACACTAGCACAAACTTGTTCAACTGATCTCTGAACACTCTATTCATAAGATCCACAAAATATGCTGGCGCGTTAGTCAATCCAAACGGCATTACCAGCCACTCAAAGAAACCAGATGGTGTCCGAAAAGCAGTCTTCGACACACTATCCTTAGCTACTCTCAACTGGTGAAATCCCATTGCCAAATCCATCTGAGAAAACACCTTAGCTTCATGAAGCTGATCGAACAAGTCATCTATCCTCGGCAACGGATACTTGTTCTTCTTAATCACCTTATTCAGCTCACGATAATCCACACACAATCTTAACGATCCATCTGCCTTGGTTGCGAACACAACTGGTGCACCCCACTCGAACACACTACGCCGAATGAATCCTTTCTGTAAAAGGTCATCAACTTGCACCTTCAACTCATGCTGTTCCCTAGGCGCCATCCGCCTAAGAGGCATCACAACTGGTCTGGCTCCTTCAACTAGATCTATACGAAACTCGATCTCTCTATGCGGCGGCAACCCTTTGACTTCATCAAAGACATCCTCGAATCCATTCGCGATTGGCACAGATGACAGTCCATCCCGTGGAACAACAAGAGAATACATGAAGCTCATGAAGACGCCTTCTTCATGCTTACATCGTATCACAATCTTTCGCCCTTCCACATTCTCGACTGTCACTTCCAACCTCTCACAATCAACCTTTGCCGCATACTTCCTAAGCCAGTCCATACCCAAAATAATTCCGAACCCCGCAAAGTTCAGAACAAAGCAATCACAAACAAAAGAGCAACCATGACTCGACACAACTAGACCACGGCATATCATACACAAACAAGACAAACCCCCAACTGGATTAGTCACAACCAATGGCCTATCAACAATATCCGGTTCCAAACCCAACCGGCCTACAAGTTCACTACAAACAAACGAATGTGACGCCCCAGTATCAAACAGAACTCTAACTGGAACACCACATAGGAAAAGAGTACCTTGAACCACCACACTCTTTCCTTTCTCTTCAACGGTAGGAGCTTTCGAAGACGACGGAACAGCTCCCAAAGCATAAGCTTGCACAATCTGCTTGTCCCTCCTCGGTTCTGGACAATCCTTCCTGAAATGCCCCGGCTTGTCACAATTGTGACACTTCATCGGTGCCTTCGGATTCTTACAATCCTTCGAGAAATGGCCCTTCCGCTGACAGTTGTAGCAGATCACTTCGCCTTTCGGCTTCTTCTGGCCATCCTTACCCTTCTGATACTGCTGCTACTTTCTCTTCTTGCTACCACCCTGCTGTGGTTTAGACTCTCCCTTGGTCACAGCAACAACAGTTCCTTCCTTAGGAAACAGACTCTCATGCCTGAGAGCTTTCTCCACAAGCTTCTCAAACGAATCGTCCAAATGATCCACCAACTGTCTCCCAAGATAACTGTCCAAGCCTGTCACAAACTTCTCATTCTTCTGGTATGCAGACTCAATATATGACCGGGCATACTTGGACAAAGCTTCAAACTCAAAAACATACTCAAGAACTGATCTACCTCCCTGCTTGAGCTCCACAAACTTCTTGAACAGAACAGACTTCTGAGCTGTAGAAATAAACTTAGCTTCAAATCTGACTTGGAATTGCTCCCAAGTTATCTCTTCCTCCGGAGTATTGATGGTAATAGAGTTCCACCAATCAGAAGCTCTCCCTTGAAGCTGCCTTGATGCCAACTTCCTCTTAGTTGCATCCTCAATTCCCAAATCACCAAAGATTCTTCTACAAGCATCTATCCACCTTTGGACCTCAATAGTTGATTCTGTTCCCAAGAAAACCTTTCCTCCAAGAGCAGTATAGTCCTTGCACAACTTAGCAAAATCCACCGGCTTTGGAGTTTGGACTTGAACCCCAACATCAACTGATGGCCCTGGAGCTGGCATCCTTCTCATGATCGAAGTCATCATAGCTTCGAACATGGCTGCATAATCAGCAGTCCCTTCAGCAGCTCGGCCTTCCCTTGCAGCTGGTCTCCCTCTTCGACTCATTCTCAATATCTATAAAAAGGAATGATCAGAACATCTAGAGAAACAACTGCATAAAGGACTAACTTACTTCTAAGCTACTATATTATATATAGTAATCATCCATCAAATTACAATTACGTCTCTCATACGTAGTTACGACAGCGAGCGTTGGGTAAAATCGATTAACCAATGCTCTGATACCAAATGTGACGACCGCCCATGACCCCTGCACCGAATCTAGAGATAGTGCGCTGTAAAGTGTGCCAGGCGACCATGGACGATTGTCAAGGTAAGATAAAACAGCAGAATCTATCGTATTACTCACAGCGCATAGACAAAATACAATAGAAAATATATAGAGAGAAGCTTCACAGAATAGAATGCCATCATATAAAACTTCATAATAGTTGAATACAAGCATCTGAATAGTCAATACAACAAGCCTCACTACATATCACTCAGAGAATACAAAGCAGCGGAACATCTAGTACATATAGTAAGAAATAATATGCAACCCTCTAGCTCGTCTTCGATGTCAGCATCGTGAGAAGCAAGAGCAGCACCTATCACCTGCTACCTAGTCTGCCCGTCCCAAAATGGACGAACATCCCAAGGCAATAAGAATTAAAAACATAAAGCCTTGAGTCAGACAACAGTCTTAGTGAGCAGTAAATTAACTAACAACATACCAAAAGACCATAAAGGAAAAGGAATAGGAATACAACCCTCCCACTCAAACCTCGTTCTACAGTGATAGCCCCCAGACACACACTAAGCAAAAGCAAACATAGCAGAGCATACAATTTAAGTAAAGCAATTATCACTCGAGTCAAGAGCGATGTTTTCCAAGTACAAACCCCCAAGGCCTAAACCAAGATCAGATAAGCACCCATAAAATACCGCTCTTGAGTCCGAATGACGATACAACCAAACATCCATGACACTGGCTATCACTGTTATCACCGCTTCGGTTTCACCGTTAATTGAATGACCGGCACATTCTTTCAGCCGTCCGTCAAGGGCTAATGGAAACCCCGGTTCTAGACATAACTCCCGCACGTCATCGTGACCCGTGCCTAGGACTAACGAATCTGCCCAGAGTACTCGACCATCAACAGTTGGTCGTTGGGACTATCGAATCTGCTCAAACGTACCCTTGCTTAGAGCATGCTAGAACCTTCAACAACGATGAGACCCAAGCCTCCTAGTCATCCTCCTTGACGACTATTCTTTCATCCATTCATTATCTTCAACTCGAATCATATCACCGAGTTATCAACATGCTTGGAATGATCCCGTCTGGATTAAACCAAGTCTTCATCACATGATTGCCTTGCATCATAACATCCTCGCAAAGCCTCATCTCAACATCACATCATCAATTTATGCATAAGAGCTTCTTCATCCCGCTTCATATGCTACGAGCAGCTTTCCCAATTCAAGAGCCTTTCTCTTAGCTTTTGAATCATCTTCGGTCTAAATCAAACCATCAATCATCTAATTCATAGCAATCAATCAAATCAAACATTAATCCAAGCAATCAAGCATTCAAATATGATCTAAGTAGACAATTATAACAATAATGGCATTTTCGTAATTAAAGAGTTGAAAGTCCAATAAGCATGAAAACATGAAAAATGTCTCTACAAACTTGATGAATGAACTTGCATAGGTTAACATGTGATAAAATGGATGTAACATCATCATGAACAATGGATCTATATGGATCTACACATAAGATGAAGAAAATGCATGGAAAACACTATTTTAACACCAAATCGAGCCAACAATCCGATATCCTCCTTTGGATCCGTGTGAGAGATAATCACCACTCACCAAATCACCAAAACAAACCCAAATCAACATGCTTTAGATCTGGACAGCGAAGGATCAAGCTTGATCTATCACCAATCCGCTTCAAACGAAGAAATCTCTCTTGAAAAGATGAAGATCTTCAATCTAAGCTCTTGAATCTTCAATTTGATCTTCAACTTGGATGGATGGAAGCACAGATTAGAGTGGAGAAAAGAAGTGAAGAAGTGTAGAAGTCGAGCTCTCAAAATGGCAGCACTTCGTCGCTTCAAAAATCCGGATCCCCAAAAAGTGAGAAAAACCCATCCTATTTATAGCAGAAATTCCACTAAGTCGAAATCTGGCTATCTCCTTAAGTCGTTTCCGACTTACGACCTAAGCCTCTACGACTTAACAAAACCCAGCGACCTAACAAGAACACCTGCGACCTAACAACTCAGGCGCCTCAACGACTTAAAGGCCTACGACTTAACACAACTGCGCACCCAAGCGACCTACTAAAGCCCCACAACTTACGACCTAACGAGGCTACGACTTATGACTTAGCGACTTAACCATAGGTGCGACCTAACACTTAAGCGCTTGCGCGACCTAATCAACATAGCGCATCAGCGACCTAACTATGCTACGACATAACATCTCAGCGACCTAACACTTAAGTTCCTCGCGACCTAACGCAAGCTATCCTTGCGACTTAACAACTCACGCGACCTACCAACCCATGCGACCTAACAACTTATACGACCTAACTCCCTAGGTCGCCTAACGACCTAACTACGCCAACAAGCTATCCACTAGGTCGCAACATACCGGATTGTTAACTCGCTAACCCTTAGGTCGCGAACTACTATAAGTCGCTACCTGCTTAACCCCTTAGCTTCCTTAGGTCGCTCAACCAACCTAAACTGCCATACGACCTAACCACCTCACCCTTAGGTCACACACGACCTAAGCTAACCTACAACCTAACCTATAGGTCGCTCCACCCCACTAGGTCGCCAGCTACGACCTAACTTCCTAAGGTCACGACTTATCACCTAGGTCGTTCACGACCTAGGACTTAGAAAAATCTGCCTAAAAATCTGAAATGACTTGAAAGTGCCAAATCCCAGATTTTGATGAACTTGTCGATCCGTAAAAATACGGGTCGTTACAAAAGAAATCGGCTTTATATCTCAAAGTGTAATGTCAGACATGTAACCATACAAGTCTGTTCCGGGTTCGAACAGAACCGAAGGCACTTCTTACGAAGCCCTTGCAATTCCGGGTAATTTCCAATCACGTCCGGACTTCCCGTCACAAAAAGAGTGATATAAATCTCTATACTGGAGCAACTCGGTGCAGAGACATTCGATAGGTTGTCCTTTCATTTTCGAAAAATATCCTGTCTTCAACACCGGTCTTCAAATGCTATCCATATCAGGCTTTTAAATCTCCCCGAGATGGCCGAGATAAAAAATCTGAGATATCAGCCAAAATCCGAGATTTGGCAGCCTATTTAGTTATAAGTGTTTTAAATATCGCCCGAGATTGCCGAGATATTTTCCCGAGATATTGGCCAAAATCCGAGATTTAAAACACTGATCCATATACGACGTATCATTATTCGGAATGGGTTATACGACCCAAAGGTCCTTTCCCGGCTAACCCGAATAGTGAGCGCAATATTTAAAAACATATGGATATTGGGATTTCAATTAAGTCACAACTTAAACCCAAACTTTCTTTTCAAATGGTTTAACAAATTACCATTTTAATCTTTTTAAACAAAAAATTCAATTCACAAAGTTCACTTAATTTCACAAAGATTTATTCACAGATTTTCCAAATCGATTTCCATTTTAGTTTAATTAATTCGTTAAATCTTTAAATCAAAGTTTTAACTAATAGCTTCCAAAACAATTTAATTTCAAATGGGTTAAATAAATCATCATTTTAAATCTGTTAAAAATAAACAGATTTAATTCATAGCTTTCAAAACAATTCATTCATAACATGGAAAATCCATTTTTCAATTCACTTGAAATTCCTTTAATTAAACAGGAATTTCATTTCTTATCTGAAAGCTTTTATCCTTTTAAAACAACAGTTTTCAATTTGGAAATCTGATTCATTCATACGAGTTGAAATCCTTAGTTTTAAACTCAAATTCCCAACTTATACTTTTAAAATGGTTTAATTTATACAAACACATTTATATCATCTTTTATCCCTAGTTTCCAAATCATAGATTTAATTTCAAACTTGATCAAATTTAAATCTAATTATTTAAATTTTCAAAACTCGATTAAGTTATTTAAAATAACTTTTATCTTCGAAATTCCATTTCAAAAGCTTTTTATTTTAAACCCAAATTTCCAATTTCAAAATCAATTGAAATTAAAATTAAAATTTTAAAAACATCAAATTTAAATCATCTGTGACTTAACCGATTTCCACGTGAAATCCATATTTGTGTGTGTAAAAGTGTAGTCCAGGGGTTTCACACACAATAGTGCAATACAATGAATCATCACAGATCAAAATACAGGATATAGTTGATAAGCGATACAAATTATAATGCTTATCGTACAGATCACAGATATATATAACAGATAATAGATTACATCACAGATAATTTATCACAGATCACAATACAAATCAGGGTGTATCACAAAGCATCATATATCAAAAAATATCAAACAATCAAGTCATCCAATAGAATCCAAACATTCATAAGTAAGGTCAGTTAATTGTTTGATTAATTCAAATCAGATTTATTTCTTATGAATACTACAAATCTTGGTTAATTAATCATTAATTAATTATAAAACATTTGGATTAATTATTCTTAAATCATTGATTAATCTTCTATTATAATTCATCAATTAATTATAACCAGTAATTACCCATTAATTAATCTCTAATTATTAAATTAATTTAAACCTCAAATTACTTATTTAATTAATTACAAAATGAATTAATCTTAACAAATCTCATTTATTAATCCTTAATAACTCCCCATTTGATTAATTTCTCTTAATTGATCATAACAAGTAATTATCCCTATTTGATTACTATTATTAAGTAATTATCATTAATTAATCACCTTTAATAAATTTATCATCTTTAATTAATTACCTTAAATTTTAGATCAATTAATATCTCTTAATTATTAATTTATAAACTTAATTATTTATTAACTTGATAAACTTAAAGTTATAAAATTTCCTTTAACATTTGTTTAAACAAAAACTACTCTTTTTAAAACTGATTATTTAAACTATATATATTGTTTCAAACATTTAGAATTAAAATAAATTTAAATTTTCAGTTTCGAATTCTAATATTTCTTGAATCCATCCACCATTTGATTTTAAACTACTATTAAAAACTTGTTAAATTTTTGAACTCGAATTTAACCTGGAAAATCAAATTTATTTAAAACTGGAATCATCTCTATCTCGAGACTAGGCAGCCTGCTCCGAGTTTTTCGCACCTCTGCTTCGAGTCTTGCACGCGATTTACTCGAGTTTCCCCGGGAGCATTTTCACACAAACACTTAACAGTTTTGAACTAAAGCATGCTAAAACTACTTCGAGTAAAACTCTCGAAATACTCGAGTTCCTCCCGAGTCACTCACGCATATATCTCGAGGATCATTTCCCTGTGATACACAAACACACTCTGACACCCATGATACTTGTTCACGTGCACAGGTGAAATGTTCGCCTGCGACCATCGACTCCGATGCCTACATAACGTCTACGATCATCCTCCACGATTCCAGTCACCAGAATCGCGAACCAATCCCTAAGTCGAATTCGAGTTATCTGTCACAAGAACAGGAACAACTATCAAAACTTGATCTCCATCGAACTCCGTTCTACGATCGCCTGAACCCCAGCATCTCCGGCTACAGCTTCGCCTACTCCACCTCTATGCATCCCCAAACACCGGTTGAACTCGATCCCTTGTGGCATTCGAACGAGACCAATATACCTCCACAACAAAAACTAGGTTTACAAAAGAAATTTTGTCGCCGTTGCCACCACGACGATCTACATCGCCTCCGCCCATTTTTCCCTGCCTCTCCATTCACTACTCCATCATCACAAGGAACGCCAAGCATTCCAGTCGACGTGATTACCCAAAATCGACCAAAAACTCATTTTTGTTCTACCTCAAACTGCACCTTAAGTACTATCTTAAAAATGGTGATATTTGTTTTAAAAATCAAGTTATAGTGTAGAGATTCAATCTATGATCCTGAAACAACAACTTAAAATGTTTGAATTTGCTCACTATTTAAGTTTTCCTGTTGTTTGTAAGGTTCCAGTGATATTTCTAAGTCGTTTAAATCCTGACTAAATTTATAAACTTAGTTTATGATGATACGAACATCTTTCGTTTGAATTTGAAGTTAAATCATCCACTAGAAAAAGAGTGATTGATTTTTGAAATCAACAGTCCTGAGTCTATGAACTAAGAACAGAGAAAATTTAAACAACAGCATAAATAACATGTTCCCAGCTTCCATATATATATAGATAACTATATATGCACAAACACGCACATATCTCGGATATATTTGCACAGTTTAACATTTAATTTTTAAAGAAAATTGTTACTCACCAGCCATTTGAAAAAGAACAGAGCACCCATGTTGAAACAGTTTGGAACTTTAAAGGCTGAAAAATGTATTTACTTTGATCTTCCTGCCAAATCATCTTGCTTCTCTATTTCGCATTGAGTTGCTTGCTTGAGAATGTTTGCTTAAGTCTTGAAATGGAGTTTATTTTGGTTTTACTTAGTTCGAAAGGAAAGTGAAAACTGGAATGGAAAAAATGCTTACAGGCTGATATTTTTGTAACAAGATACATGGATCATTACTTTGTATAGGTGGTGTTGTTTTTTTTCTTTTCTTTATACAAGGTGATATTATCTTGTACATCAGGTAAGGCTGAAGTGATACGGTAGGTTATTATTTTGTACAATATAGTGATATAATTTTTTTCTTTGTTCGGCCATGCTAGAAGTGCTGGCATTTAATGCCTTGCTTTCTTTTACTTTGTTTATCTCTTTGTTTTCTTTATGCTTTTGTACTTGTTTTATTGTTGAGCAACAATGCTTGTTCGGCTGAGAAGATAGGGGTTACTATTGTTTGTACACTATAAGATCAAAGATCTTTTCTTTGTTTACATGCATCATTTCTTTTGTTTTATATTTTGTTTTGCTCGGCTGGGATGTGTTGGAGGATATTGATGTTTTCTATACTTGAATATACACTTACTTGTTACCTACTTTTGGTTTGTATTTATTACTTTGTTTATTTTCTTCTTTTATTTGCATACTTGAATTCTTTTGTTTGTATATATGTTCTTATAAACTTTGGTTTACACTTTTGTTTCATTTAATTTTGTTTACTTATGTGTTTATATTTATTGTTTGTTTTGCTGCTTTGTATTATTTTGTATTGATTTATTAAGATCTAGATATTTACTTTATACTTTATATCTCATATAATTTGTATCTTCATTTCTAAACCATTTATATAAAGATTTTAAATTCAACTCAAATATAAAAATATATATTATCAAATTTACTCACATATGCTAAAATACATATATATTCACATATATGTACAATATTTACAATATTATAAAATCTAAATGATTTAACAATTTAAATTACGATCCGGGGAAACTCGCTCCAATTTTCCTAATTAAATTTACAAATTCTTATCCAAAAATTTATTTAATTACTCAATTTAATTCAAAAATTCATTTAATTATTAATTTAAATAAATTTAAATTTCAGGGTCGTTACAGATTCACCAGTGATTTATATCTATCCTTGGTTCAGATGCTGATATCTTTTGTTGCTCCAAACTCTATCTCTTGAGATCGGATGTAGATTTACTCCTGACAATCCACATTTGATCTTATTCATTAAGTCACGGTTGACCCGGTTAAGGTTGCCCGCGATTTACCTAAGCTTATCCATCTTCCTATTTTGTTAATTAATCATCTTGTCTTTGTTTCCAAACTATCTCCAAACATTTTGAATTGTACTTGTAATCTATGTTTTGTTTTATATATTGTGTTGTTTGAGTTGTTGATGTTGATTTGGGTTTCCGATCGATTCGTCTGATCAACGTTATCGATGGGATTTCTAAAACACTTTGACAGAAGAAACTAATACAATATTATTTTAAAATTTGGATAATGAAATGAAATTTTGATACATAAGTAAATTTATGGAACTTAATAAATTGATTTAAATTGATTATTTAAAATGTTAATACTTGATTAATCATTTATTGTTCTATAAATGAATTTATAAATAGTTGTTTATAAGTTCATTTGGAAATGTAAAATGAATTTAAAACAAGAATTTGAGAATTCAATTTCTGATGATTTCGAACTTTGGTTTAAAGTTAAAAGGATATATTATTTAAAGTATTTTCGAATAGAAATTTGTTTCCAAAGAATTTTAAAGTTTAAAATTAGTGCTCTTTTCTTTGTCGCTGGAAAATAATTTTGGTGATGACTGCAGCATCATCGACATTCATTTTCGAGTTTCGAAGTGAAGAAATCGTTCTGTAGTCTTGCTACAGCCTTGTTTGGGAAATTTAATTGATTTGAATCTCTAAATTATGATTTGATTTATAATATATATAGGTATATGATTTAAATTTGATTTGACATACTATGTACATATATTTATTTACCTCTAAATGGTTTGAAAGGAATCAGAAATTTTATTCTTTAATTCTATCTTAAAGAATAATTTCAATTATAAAAAAAAATAAAATCAATTTTTTTTGAATAAATGATTCAAACTTGAGATAATTGAATTGGAAAGTTTTATTTGTATAATACAATTGCATTCAATTATAACTTACCTTAATTTTTAGAAGTTAACAATGTAATTGGATAATATACAATATAAAAAGATTTTATAGATAAAATTTGAGTGGTTATAATAAACTTTATACACTTAAATTTTAGTTATAAAAGATTAACAGAAGTAAATTGAATAAAAGGAAAATTGAATAACTTACAATACAATGACGTTAAAGGAATTGAGAATAAATTAAAACAGTTATAATAAGTGTAAGTATATTTAACATAGATGATAAAATATTGAGAGGAATAAATTAGATTCCAATGAAGAATAGATAAGAATTAATTTATTAAGTACATTTGAGTATAAAAAAATGATGATTTTTCAAATCCATGATTTTTAAAATTGTTAATATAGGATGATTGGAGGATAAGATAATGAAATTGGAGATAGTTAAGATTTATTTAACTTGTGTAAAAAAAAAATTAATTATCAATTAAAGCTGAAACCATGGAAATTTAAAATCTATTATCTTACTTTGTTTCTCAAACTTATTATCTTATTTTGTTTTCAAATTGTCTGTTAGTTGTCCTTATTTTTCCTTAACTTGCAACAGACTGGTATAGGCGTCTTTCTATAATCATTCTGTTTAAAAATCTTTCTATAATCGTTAATAATCTTTGGAACTCATTGTGAATCTGAGCACTGCTATCCATCCACAGACCGTCGGTCAAGCGGAAAGAGTGAATCAGATTCTAGAGGATCTTTTTGTGCTTGTGTTCCTAATTCTGGAGAATCTTAGAAAGACTATCTCCGCCTTGTTAAACTTACCTATAACAATAGTTATCAGGTATAATTTCAATCTCCTTGTCATATTGTCTTGATCTTATTTCACTCTATTTTTTTCTGTGCTTTCCCGTACTTCATTCCTTTTCGGGGACGAAAAGTTTTGAGTGGGGGAGAGTGTAACAATCCTAGATTTTTGAATATATTTTTAAATTTGACTTTATTTTATTTTGGAATTATTTAAACTTGTTTTATTTCAAACATTTCATTTTAAATATAAATGTTGATTATTATGTGAATTATAATTTCATTTCTGTTTATTTTGAATATTTTCCTGAATTGTTGATTTCTGGTCAAACTTTGACTTTTAAAATTTTAAATTTAAATATATAAATTCTTAAATTTTATCTTTTTTTTGAAAATAGATTAAATAACTTGAACATTGCTTTTCATTTCGTCGGAAACGGACTTAAAATGTGAAAGTTATGTAATTTTCAATATTGAGTGTAATTTGTTTTATTTAGCAACTTTGTCTATTTTAATTGATATAAATTTTATTTTATTTTTCATATTTTATTTTAATATTTGTTAATATGTTATTTTATGTATATTTTGTCTTTTATTAGTTTTAAAGTGATAATATAATTTTTCTAAAGTTTATTTGAATTTATTTCAATTTATTTAGCCTAGTTTCCATTTTTCTGCTATTTTCTTCATTTAAATTTTATTTAATTAAATTTTATTTATTTATTTTGTGCATGCATTTTTATTTTATGTTATTATTTATGTTTAAAAATATATTACAAGCTCATATGATTTTTCCAAAATTTATTCCAATTAATTTCAAATTTTCTAGACTAGTTTACTAATTTTAGCTATTTTCTTATTTTAACTTTATATAAATTATAAATAATTTTATATATTTTTATATTTTGATAGATTTTCGAATTCTTATCTGGTATTACTATTATTACCAGAAATATAAAGTTATTTAAAATAAAATAAAGAAATATGAAAAGGTTTTGACTTTTGAATTGCTTTTGACTCTTTGAATTCCACCTCTTCATTTTCCACCAACTCTTCATTTCTTTTGACATAACTCTCCACATTTTCAGCCGATCACTTCATTTCTCAACTCATGTATCGTTTTCCTCCTTCCTGAAAAAAAAAATTTCGGCCTCCCCTTGATTGAAGAGTTTGGTAAAAATTCTATCTCTCTTTTTCTTCTTTTTCCACTTATATTGATTTTCTAGCTTGATTTTTTTCACTTGTTCACCTCTTTAGGTTCGGCCATGGCCTACTTGAATGCCTAGCTAACTCCACCACCTGATGTCACACCACCACCACCACCTCCTCACCAGCCATCCATGCCGTGACCCTCTTAGTTGATGAAGTATTCATCAATTTATCCAAACACCACCAATACTTGCATAACCGAGCACTAACTCTCATCCACCACTTCACCACCCCCTTAGCCACCCCCTACATGACCTCCACCACCTCCAGCACCTCCAGCACTCTCGGCCACACCATCCCAGTGGACCCCACAGTAGTGGCCGTGGCACCTAAGGCCTTGGCCGAGCCCAATTCATGGCCTAAAACCCATGTATATGCAAGCTTTTGCGTTGATTCCCTTACCACTATTTTTCTCCATCATTTCCAACATCTTGGCCGACCCCATACCCACCATAACCTGATCCAAACTCCTGCTATGATCGTGTATTTACCCTTATGACTGAGCCTAACAAAGGTTGGAAGCAAGTGCAAAGCATTCAGCTTTGATTTATGCAGTTATTTCTAGCCTAGTTAGCAGTTTTTGAATTAAAAACTTATTGTTGTTATATTGTTTTGTGTGACTTGTATTCAAGGGAATTGATACTTTTGCTCTTCCATTCAAATCTTTGTCGTGCTTTCGTGCTTGTGTAGATCCCATTGTGCCATTCGTTGTTGTGTCATCAGCTCAAACTAGTGAGTTATTCTCACCAGACAGTTTTATACTTATATTAATAGTAAATTGATCACATGTGAATCTGTAACTGTACCACCATATTATATTTGCTATGTCACTATTATATGATGTTCACACCTGCTTAAACACCAGTTATATCATATGTTACTGTTATATTATGCTGTTTTGTTATTTTCATCAGTTAATCACACTGCAAGTTCCCTTTAGATTAGAATCACTATGGGTTGAAATGATACATACCCGAACGGACTTTAGAATAAGGGAAAATCGTTATGGGCTGAAATGATAGGCCTGAGCGGTTTTCAAATTTTTTTCATATACTTGGGACTACGGGTTTGAAATGATAAAACCCGAATTTTTCTTTGTAAATTACGGGTTGAAATGATATATTACCCGTATCACTTTTCCTGGTGTAGAAAATTATATACAGGCCCGTAGTTAAAATATGTTTTCTAAATTTTTAAAAATATCTTAGAAATATAAATATTTTAATATTTTGATTTAAACTGAATTAAAAATGATTTTTGTAAAATATTATTGATTTTCTGAATATTTACAAGTGAAATAAATTAATGAAAGTTAGAAAAATTTGAATGTAAGTTATTTTGGAAATATTGATTTAATTATAATTGCAAACTTAATTAAATTTGAAAATATGACAAATTTATGATAATTGATAATTTAAATTGATTTTATAAGATATTATGATTTTTGAATAAAGCTAAAATGAGAAACGAATGAATATTTGAGTTAAATTTTGCAATATAACTGAAATTTGGAACTTGTGAATTTGGCTTAAAAATGAAATTTAAGCTAAGTTAATAAAAAAATGGAATTAAGTTATATTTGAATTTTAAAACTTAAGTGTTAAGTTGAAATTTAATTTATTGAATTTTAAAATTTGAATGTTGAAATTTAATAAGTGAATTATTAATAAATCCTGATTTTCGAATGGAAATTAAACTTTATAAAAAATCCTAAATTTAAGGAAAGTTAAATGATGATTATAATGTGAAAATGTATGATTTCATAGTTAAAATGATTTAAATGAAATTGTAATTGGTTGTGAAATTATATTGAGTATTTGAAGTTAATTAACGGCATTTTTGAAATGCTATTATTTCTAATGAATAGATATTACAGCATTTTGTTAAATGTTGTAGTTGTTTTAAATGAACTAAAAAGTTAATTTGAAATAAAGGCTATTATAGCACTTTGTAAGTGCTTTAATGGTTAAACTTAACATTAAAGTTTAGTTGAAATTATAAGAAATCTATTACAGCACTTAAATGTTGTCTTTTGTAAAACGAACTGTTTTAAAGTTTAACTTTCCGTAGCATTTTTTTAAGTGCTGCGAAAATTGAATTTTCATTGTTTTAATGAATTTTTAATGAATTAACGATCTTTGAAAGGTTAAAACTTGGGAAATTTTAAATATTTAATTTTTAAGTATAATGAATTGACTTTAAATGATTTAAATGGAAATATTGATTTAAATGATTTAAATGGAAATACTTGTTTAGAAAAAAAATAACTATTTAAATGAATGATGTTTTGAATGATAGTTTATTTAATTTATTTGATAAATGAATAATTGAAGTATATATTATTTAAGTTATTTAAAAGATATTGTATTTATGAAATGTGGGATATTTAAGTTTTGAAATATACTAAAGATTGAATATTGTATTTTGTATATTAAATTTATATTTGAAATTGATAAGATTTGAAATGGTTGTTGGTAAACTGTAATTGAATTGAAATTGATGGTTTGAATTAAATTAAAATTAAAATTTGGAATTTGGGTTTAATTTAATAAATTTGTAAATGTGTGGGATTAAAAAGATGATTTCAAAAATATATGATTTCGAAATGTTGTGATTTTCAAAGTATATTGATTTCAGATGTTTTAGTTTCAAAAGAGTTATAACTTTGAAAGTATAAACTATTTGAAAGGTGAATATATGTTTGAAATGGAAATGATATAGTTTTGAAATGAATATAGTTGTGAAATAAAAATGATTTTTGGTTTCGAAGTATAACTATTAGAGATATGATGTTTTAATATTAAATGATTTGAAAATGAAGTTTGAAAGGATATGATATTTTGATATATTAAAATGATTGAAAGGTAGTTTTGGAAAGGTATTATATCTTAATATATTGAAATGATTTAGAAATGATTTAATCTTTATTTGGATAAAGGTTTGGATTGGAAATGATATTTTATTTTGAAGTATAAAGTATTATTTTAAAATTATAACTACGGGTTATAATAGCGATTGGTTGTTAAAGAGTCCGGGATCGGATATGGACATACCCTCTGTCGATACCGAAAACCACTTTAACAACTGTGTACGCGGTAGAGATTCCAGAATGAAGCAGGATGGTGACGACGTTCCTAAGGTACATTACGTGGACCCAACTCCCGTGAGTTGGCTTAAGGTGGCTAAAACAGGAGCGATCTCGGGCCAAAGGAGGTAGCACCTCTGGTCGGACACACTTCTTCGATACCATTCTATTACTATTGTGATCGATTGGGTGCACCCCTTGATTTTGGAGTGTTGTTCGGGGTGGGTGTAGTGGCTGCTACGTTACCACCAGCCCGTGTGCGTAATTGGTATATCTACCCTGGCATTGCCTTGTGTGCCGTGTCACCTACCATACCGAGCCTTTACTACGAGTTTGTTTTTCTCCCGTAGCCCGTGTGGTATCCTCTGACAGTCCCCCGGAGTGGAGATGGCATGATATTGGATGGACTACTGGGACTATTATGTGTGAAGGGTGATATGGGTAGCCCGGAACGCTATTTAAAAGTATGTTTATTTTACTGTAGACATTATTATAATAGCGAAATATTACTATATAGTAAATAGTTTAACGGATCCTTAGAGGATGGGCGGTCCTAGGCATCCTTTAAGTTACGTGTACTTTATTACAGTTCACTTGAGTTGGTTTACATTATATTAGTATATATTGTCCTGAGTCGAGTGTTTTGTGTTTTGCTTTACGCTCGGGTCAGTCTGAGTATTCACAGCTTTGGGTTTTCTTTCTGGAGCTGGTCTTTGCTAGAGATTCTGCTTATCTATCTGCTTATTTATTCCAGTTCTTTATTCTGTTCAGCTTGTACTGGGTTATTGTATCGAGACTTCTGTTGTACTTTATTTCTTTTGTTGTATCTTATGTAACTCTGATATATTTATATAGTAGCTTCATGAACTACTATTTCTTTTACTTCCGCTGCATTAGTTTACTCTATGTCTATGATCTGTGATTATTTATTTACTGTATATTCTGAGATTTGCCAAATTTTATTTACAATGCGGTATTTTGAGCAATTCAAGTTCGACATGTGCGGACGCGAAATGCACGAAAAACCGGGTTGTTACAGTTGGTATCAAAGCTTTGGTAGCTCTAGGAAAAACTTAGAATGTATGGTAAATTTATTTACAGAATCACTTTCATTCGAGCTTAAACCTTTCCTCCTTGATTCGAATTTCCTTGAATTTTGGAGCGTTCCATGTGGTTCTAAAATCCATTCGTGTCCCTCACTATTCATCTTCTTTTGATCCTGGAGTATCCCATAACTCCGCTTCGAATGATCTTTATAGTGAATTGGCGGTTTCGCCAATATATTAATTTGCTTGTAAAAGGGGGAAACTCCTTTAAAATTAGCATCGATTCACCAGTGATTTATATCTATACTTGGTTTAGATGCTGATATCTTTTGTTGCTCCATACTCTATCTCTTGAGATCGGATGTAGATTTACTCCTGGCAATCCACATTTGATCTTATTCATTAAGTCACGGTTGACCCGGTTAAGGTTGCCCGTGATTTACCTAAGCTTATCCATCTTCCTATTTTGTTAATTAATCATCTTGTCTTTGTTTCCAAACTATCTCCAGACATTTTGAATTGTACTTGTAATCTATGTTTTGTTTTATATATTGTGTTGTTTGAGTTGTTGATGTTGATTTGGGTTTCTGATCGATTCGTCTGATCAGCATTATCGATGGGATTTCTAAAACACTTTGACAGAAGAAACTGATACAATATTATTTTAAAATTTGGATAATGAAATAAAATTTTGATACATAAGTAAATTTAAGGAACTTAATAAATTGATTATTTAAAATGTTAATACTTGATTTATCATTTATTGTTCTATAAATGAATTTATAAACAGTTGTTTATAAGTTCATTTGGAAATGTAAAATGAATTTAAAACAAGAATTTGAGAATTCTATTTCTGATGATTTCGAACTTTGGTTTAAAGTTAAAAGGATATATTATTTAAAGTATTTTCGAATAGAAATTTGTTTCCAAAGAATTTTGAAGTTTAAAATTAGTGCTCTTTTCTTTGTCGTTGGAAAATAATTTCGGTGATGACTGCAGCATCATCGACATTCATTTTTGAGTTTCGAAGTGAAGAAATCGTTTTGTAGTCTTGCTACAGCCT
Organism: Allium fistulosum; assembly: GCA_030737815.1. Lineage (NCBI taxonomy): Eukaryota > Viridiplantae > Streptophyta > Magnoliopsida > Asparagales > Amaryllidaceae > Allium > Allium fistulosum. The sequence continues at coordinate 615,366,591 of CM060908.1, read as the reverse complement.
TGTTTGGGAAATTTAATTGATTTGAATCTCTAAATTATGATTTGATTTATAATATATATAGGTATATGATTTAAATTTGATTTGACATACTATGTACATATATTTATTTACCTCTAAATGGTTTGAAAGGAATCGGAAATTTTATTCTTTAATTCTATCTTAAAGAATAATTTCAATTATAAAAAAAATCAAATTTTTTTGAATAAATGATTCAAACTTGAGATAATTGAATTGGAAAGTTTTATTTGTATAATACAATTGCATTCAATTATAACTTACCTTAATTTTTAGAAGTTAACAATGTAATTGGATAATATACAATATAAAAAGATTTTATAGATAAAATTTGAGTGGTTATAATAAACGTTATACACTTAAATTTTAGTTATAAAAGATTAACAGAAGTAAATAGAATAAAAGGAAAATTGAATAACTTACAATACAATGATGTTAAAGGAATTGAGAATAAATTAAAACAGTTATAATAAGTGTAAGTATATTTAACATAGATGATAAAATATTGAGAGGAATAAATTTGATTCCAATGAAGAATAGATAAGAATTAATTTATTAAGTACATTTGAGTATAAAAAAATGATGATTTCTCAAATCCATGATTTTTAAAATTGTTAATATAGGATGATTGGAGGATAAGATAATGAAATTGGAGATAGTTAAGATTTATTTAACTTGTGTAAAAAAAATTAATTATCAATTTTAGCTGAAACCATGGAAATTTCAAATCTATTATCTTACTTTGTTTTTCAAACTTATTGTCTTATTTTGTTTTCAAATTGTCTGTTAGTTGTCCTTATTTTTCCTTAACTTGCAACAGACTGGTATAGGCGTCTTTCTATAATCATTCTGTTTAAAAATCTTTCTATAATCGTTAATAATCTTTGGAACTCATTGTGAATCTAAGCACTGCTATCCATCCACAGACCGTCGGTCAAGCGGAAAGAGTGAATCAGATTCTAGAGGATCTTTTCGTGCTTGTGTTCCGAATTCTGGAGAATCTTAGAAAGACTATCTCCGCCTTGTTAAACTTACCTATAACAATAGTTATCAGGTATAATTTCAATCTCCTTGTCATCTTGTCTTGATCTTATTTCACTCTATTTTTTTCTGTGCTTTCCCGTACTTCATTCCTTTTCGGGGACGAAAAGTTTTGAGTGGGGGAGAGTGTAACAATCCTAGATTTTTGCATATATTTTTAAATTTGACTTTATTTTATTTTGGAATTATTTAAACTTGTTTTATTTCAAACATTTCATTTTAAATATAAATGTTGATTATTATGTGAATTATAATTTCATTTCTGTTTATTTTGAATATTTTCCTGAAATGTTGATTTCTGGTCAAACTTTGACTTTTAAAATTTTAAATTTAAATATATAAATTCTTAAATTTTATCTTTTTTTTTGAAAATAGATTAAATAACTTGAACATTGCTTTTTGTTTCGTCGAAAACGTACTTAAAATGTGAAAGTTATGTAATTTTCAATATTGAATGTAATTTGTTTTATTTAACAACTTTGTCTATTTTAATTGATATAAATTTTATTTTATTTTTCATATTTTATTTTAATATGTGTTAATATGTTATTTTATGTATATTTTGTCTTTTATTAGTTTTAAAGTGATAATATAATTTTTCTAAAGTTTATTTGAATTTATTTCAATTTATTTAGCCTAGTTTCCATTTTTCTGCTATTTTCTTCATTTAAATTTTATTTAATTAAAATTTATTTATTTATTTTGTGCATGCATTTTTATTTTATGTTATTATTTATGTTTAAAAATATATTACAAGCTCATATGATTTTTCCAAAATTTATTCCAATTAATTTCAAATTTTCTAGACTAGTTTACTAATTTTAGCTATTTTCTTATTTTAACTTTATATAAATTATAAATAATTTTATATATTTTTATATTTGATAGATTTTCGAATTCTTATCTGGTATTACTATTATTACCAGAAATATAAAGTTATTTAAAATAAAATAAAGAAATATGAAAAGGTTTTGATCTTTGAATTGCTTTTGACTCTTTGAATTCCACCTCTTCATTTTCCACCAACTCTTCATTTCTTTTGACATAACTCTCCACATTTTCAGCCGATCACTTCATTTCTCAACTCACGTATCTTTTTCCTCCTTCCTGAACAAAAAAATTTCGGCCTCCCTTTGATTGAAGAGTTTGGTAAAAATTATATCTCTCTTTTTCTTCTTTTTCCACTTATATTGATTTTCTAACTTGATTTTTTGCACTTGTTCACCTCTTTAGGTTCGGCCATGGCCTACTTGAATGCCTAGCTGCCTCCACCACCTGATGGCACACCACCACCACCACCTCCTCACCAGCCATCCATGCCGTGACCCTCTTAGTTGATGAAGTATTCATCAATCTATCCAAACACCACCAATACTTGCATAACCGAGCACTACCTCACATCCACCACTTCACCACCCCCTTAGCCGCCCCCTACATGACCTCCACCACCTCCAGCACTCTCGGCCACACCATCCCAGTGGACCCCATAGTAGTGGCCGTGGCACCTAAGGCCTTGGCCGAGCCCAATTCATGGCCTAAAACCCATGTATATGCAAGCTTTTGTGTTGATTCCCTTACCACTATTTTTCTCCATCATTTCCAACATCTTGGCCAGCCCCATACCCACCATAACCTGATCCAAACTCCTGATATTATCATGTATTTACCCTTATGACTGAGCCTAACAAAGGTTGGAAGCAAGTGCAAAGCATTCAGCTTTGATTTATGCAGTTATTTCTAGCCTAGTTAGCAGTTTTTGAATTAAAAACTTATTGTTGTTATATTGTTTTGTGTGACTTGTATTCAAGGGAATTGATACTTTGGCTCTTCCATTCAAATCTGTGTCGTGCTTTCGTGCTTGTGTAGATCCCGTTGTGCCATTCGTTGTTGTGTCCTCAGCTCAAACTTGTAACGACCCTAGATTTTAATTTATTTAAATTAATAATTAAATGAATTTTTGAATTAAAATTGTTTAATTAATGGATAAATTTAAGCGAGTTTCCCCGAATACCGATAAAATCTGTGTAAATCATTTAAAATTAAATATTATATATATGATATACGGGTAAACTTGAAATTTTATATATAAGTATATATTGATTTGAATTTAAAATTTCAAGTAAATGGATTTTTAAAATAAATATATAGAGAAATACAATATAATTGGTATTAAAGTAAAAATAACAAAATAGACTAAGCAAAGCAAGTAAAAGAATCAATAAGTACAAACAAATAAAAGCAAGTACAAAATACAACATCTCAGCCGAGACAAGCAAGTAAAGGCATGTATAAACAAATCAAATTCAATATAGAAATGCATAAGAAAAGGGTCAAAGGACAAAGTAATTAATGCAACATGCTTCATGCATTTAATGAAAGCACCTTCAGCATGCCTATTTGTACACCATCCTATATCATTTCAGCCGAAGTAAAGAAAGAAAAAATCTCTACCTTTTGTACAAAACAATATTACCTGTACAAGTTCTATCACCACTAAACCCAATTCATTTATATCAGCCTTCTACATTTTATTCTCGTCCATTCTGAGCTATAAAAAATCTGAAGTAAATATTCTTCAAAACTTAAACTTTAAAACTCAAACAATAAAACAACAATACAACTTCAAAACAAATCAGAAAATCAAAAGGGCAGAGCAACTCAAAGCAAGGATCAGTTTTCAAATGCAAAGCCTGTTTCAAAGAAAAATCAAAACAACGTACTTTGTTATTCTTTCTTCTCTGGAAGACAGGTGAGTAACATATTTTTTTAAATATAACCTAAGTTTAGATAAAGCATGTTTTCCTCTGTGATGATATATATTTTGTATATATGTATGTTGTGCCAAGTCTATGTGTATCTGTTTCTGTGATACCCTGTATCTGTGTTATGTTTTTGTAGATATGAAACAAACCTCCATCTCATGATCTAACCTCTGTTTGAACTTAAGATGTAAATAAAAAACTGTTGGTTTGGTTGTCATCGAAGTGTTAAAAATATGTTAAAGCTAAAAAAACCTATAATTACCTTTGGTAACTCAAGAAAACTAAGTATAACTTTAAATATGTTTAAACAAAATTTCTTGTTTAAGTATTCAGGAGTATAGAGTGAAAATACATACTAAAATAGGATTTTTAAAGCAAGATTTAGAATTTTTAGAGCTTGGGTTGAAGAGCAGTTTTCGTTTCACTGTTTTGAGCTTTTTGGGGTGCCGTGGGTTAACTCGTCGACTGGAGACGCCGTGGTTTGGTCGAGAGGTAGAGGAGCGATGGGGGAACTGGGAAAAAATAGTGGACTAGTCGGCAGGTCAACGTGGTGGCGGCGAGAAGTGTTTAAAATCTGGTGACCTAGTTTTTTTGTGCTGTGATGTTTCGTCTCGTTCGAAACCATGGATTGATCGAGTGTAACGAAACGTTGGGATATGGTGGCAGGGGAGTTCGTCGAGGTGCGTATGAATTTTCTCATTGTCTGATGGCCGGAATCGCCTGGACGAGGATGTTTAGCCAGAGTTGTTTTTGTTCCAGGTGGTGATGTACTCGAATTCGATTTCGAGTTAGAGGTGATGATCGGAAGTCTGGGAAAGGACGTACAGGTGGTCGCCGTGATGTGGAGATGGTTGCGGTTGATCGGAAGTGGGGGCTGGTGCTGTGCACGTGCACAGTCGAATGTTTCTGGTGGCTGTGGTTTTCTTTGATGATGGCAGGGAAATGAAACTCGAGATCTGCTCGAGTAGAATCTGTTTTGGCTCGAGTGGATCCTCATTTTCCTCGAAGTAAATATAGGTGAACTCGGGTGACTTTGATTTTCTCAGTTTTAACAGTGTCCAGGTTAACTCGAGTATATACTCGAGTAAAATACATTTTGGCTCAAGTAAATTTATATTTTTCTCGAAGTAAAATAAGGGGAAACTCGGGTATGTTTGATTTCTAGTTTTTAACCTGTAACTTGTTTTCAGTTTTAAAGTGTTGGTTTAAAAAGTAAAATCAAATTTAAACTGAGGCAAAGGAAATGTTTGGCTTCCAGATTTTTGAAGTAAATAAAGTTTAAAATTTAAATAATTTAAATAAGTTTAAATATTTTGAATTTGAGGGAATTTGATTTAAAATTCTTTCATACAAAGGAATTGCTTTAATTTGTAGTTAATACTATAATTGATTTTCAAAATTTGAAGAGACTTCTAAGTGTTAATTTAGTTGAACAATTAGATCAATTAATTAAATTATAATTGTAATTGGAGTTTGAATTAAGTAATGATTAAGTGATTAATAAATGGTAATTAACTACTTAAGTTAATAAATGAATGATTAATAGTTAATTAATGATTTAGATTAAATTATAATTGGAAATGATTTAATATGAATTAATCTAAGATAATTTCTCAAGAAATCAATTGAAGAAATGTTATTAGTTAATGAAGTTAATTAACTAGAAGTTATTAAGTAATCAAATTTATGTGATAAATTTTGATAAATAATTAGATTAATTAATTGAGATAATCAATTGTAAATTGTTAATTACTTCGTTGAAGCAATTAAGGGGTCAATTAACTATGTAATTGGTTTAAAGGTTAATTAATAAATGATTAAAGGTCAATCAATCAAAATGATTTGTAATTAACCAAGATTTGTAGTTTATTCATAAGTAATTAATCTGGTATAAATTAATTAAAATCAGATATAAACTGACCTTACTTATGAATGTTTGGATTCTGTTAAATGATATGAATTGTTTGATATCCCTGATATATGATGCTTTGTGATACATCCTATTTTTGTTGTGATCTGTAATTTACTTATCTGTAACCTTTATATATCTGTGATCTGTAAATGGACGATAAGCGTTATAGTTTATATCGCTTATCAACTATATTTCTATATTCTGATCTGTGATGATTGTATGATGTTGCACTACTGTGTAAAACCCCTGGACCACACTTTACACACACAAATATGGATTTCACATGGAAATCAGTTAAGTCACAGATAATTTAGATTTGATATTTTTGAAATTGAAATTTTAATTTCAATTGATTTTGAAATTAGAAATTTGGGTTTAAAGTGAAAAGCTTTTGAAATGGAATTTCAAAGATAAAAGTTATTTTGAATAACTTAATCGAGTTTTGAAAATTTAAATAATTAGATTTAAATTTGAATTCAAGTTTGAAATTAAATCTACGATTTGGAAACTAGGGATTAAAGATGATATAAATGTGTTTATATGAAGTTAAACCATTTTAAAAGTATAATTTTGAGAATTTGGATTTAACCTAAGAATCTTAACTCGTATAAATGAATCAGATTTCCAAAATGAAAACTGTTTGTTTTAAAGGAATAAAAGCTTTCCGATAAGAAATGAAATTCCAGTTTAATTAAAGGAATTTCATGTTTGAAATGAAAAAATGTGTTTTTCCAAGTTATGAATGAATTCTTTTTTGAAAGCTATGAATTGAATCTGTTATTTTTAACAGATTTAAAATGATGATTTGTTTAAACCATTCGAAATGGAATTGTTTTGAAAGCTATAAGTTAAATCTTGATTTAAAGATTTAACGAATTAATCAAATTGAAATGGAAATTGATTGGGAAAATCTGTGAATGAATCTTTTGTTTAAAAGATTAAAGTGTGGAAATTGTTAAACCGTTGAAGGTTGTTAAAATGAATCTTTTTGTTTAAAGATTTGAAAATGGTAATTTGTTTAAACCATTTGAAAAGAAAAGTTTTGGGTAGTAAGTTGTGACTTAATTGACATCCCAATATCCATACGTTTTTAAAGTATTGCGCTCACTATTCGGGTTAGCCGGGAAAGGACCTTTGGGTCGTATAACCCATTCCGAATTTGTGATACGTCGTATATGGATGGCATTTGAAGACCGGTGGTGAAGACCGGATATTTTTCGAAAATGAAAGGACAACCTGTCGAATGTCTCTGCACCGAGTTGCTCCGGTACAGAGATTTATATCACTCATTTTGTGATGGGAAGTCCGGACGTGATTGGAAATTACCCGGAATTGCAAGGGCTTCGTAAGAAGTGCCTTCGGTTCTGTTCGATCCCGGAACAGACTTGTATGGATTGTATGTCTGACATTACACTTTGAGATATAAAGCCGATTTCTTTCAAATACATTTCTGTTGGTGGCGGAGAATTTATTCTCTTAGCTTAACACCCTTCTCTGAGACGTACGAGCTCAGTGGTTATGTAGTTGAAATTTATCAGCGATATATTCCCAATTTGGTAATGTGGCATGCTGAGTGTTGCTGTTTGATGATCAGTGTTTGATCATTTGTGATATGATCATTTGTTTGATCATTTATCTTTGTGATCATAGGTTGATCATCTGTTGACCCAAAGCATGGCTTTGTGACAAAGCGTAGCTTTGTGGACGAGACTTCATCAGAGCCTCACAACCCGGAAATGGTCGAAACAGGATCGTTGCGGCAAGGTTATGAGGGTCACGCCCTTTAGGGTATGTCATTTCCTTCTGGAAAAGGGTGGTATTATGGTATGGAGCCCTGATACTTACTCATGTGGATACACCTTCTTTATGATGTGTGATGATGGTTACGAGCGCTCGAATAAAGGTCCCAAAGGACCGGGGGATGGCATATTCGTGAGTTACCTGTTACAGGGGTAACCCGACCTTGTTTGGCAGAGAGTAGTTTGTCTCTCGGAGCGTCCAGCCAGAGGCATTTCCTACGTGGAATAGGAAGGTCCTTAGCCTGACCATTTGTTGGAAAATCCAAAGAAACAATACGAACTTACGATTGCAATTGTATAACCTGCTATGGAATGTGGCGGTAACCTGCTGTTGAACATAGTAGTTATAGTAGGCATACAATAATGGTTGTATGTTGGCTAAGATTAATATTATACTTTGGAAATGTTTTCTGCACTATGCACTAATAATAATAATCCAATGATTTGCGTAGTAAGCATCTTTGACTATCATAAGAAGAAATCTCCTCCAATTCTGCGTTTGCATTGTGTGTGTGGCGGGAGGTCTTATGGTAGTTTCATTTTCCAAAAGCATTGCGAATTGACTTTGAAATTCTTTTGCTATTTGTTTTTAAAGATAAACTGTTTTTGTTGCTCACACCAGTCCCATGACTGATCCGGAGTTTATTGTTCCCTTCCTAAACTCTGGGTGCCCACCATTTTCCACACGGGCAGTCTAGAGTTGGGTTTCTCAGATCTTCAGGTTGAGTAGATTATCTGGAGCTAGTCAGTCCTTGGACGACTGACCTTGCTTTCCGCTAGCTATGGGTTGGAGCATTCTATTGGAGATATTCTATCCGCTGCTGATGTTATCTTTTCTTTCCGCTGCTATTTGTTGTATCATATATCTGATGTATATTGATATCTGTTGTATCATTCTGTTGTATCAGATATTGTATATCAATGTATTATTCATTTCTTCCGCTGTGTTGTTATACTTAATGGTGTTATAGCTCCGGCGAATCGGATTTGAACGGTCGAATCTGCGGCATTCTAGTACGATGTAAAGTACGGATGTTGATTTTCGAGCGGGCAAAACCCGATATCATTACATTTGGGGAATACGACTATAAATGGTCAATACCCTGCAACAGTGGAAACAATCTTTCTTATCAATCTTCTTTGATTCGTTTCCAAAATTCTTTTGATTGCTTCGTACAAGCTACAAGAAGAAGTTTCGGTGTGATGATGGCCCAACGAATCGTTGTAGAAACTCCTTACTTCGTATCTTCATCAGTTTCTTATCAGCTTTCTGATTTAAACTTTAACGAATTTGAATTCGAAATTGGAAATTTTGAATAAATTGAAATTTTAAATTGAGTTAAATTGATTAATAGAATATGAAGCTAAATTGGAATTGTATCAATAAAACGGTTTTGTTTAAAACCAAAATTTGAAATTCTATTGTAATTTCTTGTGTATATCGAAGTCCGAGGAGGGACAAATTGGTATATATTCTGAGATATTCCGACTTGAGTTTGGAATTCATATCTTTTGTTTGAGGAATTATAGGAGATCGAATCTATCTATCTTTATCTTTGTTTTCGTGCCTGCGAATTTCGAGGACGAAATTCTTTTAAGGGGGGAAGTTTGTAACGACCCTAGATTTTAATTTATTTAAATTAATAATTAAATGAATTTTTGAATTAAAATTGTTTAATTAATGGATAAATTTAAGCGAGTTTCCCCGAATACCGATAAACTCTGTGTAAATCATTTAAAATTAAATATTATATATATGATATACGGGTAAACTTGAAATTATATATATAAGTATATATTGATTTGAATTTAAAATTTCAAGTAAATGGATTTTTAAAATAAATATATAGAGAAATACAATATAATTGGTATTAAAGTAAAAATAACAAAATAGACTAAGCAAAGCAAGTAAAAGAATCAATAAGTACAAACAAATAAAAGCAAGTACAAAATACAACATCTCAGCCGAGACAAGCAAGTAAAGGCATGTATAAACAAATCAAATTCAATATAGAAATGCATATGAAAAGGGTCAAAGGACAAAGTAATTAATGCAACATGCTTCATGCATTTAATGAAAGCACCTTCAGCATGCCTATTTGTACACCATCCTATATCATTTCAGCCGAAGTAAAGAAAGAAAAAATCTCTACCTTTTGTACAAAACAATATTACCTGTACAAGTTCTATCACCACTAAACCCAATTCATTTATATCAGCCTTCTACATTTTATTCTCGTCCATTCCGAGCTATGAAAAATCTGAAGTAAATATTCTTCAAAACTTAAACTTTAAAACTCAAACAATAAAACAACAATACAACTTCAAAACAAATCAGAAAATCAAAAGGGCAGAGCAACTCAAAGCAAGGATCAGTTTTCAAATGCAAAGCCTGTTTCAAAGAAAAGTCAAAACAACGTACTTTGTTATTCTTTCTTCTCTGGAAGACAGGTGAGTAACATATTTTTTTAAATATAACCTAAGTTTAGATAAAGCATGTTTTCCTCTGTGATGATATATATTTTGTATATATGTATGTTGTGCCAAGTCTATGTGTATCTGTTTCTGTGATACCCTGTATCTGTGTTATGTTTTTGTAGATATGAAACAAACCTCCATCTCATGACCTAACCTCTGTTTGAACTTAAGATGTAAATAAAAAACTGTTGGTTTGGTTGTCATCTAAGTGTTAAAAATATGTTAAAGCTAAAACAACCTATAATTACCTCTGGTAACTCAAGAAAACTAAGTATAACTTTAAATATGTTTAAACAAAATTTCTTGTTTAAGTATTCAGGAGTATAGAGTGAAAATACATACTAAAATAGGATTTTTAAAGCAAGATTTATAATTTTTAGAGCTTGGGTTGAAGAGCAGTTTTCGTTTCACTGTTTTGAGCTTTTTGGGGTGCCGTGGGTTAACTCGTCGACTGGAGACGCCGTGGTTTGGTCGAGAGGTAGAGGAGCGATGGGGGAACTGGGAAAAAATAGTGGACTAGTCGGTAGGTCAACGTGGTGGCGGCGAGAAGTGTTTAAAATCTGGTGACCTAGTTTTTTTGTGTTGTGATGTTTCGTCTCGTTCGAAACCATGGATTGATCGAGTGTAACGAAACGTTGGGATATGGTGGCAGGGGAGTTCGTCGAGGTGCGTATGAATTTTCTCATCGTCTGATGGCCGGAATCGCCTGGACGAGGATGTTTAGCCGGAGTTGTTTTTGTTCCAGGTGGTGATGTACTCGAATTCGATTTCGAGTCAGAGGTGATGATCGGAAGTCTAGGAAAGGACGTACAGGTGGTCGCCGTGATGTGGAGATGGTTGCGGTTGATCGGAAGTGGGGGCTGGTGCTGTGCACGTGCACAGTCGAATGTTTCTGGTGGCTGTTGTTTTCTTTGATGATGGCAGGGAAATAAAACTCGAGATCTGCTCGAGTAGAATCTGTTTTGGCTCGAGTGGATCCTCATTTTCCTCGAAGTAAATATAGGTGAACTCGGGTGACTTTGTTTTTCTCAGTTTTAACAGTGTCCAGGTTAACTCGAGTATATACTCGAGTAAAATACATTTTGGCTCAAGTAAATTTATATTTTTCTCGAAGTAAAATAAGGGGAAACTCGGGTATGTTTGATTTCCAGTTTTTAACCTGTAACTTGTTTTCAGTTTTAAAGTGTTGGTTTAAAAAGTAAAATCAAATTTAAACTGAGGCAAAGGAAATGTTTGGCTTCCAGATTTTTGAAGTAAATAAAGTTTAAAATTTAAATAATTTAAATAAGTTTAAATATTTTGAATTTGAGGGAATTTGATTTAAAATTCTTTCATACAAAGGAATTGCTTTAATTTGTAGTTAATACTATAATTGATTTTCAAAATTTGAAGAGACTTCTAAGTGTTAATTTAGTTGAACAATTAGATCAATTAATTAAATTATAATTGTAATTGGAGTTTGAATTAAGTAATGATTAAGTGATTAATAAATGGTAATTAACTACTTAAGTTAATGAATGAATGATTAATAGTTAATTAATGATTTAGATTAAATTATAATTGGAAATGATTTAATATGAATTAATCTAAGATAATTTCTCAAGAAAGCAATTGAAGAAATGTTATTAGTTAATGAAGTTAATTAACTAGAAGTTATTAAGTAATCAAATTTATGTGATAAATTTTGATAAATAATTAGATTAATTAATTGAGATAATCAATTGTAAATTGTTAATTACTTCGTTGAAGCAATTAAAGGGTCAATTAACTATGTAATTGGTTTAAAGGTTAATTAATAAATGATTAAAGGTCAATCAATCAAAATGATTTGTAATTAACCAAGATTTGTAGTTTATTCATAAGTAATTAATCTGGTATAAATTAATTAAAATCAGATATAAACTGACCTTACTTATGAATGTTTGGATTCTGTTAAATGATATGAATTGTTTGATATCCTTGATATATGATGCTTTGTGATACATCCTATTTTTGTTGTGATCTGTAATTTACTTATCTGTAACCTTTATATATCTGTGATCTGTAAATGGACGATAAGCGTTATAGTTTATATCGCTTATCAACTATATTTCTATATTCTGATCTGTGATGATTGTATGATGTTGCACTACTGTGTAAAACCCCTGGACCACACTTTACACACACAAATATGGATTTCACGTGGAAATCGGTTAAGTCACAGATAATTTAGATTTGATATTTTTGAAATTGAAATTTTAATTTCAATTGATTTTGAAATTAGAAATTTGGGTTTAAAGTGAAAAGCTTTTGAAATGGAATTTCAAAGATAAAAGTTATTTTGAATAACTTAATCGAGTTTTGAAAATTTAAATAATTAGATTTAAATTTGAATTCAAGTTTGAAATTAAATCTACGATTTGGAAACTAGGGATTAAAGATGATATAAATGTGTTTATATGAAGTTAAACCATTTTAAAAGTATAATTTTGAGAATTTGGATTTAACCTAAGAATCTTAACTCGTATAAATGAATCAGATTTCCAAAATGAAAACTGTTTGTTTTAAAGGAATAAAAGCTTTCCGATAAGAAATGAAATTCCAGTTTAATTAAAGGAATTTCATGTTTGAAATGAAAAAATGTGTTTTTCCAAGTTATGAATGAATTCTTTTTTGAAAGCTATGAATTGAATCTGTTATTTTTAACAGATTTAAAATGATGATTTGTTTAAACCATTCGAAATGGAATTGTTTTGAAAGCTATAAGTTAAATCTTGATTTAAAGATTTAACGAGTTAATCAAATTGAAATGGAAATTGATTAGGAAAATCTGTGAATGAATCTTTTGTTTAAAAGATTAAAGTGTGGAAATTGTTAAACCGTTGAAGGTTGTTAAAATGAATATTTTTGTTTAAAGATTTGAAAATGGTAATTTGTTTAAACCATTTGAAAAGAAAAGTTTTGGGTAGTAAGTTGTGACTTAATTGACATCCCAATATCCATACGTTTTTAAAGTATTGCGCTCACTATTCGGGTTAGCCGGGAAAGGACCTTTGGGTCGTATAACCCATTCCGAATTTGTGATACGTCGTATATGGATGGCATTTGAAGACCGGTGGTGAAGACCGGATATTTTTCGAAAATGAAAGGACAACCTGTCAAATGTCTCTGCACCGAGTTGCTCCGGCTCTTTTTGTGACGGGAAGTCCGGACGTGATTGGAAATTACCCGGAATTGCAAGGGCTTCGTAAGAAGTGCTTTCGGTTCTGTTCGATCCCGGAACAGACTTGTATGGATTGTATGTCTGACATTACACTTTGAGATATAAAGCCGATTTCTTTCAAATACATTTCTGTTGGTGGCGGAGAATTTATTCTCTTAGCTTAACACCCTTCTCTGAGACGTACGAGCTCAGAGGTTATGTAGTTGAAATTTATCAGCGATATATTCCCAATTTGGTAATGTGGCATGCTGAGTGTTGTTGTTTGATGATCAGTGTTTGATCATTTGTGATATGATCATTTGTTTGATCATTTATCTTTGTGATCATAGGTTGATCATCTGTTGACCCAAAGCATGGCTTTGTGACAAAGCATAGCTTTGTGGACGAGACTTCATCAGAGCCTCACAACCCGGAAATGGTCGAAACAGGATCGTTGCGGCAAGGTTATGAGGGTCGCGCCCTTTAGGGTATGTCATTTCCTTCTGGAAAAGGGTGGTATTATGGTATGGAGCCCTGATACTTACTCATGTGGATACACCTTCTTTATGATGTGTGATGATGGTTACGAGCGCTCGGATAAAGGTCCCAAAGGACCGGGGGATGGAATATTCGTGAGTTACCTGTTACAGGGGTAACCCGACCTTGTTTGGTAGAGAGCAGTTTGTCTCTCGGAGCGTCCAGCCAGAGGTGTTTCCTACGTGGAATAGGAAGGTCCTTAACCTGACCATTTGTTGGAAAATCCAAAGAAACAATACGAACCTTTACGATTGCAATTGTATAACCTGCTATGGAATGTGGCGGTAACCTGCTGTTGAACATAGTAGTTATAGTAGGCATACAATAATGGTTGTATGTTGGCTAAGATTAATATTATACTTTGGAAATGTTTTCTGCACTATGCACTAATAATAATAATCCAATGATTTGCGTAGTAAGCATCTTTGACTATCATAAGAAGAAATCTCCTCCAATTCTGCGTTTGCATTGTGTGTGTGGCGGGAGGTCTTATGGTAGTTTCATTTTCCAAAAGCATTGCGAATTGACTTTGAAATTCTTTTGCTATTTGTTTTTAAAGATAAACTGTTTTTGTTGCTCACACCAGTCCCATGACTGATCCGGAGTTTATTGTTCCCTTCCTAAACTCTGGGTGCCCACCATTTTCCACACGGGCAGTCTAGAGTTGGGTTTCTCAGATCTTCAGGTTGAGTAGATTATCTGGAGCTAGTCAGTCCTTGGACGACTGACCTTGCTATCCGCTAGCTATGGGTTGGAGCATTCTATTGGAGATATTCTATCCGCTGCTGATGTTATCTTTTCTTTCCGCTGCTATTTGTTGTATCATATCTCTGATGTATATTGATATCTGTTGTATCATTCTGTTGTATCAGATATTGTATATCAATGTATTATTCATTTCTTCCGCTGTGTTGTTACACTTAATGGTGTTATAGCTCCGGCGAATCGGATTTGAACGGTCGAATCTGCGGCATTCTAGTACGATGTAAAGTACGGATGTTGATTTTCGAGCGGGCAAAACCCGATATCGTTACAAAACTAGTGAGTTATTCTCACCAGACAGTTTTATACTTGTATTAATAGTAAATTGATCACATGTGAATCTGTAACTGCACCACCATATTATATTTTCTATGTCACTATTATATGATGTTCACGCCTGCTTAAACACCAGTTATATCATATGTTGTTGTTATATTATGTTGTTTTGTTATTTTCATCAGTTAATCACACTGCAAGTTCCCTTTAGATTATAATCACTATGGGTTGAAATGATACATACCCGAACGGACTTTAGAATAAGGGAAAATCATTATGGGCTGAAATGATAGGCCTGAGCGGTTTTCAATTTTTTTTCATATACTTGGGACTACGGGTTTGAAATGATAAAACCCGGATTTTTCTTTGTAAATTACGGGTTGAAATGATATATTACCCGTATCACTTTTCCTAGTGTAGAAAATTATATACATGCCCGTAGTTAAAATATGTTTTCTAAATTTTTAAAAATATCTTAGAAATATAAATATTTTAATATTTTGATTTAAACTTAATTAAAAATTATTTTTGTAAAATATTATTGATTTTCTGAATATTTACAAGTGAAATAAATTAATGAAAGTTAGAAAAATTTGAATGTAAGTTATTTTGGAAATATTGATTTAATTATAATTGGAAACTTAATTAAATATGAAAATATGACAAATTTATGATAATTGATAATTTAAATTGATTTTATAAGATATTATGATTTTTGAATAAAGCTAAAATGAGAAACGAATGAATATTTGAGTTAAATTTTGCAATATAACTAAAATTTGGAACTTGTGAATTTGGCTTAAAAATGAAATTTAAGCTAAGTTAATAAAAAAAATGGAATTAAGTTATATTTGAATTTTAAAACTTAAGTGTTAAGTAGAAATTTAATTTATTGAATTTTAAAATTTGAATGTTGAAATTTAATAAGTGAATTATTAATAAATCCTGATTTTCGAATGGAAATTAAACTTTATAAAAAATCCTGAATTTAAGGAAAGTTAAATGATGATTATAAAGTGAAAATGTATGATTTCATAGTTAAAATGATTTAAATGAAATTATAATTGGTTGTGAAATTATATTGAGTATTTGAAGTTAATTAACGGCATTTTTGAAATGCTATTATTTCTAATGAATAGATATTACAGCATTTTGTTAAATGCGGTAGTTGTTTTAAATGAACTAAAAAATTAATTTGAAATAAAGGCTGTTATAGCACTTTGTAAGTGCTTTAATGGTTAAACTTAACATTAAAGTTTAGTTGAAATTATAAGAAATCTATTACAGCACTTAAATGCTGTCTTTTGTAAAATGAACTGTTTTAAAACTTAACTTTCCGCAGCATTTTTTTAAGTGCTGCGAAAATTGAATTTTCATTGTTTTAATGAATTTTTAATGAATAAACGATCTTTGAAAGGTTAAAACTTGGGAAATTTTAAATATTTAATTTTTAAGTATAATGAATTGACTTTAAATGATTTAAATGGAAATATTGATTTAAATGATTTAAATGGAAATACTTGTTTAGAAAAAAATAACTATTTAAGTGAATGATGTTTTGAATGATAGTTTATTTAATTTTTTTGATAAATGAATAATTGAAGTATATATTATTTAAGTTATTTAAAAGATATTGTATTTATGAAATGTGGGATATTTAAGTTTTGAAATATACTAAAGATTGAATATTGTATTT
Organism: Allium fistulosum; assembly: GCA_030737815.1. NCBI lineage: Eukaryota > Viridiplantae > Streptophyta > Magnoliopsida > Asparagales > Amaryllidaceae > Allium > Allium fistulosum. The sequence goes on along the minus strand of CM060908.1, from coordinate 615,350,132 downwards.
TCTAGATTAAATCTATATTTGAAATTGATAAGATTTGAAATGGTTGTTGGTAAACTGTAATTGAATTGAAATTGATGGTTTGAATTAAATTAAAATTTTAAAATAATATATTAAATCCAAACCGCCCTTGTAACAACCCTGTATTTTACAATAATTTTTAAATTAATTTCCAGATTTAAAATCTTTATTTATGAAAAGAATAAATTTTGTTATTTTAAATATAAACTTTGATTTTGATATGGATTAGAATTCCAAATATGACTGAATAGAATAATTTTCCAAAAAAGTGAATTTTGGTTAAAATAGTCAAACTTTGACTTTTAAATTTAAATTTTAAATATTTGAAATTATAAATTTTATCTTTTGTTATAAAAATAGATTTAATAACTTGAATACTGCTTTTCGTTTCATTGAAAACGGAGTTAAACTGCAAAAGTTATGTACATTTCAATTTTGAGTATAAACTGTTTATTTAACAATTTTGTCTATTTTAAAATTGTATAAATTACTTTTTCTTTGTTATATTTTATTTTAATATGTGTCAATATGTTAATTTATGTATATTTTCATCTCTAAATATTTTCAAAAATAATAATATAAGTTTTCCAAAATTTACTATGATGATTTCCTATTTTTAAAGGCTGTTTTCCTATTTTCTGTTATTTTCTTCATTAAAAATTATATGTAATTTTAAATATTTATTTTGTGAATATATTTTTATTTTATGTTATTATTTATGTTTAAAAATATATTACAAACTCATATTAATTTTTCTAAAATTTATTCTATTCAATTTCAAATTTTCTAGACTAGTTTACTATTTCTAGCTATTTTCTTAATTAAACTTTATATGATTGATAAATATTTATATAAATTATTATATTTTGATAAAATTTTGAAATTTTATCTGGTATTATTATTACCAGAAATATAAAGTTATAAAAAAATTTAAATAAAGATATTTGAAAGGCCTTAAACTTTCTATCTTCCTAAGGCCCTTTTATCTTCTAACCCTTTTACTTTTAACCTAACTTTTCATTCAATTGGCCACATTTCCTCATTTCCTCAGCCGCCACTTTTTTTTTCTCATTCACGTGCATTCTTTTCCTCATCTCCTGAAAAAAAATTTGGCCATTGCTTCAAAAGTTTGGGTAAAAACATTTTCTTCTTCCTTTGTTTATTTGTTTTTCATTGATTTAAATTGTTTTGCTCTTGCTCTTCATCTTTAGGATCGTCCATGCCTCCTCCACCTGCCCTGCCGCCTCCACCACCACCAGCACACCTGACCAACACCTCCTCCAGCCCCTTCCCATCAGGTCGAACACCCCATGGCAAGAGACCACCACCAAAATTCACAAAACATCACCTATATGCTCAAATCTAGCCTAGTTTTGTTCCAACACCTCCACCTTCCTTTAGTCGCCACTTCCACCACCACCACCAGCCCAGATCTGACCACTACCCTCTGCCACATTAGCCACCAACATCTGGACCTCTGACCATGACCCTAGAGTCTATGGCCGAACCTAATTGTAGCATAGAATGTTGAGACTTACCTTGAATTTGCTTTGTTGTGTTGTTGTTCCATCTCCATACCTTTTGCCATCAACAAACTCATGTTAGGTCGACCTTAGCAACCAAGATCTGACCCAAAACCATTGCCTTAGACCTGTAGTTTCCCTCATGGATGAGCCTAGTAAAGGTTGAAAGCAAGTGCAAGCATTTCTATTTGATTCCGTGCAGTCATTTCTAACATTGTTTTATTAAAATTTGGGTTGAAAACTTAAATTTTTGGATTGTTTTGTCTTATGTATTCCGAGGAGTTAACCTTGTCTCTCTCACACTCATCATCATCATGGCTGAGAAATGAACCCCTTGTTCGAGCTTTTGAATGGTTAAAGCATGGTCAAGTAATCTATTCCGTTGTTGCTTCTTATCTTCATTGTTTCAACATTGTTTTGCGTTGAATATTTATGTGTATATTGTCTTGTTTTGGTTATTGTTTACAAGATAAATATCAAGGCTCTTCATTCATTCAAATCAAAAGTCATGCTATATCGTGCTTGTTGTGCTTTATGGAATCTATTCTGTGTGTTTTGATCGCTAATCTCCATCTTTAACAGGTGAGTTATTCTCACCAGACAATATGTACCTATATAACTAGTAAATTGACACCCTGTGAATCTGTAGAAATATATTATCATGTTATACTTGACTATGTTATGATCATATGATATTTATACACCTGTTATATCATCTGTTACTATTATATAATGTTATTCTGTTCATTTATATCTGTTTATCACACTGCAAGTTCCCTGTAGATTAGATCACTATGGGTTGAAATGATACATAGCCGAACGGACTTTAAAATAAGGGAAAATCGTTATGGGCTGAAATGATAGGCCTGAGCGGTTTCCAAATCATTCTTTTAACTTGGGATTGCGGGTATGAAATGATAGAACATGTTTTTTTTTTCTTTTTAAACTGCGGATTGAAATGATATATGTCCGTACCACTTGACCTAGGCTAGAAAACTATATACAGGCCCGTGGTTATTTTATAAAGTGTTTTGGATATTTTTAAGTATTTTAAAATTATAAATTTATGAAATTTGATTTAAACAGATTTTGAAATATTTTGAATTTAAGAAATTATGATTTTTCTATGTGTTAAAAATGTAATTAATGAATGGTTTAACTGGATTTTTGAAATATAACTTAAGTTGGAAATTTAGAATTTTGGTTAAAAATGATATTTAAGTTATATAAATAAAATGGATATTAAATTTTATTTGGAAATGGTAAATATGATAATTTGATTAAATTTGAATTTAAGTGATTTATTAAAGTATTATTGACTTTTCTATGAATTTAAGTGGTTAAATAAATGAATGTTTAAAAGTGATCTTTTAAAATATACCTTGACTAGGAAATGTGAAATTTGGTTTTAATTAAAGGTTTAAGTTAATTAAATAAAATTGGAAATTTAGTTAAATTGTGAAATGGTAATTTAAATTTGATGTGTTAAGTTTATTGGTTGAACTGTGAAGAATTGGACACTTTTACACTAAAATTTATTAAGTAAATTGTTGAAAATTGGAATTGATTATAAGAAACTTATTGTGAAAAGATATATGTTAAATGATATGTAAATGAACATTTTAAATGTTAAAATATGATTTTAAAAATGTTTATGTGTTTTAAATTAAAGTTATTTAATTGCTGGAAATACACTAACACCTGAAATTAACTTTTAATAGCATTCAGAAATGCTATAGATTCTGTTTTGAACTAAAATTGTGTAAAAAGGAGCTATTACAGCATTTCTGGAATGCTGTAGTTGCTGTAGTTGAACTTATAGGCTAATATTGAACTCAGGCCTATTATAGCATTCTCTGGAAATGCTATAATGGTTTGCAGTCTATGTTGAAATCAAATTTAACCATTGTTTTGAAATCTGAACTACCGCAGCACTTCTAAAATGCTGTCTTTTCTGTTTTGAACTATAATTCAACTAAAACTGAGTTTTAATAGCAGTTTTAAGTGTTGTCTTTGCTGAATTAAAAATGTTTTAAAATATAACTTATAGCATTTTTTTTAAATGCAGTGAAATGCTGAAATTTTAATAATTAGGGTTTTTGACTTAGTAAACGAACTCAAAATGGTTTGAAACTTTGGAAATTGAATACTTGATTTGAAAATATAATAATTACACTTTTAAAAGTTTTAAATGAATTATTTTGATTGGAATATAAACTATTTAAAGGTGATTTGAAATGATAGTAAATGAACGATATCTTTGAATTTAAAAGGTATTTAAAGTTGAATATTTGGATTTGAACTGATAGGATATTTTATTATATTAAAATGATTTGAAATGAAGTTTTGTAAGGATATGGTATTTTATTATATTAAAATGATTTGAAATGAAGTTTTGTAAGGATATGATATTTTATTATATTAAAATGATTTGAAATGAAGTTTTGAAATGATATGAAAATTTAAATATATGGAAATGGTTTGGAATTGATTTAATCTTTATTTTGATAAAGATATGGTTTGAAATGATATTTTATTTTGAAGTAAAGTATTGTTTTTAAAAGTTATAACCACGGGTTATAATAACGATTGGTTGGCAAAGAGACCGGAATCAGATACGGACATACTCTCTGTCGATACCGAAAACCACTTTGACAACCGTGTACGCGATGGAGATTCCAGAATGAAGTAGGATGGTGGCGACGTTCTTAAGGTATGTTACGTTGACCCAACTCCCGTGAGTTGGCATAAGGTGGCTAAAACAGGAACGATCTCGGACCAATGAGGTAGCACTTCTTCTCAGACACATTTCTTCGATATTATACTCTTACTTGTGATTGATTAGATGGCCATCCTCCGATTTGGGAGTGTTGTTCGAGGTGGACGGTAGTGGCTGCTATGCGCTCCATCAGTCCGTGTGCGTAATTGGTATATCTACCCTGGCATTGCCTAGTTGTGCCGTGTCACCTACCATATCGAGCTTTACTACGATTATGATTTGAAGATCCGCCCGCGTTAAGGTTCTCCATCCCCTTAACGCTATTTTCTATATGATTATACTTTACTGATTAGACACTACCGTATACAGCGTATATTACTATATAGTAAATAGTTTAACGGACACTTAGAGGATGGGCGGTCCCAAGCATCTTCTAAGTTACTTGTACCCATATTACAGTTCGCTTGAGTTGGTTTACATTATATAAGTATATATTGTCCTGACTCGAGTATTTTGTATTTTGCTTTACGCTCGGGTCAGCCTGAGTTGTTCACAGATTTGGATTTCCACTCTCTTGGAGATTTGAATCGCTGGAGATTATCTGCTTGTCATGTCCTATCTATTTCAATTATGTTGTTCTACTCAGCTTGTACTTGGTTATTATATTGAGACTTTTGTTGTATTCTATTTCTTCTGTTATATCTTATGTAACTCTGATATATTTATATAGTAGTTCATGAACTACTATTTCTTTTACTTCCGCTGCATTATTTTACTCTGTGTCTGTGATCTGTGATTATATTTATTTACTGTATATTATGAGATTTGCCAAATTTTAATTACAACGCGGTATTTTGAGCAATTCAACTCCGGCATGAGTGTCTACCTATACACTTATAATGGATGCGAATGGTTGAAAATATCGGGTCGTTACAGTTGGTATCAGAGCTTTGGCTTTGAGGCAAAACTCAGCATATGTAGTAGATTTATTTACAGAATCACTTTCGTTCGAGTTTAAATCTTTTCCTCTTGATTCGAATTTCCTTTGAATTTTTGGAACGTTCCCTGCGGTTCCAAAATTCATTCTTGTCCCTTACTATTCATCTTCTTTTGATTTTGGAGTATCACATAACTCCACTTCGAATGATCTGTATAGTGAATTGGCTGTCTCGCCAATATTCTAGTTTTCTGGTAAAGGGGGAAACTCCTTTACAAATTTGCATCGATTCACCAGAGATTTATATCTATCCTTGGTTTAGATGCTAATATCTTTTGTTATTCCAAACTCTATCTCTTGAGATCGGATGTAGATTTACCCCAGAAAAAAAATACACATTTGATCTTATTCATTAAGTCACGGTTGACCCGGTTAAGGTTGCCCGCGATTTATTTAAGCTTACCCATCTCCCTATTTTGTTATTTAATCATCTTGTCTTTTGTTTCCAAACTATCTCCAAACATTTTTAAATTGTACTTGTAAATCTATGTTTTGTTTTATATATTGTGTTGTTTGAGTTGTTGATGTTGATTTAGGCTTCCGATCGATTCGTCTGATCAACGCTATCGATAGGATTTCTAAAACACTTTGACATAACAAACTGACACAATATTATTTTTAAAAAAAATGTTTAATGAAATAAATTTTGATATAAGTAAATATTATGGAACTTAATAAACTGATTTAAATTGATTATTTGAAATGATAATCCTTGATTTATCATTCTATAAATGAATTTATAAATAGATGTTTATAAATTGATTTTGGAAACTAAAATGAATTTAAATCAAGAATTTGAGAATTTAATTTCTGATGGTTTCAAACCTTGTGTTTAAAGTTTTAAAAGGATATTTATTTAAAGTATTTTTGAATAAAAATTTGTCTCTAAAGGATTTTAAAGTTTAAAAATTAAGTGCTCTTCTCTTTGTCGCTGAAAAATAATTTCGGTGATGACTGCAGGATCATCGACGTTCATTTTCGAGTTTCGAAGTGAAGAGACCGTTCTGTAGTCTTGCTACAGCTTTTTTTGGAAAATCTAATTGATTTGAATTTCTAAAATATGACTGGATTATAATATATATAGATATATGATTTAAAATTTGATTTGACATATTATGTATGTATAATTACTTATCGCTAAATGGTTTGAAAGGAATCGGAAGTTTAATTCTTAAATTTTATTTTAAAGAATAATTTCAGTTATAAGAAGAAAATCAAAAATTTGAATAAATGATTCAAACATGAGATAATTGAATTGGAAAGTTTTACTTGTATAACACACAATTTCATTCCAATATAACTTACCTAAATTACACAGAAGTTGAATATGGAATTGGATAATATACAATATAAAAAAAGATTTTTATTAATAAAATTTGAGTGGTTATAATACATGTTATACACTTAAATTTTAGTTATAAAAGATTAACAGAGGTAAATAGTCAAAAAGGGATTTAAAGAGATTTTATTTAAATAACTTAATAATCAAATTTGATTTAATATGGAACCTTAAGTCTAACCTAGATATTTTAATAAAGGTTATTTCCTGAAATGAATATGTTGTATAATAAATAATGTATCTTTGAATAGATAAAATAAAAAATACATTTGAATTGGACTTTTTGTAATAAAGTTTATTTAACTTGAATGCATAGTTTAATTGATGTCTAAATGAATAAATGTGTAAAGAAATTTGATTGTTATATTTGCTATGATAAATATTTTATTTATGAAATAAATATGTCTGAAAAAATGAATAATTATGATTTAAATAGTTAAAATGTATTTTAACATCACTAAAATTTGATAATTGAGAATTTGGTTTCCAAATGGAATTTTAAGTGTAACTTATTAAAGGAATATCTATTTAGGTATTTTAAATAAAGTGTTAGGTTATGTGTTAAATTAAGAGCTAACTAAAATAGTGAGCTTTTGACTTAATAAATGAAGTATAGTTTAATTTGGATATTCTATTCATAAAAGTTTGTTTTTAATAAATCATAAGTTAAATGATATCCAAATGAATATTTCTGAAATTAAACTGATTTGAAATACTAATATATCTACTGTAGCATTTTATAAGTGTTGTTGTTTTGAAAATACAATGTTTTGGAAATTTTTATAATTGAATGAACTTAGAAATGTTACAACTTTAAAATGAATATTATTTGACCTTGAATTAAAATATTTTAAATGAAGATTATTTTAAAAGGTGTTATGATTTTCTAAGTATTATGTTTTTTTAGAATAACATTTCCAATGTGTTATGATTTTAGTAGTATGATTTCCAAATGATAAACACCTCTAAATTGTTATGATTTCAAAGTATTATGATTTCAAATCATTATGGTTTCAAATTATTATCTTATTTTGTTTTTCAAACCATCTTTTGGTTGTCCTTATTTTCCCTCATCTTGCTACACACTCGTATAAGCATCTTTCTATAATCTTTCTGTTTAGAAATCTTTCTGTAATCTTTGATAATCTTTGTTACTCATCTGGATCTGAACACTGTTTTTCCATTCATAAACCGTCGGTCAAGTGAAAGGGGTGATTCAGACTCTAAAGGATCTTTTTCGTGTTTGTGTTCTTGATTTGATCACCTCCATTTTGTTAAACTTACCTATAACAATAGTTATCAGGTATAATTCCAATCTTCTTATCATCTTGTCTTAATTCTATTTACTCTATCTTTTCTGTGCTTTCCCGTACCTCATTCCTTTTCGGGGACGAAAAGTTTTGAGTGGGGAAGAGTGTAACAACCCTGTATTTTACAATAATTTTTAAATTGATTTCCAGATTTAAAAGCTTTATTTATGAAAAGAATAAATTTTGTTATTTTAAATATAAACTTTGATTTTGATATGGATTAGAATTCCAAATATGACTGAATAGAATAATTTTCCAAAAAAGTGAATTTTGGTTAAAATAGTCAAACTTTGACTTTTAAATTTAAATTTTAAATATTTGAAATTATAAATTTTATCTTTTATTATAAAAATAGATTTAATAACTTGAATACTGCTTTTCGTTTCATTGAAAACGGAGTTAAACTGCAAAAGTTATGTACATTTCAATTTTGAGTATAAATTGTTTATTTAACAATTTTGTCTATTTTAAAATTGTATAAATTACTTTTTCTTTGTTATATTTTATTTTAATATGTGTCAATATGTTAATTTATGTATATTTTCATCTCTAAATATTTTCAAAAATAATAATATAAGTTTTCCAAAATTTACAATGATGATTTCCTATTTTTAAAGGCTGTTTTCCTATTTTCTGTTATTTTCTTCATTAAAAATTATATGTAATTTTAAATATTTATTTGTCAATATATTTTTATTTTATGTTATTATTTATGTTTAAAAATATATTACAAACTCATATGAATTTTTCTAAAATTTATTCTATTCAATTTCAAATTTTCTAGGCTAGTTTACTATTTCTAGCTATTTTCTTAATTAAACTTTATACGATTGATAAATATTTATATAAATTATTATATTTTGATAAAATTTTGAAATTTTATCTGGTATTATTATTATTACCAGAAATATAAAGTTATAAAAAAAATTTAAATAAAGATATTTGAAAGGCCTTAAACTTTCTATCTTCCTAAGGCCCTTTTATCTTCTAACCCTTTTACTTTTAACCTAACTTTTCATTCAATTGGCCACATTTCCTCATTTCCACAGCTGCCACTTTTTTTTTCTCATTCACGTGCATTCTTTTCCTCATCTCTTGAAAAAAAATTTGGCCATTGCTTCAAAAGTTTGGGTAAAAACATTTTCTTCTTCCTTTGTTTATTTGTTTTTCATTGATTTAAATTGTTTTGCTCTTGCTCTTCATCTCTAGGATCGGCCTTGCCTCCTCCACCTGCCCTGCCGCCTCCACCACCACCAGCACACCTGACCAACACCTCCTCCAGCCCCTTCCCATCAGGCCGAACATGTAACGACCCAGAATTTTGAACAAATTAAATTGAAAATATTTAATTAATTTTAAATATTTGAACGATGATTTAATTTGAATCCCCGATATAACTTTGAAATTTGCGATTAAACTTTAAAATTTAATCTATTGAATGCTGGATAAAAATTTGAATCTTCAATTTTAAGCTGAAGAAAAATATTTCAAAAGCTCTTAAAATTCGTATTGATAATACTGAAAATGATAGAAGCTTCAGAATTTAATTTCGAACTGTTTTGTTCAGTTTTGAATTTTATTGTTCGAATCGAATTTAAAAATAGCCGTCCGAGGCACAGTCTCGGAATTCGACAAAACCAGTTCCATTGGGTCCGTAATATTTTATTATTACTGGATTTCCAATTTCATATTTTTCGGAGTTGTTTCGTGACCGTACGATATGCAAACGCGTTAAAATAAAATGAGATTCAAATTAAAATTTAAATATATATTAATTTACATCACCACGTTTTCTTCCTATAAACACGCCACTTTGTTTCAGCCGAGCATCACGGGAAGAAATCGTGATAACCATGCCGTCTTCAATTTCAAATATCGCGTCCTTCCTCAGTTCAAAAATCTCGTTCAAAAATAAAAATGGCCGTAGCCTCTTCCTTAAAATGAAAGAAAAAGAGAATCGATCGAAGCCCTTTTATTCTCGTTCGAATGAATGAGAATTTGTTCATCGTCTTCAGCTAATCGCGCGATCGGGGTTGGAAGCAAATCGCGATTCGATCGCGTAGGGGGCGGCGGAAGCTGGCGAACGAAGGGTCGACTCGCGACTGGAAGAAGGACATGCGACGATTCGCGAGCAACGGCGAGGCGCGTGACTAAACTCGAGCAGATGGGTTTCGCGTACGGGTGGGTCGCACGATACGACACCGTGGAAGTCGAGCTGGGGAGCGCGTGGGCGGCAACGTCGAGTGGCAGATGGCAATGGCGATGGCGAGCGAATCTCGTGAGGGCTGGCGACAATCGTGGTTGCTCGAACTTGAGCATCGCGATTCGAGATGGAGTCTATGGTCTGGGTGAAGGGCTGTTGGGGATCGCGATGCGGCGACAGCGGCGAGCAGGTCGTGGTTTCAAAATCGATAGTGAAGGTCGAATGCAACGAAGAAAAATAAATCTGGATTTGGAATGGATTGCTAATAAAAGCGAAGGTGAGATTTTTCTCACTCAAATGAAGTTGGATTTTGATCGACTGATTGATTGTTGTTTGTATTAGATATAGTAGGATATATCTATATATATATAGCAATATATACATATTGGCATATGTATATATTGGATTGATTGATTTCCCGCCTCGTATAGCGGATGAGACCCTATTGCGCCGTTAGTAAGCGGATGATTTTTTATAAAACCCATATACCGCGATATTCCACCTCGAAGTGGAATTGGTATTGTGCTAACGTCTGTGGATGCAGGGAAACAGGTTGGAGGGATCCAACTGGATTCCTCACCAGTATTTATTTATTTACAGATATTGATGTATATTCCGTTATCATATTGATATATGATGTTTGTTGTTGTGATTGACTAATTGGTGATGTTGCATCATCGGATTCAGTTTTGAAGTTTAAAAATAACGACTTTTGCTTTAAAAGGATTTTTAAAGTGATTTTTGAAATAGACGTTTTATTGAATTTTTGAATTGATTTATTTCAAATAAATAAACGTTTAAAATCTTAAAGTTATAAAAGTTAAGATTTTTGGTGAAATTTAACCAAAGTGTGATTTTTGAAATAAATAGTTGATTTATTTATTAAATGGTTTAAGTTGGGATTTTTAAATAACTATAAACGATTTGTATAAAAAGATCTATAAAATTGATAACTTATAAATCAAAATATTGGACTTATAAAACGAATTTTTATAAGTGTTAAAAAGAAGTATAAATGGATTTCATAAGTGAATTTAATTAATAGATTTATAACGTGAAGTTATAAAGTGAATAGACATTGTAGAATAAAAGATTTATAAGAAATTTACTTATAAATTAGATTTTTGCACTTAGATGGGGTTTGAATAGGTTTTGCTAATAAAAATGATTTTTTAAGTTGAAAATGTTGTAAAGTATAAATGTGATTTATAAACATTGTTTTATAAATCCGAAATCACTTATTTTGAATAGTGAATTATAGAAGTTAATAAAAAGAAATCTATAAATCAAAGTCGTTATGAAATATAAAAAGGTGAATTTATAAACGTTGTTTATAAATTCGAAAATCAATCAAATTTGATGAATTTAATATAGAAGGTTATTAAGGGAATTTTATCCACGATTTTGGACAGTGGATAATCTTTGAAATAAAATGTGTAGGAAATATTGAAATTTGGTTAGTGAAGTATATTCACGATTTTGGACAGTGAATATATTGTTAAGTAAAAGGGATGTGTTTTGGGAAAATGAATATTTTAAAATGAAGTTAATTATTTTAACGATGTTTTAAAATGTGTTAAATATCAAAATCATAGATTTCAACATTCATTGTTGAAATAGATGTTTTTGAGGAATAAGGAAATGATGAACTATAACACTGTTGTTATAGTAAATAATTTCCGAAAGGAAATGTTTTATATAGTATTGGGATTTATATATCTATCTTAATTCCGAATCCCTATACTAGTGATTTTGAGTCGTCGTAACGATGTTTTACGTAACATTCGTTTTGACTCCAATAAATGTTGTTATAATAAATGATTTCCTTAAAGAATGAAATTTATACTTAATATTGATTTAAGTATATCGAATATTTTCAAATGTTGAAAATAAATAGATTTGTGAATTACTTATTATTAAATAAGTATGGAAATGTTTTCCAAAATGAAATGAAACGTTTTGAGATTTTATCTTCTTAAAGATAAATCGAAAGTGAATATTTGAAATTTGTTTTCAAACGGTTAAGTGTGGAAATTTTATATTTAGTAAAGATATTTTGGAAAATAAATAAATTGGAAAATTATTTGGAATCTGATGATGTTGCGCATCTTTATTGATAGTTAAATAACCGACTATCAATAATTACCTTGAATGGGTATTTGTTGTGAATTGGATGAATTTTAATGCCACACTTATTTTTGAATAAACGCTCACTATTCGGGTTAGCCGGGAAAGGACCATGGGGTCGTATAACCCATTCCGAATATGTGATACGTCGTTATGAATTGCATTCGAAGACCGGTGTTGAAGACCGGATATTTTTGAAAACGGAAGGATTACCGTCGAGTTACTCTACATCGGCTGATCTCTGGATTAGAGGTTTTATCACCCTTAGTGACGGGAAGTCTGGACATGATTAGAAATTTATCCAGATATGCAAGGGCTTCATGAGAAGTGCCTTCGGTTCTGTTCGATCCCGGAACAGACTTGTATGGATTGTTTGTCTGACATTACACTTTGAGATATAAAGCCGATTTCTTTCAAATACATATCTGTTGGTGGCGGAGAATTTATTCTCTTAGCTTAACACCCTTCTCTGATACGTACGAGCTCAGAGGTTATGTAGTTGAAATTTATCAGCAATATATCCCAATTTGGTAATGTGGCATGCTAAGTGTTGTTGTGTGATGATCAGTGTTTGATCATTTGCGATATGATCATTTGTTTGATCTTATATCTTTGTGATCATAGGTTGATCATTTGTTTGACCCGAAGCATGGCTTTTGAAAAGCGTAGCTTTGTGGACGAGACTTCGTCGAGCCTCACACCCCGGAAATGGTTGAAACAGGAAGGATGCAGTAAGGTTCTAGGGAGTAGCGCCCCTTAGTGTATGTCATTCCTTCTGGATAAAGGTGGTATCATGGTATGGAGCCCAGATACTTAACCTCTGTGGTTGCTGCATTATTATTATGTAGTTTGTTGGAAATCGGGGATCCTCGGGAAGATCGGTGACGATCGGGGGATGGTATATGCGTATCAGTAGTTACCTATTTTTGCAGAGGTAACCCGGCCTTGTGTTGGCAGAGATCTAATCGTAATGTTAGGTTATTTCTCGAGACGTCATTCCAGAGGCGTTCTGTTCGTGGAATAGGAAGTTCCTTAGGCTGACCATTTGTTGGAAATCCAAAGAAACAATACGAGCCTTGTACGGTTTTAGTTGTAGAACCTATCATTCACTTATGGTGGCGCCCCACTGTTTGGATGGTAGCTATAGTAGGCATAGTTCGAAATGTCTATGCTGGCTAAGATTTATATTCTACTTTCGAAATGTTTTCTGCACTATGCACAAATAATAATATCCAATGATTTGATTTTGCGTAGTAAGCATCTTTGACTATCATAAGAAGAAATCTCCTCCAATTCTGCGTTTGCATTGTGTGTGTGGTGGGAGGTCTTATGGTAGTTTCATTTTCCAAAAGCATTGCGAATCTATTTTATTTTCTTTGTGAAAATTAACTGTTTTACGATCTCACACCAGTCACCATGACTGACTTGGAGTTTATTGTTCCCTTCTAAACTCTGGGTGCCCACCAATTTCCACACGTGCAGCCTAGAGTTATGTTATCAGGATATTCTGGATATTCTGGAGCCTTGGAGATAAGCTGGATGACGAGACGTAGTATTTGTATCTGATATTATTTATTCCGCTGTGTATTCTGTATGAGGACAAGTTTTTATAACTGTCCATTGTTGTATTGAGTTGTATATTGACTCTGATGATTGATGTATGTATAAACTGATATAGTTCTTTGTTTTAAAAGACTAGTGATTATCTATTATATATTGTTCCGTTGCGAATGTAAGATTCTGATATTGTTATTGTTTCTGTTTCTGATGTTATTCTGTTGTTCTTCTTCTTTCTTCTTCTGTTTTCTTCTTCTTCTACCTTTTTCTTCTATTTAAAACCCTCATGCTTCGTATTTTCGTGCATCTTAAGTTAATCAATGGAGATTAGTGTTTAATCAAGAAGTACGGATTTGCGGGTCCTGACAAGTGGTATCAGAGCATGTGGTTAAGCGACAACCCTGCTCTGTTGGGTGTTACTCATTAGAGATAGAGTCAGTAGTACTCTAGAATGAGTATGAGTGTAATAATAGATATGAGCGTGTATTTGTTAGTGAATATGAAATTGTTTTGTATTGTGTTGACTTATCGGTTGATTGTTTATAGATTCTGGTCGGTGCAGTCTAGCTAACTGTGTCGATAGGGGTTTCTAAACTCTTAAACAAGGTAAACCGACACAGTATAGTTTTCAAATAGGGTGAATGAAATAATTTTGCCCAAAACTATTTTTGTATGATAAAGAAATGTTTTCTATGAATTATCATAGTATATGGATGCTTGTTTGTTAGGAAAGTGATAATATTGAAATGTTATTATTATCATTGAAATTGAATAAGAAATTGAGATTGTAACTCCAAAGTTAAGAAATAAATTCACATACAAATGAAATTTGAGAATATAAATTATAAATGTGATTTGTAATTTGAAACGGAATTCCAGAGAAGTTTTTGGAAATGTTTTGAAAAGAATTTGAAAATTTTGGAGATTTGGAAAGTTTAAATCCTTTTTGGTTTGAAAATGATTTTCAAAGGATTTTGGAAAAATGTTTTGAAGGAATGAAAAGCTCTAAACTCTTTTCGGTCGCTGGAAAATAACTTCGATGATGACCGCGGCATCATTGGTGTTCATTTTCGGGTTTCCAAAAGAGAAATTGCTGCCAAATTGTTTTAAATGGAAGTTGTTTGGAAAAATTTCGGTTTGTTTTGGAAATTCAAAAGATAAATTTGAATTGGTTTCAAAATGATTTTTGAATGTTGGTAAGACTCTGGAATACTATATAAAAATATTTATGGAATATTATTGAATTGATAACTTATACAATTCGAATTTTGATAGAATAAATTTAACTTAAAGAATGGAGTTAAATTAAAGTAAGTACAAGTGAATCAATTTAATGAAACTGAGATTGAATGTTGAAATTCATCTCGAATTTGTAAGTAACGAATTGAATTGAATAATTATAAATGAAAGATGAATTAAAATTCATATGGAATTTGAAATCCAGTTTAATATAAGTGGTTATAAACCATAATAGTGAATTGAAAATAAATATAATGTGTATATGGAATATTTATATTGAACCTAAGAAATGAAGAGTGAAATTCTTAAGTAAAATTCGATATTGAAATTATTCTAAGTTGATGATTGAATGAAGATAAAACTGGAATTAGAACTGAATGTTGAAACCGAATTTGAATAAAGAAAATGGGATTTGTGATGAATTAGTAACTGAAACTAATCTAAAATAGTGCGGTTGAATGAAAGTTAATTGATGAAATTCAATATTCAGAAGTTAAAGCTGAATCCAAATTAAATTGAAATTGTGAATTAAATTCAAATTGAATTGAAGTGTAAATTGAATTCAAATGAAATTTGAAATGCAAAATTGAATGATAATGAATATATAACTTCAACAGTGAAGTAAAAATGTATAAGCAGTTTATATTGAAAATTTTGTAATAGAATGTGCAAAATGGTTTGAATGTGTAACTAGATATTATGGCTAGTAGGACATACAGGTGTTATAAAAGGAATTGGAAATTTTGATTTCAAAGATAATTTGAATTGCTCGACAAAAGGTACATATTTGAATTTCAAATATGAGATTTACTGATTTCTTGTCTAGCCGCTTGGCTTTTTCTTTTCTTTTTGAAATCTGAGAGTCCGTAGGGACATTTTGTAGTCGTGCCGTGTTAGCCGCGCAAAGGAGACGCTGGCGAAATTTTTCGAAAATTTCGAGTGTTAGAAAATTTTTGAGAAAATTTTTGAAAGTTAAAATTTGAATTGTTAAGAAAACAATGTTGTTTTGAACCTATAATTGAAGTTGGAAATTTAGTTGAAATAATAACGAATCTTTAGTAGAAAGATTTGTTTTGACAAATTGATAAAACTATTTGGATTTTGAAAGATAGTAGACGAGTTAAGGACCATTTTTCCTAACTTGTAATTTCGGGACGAAATTCTTTTAAGGGGGGAAGTTTGTAACGACCCAGAATTTTGAATAAATTAAATTGAAAATATTTAATTAATTTTAAATATTTGAACGATGATTTAATTTGAATCCCCGATATAAGTTTGAAATTTGCGATTAAACTTTAAAATTTAATCTATTGAATGCTGGATAAAAATTTGAATCTTCAATTTTAAGCTGAAGAAAAATATTTCAAAAGCTCTTAAAATTCGTATTGATAATACTGAAGATGATAGAAGCTTCAGAATTTAATTTCGAACTGTTTTGTTCAGTTTTGAATTTTATTGTTCGAATCAAATTTAAAAATAGCCGTCCGAGGCACAGTCTCGGAATTCGACGAAACCAGTTCCATTGGGTCCGTAATATTTTATTATTACTTGATTTCCAATTTCATATTTTTTGGAGTTGTTTCGTGACCGTACGATATGCAAACGCGTTAAAATAAAATGAGATTCAAATTAAAATTTAAATATATATTAATTTACATCACCACGTTTTCTTCCTATAAACACGCCCCTTTGTTTCAGCGTAGCATCACGGGAAGAAATCGTGATAACCATGCCGTCTTCAATTTCAAATATCGCGTCCTTCCTCAGTTCAAAAACCTCGTTCAAAAATAAAAATGGCCGTAGCCTCTTCCTTAAAATAAAAGAAAAAGAGAATCGATCGAAGCCCTTTTATTCTCGTTCGAACGAACGAGAATTTGTTCCTCGTCTTCACCTAATCACGCGACCGGGGTTGGAAACAAATCGTGATTCGATCGTGTAGGGGGCGGCGGCAGCTGGCGAACGAAGGGTCGACTCGCGACTGGAAGAAGGACACGCGACGATTCGCGAGAAACGGCGAGGCGCGTGACTGAACTCGAGCAGATGGGTTTCGCGTACGGGTGGGTCGCGCGATACGACACCGTGGAAGTCGAGCTAGGGAGCGCGTGGGCGGCAACGTCGAGTGGCAGATGGCAATGGCGATGGCGAGCGAATCTCGTGAGGGCTGGCGACAATCGTGGTTGCTCGAACTTGAGCATCGCGATTCGAGATGGAGTCTATGGTCTGGGTGAAGGGCTGTTGGGGATCGCGATGCGGCGACAGCGGCGAGCAGGTCGTGGTTTCAAAATCGATAGTGAAGGTCGAATGCAACGAAGAAAAATAAATCTGGATTTGGAATGGATTACTAATAAAAGCGAAGGTGAGATTTTTCTCACTCAAATGAAGTTGGATTTTGATCGACTGATTGATTGCTGTTTGTATTAGATATAGTAGGATATATCTATATATATAGCAATATATACATATTGGCATATGTATATATTGGATTGATTGATTTCCCGCCTCGTATAGCGGATGAGACCCTATTGCGCCGTTAGTAAGCGGATGATTTTTTATAAAACCCATATACCGCGATATTCCACCTCGAAGTGGAATTGGTATTGTGCTAACGTCTGTGGATGCAGGGAAACAGGTTGGAGGGATCCAACTGGATTCCTCACCAGTATTTATTTATTTACAGATATTGATGTATATTCCGTTATCATATTGATATATGATGTTTGTTGTTGTGATTGACTAATTGGTGATGTTGCATCATCGGATTCAGTTTTGAAGTTTAAAAATAACGACTTTTGCTTTAAAAGGATTTTTAAAGTGATTTTTGAAATAGACGTTTTATTGAATTTTTGAATTGATTTATTTCAAATAAATAAACGTTTAAAATCTTAAAGTTATAAAAGTTAAGATTTTTGGTGAAATTTAACCAAAGTGTGATTTTTGGAATAAATAGTTGATTTATTTATTAAATTGTTTAAGTTGGGATTTTTAAATAACTATAAACGATTTGTATAAAAAGATCTATAAAATTGATATCTTATAAATCAAAATATTGGACTTATAAAACGAATTTTTATAAGTGTTAAAAAGAAGTATAAATGGATTTCATAAGTGAATGAAATTAATAGATTTATAACGTGAAGTTATAAAGTGAATAGACATTGTAGAATAAAAGATTTATAAGAAATTTACTTATAAATTAGATTTTTGCACTTAGATGGGGTTTGAATAGGTTTTGCTAATAAAAATGATTTTTTAAGTTGAAAATGTTGTAAAGTATAAATGTGATTTATAAACATTGTTTTATAAATCCGAAATCACTTATTTTGAATAGTGAATTATAGAAGTTAATAAAAAGAAATCTATAAATCAAAGTCGTTATGAAATATAAAAAGGTGAATTTATAAACGTTGTTTATAAATTCGAAAATCAATCAAATTTGATGAATTTAATATAGAAGGTTATTAAGGGAATTTTATCCACGATTTTGGACAGTGGATAATCTTTGAAATAAAATGTGTAGGAAATATTGAAATTTGGTTAGTGAAGTATATTCACGATTTTGGACAGTGAATATATTGTTAAGTAAAAGGGATGTGTTTTGGGAAAATGAATATTTTAAAATGAAGTTAATTATTTTAACGATGTTTTAAAATGTGTTAAATATCGAAATCATAGATTTCAACATTCATTGTTGAAATAGATGTTTTCGAGGAATAAGGAAATGATGAACTATGACACTGTTGTTATAGTAAATAATTTCCAAAAGGAAATGTTTTATATAGTATTGGGATTTATATATCTATCTTAATTCCGAATCCCTATACTAGTGATTTTGAGTCGTCGTAACGATGTTTTACGTAACATTCGTTTTGACTCCAATAAATGTTGTTATAATAAATGATTTCCTTAAAGAATGAAATTTATACTTAATATTGATTTAAGTATATCGAATATTTTCAAATGTTGAAAATAAATAGATTTGTGAATTACTTATTATTAAATAAGTATGGAAATGTTTTCCAAAATGAAATGAAACGTTTTGAGATTTTATCTTCTTAAAGATAAATCGAAAGTGAATATTTGAAATTTGTTTTCAAACGGTTAAGTGTGGAAATTTTATATTTAGTAAAGATATTTTGGAAAATAAATAAATTGGAAAATTATTTGGAATCTGATGATGTTGCGCATCTTTATTGATAGTTAAATAACCGACTATCAATAATTACCTTGAATGGGTATTTGTTGTGAATTGGATGAATTTGAATGCCACACTTATTTTTGAATAAACGCTCACTATTCGGGTTAGCCGGGAAAGGACCATGGGGTCGTATAACCCATTCCGAATATGTGATACGTCGTTATGAATTGCATTCGAAGACCGGTGTTGAAGACCGGATATTTTTGAAAACGGAAGGATTACCGTCGAGTTACTCTACATCTGTAACGACCCGGTATTTTCAACCATTCGCATCCATTATAAGTGTATAGGTAGACACTCATGCCAGAGTTGAATTGCTCAAAATACCACGTTGTAAATAAAATTTGGCAAATCTCAGAATATACAGTAAATAAATATAATCACAGATCACAAACACAGAGTAAAATAATGCAGCGGAAGTAAAAGAAATAGTAGTTCATGAAGCTACTATATAAATATAACAAGGTTACATAAGATACAACAGAAGAGATAGAGTACAACAGAAGTCTAAATACAATAACCAAGTACAAGCTGAGTAGAACAACAGAACTGAAATAGATAGGACAAGACAAGCAAATAATCTCCAGCGATTCAAATCTCCAGAAAGTGGAATCCAAATCTATGAATAACTCAGGCTGACCCGAGCGTAAAGCAAAACACAAAACACTCGAGTCAGGACAATATATACTTATATAATGTAAACCAACTCAAGCGAACTGTAATAAGGGTACAAGTAACTTAGAAGATGCTTGGGACCGCCCATCCTCTAAGGATCCGTTAAACTATCTACTATGTAGTAATATACGCTATATACAGTAGTGTCTAATCAGTAAAGTATAATCATATAGAAAATAGCGTTAAGGGGATGGAGAACCTTAACGCGGTCGGATCTTAAAATCATAATCGTAGTAAAGCTCGATATGGTAGGTGACACGGCACAACTAGGCAATGCCAGGGTAGATATACCAATTACGCATCCGGACTGGTGGTGACGCATAGCAGCCACTACCGCCCACCTCGAACAACACTCCCAAATCAAGGGTGCGCACCAAATCAATCACAAGTAATAGAATGGTATCGAAGAAGTGTGTCCGATCAGAGGTGCTACCTCATTGGTCCGTCAATCGCTCCTGTTTTAGCCACCTTATGCCAACTCACGGGAGTTGGGTCCACGTATATACCTTAGGATCGTCGCCACCATCCTACTTCATTCTGGAAACTCCACCGCGTACACAGTTGTTAAAGTGGTTTTCGGTATCGACAGAGAGTATGTCCATATCCGATCCCGGTCTCTTTAACAACCAATCGTTATTATAACCCATGGTTATAATTTAAAAACAGTTTATACTTAAAAATAGAATATCATTTCAAATCCAAATATTTATCAAAATAAAGATTAAATCAAGTCCAAACCATTTCAATATATTTAAAATATCATATCATTTCAAAACTTCATTTCAAATCATTTCAATATATCAAAATATCATATCTTTCCAAAACTTCATTTCAAATCATTTTAATATATCAAAATATCAATCTTTCCAAAACTTCATTTAAAATCATTTTAATATATCAAAATATCAATCTTTCCAAAACATCATTTCAAATCATTTTAATATATCAAAATATCATATCCTTTCAAACTTCATTTCAAATCATTTTAATATACCAAAATATCATTTGAGTTCAAATCTAAATATTCAACTTTAAATACCTTTTAAATTTAAAGATATAATTCATTTATTATCATTCCAAGTCACCTTTTAAATAGTTTATATTTCAATCAAAATAATTCATTTAAACCATTTAAAAGTGTAATTATTATACTTTCAAATCAAGTATTAAAATTTCCAAAGTTTCAATTCAATTCAATCATTTATTTCAATTAAATTTCCATAGACCATTTCAAATCTTATAAATTTCAAATATAGATTTAATCCACAAAATAACTATTCAAATTATAAAATAAATTCCAAAGCTTATTATCCTATATTTCATAAGTCCAATATCTTTTAAATAGATTCAAATTACAAGTAAACCGAATATTTTCATACTAATATAAACTTCAATTATTTATTCCAAGATTTAATATCATTTCAAATTCATTTCAAAATGTCAAAATATCATTTCAAACATCATCTATTGAATTTAAATTTAAATACCATTTAATCATATTTCAAAATAGGTGTATTTCCCAAATCAACTATTCCATTTAAATCATTTAAAGTCAATTCATTATATTTAATAATTAAATATTTAATTTCCAAAATTTAATCTTTTTCAAAGATCATTTATTCATTTAAGTTTATTAAAACAATGAAAATTCAACTTTCGCAGCATTTAGGAAATGCTACGAAATGTTATGTTTTAAAACAGTTCATTAACAAAAAACAACATTTAAAATGCTGTAATATCTTAATTTAGTTTCGATTAAAATTTTAGTTAAATTTAACAACTATAGCACTAACAAAGTGCTATAATAACCCTTAGTTCAAATTTGCTATTTGGTTCATTTAAAACAACTACAGCATTTTCAAATGCTGTAATATCTTTACATTACATTTCAAAGATGTTGTCAAATCAAATTCAGAGTTTTAATTTACAATTTCACACATAATTAACTTTTAATATAAATCATTTTAACTTATAAAATCATATATTTTCATATTTAAAAACAATCATTTAAATACCTTTATTTCTATGATTTTATAAAGTCAAATTTCCATACAAAAATCAAATTTAATAAAAATTAAATTTTCATTTCTTTAATTAAATTCTTAACTTAACAACTAAGTTTAAATTTCTAAAATACAACTTATTTCCATTTATTTTACTAAATTAAAATTTCACTTTTAAACAAATTTCACAAAAATTCAATTTAAGTTATATTTCCAAATTCAGCTTAAATATTCATTTATTTCATATTTTAAGTTATACAAAATCATTAACACTTTTAAAAATTATTATTACTTAATAAAATCAATAAATTCATCTTTTAAATCAAATTTGTCATATTTTCTTACTTTACATAAATTCCATTTATAAACAAAATCATAAATTCCAAAATTAACTTATATTTCAAATTCTACTTCACCATTTACTTAATTCACTTATTTAATTTGTAGAAAATCACAAATATTTTATAGAAATCATTTTAATAAAATTTAAATCAAAATATCATAATATTTACATTTTTAAAATATTTAAAAAAAATTCAGAAAAATATATAAACCACGGGTCTGTATATAATTTTCTAGCCTAGGTCAAGTGATACAGATATGTATCATTTCAATCCACAGTTTACAAAGAAAACCCGGGTTTTATCATTTCAAACCCGCAATCCCAAGTAATATAATAAATAAATAAAAACCGTTTAGGCCTATCATTTCAGCCCATAATGATTTTTCCTTATTCTAAAGTCCATTCGGGTATGTATCATTTCTACCCATAGTGATTCTAATCTACAGGGAACTTGCAGTGTGATAAACTGATATAAATAAACAATATACAATATATAACAGTAACAGATGATATAACATGTGTATAAACAGGGATGAATATCATATAATCATAATATAACAGTTATAACATGATGGTATAATTTTACAGATTCAAATGGTGTCAGTTTACTAGTTATATAAGTACACATCGTCTGGTGAGAATTACTCACCTGTTAAAAGCTGGAGATTACAACCAAAGCACACAACACAGAAACTACGAAGACACGACAACTCGAATATGATTTGAGTGAGAGAGCCAAAGATGAATCTCCTTGGATACATTTGAACAAAACAATAAAACAACATATAAGTTTCAACACAAGATACCATTAAACAATGCTAGAATTGGATGCATAAAACAAAGCCAAAGTGTTTGCACTTGCTTTCTACCATCTATGCTTCAGCTATGATCTGAAATGGCATGGCTACAGCAAGGTTTTAGATCAGGTTTGGGTTCCTAAAGGTCGGCCATAGCATGGGAAAATGATGGAGCAAAGGTTGTGATGCATGAAACTACAAGTACAAGGCAACAAACAAGGTTTCTATGCAACTACAAGCCACGGCCAAGGAAAGTATGGGCAAGGCCAGGCCTGGTGGGGTCAGGAGGTGGTGTGGCAGGTGGTGTCAGGTCAGGAAGTGGCTGGAGCAGGTGGTGCAAGTGGCGGCCAAGGTGGTGGTTGGAGTGGTGAAGGCAATAGGTGCTAGGCTATGCAAGTTTAGGTGGAGTTTGCTCATATTTTTGGTGGATCTTCATCATATATGGCCACGGCTATGGATGGTCAGTGGGCTGGAGGAGATGGTGGCCTGATGTGGTGGTGGTGGAGGTGGCCATGGTGAAGGAGGAGCAAGGGCTGAGCTACAAAGGTGAAGGCAAGTGCAAAGAACATAAGAAAACAAGAAGAAAAAAGAGAAAAAAGAAGAAGAGATTTACCCATCTTTGCTTCAGGAGATGATGGCCGAAATTTTTGGTTTGAGAAACTTTCCTATACGTGAAAATGAAGTGGGAAAGATGTCAGCTGAAGAAAAGTTAAGGTCGGCCAAAAATAATTGATGTATTGATTGAAAATGAAACGGTGGAATACAAAAAGACTTAGGCAAATAAAAGGTCTCAAAACTCTTCAATTTCCATTATCTATTTTGTAATTATAAATACATATAAATTACTGATAAATAAGGATAAAACTCAGAAATGAAAATAAAATGCAAAAATAAATAAATAAATTTTAATTAAATATAATTAAATTAAGAAAATGGCTTAAAAATGCAAACTAGGCTTTAAAAATTAGAAATAACTTCAGTACACTTTGGAAAAATCTATTTTAATTTAAATACATGTAGAATGCATATAAATAAAGTAAAAACAGCAAATAAAAGTGAATGCATAAAATAATTAAATAAATTTTAATTATATATAATTAAATTAAGAAAATAGTAAAGAAAATGGAAACTAGGTTTCATAAATTGAAATAAATTCAAGTAAACTTTAGAAAAATTATATTATCATTTTAAAAATATTAAAAGACATTAAATAACCTATTAACACATATTAAAACAAAACATGACAATAAAAATATAATTTATATGATTTAAAATAAATAATATTGCAAAATAAACAGTTTATACACAAAATTAAAAATTACATAACTTCTACAATTTAACTCCGTTTCCAACGAAACAAAAAGCTGTATTCAAGTTATTAAATCTATTTTCATAATAAAAGATAAAATTTATAATTTCAAACTTTTTAAAATTTAAATTTAAAAGTCAAAGTTTGACTATTTGACCAAAATTCACATTTTCTGGAAATATTAAATTTAGTCATATTTGGAATTCAAATCCACATCAAAATCAAAGTTTATACTTAAAATAACAAATTTTATTCTTTTTCATAAATAAAGCTTTTGAATCTGGAAAAATCAATTTAAAAATATTTGAAAAATACAGGGTTGTTACAACATCGGCTGATCTCCGGTTTAGAGGTTTTATCACCCTTAGTGACGGGAAGTCTGGACGTGATTAGAAATTTATCCGGATATGCAAGGGCTTCGTGAGAAGTGCCTTCGGTTCTGTTCGATCCCGGAACATACTTGTATGGATTGTGTGTCTGACATTACACTTTGAGATATAAAGCCGATTTCTTTCAAATACATATCTGTTGGTGGCGGAGAATTTATTCTCTTAGCTTAACACCCTTCTCTGAGACGTACGAGCTCAGAGGTTATGTAGTTGAAATTTATCAGCGATATATCCCAATTTGGTAATGTGGCATGCTAAGTGTTGTTGTGTGATGATCAGTGTTTGATCATTTGCGATATGATCATTTGTTTGATCTTATATCTTTGTGATCATAGGTTGATCATTTGTTTGACCCGAAGCATGGCTTTTGAAAAGCGTAGCTTTGTGGACGAAACTTTGTCGAGCCTCACACCCCGGAAATGGTCGAAACAGGAAGGATGCAGTAAGGTTCTAGGGAGTAGCGCCCCTTAGTGTATGTCATTCCTTCTGGATAAAGGTGGTATCATGGAATGGAGCACAAATACTTAACCTCTGTGGTTGCTGCATTATTATTATATAGTTTGTTGGAAATCGGGGATCCTCGGGAAGATCAGTGACGATCGGGGGATGGTATACGCGTGTCAGTAGTTACCTATTTTTGCAGAGGTAACCCGGCCTTGTGTTGGCAGAGATCTAACCGTAATGTTAGGTTATTTCTCGAGACGTCATTCCAGAGGCGTTCTGTTCGTGGAATAGGAAGTTCCTTAGCCTGACCATTTGTTGGAAATCCAAAGAAACAATACGAGCCTTGTACGGTTTTAGTTGTAGAACCTATCATTCACTTATGGTGGCGCCCCACTGTTTGGATGGTAGCTATAGTAGGCATAGTTCGAAATGTCTATGCTGGCTAAGATTTATATTCTACTTTCGAAATGTTTTCTGCACTATGCATAAATAATAATATCCAATGATTTGATTTTGCGTAGTAAGCATCTTTGACTATCATAAGAAGAAATCTCCTCCAATTCTGCGTTTGCATTGTTTGTGTGGTGGGAGGTCTTATGGTAGTTTCATTTTCCAAAAGCATTGCGAATCTATTTTATTTTCTTTGTGAAAAATAACTGTTTTACGATCTCACACCAGTCACCATGACTGACTTGGAGTTTATTGTTCCCTTCTAAACTCTGGGTGCCCACCAATTTCCACACGTGCAGCCTAGAGTTATGTTATCAGGATATTCTGGATATTCTGGAGCCTTGGAGATAAGCTGGATGACGAGATGTAGTATTTGTATCTGATATTATTTATTCCGCTGTGTATTCTGTATGAGGACAAGTTTTTATAACTATCCATTGTTGTATTGAGTTGTATATTGACTCTGATGATTGATGTATGTATAAACTGATATAGTTCTTTGTTTTAAAAGACTAGTGATTATCTATTATATATTGTTCCGTTGCGAATGTAAGATTCTGATATTGTTATTGTTTCTGTTTCTGATGTTGTTCTGTTGTTCTTCTTCTTTCTTCTTCTGTTTTCTTCTTCTTCTACCTTTTTCTTCTATTTAAAACCCTCATGCTTCGTATTTTCGTTCATCTTAAGTTAATCAATGGAGATTAATGTTTAATCAAGAAGTACGGATTTGCGGGTCCTGACAAGTGGTATCAGAGCATATGGTTAAGCGACAACCCTGCTCTGTTGGGTGTTACTCATTAGAGATAGAGTCAGTAGTACTCTAGAATGAGTATGAGTGTAATAATAGATATGAGCGCGTATTTGTTAGTGAATATGAAATTGTTTTGTATTGTGTTGACTTATCGGTTGATTGTTTATAGATTCTGGTCGGTGCAGTCTAGCTAACTGTGTCGATAGGGGTTTCTAAACTCTTAAACAAGGTAAACCGACACAGTATAGTTTTCAAATAGGGTGAATGAAATAATTTTGCCCAAAACTATTTTTGTATGATAAAGAAATGTTTTCTATGAATTATCATAGTATATGGATGCTTGTTTGTTAGGAAAGTGATAATATTGAAATGTTATTATTATCATTGAAATTGAATAAGAAATTGAGATTGTAACTCCAAAGTTAAGAAATAAATTCACATACAAATGAAATTTGAGAATATAAATTATAAATGTGATTTGTAATTTGAAATGGAATTCCAGAGAAGTTTTTGGAAATGTTTTGAAAAGAATATGAAAATTTTGGAGATTTGGAAAGTTTAAATCCTTTTTGGTTTGAAAATGATTTTCAAAGGATTTTGGAAAAATGTTTTGAAGGAATGAAAAGCTCTAAACTCTTTTCGGTCGCTGGAAAATAACTTCGATGATGACCGCGGCATCATTGGTGTTCATTTTCGGGTTTCCAAAAGAGAAATTGCTGCCAAATTGTTTTAAATGGAAGTTGTTTGGAAAAATTTCGGTTTGTTTTGGAAATTCAAAAGATAAATTTGAATTGGTTTCAAAATGATTTTTGAATGTTGGTAAGACTCTGGAATACTATATAAAAATATTTATGGAATATTATTGAATTGATAACTTATACAATTCGAATTTTGATAGAATAAATTTAACTTAAAGAATGGAGTTAAATTAAAGTAAGTACAAGTGAATCAATTTAATGAAAGTGAGATTGAATGTTGAAATTCATCTCGAATTTGTAAGTAACGAATTGAATTGAATAATTATAAATGAAAGATGAATTAAAATTCATATGGAATTTGAAATCCAGTTTAATATAAGTGGTTATAAACCATAATAGTGAATTGAAAATAAATATAATGTGTATATGGAATATTTATATTGAACCTAAGAAATGAAGAGTGAAATTCTTAAGTAAAATTCGATATTGAAATTATTCTAAGTTGATGATTGAATGAAGATAAAACTGGAATTAGAACTGAATGTTGAAACCGAATTTGAATAAAGAAAATGGGATTTGTGATGAATTAGTAACTGAAACTAATCTAAAATAGTGCCGTTGAATGAAAGTTAATTGATGAAATTCAATATTCAGAAGTTAAAGCTGAATCCAAATTAAATTGAAATTGTGAATTAAATTCAAATTGAATTGAAGTGTAAATTGAATTCAAATGAAATTTGAAATGCAAAATTGAATGATAATGAATATATAACTTCAACAGTGAAGTAAAAATGTATAAGCAGTTTATATTGAAAATTTTGTAATAGAATGTGCAAAATGGTTTGAATGTGTAACTAGATATTATGGCTAGTAGGACATACAGGTGTTATAAAAGGAATTGGAAATTTTGATTTCAAAGATAATTTGAATTGCTCGACAAAAGGTATATATTTGAATTTCAAATATGAGATTTACTGATTTCTTGTCTAGCTGCTTGGCTTTTTCTTTTCTTTTTGAAATCTGAGAGTCCGTAGGGACATTTTGTAGTCGTGCCGTGTTAGCCGCGCAAAGGAGACGCTGGCGAAATTTTTCGAAAATTTCGAGTGTTAGAAAATTTTTGAGAAAATTTTTGAAAGTTAAAATTTGAATTGTTAAGAAAACAATGTTGTTTTGAACCTATAATTGAAGATGGAAATTTAGTTGAAATAATAACGAATCTTTAGTAGAAAGATTTGTTTTGACAAATTGATAAAACTATTTGGATTTTGAAAGATAGTAGACGAGTTAAGGACCATTTTTCCTAACTTGTAATTTCGGGACGAAATTCTTTTAAGAGGGGAAGTTTGTAACGACCCAGAATTTTGAACAAATTAAATTGAAAATATTTAATTAATTTTAAATATTTGAACGATGATTTAATTTGAATCCCCGATATAACTTTGAAATTTGCGATTAAACTTTAAAATTTAATCTATTGAATGCTGGATAAAAATTTGAATCTTCAATTTTTAAGCTGAAGAAAAATATTTCAAAAGCTCTTAAAATTCTTATTGATAATACTGAAGATGATAGAAGCTTCAGAATTTAATTTCGAACTGTTTTGTTCAGTTTTGAATTTTATTGTTCGAATCGAATTTAAAAATAACCGTCCGAGGCACAGTCTCGGAATTTGACGAAACCAGTTCCATTGGGTCCGTAATATTTTATTATTACTGGATTTCCAATTTCATATTTTTTGGAGTTGTTTCGTGACCGTACGATATGCAAACGCGTTAAAATAAAATGAGATTCAAATTAAAATTTAAATATATATTAATTTACATCACCACGTTTTCTTCCTATAAACACGCCCCTTTGTTTCAACGTAGCATCACAGGAAGAAATTGTGATAACCATGCCGTCTTCAATTTCAAATATCGCGTCCTTCCTCAGTTCAAAAATCTCGTTCAAAAATAAAAATGGCCGTAGCCGCTTCCTTAAAATAAAAGAAAAAGAGAATCGATCGAAGCCCTTTTATTCTCGTTCGAACGAACGAGAATTTGTTCCTCGTCTTCACCTAATTGCGCGACCGGGGTTGGAAACAAATCGCGATTCGATCGCATAGGGGGCGGCGGCAGCTGGCGAACGAAGGGTCGACTCGCGACTGGAAGAAGGACACGCGATGATTCGCGAGCAACGGCGAGGCACGTGACTGAACTCGAGCAGATGGGTTTCGCGTACGGGTGGGTCGCGCGATACGACACCGTGGAAGTCGAGCTGGGGAGCGCGTGGGCGGCAACGTCGAGTGGCAGATGGCAATGGCGATGGCGAGCAAATCTTGTGAGGGCTGGCGACAATCGTGGTTGCTCGAACTTGAGCATCGCGATTCGAGATGGAGTCTAGGGTCTGGGTGAAGGGCTGTTGGGGATCGCGATGCGGCGACAGCGGCGGGCAGGTCGTGGTTTCAAAATCGATAGTGAAGGTCGAATGCAACGAAGAAAAATAAATCTGGATTTGGAATGGATTGCTAATAAAAGCGAAGGTGAGATTTTTCTCACTCAAATGAAGTTGGATTTTGATCGACTGATTGATTGCTGTTTGTATTAGATATAGTAGGATATATCTATATATATAGCAATATATACATATTGGCATATGTATATATTGGATTGATTGATTTCCCGCCTCGTATAGCGGATGAGACCCTATTGCGCCGTTAGTAAGCGGATGATTTTTTATAAAACCCATATACCGCGATATTCCACCTCGAAGTGGAATTGGTATTGTGCTAACGTCTGTGGATGCAGGGAAACAGGTTGGAGGGATCCAACTGGATTCCTCACCAGTATTTATTTATTTACAGATATTGATGTATATTCTGTTATGATATTGATATATGATGTTTGTTGTTGTGATTGACTAATTGGTGATGTTGCATCATCGGATTCAGTTTTGAAGTTTAAAAATAACGACTTTTGCTTTAAAAGGATTTTTAAAGTGATTTTTGAAATAGACGTTTTATTGAATTTTTGAATTGATTTATTTCAAATAAATAAACGTTTAAAATCTTAAAGTTATAAAAGTTAAGATTTTTCGTGAAATTTAACCAAAGTGTGATTTTTGAAATAAATAGTTGATTTATTTATTAAATGGTTTAAGTTGGGATTTTTAAATAACTATAAACGATTTGTATAAAAAGATCTATAAAATTGATATCTTATAAATCAAAATATTGGACTTATAAAACGAATTTTTATAAATGTTAAAAAGAAGTATAAATGGATTTCATAAGTGAATGAAATTAATAGATTTATAACGTGAAGTTATAAAGTGAATAGACATTGTAGAATAAAAGATTATAAGAAATTTACTTATAAATTAGATTTTTGCACTTAGATGGGGTTTGAATAGATTTTGCTAATAAAAATGATTTTTTAAGTTGAAAATGTTGTAAAGTATAAATGTGATTTATAAACATTGTTTTATAAATCCGAAATCACTTATTTTGAATAGTGAATTATAGAAGTTAATAAAAAGAAATCTATAAATCAAAGTCGTTATGAAATATAAAAAGGTGAATTTATAAACGTTGTTTATAAATTCGAAAATCAATCAAATTTGATGAATTTAATATAGAAGGTTATTAAGGGAATTTTATCCACGATTTTGGACAGTGGATAATCTTTGAAATAAAATGTGTAGGAAATATTGAAATTTGGTTAGTGAAGTATATTCACGATTTTGGACAGTGAATATATTGTTAAGTAAAAGCGATGTGTTTTGGGAAAATGAATATTTTAAAATGAAGTTAATTATTTTAACGATGTTTTAAAATGTGTTAAATATCGAAATCATAGATTTCAACATTCATTGTTGAAATAGATGTTTTCGAGGAATAAGGAAATGATGAACTATGACACTGTTGTTATAGTAAATAATTTCCGAAAGGAAATGTTTTATATAGTGTTGGGATTTATATATCTATCTTAATTCCGAATCCCTATACTAGTGATTTTGAGTCGTCGTAACGATGTTTTACGTAACATTCGTTTTGACTCCAATAAATGTTGTTATAATAAATGATTTCCTTAAAGAATGAAATTTATACTTAATATTGATTTAAGTATATCGAATATTTTCAAATGTTGAAAATAAATAGATTTGTGAATTACTTATTATTAAATAAGTATGGAAATGTTTTCCAAAATAAAATGAAACGTTTCGAGATTTTATCTTCTTAAAGATAAATCGAAAGTGAATATTTGAAATTTGTTTTCAAACGGTTAAGTGTGGAAATTTTATATTTAGTAAAGATATTTTGGAAAATAAATAAATTGGAAAATTATTTGGAATCTGATGATGTTGCGCATCTTTATTGATAGTTAAATAACCGACTATCAATAATTACCTTGAATGGGTATTTGTTGTGAATTGGATGAATTTGAATGCCACACTTATTTTTGAATAAACGCTCACTATTCGGGTTAGCCGGGAAAGGACCATGGGGTCGTATAACCCATTCCGAATATGTTATACGTCGTTATGAATTGCATTCGAAGACCGGTGTTGAAGACCGGATATTTTTGAAAACGGAAGGATTACCGTCGAGTTACTCTACATCGGCTGATCTCCGGTTTAGAGGTTTTATCACCCTTAGTGACGGGAAGTCTGGACGTGATTAGAAATTTATCCGGATATGCAAGGGCTTCGTGAGAAGTGCCATCGGTTCTGTTCGATCCCGGAACAGACTTGTATGGATTGTGTGTCTGACATTACACTTTGAGATATAAAGCCGATTTCTTTCAAATACATATCTGTTGGTGGCAGAGAATTTATTCTCTTAGCTTAACACCCTTCTATGAGACGTACGAGCTCAGAGGTTATGTAGTTGAAATTTATCAGCGATATATCCCAATTTGGTAATGTGGCATGCTAAGTGTTGTTGTGTGATGATCAGTGTTTGATCATTTGCGATATGATCATTTGTTTGATCTTATATCTTTGTGATCATAGGTTGATCATTTGTTTGACCCGAAGCATGGCTTTTGAAAAGCGTAGCTTTGTGGACGAGACTTCGTCGAGCCTCACACCCCGGAAATGGTCGAAACAGGAAGGATGCAGTAAGGTTCTAGGGAGTAGCGCCCCTTAGTGTATGTCATTCCTTCTGGATAAAGGTGGTATCATGGTATGGAGCCCAGATACTTAACCTCTGTGGTTGCTGCATTATTATTATGTAGTTTGTTGGAAATCGGGGATCCTTGGGAAGATCGGTGACGATCGGGGGAAGGTATACGCGTGTCAGTAGTTACCTATTTTTGCAGAGGTAACCCGGCCTTGTGTTGGCAGAGATCTAACCGTAATGTTAGGTTATTTCTCGGGACGTCATTCCAGAGGTGTTCTGTTCGTGGAATAGGAAGTTCCTTAGCCTGACCATTTGATGGAAATCCAAAGAAACAATACGAGCCTTGTACGGTTTTAGTTGTAGAACCTATCATTCACTTATGGTGGCGCCCCACTGTTTGGATGGTAGCTATAGTAGGCATAGTTTGAAATGTCTATGCTGGCTAAGATTTATATTCTACTTTCGAAATGTTTTCTGCACTATGCACAAATAATAATATCCAATGATTTGATTTTGCGTAGTAAGCATCTTTGACTATCATAAGAAGAAATCTCCTCCAATTCTGTGTTTGCATTGTGTGTGTGGTGGGAGGTCTTATGGTAGTTTCATTTTCCAAAAGCATTGCGAATCTATTTTATTTTCTTTGTGAAAAATAACTGTTTTACGATCTCACACCAGTCACCATGACTGACTTGGTGTTTATTGTTCCCTTCTAAACTCTGGGTGCCCACCAATTTCCACACGTGCAGCCTAGAGTTATGTTATCAGGATATTCTGGAGCCTTGGAGATAAGCTGGATGATGAGACGTAGTATTTGTATCTGATATTATTTATTCCGCTGTGTATTCTGTATGAGGACAAGTTTTTATAACTGTCCATTGTTGTATTGAGTTGTATATTGACTCTGATGATTGGTGTATGTATAAACTGATATAGTTCTTTGTTTTAAAAGACTAGTGGTTATCTATTATATATTGTTCCGTTGCGAATGTAAGATTCTGATATTGTTATTGTTTCTGTTTCTGATGTTGTTCTGTTGTTCTTCTTCTTTCTTCTTCTGTTTTCTTCTTCTTCTATCTTTTTCTTCTATTTAAAACCCTCATGCTTCGTATTTTCGTGCATCTTAAGTTAATCAATGGAGATTAGTGTTTAATCAAGAAGTACGGATTTGCGGGTCCTGACAAGTGGTATCAGAGCATATGGTTAAGCGACAACCCTGCTCTGTTGGGTGTTACTCATTAGAGATAGAGTCAGTAGTACTCTAGAATGAGTATGAGTGTAATAATAGATATGAGCGCGTATTTGTTAGTGAATATGAAATTGTTTTGTATTGTGTTGACTTATCTGTTGATTATTTATAGATTCTGGTAGGTGCAGTCTAGCTAACTGTGTCGATAGGGGTTTCTAAACTCTTAAACAAGGTAAACCGACATAGTATAGTTTTCAAATAGGGTGAATGAAATAATTTTGCCCAAAACTATTTTTGTATGATAAAGAAATGTTTTCTATGAATTATCATAGTATATGGATGCTTGTTTGTTAGGAAAGTGATAATATTGAAATGTTATTATTATCATTGAAATTGAATAAGAAATTGAGATTGTAACTCCAAAGTTAAGAAATAAATTCACATACAAATGAAATTTGATAATATAAATTATAAATGTGATTTGTAATTTGAAACGGAATTCTAGAGAAGTTTTTGGAAATGTTTTGAAAAGAATTTGAAAATTTTGGAGATTTGGAAAGTTTAAATCCTTTTTGGTTTGAAAATGATTTTCAAAAGATTTTGGAAAAATGTTTTGAAGGAATGAAAAGCTCTAAACTCTTTTCGGTCGCTGGAAAATAACTTCGATGATGACCGCGGCATCATTGGTGTTCATTTTCGGGTTTCCAAAAGAGAAATTGCTGCCAAATTGTTTTAAATGGAAGTTGTTTGGAAAAATTTCGGTTTGTTTTGGAAATTCAAAAGATAAATTTGAATTGGTTTCAAAATGATTTTTGAATGTTGGTAAGACTCTGGAATACTATATAAAAATATTTATGGAATATTATTGAATTGATAACTTATACAATTCGAATTTTGATAGAATAAATTTAACTTAAAGAATGGAGTTAAATTAAAGTAAGTACAAGTGAATCAATTTAATGAAAGTGAGATTGAATGTTGAAATTCATCTCGAATTTGTAAGTAACGAATTGAATTGAATAATTATAAATGAAAGATGAATTAAAATTCATATGGAATTTGAAATCCAGTTTAATATAAGTGGTTATAAACCATAATAGTGAATTGAAAATAAATATAATGTGTATATGGAATATTTATATTGAACCTAAGAAATGAAGAGTGAAATTCTTAAGTAAAATTCGATATTGAAATTATTTTAAGTTGATGATTGAATGAAGATAAAACTGGAATTAGAACTGAATGTTGAAACCGAATTTGAATAAAGAAAATGGGATTTGTGATGAATTAGTAACTGAAACTAATCTAAAATAGTGCAGTTGAATGAAAGTTAATTGATGAAATTCAATATTCAGAAGTTAAAGCTGAATCCAAATTAAATTGAAATTGTGAATTAAATTCAAATTGAATTGAAGTGTAAATTGAATTCAAATGAAATTTGAAATGCAAAATTGAATGATAATGAATATATAACTTCAACAGTGAAGTAAAAATGTATAAGCAGTTTATATTGAAAATTTTGTAATAGAATGTGCAAAATGGTTTAAATGTGTAACTAGATATTATGGCTAGTAGGACATACAGGTGTTATAAAAGGAATTGGAAATTTTGATTTCAAAGATAATTTGAATTGCTGGACAAAAGGTACATATTTGAATTTCAAATATGAGATTTACTGATTTCTTGTCTAGCCGCTTGGCTTTTTCTTTTCTTTTTGAAATCTGAGAGTCCGTAGGGACATTTTGTAGTCGTGCCGTGTTAGCCGCGCAAAGGAGACGCTGGCGAAATTTTTCGAAAATTTCGAGTGTTAGAAAATTTTTGAGAAAATTTTTGAAAGTTAAAATTTGAATTGTTAAGAAAACAATGCTGTTTTGAACCTATAATTGAAGTTGGAAATTTAGTTGAAATAATAACGAATCTTTAGTAGAAAGATTTGTTTTGACAAATTGATAAAACTATTTGGATTTTGAAAGATAGTAGACGAGTTAAGGACCATTTTTCCTAACTTGTAATTTCGGGACGAAATTCTTTTAAGGGGGGAAGTTTGTAACGACCCAGAATTTTGAACAAATTAAATTGAAAATATTTAATTAATTTTAAATATTTGAACGATGATTTAATTTGAATCCCCGATATAACTTTGAAATTTGCGATTAAACTTTAAAATTTAATCTATTGAATGCTGGATAAAAATTTGAATCTTCAATTTAAGCTGAAGAAAAATATTTCAAAAGCTCTTAAAATTCGTATTGATAATACTGAAGATGATAGAAGCTTCAGAATTTAATTTCGAACTGTTTTGTTCAGTTTTGAATTTTATTGTTCGAATCGAATTTAAAAATAGCCGTCTGAGGCACAGTCTCGGAATTCGACGAAACCAATTCCATTGGGTTCGTAATATTTTATTATTACTGGATTTCCAATTTCATATTTTTTGGAGTTGTTTCGTGACCGTACGTTATGCAAACGCGTTAAAATAAAATGAGATTCAAATTTAAATTTAAATATATATTAATTTACATCACCACGTTTTCTTCCTATAAACACGCCCCTTTGTTTCAGCGTAGCATCACGGGAAGAAATCGTGATAACCATGTCGTCTTCAATTTCAAATATCGCGTCCTTCCTCAGTTCAAAAATCTCGTTCAAAAATAAAAATGGCCGTAGCCTCTTCCTTAAAATAAAAGAAAAAGAGAATCGATCGAAGCCCTTTTATTCTCGTTCGAACGAACGAGAATTTGTTCCTCGTCTTCACCTAATCGCGCGACCGGGGTTGGAAACAAATCGCGATTCGATCGCGTAGGGGGCGGCGGCAGCTGGCGAACGAAGGGTCGACTCGCGAC
Organism: Allium fistulosum; assembly: GCA_030737815.1. Classification (NCBI taxonomy): domain Eukaryota; kingdom Viridiplantae; phylum Streptophyta; class Magnoliopsida; order Asparagales; family Amaryllidaceae; genus Allium; species Allium fistulosum. The sequence goes on along the minus strand of CM060908.1, from coordinate 615,313,913 downwards.
TGGAAGAAGGACACGCGACGATTCGCGAGCAACGGCGAGGCGCGTGACTGAACTCGAGCAGATGGGTTTCGCGTACGGGTGGGTCGCGCGATACGACACCGTGGAAGTCGAGCTGGGGAGCGCGTGGGCGGCAACGTCGAGTGGCAGATGGCAATGGCGATGGCGAGCGAATCTCGTGAGGGCTGGCGACAATCGTGGTTTCTCGAACTTGAGCATCGCGATTCGAGATGGAGTCTAGGGTCTGGGTGAATGGCTGTTAGGGATCGCGATGCGGCGACAGCGGCGAGCAGGTCGTGGTTTCAAAATCGATAGTGAAGGTCGAATGCAACGAAGAAAAATAAATCTGGATTTGGAATGGATTGCTAATAAAAGCGAAGGTGGGATTTTTCTCACTCAAATGAAGTTGGATTTTGATCGACTGATTGATTGCTGTTTGTATTAGATATAGTAGGATATATCTATATATATAGCAATATATACATATTGGCATATGTATATATTGGATTGATTGATTTCCCGCCTCGTATAGCGGATGAGACCCTATTGCGCCGTTAGTAAGCGGATGATTTTTTATAAAACCCATACACCGCAATATTCCACCTCGAAGTGGAATTGGTATTGTGCTAACGTCTGTGGATGCAGGGAAACAGGTTGGAGGGATCCAACTGGATTCCTCACCAGTATTTATTTATTTACAGATATTGATGTATATTCTGTTATCATATTGATATATGATGTTTGTTGTTGTGATTGACTAATTGGTGATGTTGCATCATCGGATTCAGTTTTGAAGTTTAAAAATAACGACTTTTGCTTTAAAAGGATTTTTAAAGTGATTTTTGAAATAGACGTTTTATTGAATTTTTGAATTGATTTATTTCAAATAAATAAACGTTTAAAATCTTAAAGTTATAAAAGTTAAGATTTTTGGTGAAATTTAACCAAAGTGTGATTTTTGAAATAAATAGTTGATTTATTTATTAAATGGTTTAAGTTGGGATTTTTAAATAACTATAAACGATTTGTATAAAAAGATCTATAAAATTGATATCTTATAAATCAAAATATTGGACTTATAAAACTAATTTTTATAAGTGTTAAAAAGAAGTATAAATGGATTTCATAAGTGAATGAAATTAATAGATTTATAACGTGAAGTTATAAAGTGAATAGACATTGTAGAATAAAAGATTTATAAGAAATTTACTTATAAATTAGATTTTTGCACTTAGATGGGGTTTGAATAGGTTTTGCTAATAAAAATGATTTTTTAAGTTGAAAATGTTGTAAAGTATAAATGTGATTTATAAAAATTGTTTTGTAAATCTGAAATCACTTATTTTTAATAGTGAATTATAGAAGTTAATAAAAAGAAATCTATAAATCAAAGTCGTTATGAAATATAAAAAGGTGAATTTATAAACGTTGTTTATAAATTCGAAAATCAATCAAATTTGATGAATTTAATATAAAAGGTTATTAAGGGAATTTTATCCACGATTTTGGACAGTGGATAATCTTTGAAATAAAATGTGTAGGAAATATTGAAATTTGGTTAGTGAAGTATATTCACGATTTTGGACAGTGAATATATTGTTAAGTAAAAGGGATGTGTTTTGGGAAAATGAATATTTTAAAATGAAGTTAATTATTTTAACGATGTTTTAAAATGTGTTAAATATCGAAATCATAGATTTCAACATTCATTGTTGAAATAGATGTTTTCGAGGAATAAGGAAATGATGAACTATGACACTGTTGTTATAGTAAATAATTTCCGAAAGGAAATGTTTTATATAGTATTGGGATTTATATATCTATCTTAATTCTGAATCCCTATACTAGTGATTTTGAGTCATCGTAACGATATTTTATGTAACATTCGTTTTGACTCCAATAAATGTTGTTATAATAAATGATTTCCTTAAAGAATGAAATTTATACTTAATATTGATTTAAGTATATCGAATATTTTCAAATGTTGAAAATAAATAGATTTGTAAATTACTTATTATTAAATAAGTATGGAAATGTTTTCCATAATGAAATGAAACGTTTTGAGATTTTATCTTCTTAAAGATAAATCGAAAGTGAATATTTGAAATTTGTTTTCAAACGGTTAAGTGTGGAAATTTTATATTTAGTAAAGATATTTTGGAAAATAAATAAATTGGAAAATTATTTGGAATTTGATGATGTTGCGCATCTTTATTGATAGTTAAATAACCGACTATCAATAATTACCTTGAATGGGTATTTGTTGTGAATGGGATGAATTTGAATGCCACACTTATTTTTGAATAAACGCTCACTATTTGGGTTAGCCGGGAAAGGACCATGGGGTCGTATAACCCATTTCGAATATGTGATACGTCGTTATGAATTGCATTCAAAGACCGGTGTTAAAGACCGGATATTTTTGAAAACGGAAGGATTACCGTCAAGTTACTCTACATCGGCTGATCTCCGGTTTAGAGGTTTTATCACCCTTAGTGACGGGAAGTCTGGACGTGATTAGAAATTTATCCGAATATGCAAGGGCTTCGTGAGAAGTGCCTTCGGTTCTGTTCGATCCCGGAACAGACTTGTATGGATTGTGTGTCTGACATTACACTTTGAGATATAAAGCCGATTTCTTTCAAATACATATCTGTTGGTGGCAGAGAATTTATTCTCTTAGCTTAACACCCTTCTCTGAGACGTATAAGCTCAGAGGTTATGTAGTTGAAATTTATCAGCGATATATCCCAATTTGGTAATGTGGCATGCTAAGTGTTGTTGTGTGATGATCAGTGTTTGATCATTTGCGATATGATCATTTGTTTGATCTTATATCTTTGTGATCATAGGTTGATCATTTGTTTGACCCGAAGCATGGCTTTTGGAAAGCGTAGCTTTGTGGACGAGACTTCGTCGAGCCTCACACCCCGGAAATGGTCGAAACAGGAAGGATGCAGCAAGGTTCTAGGGAGTAGCGCCCCTTAGTGTATGTTATTCCTTCTGGATAAAGGTGGTATCATGGTATGGAGCCCAGATACTTAACCTCTGTGGTTGCTGCATTATTATTATGTAGTTTGTTGGAAATCGGGGATCCTCGGGAAGATCGGTGACGATCGGGGGATGGTATACGCGTGTCAGTAGTTACCTATTTTTGCAGAGGTAACCCGGCCTTGTGTTGGCAGAGATCTAACCGTAATGTTAGGTTACTTCTCGGGACGTCATTCCAGAGGCGTTCTGTTCGTGGAATAGGAAGTTCCTTAGCCTGACCATTTGTTGGAAATCCAAAGAAACAATACGAGCCTTGTACGGTTTTAGTTGTAGAACCTATCATTCACTTATGGTGGCGCCCCACTGTTTGGATGGTAGCTATAGTAGGCATAGTTCGAAATGTCTATGCTGGCTAAGATTTATATTCTACTTTTGAAATGTTTTCTGCACTATGCACAAATAATGATATCCAATGATTTGATTTTGCGTATTAAGCATCTTTGACTATCATAAGAAGAAATCTCCTCCAATTCTGCGTTTGCATTGTGTGTGTGGCGGGAGGTCTTATGGTAGTTTTATTTTCCAAAAGCATTGCGAATCTATTTTATTTTCTTTGTGAAAAATAAATGTTTTACGATCTCACACCAGTCACCATGACTGACTTGGAGTTTATTGTTCCCTTCTAAACTCTGGGTGCCCACCAATTTCCACACGTGCAGCCTAGAGTTATGTTATCAGGATATTCTGGATATTCTGGAGCCTTGGAGATAAGATGGATGACGAGACGTAGTATTTGTATCTGATATTATTTATTCCGCTGTGTATTCTGTATGAGGACAAGTTTATATAACTGTCCATTGTTGTATTGAGTTGTATATTGACTCTGATGATTGATGTATGTATAAACTAATATATTTCTTTGTTTTAAAAGACTAGTGATCGTCTATTATATATTGTTCCGTTGCGAATGTAAGATTCTGATATTGTTATTGTTTCTGTTTCTGATGTTGTTCTGTTGTTCTTCTTCTTTCTTCTTCTGTTTTCTTCTTCTTCTACCTTTTTCTTCTATTTAAAACCCTCATGCTTCGTATTTTCGTGCATCTTGAGTTAATCAATGGAGATTAGTGTTCAATCAAGAAGTACGGATTTGTGGGTCCTGACAAGTGGTATCAGAGCATATGGTTAAGCGACAACCCTGCTCTGTTGGGTGTTACTCATTAGAGATACAGTCAGTAGTACTCTAGAATGAGTATGAGTGTAATAATAGATATGAGCGCGTATTTGTTAGTGAATATGAAATTGTTTTGTATTGTGTTGACTTATCGGTTGATTGTTTACAGATTCTGGTCGGTGCAGTCTAGCTAACTGTGTCGATAGGGGTTTCTAAACTCTTAAACAAGGTAAACCGACACAGTATAGTTTTCAAATAGGGTGAATGAAATAAATTTGCCCAAAACTATTTTTGTATGATAAAGAAATGTTTTCTATGAATTATCATAGTATATGGATGCTTGTTTGTTAGGAAAGTGATAATATTGAAATGTTATTATTATCATTGAAATTTAATAAGAAATTGAGATTGTAACTCCAAAGTTAAGAAATAAATTCACATACAAATGAAATTTGAGAATATAAATTATAAATGTGATTTGTAATTTGAAACGGAATTCCAGAGAAGTTTTTGGAAATGTTTTGAAAAGAATTTGAAAATTTTGGAGATTTGGAAAGTTTAAATCCTTTTTGGTTTGAAAATGATTTTCAAAGGATTTTGGAAAAATGTTTTGAAGGAATGAAAAGCTCTAAACTCTTTTCGGTCGCTGGAAAATAACTTCGATGATGACCGCGGAATCATTGGTGTTCATTTTCGGGTTTCCAAAATAGAAATTGCTGCCAAATTGTTTTAAATGGAAGTTGTTTGGAAAAATTTCGGTTTGTTTTGGAAATTCAAAAGATAAATTTGAATTGGTTTCAAAATGATTTTTGAATGTTGGTAAGACTCTGGAATACTATATAAAAATATTTATGGAATATTATTGAATTGATAACTTATACAATTCGAATTTTGATAGAATAAATTTAACTTAAAGAATGGAGTTAAATTAAAGTAAGTACAAGTGAATCAATTTAATGAAAGTGAGATTGAATGTTGAAATTCATCTCGAATTTGTAAGCAACGAATTGAATTGAATAATTATAAATGAAAGATGAATTAAAATTCATATGGAATTTGAAATCCAGTTTAATATAAGTGGTTATAAACCATAATAGTGAATTGAAAATAAATATAATGTGTATATGGAATATTTATACTGAACCTAAGAAATGAAGAGTGAAATTCTTAAGTAAAATTCGATATTGAAATTATTCTAAGTTGATGATTGAATGAAGATAAAACTGGAATTAGAACTGAATGTTGAAACCGAATTTGAATAAAGAAAATGGGATTTGTGATGAATTAGTAACTGAAACTAATCTAAAATAGTGCAGTTGAATGAAAGTTAATTGATGAAATTCAATATTCAGAAGTTAAAGCTGAATCCAAATTAAATTGAAATTTTGAATTAAATTCAAATTGAATTGAAGTGTAAATTGAATTCAAATGAAATTTGAAATACAAAATTGAATGATAATGAATATATAACTTCAACAGTGAAGTAAAAATGTATAAGCAGTTTATACTGAAAATTTTGTAATAGAATGTGCAAAATGGTTTGAATGTGTAACTAGATATTATGGCTAGTAGGACATACAGGTGTTATAAAAGGAATTGGAAATTTTGATTTCAAAGATAATTTGAATTGCTCGACAAAAGGTACATATTTGAATTTCAAATATGAGATTTACTGATTTCTTGTCTAGCCGCTTGGCTTTTTCTTTTCTTTTTGAAATCTGAAAGTCCGTAGGGACATTTTGTAGTCGTGCCGTATTAGCCGCGCAAAGGAGACGCTGGCGAAATTTTTCGAAAATTTCGAGTGTTAGAAAATTTTTGAGAAAATTTTTGAAAGTTAAAATTTGAATTGTTAAGAAAACAATGTTGTTTTGAACCTATAATTGAAGTTGGAAATTTAGTTGAAATAATAACGAATCTTTAGTAGAAAGATTTGTTTTGACAAATTGATAAAACTATTTGGATTTTGAAAGATAGTAGACGAGTTAAGGACCATTTTTCCTAACTTGTAATTTCGGGACGAAATTCTTTTAAGGGGGGAAGTTTGTAACGACCCAGAATTTTGAACAAATTAAATTGAAAATATTTAATTAATTTTAAATATTTGAACGATGATTTAATTTGAATCCCCGATATAACTTTGAAATTTGCGATTAAACTTTAAAATTTAATCTATTGAATGCTGGATAAAAATTTGAATCTTCAATTTTAAGCTGAAGAAAAATATTTCAAAAGCTCTTAAAATTCGTATTGATAATACTGAAGATGATAGAAGCTTCAGAATTTAATTTCGAACTGTTTTGTTCAGTTTTGAATTTTATTGTTCGAATCGAATTTAAAAATAGCCGTCCGAGGCACAATCTCGGAATTCGACGAAACCAGTTCCATTGGGTCCGTAATATTTTATTATTACTGGATTTCCAATTTCATATTTTTTGGAGTTGTTTCGTGACCGTACGATATGCAAACGCGTTAAAATAAAATGAGATTCAAATTAAAATTTAAATATATATTAATTTACATCACCACGTTTTCTTCCTATAAACACACCCCTTTGTTTCAGCGTAGCATCACGGGAAGAAATCGTGATAACCATGCCGTCTTCAATTTCAAATATCGCGTCCTTCCTCAGTTCAAAAATCTCGTTCAAAAATAAAAATGGCCGTAGCCTCTTCCTTAAAATAAAAGAAAAAGAGAATCGATCGAAGCCCTTTTATTCTCGTTCGAACGAACGAGAATTTTTTCCTCGTCTTCACCTAATCGCGCGACCGGGGTTGGAAATAAATCATGATTCGATCGCGTAGGGGGCGGCGGCAGTTGGCGAACGAAGGGTCGACTCGCGACTAGAAGAAGGACACGCGACGATTCGCGAGCAACGGCGAGGCGCGTGACTGAACTCGAGCAGATGGGATTCACGTACGGGTGGGTCGTGCGATACGACACCGTGGAAGTCGAGCTGGGGAGCGCGTGGGCGGCAACGTCGAGTGGTAGATGGCAATGGCGATGGCGAGCGAATCTCGTGAGGGCTGGCGACAATCGTGGTTGCTCGAACTTGAGCATCGCGATTCGAGATGGAGTCTAGGGTCTGGGTGAAGGGCTGTTGGGGATCGCGATGCGGCGACAGCGGCGAGCAGGTCGTGGTTTCAAAATAGATAGTGAAGGTCGAATGCAACGAAGAAAAATAATCTGGATTTGGAATGGATTGCTAATAAAAGCGAAGGTGAGATTTTTCTCACTCAAATGAAGTTGGATTTTGATCGACTGATTGATTGCTGTTTGTATTAGATATAGTAGGATATATCTATATATATAGCAATATATACATATTGGCATATGTATATATTGGATTGATTGATTTCCCGCCTCGTATAGCGGATGAGACTGTGATATCCCGGAAATTTGGCAATATCAATTTAATAATCTTTATTAATAATTAAATTGATTAGTTGATTTATTTTATAAATTGACAAGTTCAATTCATTTTAAAAGGTTAATAATATTTTAAATTGGGAAGTTTTATCTTTCTAAAACTAATATAAGTGTTTATATTTATAATATATATATATATAGGTATATATATTATGAATAGGGAATCTTTTAATTTAATAAAATTATGTTTTCAAATTATAATATATATGAACATATATATTGTTATTTGAAGTTATGTATTAAATTCAATATGATAATTATCAAGCTAATGTTAAAAGTATTTTTCATTTAGAATATATATATTTGCATATGTTGGAATAAAAAGAATATTGAATTTGAATTTAATAAGATGTTTTCAAACTCATATATATATATATATATATAATTTGTAATTTGGTTTAATACTTTTGAAAATGATATTTATGATTTAAATAACAAGAATAAGATTTAAAATAAGAAGTTCATTTTAATAATCTTTTCTCTTTTAAAATTCAATTGTTTTTAACATTCTTTCCTTTTTAAAAAGTCAAAATGGTTTGTAAAAATATATATATAGTTAAGCTCAAACATTTATAAATATGTTATATATATTTGATTAAAGTATAAGTTATTTTAAATAATAGTTTTCACATTTGTAAATTTATATAGGAATGTAAAGCTTAATTATAAAAGATAAATACATTTTTATATACATATAGATATTTATAAATACATAAATGACTTAAGTAAATTAATTAAAATAAGAATTAACACTTGTAAACATATGGAGGCTTGGTTGGTATATGTGTAAGCTAATTAACAACTTAAGGGGACAAGTGGCTTAATTTTATCTTTTTGTAAATTAAAGTTATAAAAATTTATATGTAAGAAGAAAATCTGTTTTTGACTTTCAGTTCAAATTTCATCTTTTCTTCATTACAACCAAAAACTAAAAAAAAAATATTCGAACTTAAAATCAAATAATAAGTCTGGAAATCAAATTGCAAAGAAGAAATGAAAATCTGGAAATTCAAATATGAGGAAAGCTTCACCTGTGATCATGCAAACTTAAAGAAGATGGAGGCAATTCAATAAGCAGTTTTAAAATCTTCAAACAACCTGAAGTCATGCAATCAGATAATAAAGATCAATTTCAGATTTAAAAATTCAACAAAGACAGTTCAAAAATCAACATGCAAGCCTGGAAACAGATCATGTTATCTGTTCTCTGTTTCAAAATGACAGGTGAGTAAATATTATTTTAAAAACAGATTTAAACCTTTGACATGTGATGATTTATCTGAAATGATTGTAATATATGAATGTTTGTATATGAGTGTTTGAAATGCCTGTTTGAAATGCCTGTTTGAATGCCTGTATGGTGATAACTTAGTCTCTGTAAAGTGATGACAGTTTTTGTTTTCCTTTTAAAATCTATATCTCATCACTTAATCTCTAATAGCTTAGGATTTGTAAATGAAAGATGTTTGAAAACGTATGATATCATTACTAAAAATAAGTTCTGGAATTTATATACATTATTTGTCTGGAAATTTATAAATAACAGTAATATATGTATATTGGGTCAAAAATTGTTAGATTAAATATTTAGTTTTGATTATATAGTTGAATTCAACATAGGAAACCATGAATTTTAATGGATATATCATGATTTTTAGATTGGAGATTGATGGGTATTCTCGTGTAGATTGTTTGTGATGTTTTGGTCGATTTCAATCGATCAATGACGAACTGGTCGACGTGTTTCATTCTGAGAGTCAAAGGGAAGACGATGATCACCGGAAAAATACTCCGGTGATTTATCAAGGGTCGTGATGGCCAGAGATTGTCGAACTAGGGTTTAATACCCTGGTTTTGACGTTGATGTACAAATGGGTTTCGAGATGTCGAGAGACGATCGAAGGGGATCGCGAGGCTTGCGATAGGAGCTGGAAGGCGTGGCGTAGCTACGGCGAAGATGGCGAAGTTTCTCGTGGCATAGATCGTCGGAGACGAGTGATTTCTGGTGATATACGTTTTCCAGGTGATGGGTTGGATAGCTCGATTCGAATTTCGTTCAAATCGTGGAAGTTTGGATGGTCGATCGTGATGTCGTGGTTGGAGGCGACTTGTCGGAGGCCAGGTCGTAGATCGTCATCGATCGGTGAAGGTGTGTACGTGCACGAGCACGTTTTTGTGCATCTGGGTGGATTGGTGGTTTGGGGAAGAAGGTTGAGATCAGGGTCTTTCTCGAGATTTTGTTCGCGTGACTCGAAGCAGAAGTGTTGTGGGTTGTCTCGAGAGTTACTTCGAGTTTCTATGGGTTTTACTCGGGTTTTAAGTTGTTCAGGTTTTAAATTTTTAAACAGAATGTTTAAGTTGTTAAGCAAAGTTAAACAAGTTTTTAATTATAAAATAATTTGTTTTCAAAAGAATAATTGTTTAAAACAAGTTTTTAAATATTTAAATAGATAAGTTTAAAAAGGATAGATAAGTAGATTTTCAAAATGTTTTTGTATTAAAGTTAATTTAATAACTTTGGAAGTTTAAAGGTTTTGAAAGTTGAAGTAGAAGTTTATGTTGTTTTAATTATAATTGAATTCTAAAATGTTTTATTTTTAAATAAAGTTTAAATAATAAGGATTTTAGTAAATCAATTAAAATAAAGGAGTTATCTTAAGTAATTAAGAGTTTTGATTAATTAAAGAAAATTAATATGTGAAAATATTTAAATTGTTGGTCAATTTAATTTAATTTATTTAATTAAGATAATGATTTTCTTAAATAAAGTCTTTAAGTAAATAGTTAAGAAATTATTAATTAAATTTGAATAAATAGTTAAATGATTAACTAAGTAATTAATTAGTGATTAACTAAAGATAATCACTTATAATTTATTAAGTGTAATTACTTGATGAAGTAATTAAGGAATAATTACTAGATGTAATTAAATAAAAGGGAAATTATTTAATAAAGTAATTAGAGGATAATTATTTTATTAAATGAAAATGATTAAGAGTTAATCACTTGTTATTAATTTAATAATTTATTAAATTAAATTAATTAAAGGATTAGATTAATCAAAGATGATAATAATTGTGGTTTAATTAAGGTTAATTAATAATGTAATTAATTATTTATGAAGGTAATTAATTAAAGTAATTAATTAATGGAAGTAATTAAGGGAAGTAAATTTCTGGATTAGATTAATCAAAGATGATTAATAATTATGGATTAATTAAGAATAATTTCTTAATGTAATTAATAAATAATTAAAGGTGTAATTAGGGATCATTAGTTATAATTAATTAATGATTAAGAGTTGATTAATTAAGATTAATTAATCAAATGATAAGTGATTAATTGTAATTAATTAAGGCTTAAAGTAATTGATTATAACTAATTAATTATTGAAGTAATTAAAGGTTAATTACTGTATTTGATTAAGAATAATAAATTTGTGAAATTAATTAAAGATAATTACTTAAATGTAATTAAAGAATGATTAATCAAGGTGATTAATTAAAGTGGATAATTAGAGAAAGATTAATTAATTTATTGGTAATTAATTAATGATTATATAAGTAAGATTTATGATGAAGTAATTAATTTAATTTATTTGAATGAAGTAATTAATTTAATTCACTTTAAATTAATTAAAGATAGAGATAGTTAATTTAATTCATTTTAAATTAATTATGTTGTGATTAAGTAAATCATTGCTTATGTATGAATGGATGACATTGATTGTCTTGAATGGATGTAATCTCAGAAATGAGATAAGTAATGTGGTGTGATATGAATGCTTGGTTGTATTATGATGGTAATATAGTTTAACTATTGTGATGTTGATATGGATTACCTATTTGGTTATGAATCATCTGTTTAAATGATAATGTGATTATCAATTGTGACTTGTGAATTATCTATCTGTATAGATAAGTTAAATTGTTTAAACCTTTAAACAACTTGGCCTTAAAAGATACGTTTTGGATTTCGATGAGACCGGGATCGGGTTTCCGTATACCGGTATTCCAGGTCTGGAGACCCGAATACCACATCGATCCAAATTAACGATAGGTCGTGAATCTCAAGTGAAGATGAAGATTCAGAGTGCAAGGGTTATTGTCGTTAACTCTGAGGGTGATTCCAAAACGAGTGTAACGAGATAATGCCTTCGGTTTCGTTCGAACCCGGAACGAACTTGTATGGATTGAATGCTTTCAGCACATCGTCAGGCGGACGATGAGCATTCTAAGTGATATGTTCTGATTAAAGGTAATCGTAACCTCAAGCCTCATCAACCGGGAATGGCTAAAACAGGGGAGGTGCAGCAAGGCTTCGTGGGTAGCACCCACTGAGAGCAAGATAGATCCCTGTCTAGAGGACCCTTTTTCTTTTATTCGGCTTAGTGTGTGGTTGGTCGCGCCAACTACGGGATTATCTTGTTCAGAATTATCCAGTAAGGGATGGTTCCGGCTTTGTGTTGCAGGGGAGCGGGCGTACTCCTCGGTACGGTGATCTAGGCCACGTACTGTGACGGGCGGTACCCCAGTAGCCCTGCCATTGTATGGAAATTCAAATTCCAATAAGTGATAACGGATTTGATTGTATACTTATGTATGCTGGAATTTAATGAATGTAACAATTTCGGCTATGTGAATATTTATCTGAAAACCCTAGACCCTATTATAATATGACTGGATTTCCTATCAAATGTTTTGGTTAGCGTAAGGTAAAAACTTTTCCATGTTTATGTGTGGAAAGTCTTACGTGATACCTTTGTTTTCAAAAGGTTTTGAAGTTAATCAATTTTAACCCGTTTACTCACACCAGACCCATGTCTGACCCAAGTGTTTATTTTCTGTTTTATTAAACTCTTGGGTACTCAATATTGTATTGAGTAGTCGAGGGATTCAGGATAGTCTTGACGAATTCTGGAGGAGCTGTGGAGCAGGAGGCTTCAGCGAGTAGATATATAGAGTTTCCGCTGTGTTTGTATTAGTCTGTATTGTACTGATGTACTTGTGTTGTATAATAGACAGAAGTTTATAACTGTCTATTCTGTGATGTATAAGTTGTGTACTCTGATGTATATGATACTATGTAATATCTTATGTGATAATATATTTCTCGTTCCGCTGTGAGATTTCTGACGTGTTGTTGTTCTTTCTTCTTTTCTTTTCTTCTTCTATCCCTTTCTTTCTTCATAATGATGCGACTTTTTGGGCATAGAAAGTCGGGTCGTTACAGTTGGTATCAGAGCAGTAGGTTGAGTGAATACCTAGGCTCTGAAGTGGTGTCTATCTTGAGAGCGCGTAATTGTTAATTATATAAAAATGGTTTTATATTGTGTTAATTGATCGGTTGAGTGGTATATGGATTCTGGTCAATACGAGTAGCTAACGTTATTGATAGGGATCTCTAAACACTTGAACCAGGTCAACGGACACAATATTGTTTTAAAGAGGTAAATGAAATAATTTTACCCAGAAATAATTTCTATATAAAAAGTATCATTTTAAATAAATATATATATATATGTATTTCTACCTATTTGTTGGGTTACCTGTTCGGGTTTTCCAATATGAGTTATAAAGGTAGATAGGGTGGTAGTGTGTGTAACACAATTACCAATGGTTAGAGTTTGAGTGTTGAGGTTGGAAGTGTAATTGTCGAGACTGTAGACCTAATACTGTCTCGAGTAAACTTTGTTGTGATGTAAAGATTTCATCAATCTCCGAAGGAAACTGTTTAAGTTCGGAGTTTATCTTTGAAGTTGGATGAATAGAGTAGATCTATTGGATGAGCTGAAGCGAGTTATAGTATCTTGGTAACTTCAAGAAGTAGTAGTTGTGTGATGAGACGCGGTGACTATGGACGTTTCTGAAGATGTTTCTTCTGAAGCAAGTTTAAGGAGGTAGATCTGTTTCGGTGTTGTGGCTGGGTCCAGCGGGGTGTTTCTTTTTGCTTTGAAGTCCGAGTTTCTCAAAGAGTTTCGGATAAGAAGTCTTTGGTATCTGTGACAGCAGTGCAGCTCGGAGTGTTCTGTGTGTTAGCAGGAAGTTTCTGGCTGAGTAGTTTTTCTGAAGTTGGAGTCCAGAAGCAGCTGAGTGAATCCATTTCTTCGATGAATTGGATAGTTAAGTATGAGCTGTTCTAATTTGTGAAGAGAGAACAGTATCTGTGGAAGTTAGGTCGAGTTGATCGCAAAAGAGACTTGCGATTGTTTGAGTATTCTCTTGGGATTATTGGATGTTGAGATTCCGTATCGACTAAATTCGTGGAGTTACCGGAAGTTCAGCTTAGTAGAAGGATGTCTCCGAGAGAAGAATTTGGTGAAGCAGCTCAGAATTCTTTGGAGAGGGATTGATCACACCTAGTTTTTCTGGAGAAGTTTCTGCGAGATGTTTCTGACCAAATGAAATGAAGTCGCTAAGATTTTATGGTCTGATGAACTGTGGATGATCAAGTTTGTGCTCGAGTTTTTCCGACGGCATTCTCATCTGTTCAAGATCAGAGTTGTGCAGCGAAAGCAAGATAGCAGCTATTCTAGAGTGGGAGCAACCGGGAGTTGTGATTTTATTGGAGTAGAGTATTTCTATAAGAAATTTGAGTGTATCTCTAAGTGTGAAGAAATTTTCAGGATTTGGAGATAAGGTTGTCAAGTGCAACTGTTTTGGCTATTCCAGATAGGAGAAGTAGTTCATAGTTCTCTAATGTTTGTGGAGTAGAATTGTGTTCTGGATTTCGGTGATTTTTTGGAAACCATTTTGTTGAGAAAGATCCGGAAATTGGTTTGATGTTGGTCTAGATTGTTCCAGGAAGCATCAGCAAGGGCTAAGCTGATCAGGAAGGATGAAGTTGAAATTGGATATTGTTTAAGTTTTCTTCAATTAAAGGAGATACAAGATTTGGTAAGATTGGAGAACTAGCTCTAGAAGTATTTTGAGATTTTCTTGTGTTCTCAAAAGGATTAGTTCTTTGATCTACAGGATTGAGTTTCCTTCGGATAACTGTAATTCATTGTATTTCACGTATCTCTGAGGGAATACGTGTCTGATTTGTCATTGGTTGTGGGATCAGCAGTTCAGAAGGATTTGGTAGTTGAGATGGTTTTGAGTTTAGTCTGATATTTTGTTCAGATTTGTAATCTAGATGGGAAGGAGTTCTAGATTATTGTAGATAGTTAGTTAAGATCCTGTAGAACGAGTATCCCGGTATATATATATACTAGGGGAAACTCGAGGAAATTCTATCCAGAATTTGTCTGGATAATTAAATTTGTTTGATTTATATGGTTGCTATGATTGATAATAATGATTGATTTATGTGATTGCTGTTAAAATTAAAAATTTTACTCGGTTATTAAATTATCTTTGCTTTTAAATTTCGGGGACGAAATTATTTTAAGGGGGGAGGAATGTGATATCCCGGAAATTTGGCAATATCAATTTAATAATCTTTATTAATAATTAAATTGATTAGTTGATTTATTTTATAAATTGACAAGTTCAATTCATTTTAAAAGGTTAATAATATTTTAAATTGGGAAGTTTTATCTTTCTAAAACTAATATAAGTGTTTATATTTATAATATATATATATATAGGTATATATATTATGAATAGGGAATCTTTTAATTTAATAAAATTATGTTTTCAAATTATAATATATATGAACATATATATTGTTATTTGAAGTTATGTATTAAATTCAATATGATAATTATCAAGCTAATGTTAAAAGTATTTTTCATTTAGAATATATATATTTGCATATGTTGGAATAAAAAGAATATTGAATTTGAATTTAATAAGATGTTTTCAAACTCATATATATATATATATATAATTTGTAATTTGGTTTAATACTTTTGAAAATGATATTTATGATTTAAATAACAAGAATAAGATTTAAAATAAGAAGTTCATTTTAATAATCTTTTCTCTTTTAAAATTCAATTGTTTTTAACATTCTTTCCTTTTTAAAAAGTCAAAATGGTTTGTAAAAATATATATATAGTTAAGCTCAAACATTTATAAATATGTTATATATATTTGATTAAAGTATAAGTTATTTTAAATAATAGTTTTCACATTTGTAAATTTATATAGGAATGTAAAGCTTAATTATAAAAGATAAATACATTTTTATATACATATAGATATTTATAAATACATAAATGACTTAAGTAAATTAATTAAAATAAGAATTAACACTTGTAAACATATGGAGGCTTGGTTGGTATATGTGTAAGCTAATTAACAACTTAAGGGGACAAGTGGCTTAATTTTATCTTTTTGTAAATTAAAGTTATAAAAATTTATATGTAAGAAGAAAATCTGTTTTTGACTTTCAGTTCAAATTTCATCTTTTCTTCATTACAACCAAAAACTAAAAAAAAAATATTCGAACTTAAAATCAAATAATAAGTCTGGAAATCAAATTGCAAAGAAGAAATGAAAATCTGGAAATTCAAATATGAGGAAAGCTTCACCTGTGATCATGCAAACTTAAAGAAGATGGAGGCAATTCAATAAGCAGTTTTAAAATCTTCAAACAACCTGAAGTCATGCAATCAGATAATAAAGATCAATTTCAGATTTAAAAATTCAACAAAGACAGTTCAAAAATCAACATGTAAGCCTGGAAACAGATCATGTTATCTGTTCTCTGTTTCAAAATGACAGGTGAGTAAATATTATTTTAAAAACAGATTTAAACCTTTGACATGTGATGATTTATCTGAAATGATTGTAATATATGAATGTTTGTATATGAGTGTTTGAAATGCCTATTTGAAATGCCTGTTTGAATGCCTGTATGGTGATAACTTAGTCTCTGTAAAGTGATGACAGTTTTTGTTTTCCTTTTAAAATCTATATCTCATCACTTAATCTCTAATAGCTTAGGATTTGTAAATGAAAGATGTTTGAAAACGTATGATATCATTACTAAAAATAAGTTCTGGAATTTATATACATTATTTGTCTGGAAATTTATAAATAACAGTAATATATGTATATTGGGTCAAAAATTGTTAGATTAAATATTTAGTTTTGATTATATAGTTGAATTCAACATAGGAAACCATGAATTTTAATGGATATATCATGATTTTTAGATTGGAGATTGATGGGTATTCTCGTGTAGATTGTTTGTGATGTTTTGGTCGATTTCAATCGATCAATGACGAACTGGTCGACGTGTTTCATTCTGAGAGTCAAAGGGAAGACGATGATCACCGGAAAAATACTCCGGTGATTTATCAAGGGTCGTGATGGCCAGAGATTGTCGAACTAGGGTTTAATACCCTGGTTTTGACGTTGATGTACAAATGGGTTTCGAGATGTCGAGAGACGATCGAAGGGGATCGCGAGGCTTGCGATAGGAGCTGGAAGGCGTGGCGTAGCTACGGCGAAGATGGCGAAGTTTCTCGTGGCATAGATCGTCGGAGACGAGTGATTTCTGGTGATATACGTTTTCCAGGTGATGGGTTGGATAGCTCGATTCGAATTTCGTTCAAATCGTGGAAGTTTGGATGGTCGATCGTGATGTCGTGGTTGGAGGCGACTTGTCGGAGGCCAGGTCGTAGATCGTCATCGATCGGTGAAGGTGTGTACGTGCACGAGCACGTTTTTGTGCATCTGGGTGGATTGGTGGTTTGGGGAAGAAGGTTGAGATCAGGGTCTTTCTCGAGATTTTGTTCGCGTGACTCGAAGCAGAAGTGTTGTGGGTTGTCTCGAGAGTTACTTCGAGTTTCTATGGGTTTTACTCGGGTTTTAAGTTGTTCAGGTTTTAAATTTTTAAACAGAATGTTTAAGTTGTTAAGCAAAGTTAAACAAGTTTTTAATTATAAAATAATTTGTTTTCAAAAGAATAATTGTTTAAAACAAGTTTTTAAATATTTAAATAGATAAGTTTAAAAAGGGTAGATAAGTAGATTTTCAAAATGTTTTTGTATTAAAGTTAATTTAATAACTTTGGAAGTTTAAAGGTTTTGAAAGTTGAAGTAGAAGTTTATGTTGTTTTAATTATAATTGAATTCTAAAATGTTTTATTTTTAAATAAAGTTTAAATAATAAGGATTTTAGTAAATCAATTAAAATAAAGGAGTTATCTTAAGTAATTAAGAGTTTTGATTAATTAAAGAAAATTAATATGTGAAAATATTTAAATTGTTGGTCAATTTAATTTAATTTATTTAATTAAGATAATGATTTTCTTAAATAAAGTCTTTAAGTAAATAGTTAAGAAATTATTAATTAAATTTGAATAAATAGTTAAATGATTAACTAAGTAATTAATTAGTGATTAACTAAAGATAATCACTTATAATTTATTAAGTGTAATTACTTGATGAAGTAATTAAGGAATAATTACTAGATGTAATTAAATAAAAGGGAAATTATTTAATAAAGTAATTAGAGGATAATTATTTTATTAAATGAAAATGATTAAGAGTTAATCACTTGTTATTAATTTAATAATTTATTAAATTAAATTAATTAAAGGATTAGATTAATCAAAGATGATAATAATTGTGGTTTAATTAAGGTTAATTAATAATGTAATTAATTATTTATGAAGGTAATTAATTAAAGTAATTAATTAATGGAAGTAATTAAGGGAAGTAAATTTCTGGATTAGATTAATCAAAGATGATTAATAATTATGGATTAATTAAGAATAATTTCTTAATGTAATTAATAAATAATTAAAGGTGTAATTAGGGATCATTAGTTATAATTAATTAATGATTAAGAGTTGATTAATTAAGATTAATTAATCAAATGATAAGTGATTAATTGTAATTAATTAAGGCTTAAAGTAATTGATTATAACTAATTAATTATTGAAGTAATTAAAGGTTAATTACTGTATTTGATTAAGAATAATAAATTTGTGAAATTAATTAAAGATAATTACTTAAATGTAATTAAAGAATGATTAATCAAGGTGATTAATTAAAGTGGATAATTAGAGAAAGATTAATTAATTTATTGGTAATTAATTAATGATTATATAAGTAAGATTTATGATGAAGTAATTAATTTAATTTATTTGAATGAAGTAATTAATTTAATTCACTTTAAATTAATTAAAGATAGAGATAGTTAATTTAATTCATTTTAAATTAATTATGTTGTGATTAAGTAAATCATTGCTTATGTATGAATGGATGACATTGATTGTCTTGAATGGATGTAATCTCAGAAATGAGATAAGTAATGTGGTGTGATATGAATGCTTGGTTGTATTATGATGGTAATATAGTTTAACTATTGTGATGTTGATATGGATTACCTATTTGGTTATGAATCATCTGTTTAAATGATAATGTGATTATCAATTGTGACTTGTGAATTATCTATCTGTATAGATAAGTTAAATTGTTTAAACCTTTAAACAACTTGGCCTTAAAAGATACGTTTTGGATTTCGATGAGACCAGGATCGGGTTTCCGTATACCGGTATTCCAGGTCTGGAGACCCGAATACCACATCGATCCAAATTAACGATAGGTCGTGAATCTCAAGTGAAGATGAAGATTCAGAGTGCAAGGGTTATTGTCGTTAACTCTGAGGGTGATTCCAAAACGAGTGTAACGAGATAATGCCTTCGGTTTCGTTCGAACCCGGAACGAACTTGTATGGATTGAATGCTTTCAGCACATCGTCAGGCGGACGATGAGCATTCTAAGTGATATGTTCTGATTAAAGGTAATCGTAACCTCAAGCCTCATCAACCGGGAATGGCTAAAACAGGGGAGGTGCAGCAAGGCTTCGTGGGTAGCACCCACTGAGAGCAAGATAGATCCCTGTCTAGAGGACCCTTTTTCTTTTATTCGGCTTAGTGTGTGGTTGGTCGCGCCAACTACGGGATTATCTTGTTCAGAATTATCCAGTAAGGGATGGTTCCGGCTTTGTGTTGCAGGGGAGCGGGCGTACTCCTCGGTACGGTGATCTAGGCCACGTACTGTGACGGGCGGTACCCCAGTAGCCCTGCCATTGTATGGAAATTCAAATTCCAATAAGTGATAACGGATTTGATTGTATACTTATGTATGCTGGAATTTAATGAATGTAACAATTTCGGCTATGTGAATATTTATCTGAAAACCCTAGACCCTATTATAATATGACTGGATTTCCTATCAAATGTTTTGGTTAGCGTAAGGTAAAAACTTTTCCATGTTTATGTGTGGAAAGTCTTACGTGATACCTTTGTTTTCAAAAGGTTTTGAAGTTAATCAATTTTAACCCGTTTACTCACACCAGACCCATGTCTGACCCAAGTGTTTATTTTCTGTTTTATTAAACTCTTGGGTACTCAATATTGTATTGAGTAGTCGAGGGATTCAGGATAGTCTTGACGAATTCTGGAGGAGCTGTGGAGCAGGAGGCTTCAGCGAGTAGATATATAGAGTTTCCGCTGTGTTTGTATTAGTCTGTATTGTACTGATGTACTTGTGTTGTATAATAGACAGAAGTTTATAACTGTCTATTCTGTGATGTATAAGTTGTGTACTCTGATGTATATGATACTATGTAATATCTTATGTGATAATATATTTCTCGTTCCGCTGTGAGATTTCTGACGTGTTGTTGTTCTTTCTTCTTTTCTTTTCTTCTTCTATCCCTTTCTTTCTTCATAATGATGCGACTTTTTGGGCATAGAAAGTCGGGTCGTTACAGAGACCCTATTGCGCCGTTAGTAAGCGGATGATTTTTTATAAAACCCATATACTGCGATATTCCACCTCGAAGTGGAATTGGTATTGTGCTAACGTCTGTGGATGCAGGGAAACAGGTTGGAGGGATCCAACTGGATTCCTCACCAGTATTTATTTATTTACAGATATTGATGTATATTCTGTTATCATATTGATATATGATGTTTGTTGTTGTGATTGACTAATTGGTGCTGTTGCATCATCGGATTCAGTTTTGAAGTTTAAAAATAACGACTTTTGCTTTAAAAGGATTTTTAAAGTGATTTTTGAAATAGACGTTTTATTGAATTTTTGAATTGATTTATTTGAAATAAATAAACGTTTAAAATCTTAAAGTTATAAAAGTTAAGATTTTTGGTGAAATTTAACCAAAGTGTGATTTTTGAAATAAATAGTTGATTTATTTATTAAATGGTTTAAGTTGGGATTTTTAAATAACTATAAACGATTTGTATAAAAAGATCTATAAAATTGATATCTTATAAATCAAAATATTGGACTTATAAAACGAATTTTTATAAGTGTTAAAAAGAAGTATAAATGGATTTCATAAGTGAATGAAATTAATAGATTTATAATGTGAAGTTATAAAGTGAATAGACATTGTAGAATAAAAGATTTATAAGAAATTAACTTATAAATTAGATTTTTGCACTTAGATGGGGTTTGAATAGGTTTTGCTAATAAAAATGATTTTTTAAGTTGAAAATGTTGTAAAATATAAATGTGATTTATAAACATTGTTTTATAAATCCGAAATCACTTATTTTGATAAGTGAATTACAGAAGTTAATAAAAAGAAATCTATAAATCAAAGTCGTTATGAAATATAAAAAGGTGAATTTATAAACGTTGTTTATAAATTCGAAAATCAATCAAATTTGATGAATTTAATATAGAAGGTTATTAAGGGAATTTTATCCACAATTTTGGACAGTGGATAATCTTTGAAATAAAATGTGTAGGAAATATTGAAATTTGGTTAGTGAAGTATATTCACGATTTTGGACAGTGAATATATTGTTAAGTAAAAGGGATGTGTTTTGGGAAAATGAATATTTTAAAATGAAGTTAATTATTTTAACGATGTTTTAAAATGTGTTAAATATCGAAATCATAGATTTCAACATTCATTGTTGAAATAGATGTTTTCGAGGAATAAGGAAATGATGAACTATGACACTGTTGTTATAGTAAATAATTTCCGAAAGGAAATGTTTTATATAGTATTGGGATTTATATATCTATCTTAATTCCGAATCCCTATACTAGTGATTTTGAGTCGTCGTAACGATGTTTTACGTAACATTCGTTTTGACTCCAATAAATGTTGTTATAATAAATGATTTCCTTAAAGAATGAAATTTATACTTAATATTGATTTAAGTATATCGAATATTTTCAAATGTTGAAAATAAATAGATTTGTGAATTACTTATTATTAAATAAGTATGGAAATGTTTTCCAAAATGAAATGAAACGTTTTGAGATTTTATCTTCTTAAAGATAAATCGAAAGTGAATATTTGAAATTTGTTTTCAAACGGTTAAGTGTGGAAATTTTATATTTAGTAAAGATATTTTGGAAAATAAATAAATTGGAAAATTATTTGGAATCTGATGATGTTGCGCATCTTTATTGATAGTTAAATAACCGACTATCAATAATTACCTTGAATGGGTATTTGTTGTGAATTGGATGAATTTGAATGCCACACTTATTTTTGAATAAACGATCACTATTCGGGTTAGCCGGGAAAGGACCATGGGGTCGTATAACCCATTCCGAATATGTGATACGTCGTTATGAATTGCATTCGAAGACCGGTGTTGAAGATCGGATATTTTTGAAAACGGAAGGATTACCGTCGAGTTACTCTACATCGGCTGATCTCCGGTTTAGAGGTTTTATCACCCTTAGTGACGGGAAGTCTGGACGTGATTAGAAATTTATCCGGATATGCAAGGGCTTCGTGAGAAGTGCCTTCGGTTCTGTTCGATCCCGGGACAGACTTGTATGGATTGTGTGTCTGACATTACACTTTGAGATATAAAGCTGATTTCTTTCAAATACATATCTGTTGGTGGCGGAGAATTTATTCTCTTAGCTTAACACCCTTCTCTGAGACGTACGAGCTCAGAGGTTATGTAGTTGAAATTTATCAGCGATATATCCCAATTTGGTAATGTGGCATGCTAAGTGTTGCTGTGTGATGATCAGTGTTTGATCATTTGCGATATGATCATTTGTTTGATCTTATATCTTTGTGATCATAGGTTGATCATTTGTTTGACCCGAAGCATGGCTTTTGAAAAGCGTAGCTTTGTGGACGAGACTTCGTCGAGCCTCACACCCCGGAAATGGTCGAAACAGGAAGGATGCAGCAAGGTTCTAGGGAGTAGCGCCCCTTAGTGTATGTCATTCCTTCCGGATAAAGGTGGTATCATGGCATGGAGCCCAAATACTTAACCTCTGTGGTTG
The DNA here is from genome assembly GCA_030737815.1 of Allium fistulosum. Lineage (NCBI taxonomy): Eukaryota > Viridiplantae > Streptophyta > Magnoliopsida > Asparagales > Amaryllidaceae > Allium > Allium fistulosum. The sequence continues at coordinate 615,291,129 of CM060908.1, read as the reverse complement.
CTGCATTATTATTATGTAGTTTGTTGGAAATCGGGGATCCTCGGGAAGATTGGTGACGATCGGGGGATGGCATACGCGTGTCAGTAGTTACCTATTTTTGCAGAGGTAACCCGGTCTTGTGTTGGCAGAGATCTAACCGTAATGTTAGGTTATTTCTCGGGACGTCATTCCAGAGGGGTTCTGTTCGTGGAATAGGAAGTTCCTTAGCCTGACCATTTGTTGGAAATCCAAAGAAACAATACGAGCCTTGTACGGTTTTAGTTGTAGAACCTATCATTCACTTATGGTGGCGCCCCACTGTTTGGATGGTAGCTATAGTAGGCATAGTTTGAAATGCCTATGCTGGCTAAGATTTATATTCTACTTTCGAAATGTTTTCTACACTATGCACAAATAATAATATCCAATGATTTGATTTTGCGTAGTAAGCATCTTTGACTATCATAAGAAGAAATCTCCTCCAATTCTGCGTTTGCATTGTGTGTGTGGCGGGAGGTCTTATGGTAGTTTCATTTTCCAAAAGCATTGCGAATCTATTTTATTTTCTTTGTGAAAAATAACTGTTTTACGATCTCACACCAGTTACCATGACTGACTTGGAGTTTATTGTTCCCTTCTAAACTCTGGGTGCCCACCAATTTCCACACGGGCAGCCTAGAGTTATGTTATCAGGATATTCTGGATATTCTGGAGCCTTGGAGATAAGCTGGATGACGAGACGTAGTATTTGTATATGATATTATTTATTCCGCTGTGTATTCTGTATGAGGACAAGTATATATAACTGTCCATTGTTGTATTGAGTTGTATATTGACTCTGATGATTGATGTATGTATAAACTGATATAGTTCTTTGTTTTAAAAGACTAGTGATTATCTATTATATATTGTTCCGCTGTGAATGTAAGATTCTGATATTGTTATTGTTTCTGTTTCTGATGTTGTTCTGTTGTTCTTCTTCTTTCTTCTTCTGTTTTCTTCTTCTTCTACCTTTTTCTTCTATTTAAAACCCTCATGCTTCGTATTTTCGTGCATCTTGAGTTAATCAATGGAGATTAGTGTTTAATCAAGAAGTATGGGATTGCGGAACCTGACAGAACACCCCATGGCAAGAGACCACCACCAAAATTCACAAAACATCACCTATATGCTCAAATCTAGCCTAGTTTTGTTCCAACACCTCCACCTTCCTTTAGCCGCCACTTCCACCACCAGCCCAGATCTGACCACTACCCTCTGCCACATCAGCCACCAACATCTGGACCTCTGACCATGACCCTAGAGTCTATGGCCGAACCTAATTGTAGCATAGAATGTTGAGATTTACCTTGAATTTGCTTTGTTGTGTTGTTGTTCCATCTCCATACCTTTTGCCATCAACAAACTCATGTTAGGCCGACCTTAGCAACCAAGATCTGACCCAAAACCATTTCCTTAGACCTGTAGTTTCCCTCATGGATGAGCCTAGTAAAGGTTGAAAGCAAGTACAAGCATTTCTATTTGATTCCGTGCAGTCATTTCTAACATTGTTTTATTAAAATTTGGGTTGAAAACTTATATTGTTTGGATTGTTTTGTCTTATGTATTCTGAGGAGTTAACCTCGTCTCTCTCACACTCATCATCATCATGGCTGAGAAATGAACCCCTTGTTCGAGCTTTTGAATGGTTAAAGCATGGTCAAGTAATCTATTCCGTTGTTGCTTCTTATCTTCATTGTTTCAAAATTGTTTTGCGTTGAATATTTATGTGTATATTGTCTTGTTTTGGTTATTGTTTACAAGATAAATATCAAGGCTCTCCATTCATTCAAATCAAAAGTCATGCTATATCGTGCTTGTTGTGCTTTCTGGAATCTATTCTGTGTGTTTTTATCGCTAATCTCCATCTTTAACAGGTGAGTTATTCTCACCAGACAATATGTACCTATATAACTAGTAAATTAACACCCTGTGAATCTGTAGAAATATATTATCATGTTATAATTGACTATGTTATGATCATATGATATTTATACACCTGTTATATCATCTGTTACTATTATATAATGTTATTCTGTTCATTTATATCTGTTTATCACACTTCAAGTTCCCTGTAGATTAGATCACTATGGGTTGAAATGATACATACCCGAACGGACTTTATAATAAGGGAAAATCATTATGGGCTGAAATGATAGGCCTGAGCGGTTTCCAAATCATTCTTTTAACTTGGGATTGCGGGTTTGAAATGATAGAACCCGTTTTTTTTTCTTTTTAAACTGCGGATTGAAATGATACATGTCCGTATCACTTGACCTAGGCTAGAAAACTATATACAAGCCCGTGGTTATTTTATAAAGTGTTTTGGATATTTTTAAGTATTTTAAAAATATAAATTTATGAAATTTGATTTAAACAGATTTTGAAATATTTTGAATTTAAGAAATAATGATTTTTCTATGTGTTAAAAATGTAATTAATAAATGGTTTAACTGGATTTTTGAAATATAACTTAAGTTGGAAATTTGGAATTTTGGTTAAAAATGATATTTAAGTTATATAAATAAAATGGATATTAAATTTTATTTGGAAATGGTAAATATGATAATTTGATTAAATTTGAATTTAAGTGATTTATTAAAGTATTATTGATTTTTCTATGAATTTAAGTGGTTAAATAAATGAATGTTTAAAAGTGATCTTTTAAAATATAACTTGACTAGGAAATGTGAAATTTGGTTTTAATTAAAGGTTTAAGTTAATTAAATAAAATTGGAAATTTAGTTAAATTGTGAAATGGTAATTTAAATTTGAAGTGTTAAGTTTATTGGTTGAAATGTGAAGAATTGGACACTTTTACACTAAAATTTATTAAGTAAATTGTTGAAAATTGGATTTGATTATAAGAAATTTATTGTGAAAAGATATATGTTAAATGATATGTAAATGAACATTTTAAATGTTAAAATATGATTTTAAAAATGTTTATGTGTTTTAAATTAAAGTTATTTAATTGTTGGAAATACACTAACACCTGAAATTAACTTTTAATAGCATTCAGAAATGCTATAGATTCTGTTTTGAACTAAAATTGTGTAAAAAGGAGCTATTACAGCATTTCTGGAATGCTGTAGTTGCTGTAGTTGAACTTATAGGCTAATATTGAACTCAGGCCTATTATAGCATTCTCTGGAAATGCTATAATGGTCTGCAGTCTATGTTGAAATCAAATTTAACCATTGTTTTGAAATCTGAACTACCGCAGCACTTCTGAAATGCTGTCTTTTCTGTTTTGAACTATAATTCAACTAAAACTGAGTTTTAACAGCAGTTTTAAGTGCTGTCTTTGCTGCATTAAAAATGTTTTCAAATATAACTTATAGTAGTTGTTTTTAAATGTTGTGAAATGCTGAAATTTTAATAATTAGGGTTTTTGACTTAGTAAACGAACTCAGAATGGTTTGAAACTTTGGAAATTGAAAACTTGATTTGAAAATATAATAATTACACTTTTAAAAGGTTTAAATGAATTATTTTGATTGGAATATAAACTATTTAAAGGTGATTTGAAATGATAGTAAATGAACGATATCTTTGAATTTAAAAGGTATTTAAAGTTGAATATTTGGATTTGAACTGATAGGATATTTTATTATATTAAAATGATTTGAAATGAAGTTTTGTAAGGATATGGTATTTTATTATATTAAAATGATTTGAAATGAAGTTTTGTAAGGATATGATATTTTATTATATTAAAATGATTTGAAATGAAGTTTTGAAATGATATGAAAATTTAAATATATGGAAATGGTTTGGAATTGATTTAATCTTTATTTTGATAAAGATATGGTTTGAAATGATATTTTATTTTGAAGTAAAGTATTGTTTTTAAAAGTTATAACCACGGGTTATAATAACGAATGGTTGGCAAAGAGACCGGGATCGGATATGGACATACTCTCTGTCGATACCGAAAACTACTTTGACAACCGTGTATGTGGTGGAGATTCCAAAATGAAGTAGGATGGTGGTGACGTTCTTAAGGTATGTTATGTTGACCCAACTCCCGTGAGTTGGCATAAGGTGTCTAAAACAGGAGCGATCTCGGACCAGTGAGGTAGCACCTCTTCTCGGACACATTTCTTCGATATTATACTCTTACTTGTGATTGATTAGATGGCCATCCTCCGATTTGGGAGTGTTGTTCGAGGTGGACGGTAGTGGCTGCTATGCACTCCATCAGTCCATGTGCGTAATTGGTATATCTACCCTGGCATTGCCTAGTTGTGCCGTGTCACCTACCATATCGAGCTTTACTACGATTATGATTTTAAGATCCGACCGCGTTAAGGTTCTCCATCCCCTTAACGCTATTTTCTATATGATTATACTTTACTGATTAGACACTACTGTATATAGCGTATATTACTATATAGTAAATAGTTTAACGGACCCTTAGAGGATGGGCGGTCCTAAGCATCTTCTAAGTTACTTGTACCCTTATTACAGTTCGCTTGAGTTGGTTTACATTATATAAGTATATATTGTGCTGACTCGAGTATTTTGTGTTTTGCTTTACGCTCGGGTCAGCCTGAGTTATTCACAGATTTGGATTTCCACTCTCTTGGAGATTTGAATCGCTGGAGATTATCTGCTTGTCATGTCCTATCTATTTCAATTCCGTTGTTCTACTCAGCTTGTACTTGGTTATTATATTGAGACTTTTGTTGTATTTTATTTCTTCTGTTATATCTTATGTAACTCTGATATATTTATATAGTAGCTTCATGAACTACTATTTCTTTTACTTCCGCTGCATTATTTTACTCTGTGTCTGTGATCTGTGATTATATTTATTTACTGTATATTATGAGATTTGCCAAATTTTAATTACGACGCGGTATTTTGAGCAATTCAACTCCGGCATGAGTGTCTACCTATACACTTATAATGGATGCGAATGGTTGAAAATATCGAGTCGTTACAGCCCTCCCTCTTGTGTCGTGGTTCCCATAGTCTTTGTCAAGCGCATGTACAAGTATACATATAATTACAGTAATACACAACTATAGTAGTTTTATATGTTGTACTGCATTATATAATGTATATAATATAAAATTGTATAAAGCTTTGTTACGATGATCTGTTCCAAAGATTTATAAACTAAGGCATATTCACTTATATATAATATAGATGGTGTTAACGCTAAAATGTGAACGCTAACACCCGGTGTGTATAATAAGATCGTGAAAGCACCACCCGTGGGTACGGGAACAAAATATAAGCAGAAACTAGCAGCAAAGCAGTAAATGAACAACGGATTTATAGTGGTTCGGCTTGTGAACGAGCCTACATCCACTTTATAATCTTTTATTGCTGATATGATTACAATTTGATACAAAACACTCTCAATACAATTCACTTTGATCACTTGAACATCTCGAATCAATGACTCAAGCTTTGACGGTGAGATTTGGCGAATCCATGTCGGATATGCAGAATCTCGATCAAACTTGTTGTTGAATCTTCGATGTGTGGAGCTTCTTGAGTTTGAATGGGTTGAGAGTTTGGCAGCATAACGACGCTTCAGGAAATGAATGGCCAAAAGTCCCCGTCTCGTTGGAGTTGGAGCTCTATTTATAGGATTGATTCTGGGTGAGATTCTGTTCGTCAAGTCCTAGGTCGGTGCCGACTTATAGCGAGTCATAGGCCTTAGGTCGGCGACGAGACATGAGCTCTTATTTTTTAGTTACTCCTGAATACGAGCTATTCAACTGAAGTCATAGGTCTGTGCCGACTTACCATAAGTTGTAGGTCGGAGATCCTTAAGTCATTAAGTTGGCAACAGTCTTAAGTCGTAGGTTTCTTAACTCGGAACCCACTTAACTCGGAGCATTCCTTAACCGGAGTGTTTCTTAGGTCGGCAACCCACTTAACTCAGAGCATTCCTTAACCGGAGTGTTTCTTAGGTCGGCAACCCACTTAACTCGGCTGAAATCTTAAGTCGGCAAGCATCTCTTAAATCAATAACCTGTTAAGTCGGCACACTTGTTAAGTCGTAACACTTGTTAAGTCGTATGCTCCTTAACCCGGTAGGTCATAAGTCCCCATAGGTCGTAGCCATCCTTAACTCGCGAACTGCTAAGTCGTAGCTCTCTTAGGTCGGTATCCTACTTTAACTCGGAGCCCGTTAAGTCGTGACCATTAAGTCGCAAGCAAAAGAGGATTAACATTTGCCCCTCGAAGTGTGTGCCTAGGTCGTAGGTCATATGCTTCGATTCTTCTTAACTCCTTTTGGTTAGGTCGGAGGCGACTTAACGTAGGTCCTAAGTCGTACATCACGTGTCGATTCGTCTTTCACTGCCCCAGTGAATAAATAGCTTAAGTCGTCCCTTCTCTTCCTTCACCTGTTCCAACTTCCTGTGCTGCCATTAACAGAGTTCTTCAATTTCAAATACAAATTCAAGTCTACCACCCAGCGATTCACCCTTGCTACCTAATTGCGTAAGCGTTTTCGATCCTTTTCCATTTCACGTTCGCCATTGAACCATGAATTCTAACCTCCGAACCCCGAATCGGAATCATACGTCGCGCTCCACTTTGAATCATGTTGTGATCAATTTTCAATCGTCACTAATTGTTGATGTGATTCACGAACGCATGACAATAGGCCAGGTTTATGACAGATTGGAGATGTGTTGAATTGTTGTTCCAACGACTTGGTGATATGATGGGAACGGTGAATCTCACGAAGAGGATAATGGATTTTACGATGTTGTTGTTTAACGGGTTATTGGGTTGGTGAATTTCGAGTTGATTGGTGGAAGGAGGTGAAATTTATGGTGGAGGAGAAGTAGCTTGAGACGACTCAAAACATTCATGCGACCTAACTATCTCAACAGTCCAGTTTTTCTCGCGACTTAACTATTCGCCGACATAAGCCTTAGGTCGTGGCCGAGTTAGGACTTAAGAAATTCACGCTGTTCTGACTTGAGACCTTTCGCACGCAGCCCGACTTAACTTATCTCATAGCTTCATGTATTAGGTCGTGACCGACCTAGAGCTTGGAATAATTTCAATGACTTATTTTTCACAACAAGGCTTTAGGTCGCAGCCGAGTTAGTACTTAAGCTTTCGGCCACCCAACAGATGATTTTTGAACTATGCCTGGACTTCGAACTGTTGAATTATGAACTGTGTTGCATGCATTTTACATATTGCTTCAATTTTGCAAACTAACAATCCTGCTTAACACAACATTCACAAAATACTGGGACGAATATACTGTCACTGACTGCCCACATCGAATAACAGATTAGTTGGTAAAGAGAAAGTTAAACTGAATAAATATGAATGAAATGCTGTACAATGACCAATTCAAGTGAAGTATTAAAACAAAATCATAATAGCCAAATGAAACTGATTTGTCTGCAGTAACACCGCACTCGAACATTAACAAGTTCTGAAATTTTGTAATTGATTGATTGTCAACTAATCTGATTCCAGTTATGCTTGTCTTTTATTTTCATTAGTTTTGCACAACACTCCACACTTTTTAGGAAACGTGCACCTTCACATTTGAACATTCGGCTGATTGTGTAGAATGTCTTCACCACAAGAAGGAACAGAACAAGCTGGAGATGTATTTCCAGTTGCTGTCCCGCTAAACGATCCTCCAGAAAGGACTCCTACTTCTTTGAGCCATAAAGCCTTTCGTCAACTATGCATCCAGTTTGGCATTGCTGAAGCTGACGCTTTGCTTCCCGAAATAAATGATACTGCTGACAGACCGCCCCATGGCTTTGTTGCAGTTAACCGCCAAATGTGCTCGAGCGGAGCTATCCCCCCATTTAATGATTGCATTCGAGAACTCCTTCTCCAATTATCTATCTCTCCTTTTCAATTACATCCCAATGGCTACGCCATCCTGCTGGGACTATGCGTGCTTTTCAGGAGAACGCTGGAACGCTTTCCTACCTTCGGAGAAATTCACTATCTTTGTACTTTTGCCAAAAATAAAGATCACCCTTCCATCATAGTCGTGAGGAGTGCAAGAAATCGCAAGTTGATTACCGGTCTCCCTGAAAGTGTTCACAGTTTCCTGAGCCCGTTCTTCTATGTGCGTTGTCCTCCTGGGTTTTATGCTATTTGGAGAGTAGGGAGTAAGATCACTTGTATTCGTTTCTTACGTTCTTTCAAACTTACCGAAGTTCGAGTTATCAAGTGCTAACTATGCTCTTTTTTCCTTTTCAGCACTTCCTCCTCCTTCTAAAAATATCAGTCACAAAGTGACTTTCGAGGGGCTTATGGCGGTGCCTGTAGAGGAGAGGAGTATCCAGTTTCTGCTAGATGATGAGTTTTTGCACCAATTTGGGCTTCTGCACCCTTCCAGGTCGACTCGAATTCATGAAATTTCTATTTCCAACGAAGAAACGTCGGCTGCTTCGGGCTCCCAAGCAGAGGCATCGAATGCCCCAGTTTCTACGGAAGAAGCTGTATCAGAAACACCTGTCATGGATGCTGCTTTGATAAAGTGTTCCGGATCCACTGATGTTGTAGGGTTAGCTGGCAAGTCGGCACTTCCCCCAATTATTGAGGAAGAAGAGAATCCTCGAGTTTCTGACAAATCAATTGATGTGGAAGTTGGGAAGGAGAAATCTGCTGAACACTTGGGCGATGACACCTTCGATGGCTTGAGTGATATCATGATAACTTCTCAAGAGCTCTTCGGGGATAGCAATCAAAAAACGACTTCTCCCGTTGTCGAGGCGACTTCTACCCTTAAACAAACCCAGACGCCTACTACGCCAATCGTCTCTGTTTCCACACTAAAGCGTGGTCTGTAATTTGACGCATGTAGTTTGCACGCCACACACACTTAGGATTTTTCAGCACTTATAAGCATTTATCCTCTTTTCCCTGGAAATTTCTAAACTTTACTCCTCTTCTGCCTTCAGGTTCTCCAATGGGACGTACAGGTTCATATTATGACTCATTCAAGCACCATGGAGGCCGCGGAACCTATGACTTCAGGAAGTACCTTGACACCCCAAGAGAAACAGATGAAGAGAGGGCCCGAAGGAAAGCCCAGGAGAAACGTGATTACGATCAGCGGCAAAGAAGAAGAGATGCCGAGCGTTATGACTCTTCCCATAGAAGTGACTACTCTCATAAGCGGAATTCTTATGATGATAAGGGAAAAACCCCGATAGCCGACGAACCGAGCAAGCGATCTAAGCCGGTTGACGCGTCTGAAATTTCTAAAAAGACTGACGCTCCTATTTCTTCTGATGTTCCAGCCAGCTCTCCTCCCCTGAAGAAATCCGACATTCAAACTATCATTAGCAGGCCACAATATCAAGTCAAGGACGGCTCCCCAACACTTCAGAGTCGCTTTCCGAATTGGTGTCTAAAAGGGGTGCGTTTTGACTTGGACTTAATTCCGATTGATAAGCAAGACATGCTTAGTAGTCTTGATGCAGTCAGGCTCAATATCGAGAGGATGTCGCAGTGGCAAAAGCTTGTCGATGAACTCCAGAGGGTTAATCACATGAATCTTGAAAATATGTTAACTCTGGAGAACGACAAAGTTGAGTGGGATAAATGGCGTAAACAGCATGATGCGGAGATGACAAGCATCGCAGATGACAACCCCAAACTTGAAGCCGAAGTCAAGCGACTTAAGGAAGATCTCGCCTCATCTTCTGCATCACATACACAAAGGGAAGAGGTTTTCCAGAAGCAGGTGTGGGACGCACATGCCGCGCTAAGGGATACCGAAATGAAACTTGCTGCTGAGCAACATATTATTGAGAAATACTGCAAGGAGAATGCCGAGCTGCGAGATACTACCGCTTCTCAAAACGCGGAGATTGAGATATTAAAAGCCAGGCTTCTTCAAGTTGAGAAGGAGCGCGATGAAGCTGTTTCCGGTCAAGTCGCAGCTATTGCCGAGAAAGAAGCAGCTGAGCAATCTCATGCGGAAACAAAAGCCGGTGTCAGCTCTACTTTATTTGACTTTTACCTACACAGCGTCCTGGGTCGTGGAAGTCTGTCTTTCCTGGGTCCCGATTATGAAATTACACTGGCTGAGGTGTGGGAAGCCGCACTTGACATGCTCGGCGGGGCTGGTTATGATGAATCTGAACTTGAGGAGCGCTATCTCGACGATGACGCCCGCGCTGCTATTGCCATAGGAAGAGAACAACTTGCCAGAGTGCGAGCTGAGTCAGCGGGAGAAGAGCTTCCAAAAGAAGAAGTTCCTTTAAATGCCCCCGTTCATACTTCTACCTCAGCCGACGTAAATATTATGGACTCCAGCTCTCATTCTTCGCATCCCCCTAAAGTTGCTCAAGAAACTGCAACTACTCCTACTGAAGATGAGGTACCGGATGATATTGAAGCTGAGAAGTTTGAGATCGACATTACCAAACCAAGTCCTCCAGGTAATTTTGGCATTGTTGCGGGCCCGATGAACCAGTCATTTGATTTAGCCGATCTCGACGACCTTCTTACTTGTTATTTAAACTTTGGTGAACCGATGCCTTCTCTATTTTCGGAGGATGCTGATTTTAACTTCTTTTCTTATACAGCAGAGGTATTAAACGCTGCACATGCCTTTACTCCTTCAGTTGCCGTTCCTTCGTCTTCCCAAATTACCCCTCCTTCTGCTTCTCAACCGGGATCACAAGCGGAGAAAATTGAAGCTCTTCAAGGCTTGGATGATCCGGCTGCTTCACAGGTGCAAAAGGCGGAGGATCTTGAAGACTTTGAGAAGACCCCGGAGCGGTCTCTTGATGACGATGCGAAGCTCTCAACATTTCTTACTACTCCGGGGAGCGAGTCTTCTTCAAAGAGGAAGGGGAAGCGTGCCTTAAGGAAGAAAAAGAAGACTTCCGCTGGAGAGGAGGCAGTAGTTGATCCGGCCGTACCTCTTTCTCCTTCTGCCTCTACCTGTTCACAACGACTTCAAAAGTTAATCATTAGGCCGGGAAAGGGCTCGAAAGGTGGCGAGAAGAAGGAATGATCAAGCTGGATCTTCTACTTATTTTTTTTTTTTTTGCTTTTTGCATGTATTGACCGGGGATTGTGCGGGTACCGGTCCCCGCTTTTGCTTTTTTGAGATATCTGCACATGTAAAAAATTTTCATAGTACTAAATAAAACAATTATTTTACTTGTACAAATTCTAGCGTATGTGAGAATGCATTTGTTTTTATTTTTAGTGTGGAACAAATGATTCCTTCTACTTGTACAAACTTTTTGTCCGTGCTTAAGAATGCATTTATTCCACATCTTTTCGCGTGATGTCGTTATGTGCTTGTGGTATGTCGCTTGAATACTGCTTTTTATTGTTGTAGCTGTATCATATGACGTTGCCCCTATACCACAAGTGCATTACAATACCTTTTCGCTTTTGGTGAGACTTATACTCCTATTTTTCATAGAATAACCATTCCGTCTTTGAAGGAACGATTATTCTACTTAAATGGAGTGTATCTCTTTTCTGGAGAAGTTTCCACGCTTCAACCTTCGGAGATGTTCATTTCGTGTTTTTGAGAAGTGAATTCTCCTACGCGGCAAAGCGGACCTCAAAAAAGGATATCACTTAGCACTTCAATTTCTGGGGAAGAGTTTCTCAAGATGAACAAATAGGTCTTCCCTAAGAACTGAAGTGTGCCTCCAAGGAGGGCTTTTTGGTATTTTTGAGGAGTAGCATTTGGACTCCGAAGAGTAGCATTATGCTTTTGGAAGTATGGTTGTGCTCGCGGAGAGGTCTTGTGCCCCCGAAGAGGTCTTGATTTTGGTCTCCGAAGAGAAGCAATTTTTGTATTTCTACTCTGGTGAAGTGGGTCTCCGAAGAGAAGCATTTTGCACTCCTACCCTGGTGAAATGTGCCTTCGAAGAGGGCTTTTTATTTTGTGCTTCAAGCATGGTGAAGCGTGCCTCCGAAGATGGCTTGTGCCTCCGAAGAGGGCTTGTGCCTCCGAAGAGGGCTTGTGCCTCCGAAGAGGGCTTGTGCCTCCGAAGAGGGCTTGTGCCTCCGAAGATGGCTTGTGCCTCCGAAGAGGTCTTGTGCCTCCGAAGAGGGCTTGTGATTGCCTGGAGGTTACTTTCTCATGGTCGGAGGGGTCCACGGGGCAAACGCAATTTGCTTGACTGGATGTTTGCTTGCACAAACGATCGCAATTAGCTAACAAGGTGCCCCTTTGGTAATCCCACCGATCTTTTTTGTTGAGTAAAGCACCCCCATTTATTGGCGTGCCTCGTTAGAGGGCTTTGGTTGGTTGGTGCGCCGGGTAGGTTGCATCTCAGGGGCGAGTGGATCCACGGGACGGACGTAAGCTATCTGATCGGATGCATCACGATCAGTTAGCGAAGGTCATGTTCTTCCCGCTTGGGGAGGTATCCCTTTAGTGGATCTCTCGGGCTTCCTGTTGAGAGGCATACCTCCCTTTGTCTGCTTCTTTGTTTGCTTGGCAATTTCCCCTCATCATCTGCCCATTAGCGATCTCTTAGTATCGTTTCCAAGTGCATCCTCATTCCTTTTGCGAGTAAATTGCCTCATCCGAAGGAATGCACTTCACTGTTGAATGACTTCACGAGACAAACGCGAGTTATCCAGTTGGATGTCTATTCATAACGACAATCTCAACTAGTGAACGAAGGTTTGTCCCAGTGGAGTCGCCAACTTTTTATGTGAAGTTTTCCTTGCATAGGATTTGAGTTTGGAATTTTTTGTGTAATAGCTGATTTATCGAGGTCGCTTAGCTTTGTGACGGGCTAGCCTTGTTATAATGTCCTGCAATTTTGAATCGATATTTTAGCGATACATTTAAAGTATTTACATATCGAAATAAAACAGGCATTATGAAATAGTAAAGAACACAAGATTTATAGTGGTTCGGCCAAGAATCGGGCCTACGTCCACTTTATAGTTTTCATTCATTTACACTGATTTACAATGTTTCACAATACAACTGATACATTCATCACTATTTTACAATTCTGAGCAGAGCTCTTTTTAAGTAAAATAAGGACGCAAATGGTTGCTGTTCCAGGCTCTTGGAATTGGATCTCCCTCAACAGTTATGAGTTTGAAAGTGCCATCGAGAAGTTTAGTGCCTATGACATATGGCCCTTCCCAGTTTGGCCCAAACACACCAGTTGCTGTCATGATCCTTTTCAAAACCAAGTCTCCGATTTCAAAGCTGCGTTGGCGAACTTTGGAGTTGAAATGCCTGGCTATTCTTTGCTGATGAGCTGAGACTCTGAGCCTAGCTTCTTCTCTTTTCTCATCAAGAAAATCAAGCGCTTCAAATTGCAGTTTCCCATTTTCAGCTTCGTTGAAATGAATTCTTCTATGTGAAGGAACTTCTACTTCCACCGGGATCATTGCCTCTGATCCGTATGCTAGTGAAAATGGAGTGTGCCCAGTCGCAGTTTTGTGAGTAGTTCTATATGCCCATAGTGCTAATGGAAGCTTATCAACCCAACCACCTTTTGCTTTTTCAAGTTGCTTTTTGATAGTTGACTTGATGATCTTATTAACTGCTTCCACTTGCCCATTTGCCCGCGGATGAGCCACTGCTGAGAAGCTTTTTCGAATTTTGAACCGTTTGCAGAAATCCTGGAATTCTTCACTCTCAAACTGAGTACCGTTGTCTGTGATTATTTTCTGTGGCACACCATATCTGCAAATGATATTCTTTGTTACAAAATTTATCATCTTTTTAGAAGTGATGGTGGCCAAAGGTTCAGCTTCAACCCATTTGGTGAAATAATCAACGGCAACAATAGCATATTTGATTCCTGACTTAGCGATCGGTAATGGTCCAATTAGGTCTATTCCCCAAATGGCGAATGGCCATGGGCTGACCATCTGTGTGAGTTCGGTGGAAGGTGCTCTTGGGATTTTTGCAAATCTTTGGCATTTGTCGCACTTCCTGGAGTAAGCTGCAGCGTCTCGATTAATATCCGGCCAGAAATATCCATATCGGAGAACTTTCTTTGCGAGTGTTTGACCACCTGAATGATCTCCACATTCTCCTCCGTGTACCTCTGCTAAAATTGTCTTAGCTTCTTCCTTGGTTACACATCGAAGTAATGGCATTGAGAATCCCCGTCTGTACAACTGACCATCCTGAATTACATATCTTGATGCTTTTCTCAACAGCTTTAGGCGTTCTTTGGAGTTTTCTGGTAATGAACCATTGAGCAGATATTCTTTGATTGGAGTCATCCATGATTCATGCTCTGGAGACGTGGCCATAATCCAATCAACATCCATTTCATCGATGCTCGGAGCCGACAGAACTTCCACAGGAACCAATCCCAGTAATTGAGCTTCACCGGAACTAGAATACTTTGCTAGAGAATCTGCCTTCATATTCTCCTCTCGAGGTATGTGACTTATTGAATAGTGATCAAAATCATTGAGAAGTTCGGAAGTTTTCGTCAAATATGCAGGCAAATTCCCTCCTTTGGCTTGAAATTCTTTCTTCACCTGGCAAACAATAAGCTGAGAATCGCTGAAAATTTGTATCACTTTGATATTTAACTCCTTGGCGATTCTCAATCCGGCAATAAGGGCTTCATATTCTGCCTCATTGTTTGTCGAAGGAAATTCTAGTCTCAAGGCATAACATAGCGACCGTCCTTCGGGAGTTTCGAGCACAACTCCTGCCCCAGAACAATAATCATTTCTTGAGCCATCAACATACAACTTCCATTGTATTGGAACGCAGTCAGTTGTTTCATCCTTACTGTCACCTTTGTCAGTAGACTCTGCAATGAAATCTGCTAAAGCTTGTCCGTTAATTGCTCTTCGGGGGTGATAAGTGATGTCATATTGGCTGAGTTCTATGTTCCACTTCAAGAGACGACCCGAAGTTTCAGGACGATGCAGGACTTGCTTTAGAGGTTGATCAGTCAGGACTTTGATAGGATGAGATTGAAAATAGGGCCTCAACTTTCTGGAAGCGATTAGTAAACAATAAGCAAGCTTTTCTATCTTTGAATAATTCATCTCTGCCCCAGTGAACCGTTTGCTGATGTAGTAAACTGGACGTTGTATTTTCACATCTTCTCGTACGAGTGCTGCACTTAGAGCATGGGATGAAATTGCCAAATAGATGAAGAGGTCTTCACCATTACCGGGCTTGGAGAGGACCGGAGGAGTTCTCATATGATGAAGCAATTGATCAAAAGCATTCTGACATTCAGGAGTCCATTCGAAATTTTTCTTTCCTTTCTTTAGAGCATCGAAGAAGGGAATGCATTTGTCTGTGGCCTTGGAAATGAAGCGACTAAGAGCGGCAACCTTTCCATTGAGACTTTGCAGTTCTTTCTTCGTTCTAGGGGCTTTAACTTCCCTTAGAGCTGTGATTTGAGCAGGATTAGCCTCGATGCCCCTAGCGCTCACGATGAAACCCAGGAATTTCCCAGACTCTACTCCGAATGAACATTTCAATGGATTAAGCTTCATTCCGTACTTTCGAAGAATTGAGAACATCTCCGCCAAGTGATCCATGTGGTCTACTGCTTTCTTTGACTTTACTAACATATCATCGACATAAACTTCCATAGTTTTGCCAATCTGAGGTTTGAACATAGCGTTGACAAGTCTTTGGTAGGTTGCCCCTGCATTCTTTAATCCGAATGGCATGACTTTGTAACAGTAGAGTCCCACATCTGTAATAAAGCTTGTGTCTTCCCGATCTGGTTCATTCATCATAATCTGATTGTATCCGGAATAGGCATCCATAAAAGATAACAACTCATGTCATGCCGTTCCATCTACCAGTTGATCGATTCTAGGCAACGGGAAGCAGTCTTTGGGGCAAGCTTTGTTCAGATCTGAGAAATCAATGCATACTCTCCACTTTCCATTTGCCTTCTTAACCAGTACTGGATTTGAAACCCAATTTGGATAAGTGGATTCTTTGATGAAATTATTCTCCAGGAGACGATCTACCTCTTCCTTTAAAGCTGCTAACCTTTCTGGACCTTGAGTTCTTCGTTTCTGTTTTACTGGTGTGTATTTTGGATCAACATTCAGAGTGTGAACAGCAATTGTTGGAGAGATTCCGCACATATCAGCATGACACCAAGCGAAAACGTCCAGATTTGCTTTTAGAAATGATATCAGTGTATTTTGAACTGTTGTACTCAGTTGCGAACCCACATTAAGTACTTTATTTGGGTCTTTTGAGTCGACAGGTATTGGTACCGTAACTTCTGCGGGCACCACTCTATTCTCCTCTGCACTGGATTTTCTGGGGTCCATTTCTCGCCTTGCACCACTGTGCTCACCAGTGCAGGGACCACCCTGTATTTGCTATAAGGTTGGGTTTTTGATGCGGAGGGGAGCTGCCGCATCTTTACCCATCTCTCTCTTTCTGGCTTCTCGAAGCTCTATGAGATAACACTCGCGTCCAGCATTTTGATCTCCCTTGATGACACCAACACCATTTTTCGTAGGAAATTTCATAGTTAGGCACCACGGAGCCAAAATGGCCCTGAATGCAGCTAGAGTCGGCCTGCCTAGGAAAGCATTGTAGGCAGAAAATCCGTCGACAATTACAAAGGTTTGCTTGCGAGCAACCCTTTTCTTCCCTTCTCCAAATTCGACGAACAACTCAACAGTTCCAATTGGTTGCTGAGGTTCCCCAGTGAAACCAACGATCTTTTGTGACGAAGCCTGAACATCGGTCATTGGGATCTTCATCTGGTCAAATGTTTTCTTGAAGAGTATATTGCAGGAAGCACCGCAGTCAATGAGCACACGTCTTACTATTGCCGGTCCGATTCCTGCAGAGATAACCAAAGGATCTATGGTCGGAGCTTCAATACCCACGGAATCCCTAGCTTTGAACAAAATGTCATTATCTGAAAGCTTTTGCTGTTTCAAGGGTGCAGCATTTTCTACAGCAAAAACATCTTCCTCTGCCGGGATATACTTCAAATGCTGCACCCTTGAAACAGCAAAAGCTTTCAGATAATGACATTTTGTTCAAAGCTAGGGATTCCGTGGGTATTGAAGCTCCGACCATAGATCCTTTGGTTATCTCTGCAAGAATCGGACCGGCAATAGTAAGACGTGTGCTCATTGACTGCGGTGCTTCCTGCAATATACTCTTCAAGAAAACATTTGACCAGATGAAGATCCCAATGACCGATGTTCAGGCTTCGTCACAAAAGATCGTTGGTTTCACTGGGGAACCTCAGCAACCAATTGGAACTGTTGAGTTGTTCGTCGAATTTGGAGAAGGGCAGAAAAGGGTAGCTCGCAAGCAAACCTTTGTAATTGTCGACGGATTTTCTGCCTACAATGCTTTCCTAGGCAGGCCGACTCTAGCTGCATTCAGGGCCATTTTGGCTCCGTGGTGCCTAACTATGAAATTTCCTACGGAAAATGGTGTTGGTGTCATCAAGGGAGATCAAAATGCTGGACGCGAGTGTTATCTCATAGAGCTTCGAGAAGCCAGAAAGAGAGAGATGGGTAAAGATGCGGCAACTCCCCTCCGCATCAAAAACCCAACCTTATAGCAAATACAGGGTGGTCCCTGCACTGGTGAGCACAGTGGTGCAAGGCGAGAAATGGACCCCAGAAAATCCAGTGCAGAGGAGAATAGAGTGGTGCCCGCAGAAGTTACGGTACCAATACCTGTCGACTCAAAAGACCCAAATAAAGTACTTAATGTGGGTTCGCAACTGAGTACAACAGTTCAAAATACACTGATATCATTTCTAAAAGCAAATCTGGACGTTTTCGCTTGGTGTCATGCTGATATGTGCGGAATCTCTCAAACAATTGCTGTTCACACTCTGAATGTTGATCCAAAATACACACCAGTAAAACAGAAACGAAGAACTCAAGGTCCAGAAAGGTCAGCAGCTTTAAAGGAAGAGGTAGATCGTCTCCTGGAGAATAATTTCATCAAAGAATCCACTTATCCAAATTGGGTTTCAAATCCAGTACTGGTTAAGAAGGCAAATAGAAAGTGGAGAGTATGCATTGATTTCTCAGATCTGAACAAAGCTTGCCCCAAAGACTGCTTCCCGTTGCCTAGAATCGATCAACTGGTAGATGGAACGGCTGGACATGAGTTGTTATCTTTTATGGATGCCTATTCCGGATACAATCAGATTATGATGAATGAACCAGATCGGGAAGACACAAGCTTTATTACAGATGTGGGACTCTACTGTTACAAAGTCATGCCATTCGGATTAAAGAATGCAGGGGCAACCTACCAAAGACTTGTCAACGCTATGTTCAAACATCAGATTGGCAAAACTATGGAAGTTTATGTCGATGATATGTTAGTAAAGTCAAAGAAAGCAGTAGACCACATGGATCACTTGGCGGAGATGTTCTCAATTATTCGAAAGTACGGAATGAAGCTTAATCCATTGAAATGTTCATTCGGAGTAGAGTCTGGGAAATTCCTGGGTTTCATCGTGAGCGCTAGGGGCATCGAGGCTAATCCTGCTCAAATCACAGCTCTAAGGGAAGTTAAAGCCCCTAGAACGAAGAAAGAACTGCAAAGTCTCAATGGAAAGGTTGCCGCTCTTAGTCGCTTCATTTCCAAGGCCACAGACAAATGCATTCCCTTCTTCGATGCTCTAAAGAAAGGAAAGAAAAATTTCGAATGGACTCCTGAATGTCAGAATGCTTTTGATCAATTGCTTCATCATATGAGAACTCCTCCGGTCCTCTCCAAGCCCGGTAATGGTGAAGACCTCTTCATCTATTTGGCAATTTCATCCCATGCTCTAAGTGCAGCACTCGTACGCGAAGATGTGAAAATACAACGTCCAGTTTACTACATCAGCAAACGGTTCACTGGGGCAGAGATGAATTATTCAAAGATAGAAAAGCTTGCTTATTGTTTACTAATCGCTTCCAGAAAGTTGAGGCCCTATTTTCAATCTCATCCTATCAAAGTCCTGACTGATCAACCTCTAAAGCAAGTCCTGCATCGTCCTGAAACTTCGGGTCGTCTCTTGAAGTGGAACATAGAACTCAGCCAATATGACATCACTTATCACCCCCGAAGAGCAATTAACGGACAAGCTTTAGCAGATTTCATTGCAGAGTCTACTGACAAAGGTGACAGTAAGGATGAAACAACTGACTGCGTTCCAATACAATGGAAGTTGTATGTTGATGGCTCAAGAAATGATTATTGTTCTGGGGCAGGAGTTGTGCTTTCACGATCTTATTATACACACCGGGTGTTAGCGTTCACATTTTAGCGTTAACAGATGGTATAGTATGGGTGCATGTACTATTCGCAGATTTCATGTGTAGCATCAACTAGATATTTTATTCTATTTTTGTTGTGTGTTCATATTGGGAGTTCATTTTTAAATATAGTACACAAAATATTATATATATAGTTATAGGTTGTAGGATTTGTAGTCTGCACATGTGTACACTGTTGCATAAAAAGGCCTGTGTATATGTGAATTTTAACCTACATATGTACGTTTTTGTTGAATTTTTATGAGTCTGCATATTTATTTTTAGTCCACATATGTTTATTTTATCCGTCTTGTATTTCTTTCAATATAGCTAATGTATATACTAAGTTTGGTTTTCGAATGTATATGTATAAATTGCAATTTATTTATTTTACTGTGAATGGATATAGTTATATATATATATAGTTTATATAATGTATTAGTATATATAGGATCATATGTATACATACATATTTGATATTGGAAGGTATATATATATGACTGTTTTGTTTAATAATATGTATTTGGACGCTTATGTTATCTGTTATATATAATACGTGTATGTGTTTGTTAATTTTAATTTTACTGTATATATATATAAATAAGTTGTGTATTAGTATTCACTGAGTAGCCTTGCTCTTATATATACTAATTTGCGCATGTTTAGAAACATATATATTATATATTTTGCTATAATAATATATTTGGTAGTCTACTAATAATATTTTGGTGTTTACTGTTTCAAATTTATATATATATATATATATTTGGTTTTAGGAATGCATGTGTATGATAGTGTTGTTGTATGGATTATGGGTATATATATTGGCTTGTATATTTGTATATATAAGTTTATGTGAATTATTTTATCGTTTTAAGTCTATACATGTGTGTAAGTATTTTGCATTTATAAGTATTTATGTATTTATAAAAAAATTAAATGAAATAAAATAAAATAATAATAAGGTATATATATGTTTGATTTTATATGTGTGTTTTTAATTTGAAATAATGGATTTTGAAATACACACACACACACACACACACACATATATATATATAAAATTTAATATATGTTTGAATTTAGCATATGATTTTATATATATAGTTATATATTTATATAAGTTCACTTATACCCATTTATCTTCATCAACCCAATTCTGATTTGATTTCGTCTATTCCTTGTTATCAGCTTTGATCATCGAGTTCGTGCTAGGATTCGTAACTCAATTTCGGTGTCCATATCAGTGTGTGTATCTGTGTCATCTCCTATTTTCTCTAGACTCGAAAGGTGAGCAATCACTCACGATTAACATTTTATATTTATTAAATTTAATTTCAATTGAAATGACAATTGAAATGCTGTTGTTAGTTATTTACATTGCCATATATATGTTATTATCTGTATCTGTTCACCTGTGACATCTAACACCATTATTTTTTATTTATATTGATGATATATGCCTGTTATAATATTATCATATCTGTTATCACTCTGGAAGTTCCCTGTTAGTAAAGAATTCACTATGGGTTGAAATAATACATACCCGAACGGACTTTAGAATAGGAGAAAATCGTTATGGGTTGAAGTGATAAACCCAAGCGATTTTCATTTGTATTGAATTTGGGATTGCGGGTTGAAATGATATATACCTGTATTTATACTTTAAATTGCGGATTGAAATGATAAATATCTGTATCACTTGACCATAGGATAAAAAAATTTATACAGACACCGTTGGTCTATATATAAGTATTTTGTAAAAATGACTTCTATGGTTTGGGAAGAACTATACGGTTTTAAAAGAATAAAAATATTGATTTTTGATATTATAAAAGTCATAGTTATATCCTTTATTTTAGGCTATGTCTAATTTGTTTTAATATAAAAAAAGTAATAATAAAGTTTGATTTTATTAAAATATAACATGGTTAAGTGTTTATATAAATTATATTTTAATATAGATGATTTTGGGAAGATTGATTTAAAATGGTTCTTAATTAAGAATTTATTTAAATAAAGATCGATTTGGAACTTATTGAATTCAGGATTTTTAAAAGGGATGATTTTACAACTAGGTTTTGGTTTAAGATGTTTTAAAAGAAAATTCAAGGTTATATAAATTGGATGAGATATTCAGTGATTTGGGATTTGGGGTTTATGTAAATGATATTGTATTTTATTAAGTGAATATTTCAAAGCTAAATAATATGGAAGTGAATTTGATATATGTGTGTGTGTGTGTATGAGATTTTAATTTTAATTTGAATTGTGGAGAATTAAGGCTTTGAAATATAATAAAAATTGAATAGTTTATTTTGTTGATCAAATATGTATTTGAAATTTATAAGATTTGAAAAGATTTATGGAGAAACTGATTTGAATTGAAATTTGATATAATTTGGTAAAATATAATATTTTATTTGAAAAATGGATATTTTACTTTGGGTATATTTCGAAATATTATGATTTCAAAGTGTAATGATTTTAAGTAATTTTGGTTTCAAAAGAATTATAACCTTGAAAGTATTATGGTTTTGAAAGGTGAATATATATTTGAAATAGAAAATAAACTATTTGAATGTAGTTTAAAATTATAAATGGTTTTGGTTTCGAAGTATAAACTATTTTGGAAGGAATATAGTTTTGAAATTAAATGATATTTTGGTTTTGAAAGGTATAAACTATTTTGAAATGGCCACGGTGTTATAATAACGGTTGGTTGTTAAAGAGACCGGGATTGGATATCTAGCATACTCTCTGTCGATACCGAAAACCACTTTAACAACTGTGTACGCGGTGGAGATTCCAGAACGAAGTAGGATGGCGGCGACGACCTTATTGTGGTACGAACGTGGACCCGACTCCCGTGAGTTGGCTTAAGGTGGCTAAAATAGGAGCGATTACCGGGCCAAAATGGGTAGCTCCTCTGGCCGGACACATTCCTTCGATATTATACTCTTTCTTGTGGTTGATTTGATGGCCATCCTCTGATTTTGATTGGGAGTGTGTTCCGAGGTGGGCGTATGTGGCTGCTGCGTTACCACCTGTAACGACACAGAATTTCTGTCATTTTAAATTTAGATATTTAATTAATTTTAAATATTAAACAAGTAAGATTTTTAAGTCGAATAAATTATTTTTCGAATATAGTGATTTAATTAGATAATTAAATCGATAATTTAATATTTGAAATTTCAAAAATAATTGAAAATTGGGTTTAATGTGTATATAAATGAATTATAAAGTTATATTGGAG
Organism: Allium fistulosum; assembly: GCA_030737815.1. Taxonomy (NCBI): domain Eukaryota; kingdom Viridiplantae; phylum Streptophyta; class Magnoliopsida; order Asparagales; family Amaryllidaceae; genus Allium; species Allium fistulosum. The sequence goes on along the minus strand of CM060908.1, from coordinate 615,268,637 downwards.
TTAGAACGATGTTTGTAAACTTTTAAAATTGATTTAAAAGTTAAATTGTGAAAATTGAATATTTTAATATTTAATTGACTAGTGAAAATATTCATTTTCAAACAGTCTTGGATTTCAATGAAACTAGTTTCATCGGATCCGTAATGTTAAATTTTTGTATGGTTTCAAATTTCATGTCAATCGGATTTACCGTTTGTCCGGGGCAAGCGAAAACGCATCGAAATCGTTTTAATCGATTTAATTTTAAATTGATCGTTTAATTCCGTAACTCGCACATATGACCGAATTAGCTCCCGAAACACGTTCCATTGTGTTCGAAATGCGGGTAAAACATTATAAACGCCAGCCGGCACGCTTCGTTTGGAGTTCGGAAATTTTCGATGAATAGTGTTTCGATATTTTGTATAAAAGGACATCTACACTTTCATTTGCAAGCCCTAATCAAAATGAAAACCTAGCCGGCAGCTAACATATTCAATGGCCGACATCGCTCATTCCTTTCCCCTTCAAAATCTTCAAATCCATAAACAATTAACGAAATCTTTCAACTACAATGTTATAGAGGGAAGTGAGATCTATAATCTCAACGGTGGAGATCGGGAACGAAGGTACGGATAGGCGGCGATTTGTCTTTGAACGAGTTGCGTTCGTGCACGAAAAACGAGGGCTAGGGGTGACCGAGTTTGCCGGGATCGCTGCCGTGGGTGAAGCTCGAGTGGGCGAACAGTTTGGCGTCGGCCGATCAACTTCTCGATCGACGTAGGTGGAGCGAAAATTCAATAAAAGGTGGCGGCGTCGGGTTTTCCTTCGTTCGTCGTTTCCTGGGAATCACATAAGAGAAGAAAATGAAAAGCACGGCCCAGATCTATTCTCTGAAAACAGACGGCTAATATGAAATATAGGTTAAAATATAGAAATTGAAATTGAAATTTTATTATTTTAAATCATATAAACTTTGTAATATCATAACTTGTTCATACGAGGTCGAGAAATTACGAAACAACTTGCGTTGGGTTCGTATTGACGAGCACTACGCAATGGAGCTAGTTTGGAGTCGTTTGGAGCCAGTGAAAATTTCGGGTAAAATTAAACGCGTGTTTAATTTTATTCGAAATGAACCACTACAACTATTGTCGGAAACTCCAGGTGAGAACTCCTCACTCAATCGAATCGTGTTTTCGATTTAAATTTTAGATAGTTAAATTTAAAGTTGTTTAATTGTGTAAATTAGATGATGGTTGCTATCGGTTGTACTGAAATAGACCCTATACGCCGTATATTAAGCGGATGTTATTATATTAAAAACATATACCGCGATATTTCACTTTGTAGTGGAATTGGTATTATATATGTATTTGGAGTTGATTTCCTGCATTATATAGCGGATGAGACCCTATTGCGCCGCATAATAGCGGATAATATTTTTGTAATCCCATATACCGCGATATTCCACGTTTCGAAGTGGAATTCGTATTGTGCTAACATCTGTGGATGCAGGGAAACAGGTTGGAGGGATCCAACTAGATTCCTTAAATATTTGATTTATTTCATATGTTGAATGTTGATTATTTATAATCTCCGTGTGATTATCTTTGTGATTGAATTTGTTGAAGGCTACGGTTTAGCCGAATATATTTTTGGTATCGTTGGATACCAGAAATAAATAAAAATTTGATTTTTGAAATTCAAGTTGAAAATTTATCGAAAAATTTATTTTGAAAATTGGGTAAATTGAAAAGGAGTTTTAAAAGATAAAAGTTTGTATTTTTGAATTATATTGAATTAAATTCCAAATTTTGGGAAAAAAAGGCTTAATAAATAGATTTAGGGTAATATTAATTATAAGTTGATTAATTTAGTTAAAATTGGATTTTTAAATAAATTTGAAGAGATAAAGGAATTTATTTTTAAAAGGAAATAATTTTGGAAATACATTTGAAATTTATTTGGGATTTGAAAATAAATTTGAAATTGATTTGGAATTAAATAAATGAATATTTGTGAAATTGTATAAACTTTGTGAATATTTGGAAATGTAAATTCTTAATGGAAATTTATTAGGAGAAATTAATTGATTTTGGAAATCAGTTAAGAATAATTATTTAGAATTAATTATTAATTAAGATTTAAATAATGATTAATTCAAGGAAAATTTATTAAATTTTTTATAACTAATTGATTATTAATTTACGAAAATTAGTAAAACTTATTCATAGAAATTAATTTGATTTTTAATTAATCAGATCATTAAAATTAATCCTATCTATGGATGTCGGATTATATTGAATGTGGAATTTTTTTTGTTATCCCCGACATGTGATGTTTGTGATATATCCTGTTCTGTGTTGTGATCTATAATTTATTATCCTGTGATATATATATATATATATATATATATATATATCTGATCTGTGAATGGAAGATAAGCGTTATGGTTTATACCGCTTATCGAATATATTGTTATAATTGATCTGTGATGGTTGAATGCTGTTGCACTATTGTGTCAAACCCTTGGACTACACAATACACAAACAAGTGTGGATTTCACATGGAAATCGGTTAAGTCACAGATTTTTATCAATTTTGAAAAATTGAGTTTTTGAATCCAAATTAGTTTTGGAATTGGAATTGAAGTTTTTGAAAATGAGTTTCAGAAATAAAAGTTATTTTAAATAACTTAATAAAATTTATATTCGAATTATTTGATTTAAATTGGAATTCAATATTTGAAATTGAATTCAAGAATTTGGGAATTTTCGTCTAAGGGAATTACAAGTGAAAAAGGGTGTTTATACGAATTTAAACCATTCTTAAAAGTGTTGTTGTGAAAATTTGAATCAAATTAAAGACCGTAACTTGTATAAATGTAATCAGATTTTTTTGAAACGAAAACTATCTGTTTTCAAATAATAGTAGCTATGATATAAGGGAAGAAATTTCCATTTGTGTTAAAGGAATTTTAATTGGATATTGAACTGTTTTGAAGGCTATGAATCAATCTTTGTGAAAGATCGTTAAATCTTGTTTTGAAATAAAAGAGTATTTCAAATGGTGTATCTTTTATATTATAAAAGACTTGAAATTAAATAGTTTTAAAAGCTATAAAATAAATCTTTGGTTTAAAGATTTAATGAGTTAATCCAATTGAAATGGAAATTGATTTTGGAATCTATGAAATGAATCTTTGTGAAACTGGGTAAACATTGTGAAACAAATCTTTTTGTTTAAAGATTCGAAATGGTAATTTGTTGGAACCGTTTAAAAGAATGGTTTGGTAATATGTGTTGACTTAATTGAAATCCCAATATCCATATGTTTTAAAATATTGTGCTCACTATTCGGATTAGCCGGGAGAGGACCTGTGTGTCATACAACCCATTTCGAATTAGTGATACGGCGATATGGATTGCATTGAAAACCGATGGTGAAGACCGGGTATTTTTGAAAACGATAGGATGACCTATCGATTGTCTCTGCACCAAGTTGCTTCGGTTTAGAGATATCCTTTGTGATGGGAAGTTCGATCGGGATTGTGAATACCCGGATTGCAAGGGCTTCTTCGGAAGTGCCTTCGGTTCTGTTCGAACCCGGAATAGACTTGTATGGTTACATGTCTGACATTACACTTTGAGATATAAACAAGATTTCTTTCAAATACATTTCTGTTGGTGGTGGAGAATTTATTCTCTTAGCTTAACACCCTTCTCTGAGACGTATGAGCTCAGAGGTTATGTAGTTGAAGGTTATCAGCGATATATTCCCAATTTGGTAATGTGACATGCTGAGTGCTGTTGTGTGATGATCATTTGTTGATCATTTGTAATCAAAGCATAGCTTTGTGCCAAAGCATAGCTTTGTGGATGAGACTTTGTCGGACCTCACACCCCGAAAATGGTCAAAACAGGAATGATGCGGCAAGGTTATGAGGGTCGTGCCCTTTAGGGTATGTCATTTCCTTTTGAAAAAGGGTGGTATCAGGTATAGAGCCCTGATATTTAACCTATGTGGTTACCGCATATTTATTACTTTGTGGTTGTTGGTTGCGAGCGCTCAGATAAAGGTCCCAAAGGACCGGGGGGTGGCATATTCATGTAGTAGTTACCTAGTTACAGAGGTAGCCCGGCCTTGTGTTGGTAGAGAGCCAGGTTGGTTTCTCGGGACGTCCCGCCAGAGGCGTACCCATGTGGCAGTAGGAAGTTCCTTAGCCTGACCATTTGTTGGAGATCCATCTTCCAATACGAACTTTGTACGGTATTAGTTGTAGAACCTGCCATTTACGTATGGTGGTCACCACAGTTTAGATGGTAGCTATAGTAGGCATACAATAATGGTTGTATGCTGGCTAAGATTTATATTATACTTTCGAAATGTTTTCTGCACTATGAACTAATAATAATATTAACTGATTTTGCGTAGTAAGCATGTTTGACTATCATAAGGAGAAATCTCCTCCAATTCTATGTTTGCATTGTGTGTGTGGCAGGAGGCCTTACGGTAGTTTCATTTTCCAAAAGCATTGCGAATAATTTTTCACTTCCTTTGTTTGTTGTTGTTTTAAAGATAAATAACTATTTTAGTTCTCACACCATTCACCATGACTGACCTAGAGTTTATTGTTCCCTTCCTAAACTCTGGGTGCCTATCATTTTCCACATGGGCAGCCTAGAGTCAGGTTTTAGGTCATTCTGAATATTCAGGAGATGCTGTGGAGCTCAAGAGACGAGCTGGATGGCGAGACGTATAACTTGTATATGATATTATTTATTCCACTGTGTATTCTGTATGGGGACAGGTTTGTATAACTGTCCATTGATGTATATTGTTGTTGTACACTATGATGATGATGAAATGTATAAAATGATATGGTCCTTTGTTTTAAAGATTATTCATTTATCTATTATATGTTGTTCTACTGCGAATGTGAGATTCTGATATTGTTTCTGTCGCTTCTTCCTTTTTTTTCTTTTTCTTCTTTTTCTTCTACCTCTTCTTTTTAACCCTAACAATTCGGTTTTCCAGCATTCGATTGGGCGACATTTGATGCAGTGGACGTATTGATGCCGATTTTCGGATTCCGTAAAAACTGTATCGTTACAATGTGGTATCGGAGCATTTGGTTAAGTGATAACCTTGGCTTTGTTGGGAATTACTCATTAGAAATAGAGTCAGTAGTACTCTAGAATGAGTTGAGTGTATTAATGGATATGAGCGCGTATTTGTTAGTGAATATATAATGGTTTATGTTGTGGTGATTGGTTTGTTGAGTGGCATATGAACTTTCATCGGCATAGTCTGCAAAACTATATCGAAGGGGTTTCTAAACATTTGAATAGAACAATTCGACACAATATTGTTTTCAAAGGTGGGTGAATGAAATAATTTCATCCAAAATATTTTTGATATAAAATGAAGTATATTCCGAAATTATTATATAACTTGGATGTTTGGGTGTTAATATTATAGTCAAATGAGATTATAAAACCTGAAACAACTTATATAACCAAGAACAGATATTAGATTTGAATTTTGAAATTAAAATTAAATATGAGAAGTTATAAATGAGGATTTAACTTGGATTAAGATTGGAATTTGAAGTTTAATTAATGATTTGGGAAAAAAATATAAGTAAAATTTTTGAATGTGATTGAAATGGAAAATGGAGTAAATTGAATTGAACTTCATTAAAGCTAAGTAAAAGGAGTTTTAGACTTATAATATGAAATAATAAATTTAGTTTTGGTAAAGTTGAAATAAATTTGAGTTAGCATAATAAAATATGTGATTTGAAATTTAACTAAATAAAAGGTTAAATAAATTGAATTGAATTAGATAAGTGATTATCTAATATGATTTGGAAGATAAATAATAAGTTGTATAACTTGTAAAGTGAGAAAATGTAAGTAAAACCAATTGTAAAATGGTTAAACAAGTTTTGTTAAGCAAAATTAAAAAATTTGATTTTGATTAAGTAATGAATTTGACTTTAAGGAAAAGTTAAATGAAATTGAATTTAAAATAAATTAGAAATGGGCTTAAGTTGTATAAGTGAAGTGAGTTGAAAAGAAATTGAACTTAAATAATGTTGTATGAAATTAATTTTGGTATCAAAATGAATTAAATAATGAAGTCATTAAATGAATATGAATTTGAGTTATGTAATATAATTCAACTTTAGTGGTTAAATGAATTAGCAATTGAGTTGAACTAATGGATCGAATGATACTAATGGAATACTGGATGTAAGTGTAAATTCATAAAAAAAGCTAATGTAACTGGAAGTTGAATAATTGAATGAAAATCAATAGAATATTACACCAATTGGAAATTGAAAGTGTTAAACCAAATTAAAAGTAAATTTAATGAATTTGGTTATTGTTGGTTATGATTGATTGTTGGATGGTTGTTAGTTACTTTGTATATAAATTCATTAAGTGTTAATGAAATTGAATCGATAAAATTGAAAGCTAAAGTGATTAAATTCAAATTGAAGGTGAAGTAAATTTAAATAGAATTGAATTTGTTTTCAATTAGAAATGAACTAATGTGAATATAAAATTAGTGAATGCAAACTAATTGAAAATGAATAAATGAATGTCGTTATATATGAATTGGTTGTAAACAATTACAAGTAATGTCAAAATTATCTAAGTTGCTTATAAGCTTTGTTTAGTATGCATTTCTTTTGATATGCATGTGTTGTAGTTGTTTAAAAGGGTAAAATGTTAATAATTTCCTATATATGTTACTTACATATTTAAATTGAGTAAGTACAGGTACCGGGGCTACCGTTGGCGGGATTTGTTGCGCAAAATTCTTAATAATAAACTGCTTTGCTTAAAAATGCTAAAAAGGTATGCCTACGCAATAAAAAAATAGGAAATATGAACTGTTTTTCTGCTTTTCCGACCGTGTGGGTCGATGTATATATATTTATGTCTATTGTGATCCTACTACAATTGAACCGCGCAAAGAAGGCTATGGCGAATTTTTCTGAAAATTTGAGGCGTTAGAAAATTTTCGGGGAATTTTAGGAAATTTGTGAAAACTAAATTTTGGATTTGGAGATGAAAGTTAAACGATATAGTTTGTTTTGAAAAGTATAACTAAGTATAGATTTGAAAAAAACTTAGTAAAGTTTTTGAAAGAGTTTAACTATTGGATTTTTGGGAAGTTGTACACTTAAGTGATTCTGAAATTTAATTTGAACGAATTGTTTGAAAAGTTAATGAATTTGAGGCATGTTTCTTACCTTGCAATTTCGAGGACGAAATTCTTTTAAGGGGGGAAGATTGTAACGACCCAGAATTTCCATCATTTGAAATTCAGATATTTAATTAATTTTAAATATTAACAAGTAAGATTTTTAAGTCGAATAAATTATTTTTCGAATATAGTGATTTAATTGGATAATTAAATCGATAATTTAATATTTGAAATTTCAGAAATAATTGAAAATTGGGTTTAATGTGTATATAAATGATTTATAAAGTTATATTAAATCATATTGGAGTTCGAACGATGTTTGTAAACTTTTAAAATTTATCTAAAAGTTCAATTGTGAAAATTGAATATTTTAATATTTAATCGACTGGTGAAAATAGTCATTTTTCAAACAGTCTCGAATATCGACGAAACTGGTTTCATCGGATCCGTAATGTTAAATTTTTGTATGGTTTCAAATTTCGTGTCAATCGGATTTACCGTTTGTCCGGGGCAAGCGAAAACGCATCGAAATAATTTTAATCGATTCAATTTAAAATTGATCGTTTAATTCCGTAACTCGCACATATGCCCGAAATAACTCCTGAAACACGTTCCATTGTGTTCGAAACGTGGGTAAAACATTATAAACGCCAGCCGGCACGCTTCGTTTGGAGTTCGGAAAATTTTCGATGAATAGTGTTTCGATATTTTGTATAAAAGGACATCTTTACTTTCATTTGCAAGCCCTAATCAAAATAAAAACCTAGCCGGTAGCTAACATATTCAATGGCCGACATCGCTCATTCCTTTCCCCTTCAAAATCTCTAAATCCATAAATTCAACTACAATGTTATAGAGGGAAGTGAGATCTATAATCTCAACGCTGAAGATCGTGAACGAAGCTACGGATAGGCGGCGATTTGTCTTTGAACGAATTGCGTTTGTGCACTAAAAACGAGGGCTAGGGGCGACCGAGTTCGCCAGGATCACTGCCGTGGGTGAAGCACGAGTGGGCGAACAGATTGGCGTCGGCCGATCAACTTCTCGATCGACGTAGGTGGAGCGAAAATTCAACAAAAGGTGGCGGCGATGGGTTTTCCTTCGTTCGTCGTTTCCTGGGAATCACGTAAGAGAAGAAAATGAAAAGCACGGCCAAGATCTATTCTCTAAAAACAGACGGCTGATATGAAATATAGGTTAAAATATAGAAATTGAAATTGAAATTTTATTATTTAAATCGAATAAACTTTGTAATATCATAACTTGTTCATACGAGGTCGAAAAATTACGAAACAACCTACGTTGGGTTCGTATTGACGAGCACTACGCAATGGAGTCTGTTTGGAGTCGATTGGAGCCAGTGAAAATTTCAGGTAAAATTAAACGCGTGTTTAATTTTATTCGAAACGAACCACTACAACTGTTGTCGGAAACTCAAGGTGAGAACTCCTCACTCAATCGAATCATGTTTTCGATTTAAATTTTAAATAGTTAAATTTTAAATTGTTTAATTGTGTAAATTGGATGATGGTTGCTATCTGTTGTACTGAAATAGACCCTATACGTCGTATATTAAGCGGATGTTATTATATTAAAAACATATACCGCGATATTCCACTTTGTAGTGGAATTGGTATTATATATGTATTTGGAGTTGATTTCCCGCATTATATAGCGGATGAGGCCCTATTGCGCCGCATAATAGCGGATAATATTTTTGTAATCCCATATACCGCGATATTCCACGTTTCGAAGTGAAATTGGTATTGTGCTAACATCTATGGATGCAGGGAAACAAGTTGGAGGGATCCAACTGGATTCCTCAAATATTTGATTTATTTCATATGTTGAATGTTGATTATTTATAATCTCCGTGTGATTATCTTTGTGATTGAATTCGTTGAAGGCTACGGTTTAGCCGAATATATTTTTGGTATCATTGGATACCAGAAATAAATAAAAATTTGATTTTTGAAATTCAAGTTGAAAATTTATCGAAAAATTTAGTTTGAAAATTGGGTAAATTGAAAAGTTTTAAAAGATAAAAGTTTGTATTTTTGAATTATATTGAATTAAATTCCAAATTTTGGGAAAAAAGGCTTAATAAATAGATTTAGGGTAATATTAATTATAAGTTGAATAATTTAGTTAAAATTGGATTTTTAAATAAATTTGAAGAGATAAAGGAATTTATTTTTAAAAGGAAATAATTTTGGAAATTCATTTGAAATTCATTTGGGATTTGAAAATCAATTTGAAATTGATTTGGAGTTAAAAAATGAATATTTGTGAAATTGTATAAACTTTGTGAATATTCGGAAATGTAAATTCATAATGGAAATTTATTAGGAGAAATAAATTGATTTTGGAAATCAATTGAGAATAATTATTTAGAATTAATTATTAATTAAGATTTAATTAATGATTAATTCAAGGAAAATTTATTAAATGTTTTGTAATTAATTGATTATTAATTTACCAAAATTAGTAAAACTTATTCACAGAAATTAATTTGAATTTAAATTAATCAGATGATTAAAATTAATCCTATTTATGGATGTTGGATTATATTGAATGTGGACTTTTTTTGTTATCCCCGACATGTGATGTTTGTTATATATCTTGTTCTGTGTTGTGATCTATAATTTATTATCCTATGATATATATATCTATGATCTGTGAATGGAAGATAAGCGTTATGGTTTATACCGCTTATCGAATATATTGTTATAATTGATCTGTGATGGTTGAATGCTATTGCACTATTGTGTTAAACCCTTGGACTACACAGTACACACATAAGTGTGGATTTCACGTGGAAATCGGTTAAGTCACAAATTTTTATCAATTTTGAAAAATTGAGTTTTTGAATCCAAATTAGTTTTGGAATTGGAATTGAAGTTTTAGAAAATGAGTTTCAGAAATAAAAGTTAATTTATATAACTTAATAAAATTTAAATTCGAATAATTTGATTTAAATTGGAGTTCAATATTTGAAATTGAATTCAAGAATTTGGGAATTTTGGTCTAAGGGAATTACAAGTGAAAAAAGGTGTTTATATGAATTTAAACCATTGTTAAAGGTGTTGTTGTGGAAATTTGAATCAAATTAAAGACCATAACTTGTATAAATGAAATCAGATTTTTCTGAAATGAAAACTATCTGTTTTCAAATAATAGTAGCTTTCATATAAGGGAAGAAATTTCCATTTGTGTTAAAGGAATTTTAATTGGATATTGAACTGTTTTGAAGGCTAAGAATCAATCTTTGTGAAAGATCTTTAAATCTTGTTTTGAAATAAAAGAGTATTTCAAATGGTGTATCTTTTATATTATAAAAGACTTGAAATTAAATAGTTTTAAAAGCTATAAAATAAATCTTTAGTTTAAAGATTTAATGAGTTAATCCAATTGAAATGGAAATTGATTTGGGAATCTATGAAATGAATCTTTGTAAAACTGGGTAAACATTATGAAACAAATCTTTTTGTTTAAAGATTCGAAATGGTAATTTGTTGGAACCATTTAAAAGAAAGGTTTGGGTAATAAGTGGTGACTTAATTGAAATCCAAATATCCATAAGTTTTAAAATATTGTGCTTATTATTCGGATTAGCAGGGAGAGGACCTTTGTGTCATATAACCCATTCCGAATTAGTGATACGGCGATATGGATTGCATTGAAGACCGGTGGTGAAGACTGGGTATTTGTGAAAACGATAGGATGACCTATCGATTGTCTCTGCACCGAGTTGCTCCGGTATAGAGAATTCCTTTGTGATGGGAAGTTCGATCGGGATTGTGAATACCCGGATTGCAAGGGATTCTTTGGAAGTGCCTTCGGTTTTGCTCGAACCCGGAACAGACTTGTATGGTTACATGTCTCACATTACACTTTGAGATATAAAGCAGATTTCTTTCAAATACATTTCTATTGGTGGTGGAGAATTTATTCTCTTAGCTTAACAACCTTCTCTGAGACGTATGAGCTCAGAGGTTATGTAGTTGAAGGTTATAAGCGATATATTCCCAATTTGGTAATGTGATATTGTGAAGACCTAAAATTTTTGAGAATAAAAATTACTTTAAAAGAAAAACAAGAAATGGAAAATAAATACCAAGAATGAATGAAGTAAATAAGTGAGAGAATGATAGTTAGAGAAAATAAGAATGGGAGAAAAATAGCTGAGTAAAAAGGAGCATTATATTCACATATTGTATGTGTAAAAATATATATATGTATTATATAAATAACCAAAGAATAAAAATAGCTTGAAAATGAATATCAGAAGTGAGTGAAGTAATTATGCAAGGAATAATTATTTTTATACAGTGATGAGAGGAAAATGATTAAGTATAAAATGAGTTCAAAAATTCACATTACTTGTGTATATGTGAATATTGTATAGAAAATATATACATATTATCAGAAAAGAATGGGATGATAAAATAAAAATCCTCTTGATAATTAAAATGCATAGAGATCAGTCAAGCAATATTTTTGAGTGTGGATGTGACGCAGCGGATAATTCAAAAACAATGTAGATCGATGAAAGTAGCGATCGATGGATTGGAAGATACCGGAATGCTCAAATTCGTTGATCCGAAGATACCGAATTCTAGCTATCTCGAACTCGTTGATCGCGCACGATACCGGGTTCAAAGATCTTCAATTCTTCAAGCGTTGATCAAGCGCACTTGATTCCGCGAATCGGCTTCTACAATCGTTGAATCGAACGCACTCGATTATCCGAAAGAGGAGATAGGAGATTACACTCAACTACCAATTTAAATGAAAGCACACAGCAATCAAAAGAGAATTTTATTCAAAAATCAACAACCTTTTACAAATGAGACTCACGGCCTATTTATAGGCGAACAACTTTACAATAGAAATTTCATCAACTCCTAAGTCGTTTCCGACCTAACATCTACGACCTACGACTCAACAAAATACAGACACCATACGACTTACAAACAGACGACATATGAAAACAGATGACATACGACTTATAAAAGTTGCGACCTAAAAACAGATATGTAACGACTTACAAAATACAACACGTTAGTACATCGCGACTTAACAATGCCACGAGTTAACAGATGATGACTTATCAAGCAACACAACAGCATCTTTCTGCGACTTAAGAATCAACGGTTTAGATTAACTCGGCATAGGAATCTACGGCATCCAGAGCTTCAGCGACTTAAAACTTGCGGCATCCCAAATCAACGTCTTAAGGGAATCAAAGGCAGATATTAACTCGGCAGACGAATCAACGGCATCCAGAGTTTCGCGACCTAAAAGATAAGCGGTTCCAGAAACAACTTCGCGACCTAAGCCTTGCGACCTAAGTCCTTGCGACTTAACTCCCCAGATCACCCAGCGACTTATCTTAAGTCGTTCCCGTTTCCTGCGACCTATCATAGGTCGTGACTTGTTAGGTCGTAGCACCCTCTTAGCTCGTTCCAGCGACCTATTTCTTATCTCGTTAGGTCGTACACAAGTTAACTCGGTAAGTCGTTCTAGCGACTTATCTTCCAACTCGTTAGGTCGTACACGACCTAAAAACATGTTAGGTCGTTCCAGTATCTCGTTAGCTCACACATTCCCACTAGGTCGTTGCCGAACTTCACTAAGTCGTGGAAACGACTTAAGAGCTTTGTTAGGTCGGCTGCGACCTAAAACTTGGCCTTTCCACACTTCTTCACGAAATTTTAACTCGTCAATCTCTTCCTTAGGTCGTGGGCGACCTAAGACTTCTTTCCAGCCTACATCATCCTCCCTAGGTTGAGAGAAATTCGTCCTCAAATTTGTAAATTCTGCCACCTCAGCTCGTTCATCTCCATGATATGGTACGAGATGTTTAACATTGAACACGTCAGACGTATACACATCATCTGGCAGCTTCAATTTATAAGCATTTTCATTGATTCGTTTCACAACTTCCACCGGACCAATTTTCCGTGCTTTCAATTTATTATACGTTCCCACCGGAAAACGATCTTTTGTTAACACTGCATAAACCAAATCACCTTCATGAAATTCAACATTTCTTCGTTTCAAATCTGCAGATTGTTTATACTTCTCATTTGCTTTCTCCAATCGTTCTTGAACGATTTTATGAAATTCTGTCAGCCCTTCAAAAAAATTAGCCGCTTTCTTAATTGTCCCCTTTGAGTGTGGTATTACCGTTAAATCCAACGGCCCTTTCGGTAAGCTTGAATATACTATCTGAAATGGACTGAACCCAGTACTTCGATTCACAGCATGATTATGAGCAAACTCTGCCTGGCATAACTTCACATCCCAACTCTTCAAATTATCTTGCACAAGACACCTCAACAAGTTTCCCAACGATCTGTTCACAACCTCGGTCTGTCCATCCGTCTACGGGTGATAAGCACTACTAAATTTCAGCTTCGTTCCCACCATTTTCCACAGACTCAACCAAAAGTGACTCAGAAATCGAGTATCTCTATCCGACACAATAGATTCTGGCAATCCATGAAGTCGATAGATCTCCTTGAAAAACAATTGAGCAACATGAACAGCATCCGCCGTCTTCTTACAAGCAATAAAATGTGCCATCTTCGAAAATATGTCCACCACAACGAATATAGAATCATTTCCCCTTTGAGTTCTAGGCAAACCCAAAACAAAATCCATACTGATATCCACCCATGGTTTTACAGGTACGGGTAACGACATATATAAACCAGCATTAGTCGCAGTTCCTTTCGAAACCTGACAAACATGACATCTCTCCACAAACCTTCCCACTTCTTTCCTCATTGATGGCCAAAAGTAAGACTGTGAAATCAACTGTAAGGTACGGTCTCTTCCAACATGTCCCTCTTCATGTAACTCCTTGATAATCTTCATTCTCAAACTACCCTCCGGTATGCACAATCGATTTCCTTTAAAAAGAAAACCATCAACCATCATAAACTCATCAGTCTGCCCTTCATTGTCCTTTTCAACAAATTTCTTAAATTAAGAGTCTTCTGCAATCTGCTCCGGCAATAATTCAAAACCAGTCACTTCAACCTTCATTGTTGTCAACAAATGATTCCTCCTACTCAAAGCATCAGCCACACGATTCGTCACCCCTAACTTGTGTTTAACAACAAAAGTAAACTGTTGCAGATATGCAATCCACGATGCATGTCTTGCTGAAATCTTGTCTTGCCCTTGCAAATGCTTCAATGCTTCATGATCAGTATACAGAACAAATTCTTTCTGAAACAGATAATGTCTCCAGTGTTTAATAGCTTGCACAACAGCATAAAACTCCACATCATATGTACTGTATCGCATCTTCGCTCCTGACAACTTCTCACTGAAATATGCAATAGGACGCCCCCTCTGACTCAACACTCCTCCAATTCCAACCTTGGATGCATCTGTGTGTAGCTCAAACAACAACTGAAAATCAGGCAATACTAGAATTGGCGCAGATGTCAGCAACTTCTTGATCTTCCCAAAAGCATCCCCTGCTTCCTCTATCCATGTAAACTGTTTACCCTTCATACAATCAGTCACAGGTGCCATCACACTACTAAAGTGTGGAATAAATCTTCGATAAAATGAAGCCAACCCTTGGAAACTACGAACTTCCGTTATCGTCTTGGGTTGTGGCCAATCCCTAATCGCTTCAACTTTACTTTGGTCAACCTGTATTCCTTTCTCTGAAACAACATACCCCAGAAATAAAACACTATGCATCATGAACACGCATTTCTTTGTAGCAGCATAAAATTGCTCTTCACGAAGAATAATTAACACTCTCTTCAGATGTTGAACATGCTCCTCCGTACTAGCACTGTAGATCAAAATATCATCGAAGTAAACCACCACAAATTTCGCAATGTATGGCCTAAAAATTTGGTTCATCACCCTCATGAACGTACTAGGTGCATTCGATAGACCAAACGGCATTACCAGCCATTCATACAATCCTTCCCTTGTCTTGAATGCTGTCTTCCATTCGTCCTCTGGTCTAATGCGAATCTGATGATAACCGCTCTTCAAGTCAATCTTAGAAAAGATTACGGACCCACATATTTGATCCAATAAATCATCAAGTCTCGGCATCGGAAATCTGTATCTGACTGTGATCTTATTCAATGCTCTACTATTTGTGCACATCCTCCACGTCCCATCCTTTTTGGGTACCAATAGAGCTGGTACAGGACAAGGACTTAAACTCTCCTGCACACGCCCCTATTCAAGCAATTCTTCTACTTGCCTCCGCAACTCTTCATGTTCCTTCGGACTCATTCGGTAATGTGGTCTGTGTGGCAACACAGCACCTGGAACAAGATCTATCTGGTGTTGAATATCCCTCAACGGTGGCAACTCCGTTGGTAATTCTTCTGGAAATACATCGTCAAATTCTTTCAAAACTGATTTTACTTCTTCTGGCACTTCCACCACTTCATGACTCTCTCGTCCAATCAATAAGAATACTTCAGGCTCCTCCTCTACTTCCTTCACAAACTCCTTCAAAGATAACAAAGTTTTGAGCTCTTCAATCTCTTCTGACTTACTTTCTCCCTGTTGTCTCTTCCTTGGAACTAAGATAATCTTCGTGCCTTCAAACATAAAACTATAACTATTGGTCCGACCGTCATGTTGTATTGCTCGATCATACTGCCATGGTCTTCCCAAAAGTAAGTGACAAACATCCATCTCTACCACATCACACCAGATCTCATCTTTGTATTTCTTTCCAATAGAGAATGGAACACGAACTCGTTTATCCACTTTCACTTCTCCTCCTTTTCTCAACCATGCTAACTTGTATGGATTCGGATGCTTCTCTGTCTTTAATTTCAACTTTGTTACAGCCTCGGTGGAAATGATATTGTCACAGCTTCCGGCGTCAATCACAAATTTACACACCTTTCCCAATATAGTACATGTCGACTGAAAGATATTACTCCTCAACCAACTAGCCTCTTCCTGCTTCGGTGTCAAACATGACCTTCTCAGCATTAGATTACAACCTTCATCTCCTGATGCAATATCCTGCTCATCCTCCTCAATTGGACTAGAACACTCTCCATCAACATCCTCATCTTCAACTTCTACAATCATGGTTCTCTTCTTTGGCTTTGGACACTCGTTGCTTTTATGACCCAATTCCTGGCAATTATAACATTTGAAACCATTGTTAACCTTTTCCTTCTCAGCCTCCTTCACCACTGGTCTACTGGTAGGTTTAGAAACATTAGAACTCCCACTAACACCCTTCACTTGATTGTTGGAATTAGTAAACACACCTCCTCCTCGTCTACCCTGCTTCTCCCAAGCCAACGCTTTCTGATGTGCTTCCGCTACAGATCTTGGATTGAACATATTAACCATATCCTGAATCTGCATTCTCAATCCCCCAATGAATCTAGATGTCAGCTGCTCTTCCGTCTCCATAATATCATTCCTTGCAATAAGCTGATAAAACTCATCTGCATAATCATTAACAGTTTTCATGCCCTACCTCAAATTCTGCAAACGTTGATACATCAAAGATTGATAATTGTAAGGTAAGAACGTTGCTTTCATCAATTTCTTCATCTTCTCCCAAGATTCAACCTTTGACTTCCCCATCCTTTCACGTGTAAGTTTGGTTTGCTGCCACCATGCCAAAGCTCTACCCCTCAGCCTCGTAGCAACCAACTTCACTCTTCGATACTCTGGAACTTCTTTGAAGTCAAAAATCTCTTCAACATTAGCCACCCAATCTAGAAACTCCTCCGCTTGCATACCACCTTTGAATTCAGGAATCTCAGTCTTCATCCCCGACTCCCACTTGTGATCATACTCAGAGTAATTTCTCCCTTGTCCTCGTCCTTGACCTCGAACACTACCACCATCATACTCCTCTTCAAAGTCAGATGTATATCGTTGTCTATCTCGTCCACCCACATCTCTACTACCTTCACGTCTACCACCATCATCCCTTCTATCTACATTCCTCCGTTCACGATCATTCACGTTCCTCCCACGTCCTTGATCATTTTCAACACTTATGTCTCGATTGGAATGTGGCGAGACTCTACTTCCCCCATGGTTAGATTCAGGTGAAACCCTTCTCCGATTTTGATTCATCTCCGTCATAAGCTTCTCTAACCGACCAATCCCTTCGTTAAGATTTTCACTAAAGTTTTCATTGATTCTTTGTTCCATCTCATCAGCTTCTTCTCTTCGATACAAAGCTTCAACGTTTTGATGTCGATTGGCTCTCCTTGGCGGCATGATTGAAATCTTCACAAATTCTTCAACACTTCAAAATTCAATCACTTTTCGAACTTTGATCCAAAATGAAATGGATCGAAAACTTCCACTTTGTTGCAAATCGCGATGAACACGATGGACAAAGTTTCGGCCTCCTACTCAAATCCGATCAAACAACTTCAATATAAAGTCGAACACTTCAACTTGATCACGGCTCAACACTTCAAGCTCGGCTTAATCACTTCAAACTCTCGGCTCCAAGGCTCGATCTAACTATGATTGGTTAGAACAAGCTCTGATACCAAAACTGACGCAGCAGATAATTCAAAAACAATGTAGATCGATGAAAGTAGTGATCGATGGATTGGAAGATACTGGAATGCTCAAATTCGTTGATCCGAAGATACCGAATTCTAGCTATCTCGAACTCGTTGATCGCGCACGATACCGGGTTCAAAGATCTTCAATTCTTCAAGTGTTGATCAAGCGCACTTGATTCCGCGAATCGGCTTCTACAATCGTTGAATCGAGCGCACTCGATTATCCGAAAGAGGAGATAGGAGATTACACTCAACTACTAATTTAAATGAAAGCACATAGCAATCAAAAGAGATTTTTATTCAAAAATCAACAACCTTTTACAAATGAGACTCACGGCCTATTTATAGGCGAACAACTTTACAACAGAAATTTCATCAACTCCTAAGTCGTTTCCGACCTAACATCTACGACCTACGACTCAACAGAATACAGACACCATACGACTTACAAACATACGACATATGAAAACAGACGACATACGACTTATAAAAGTTGCGACCTAAAAACAGATATGTAACGACTTACAAAATACAACACGTTAGTACATCGCGACCTAACAATGCCACGAGTTAACAGATGGCGACTTATCAAGCAACACAACAGCATCTTTCTACGACTTAAGAATCAACGGTTTAGATTAACTCGGCATAAGAATCTACGGCATCCAGAGCTTCAGCGACTTAAAACTTGCGGCATCCCAAATCAACGTCTTAAGGGAATCAAAGGCAGAGATTAACTCGGCAGACGAATCAACGGCATCCAGAGTTTCGTGACCTAAAAGATAAGCGGTTCCAGAAACAACTTCGCGACCTAAGCCTTGCGACCTAAGTCCTTGCGACTTAACTCCCCTGATCACCCAGCAACTTATCTTAAGTCGTTCCTGTTTCCTGCGACCTATCATAGGTCGTGACTTGTTAGGTCGTAGCACCCTCTTAGCTCGTTCTAGCGACCTATTTCTTATCTCGTTTGGTCATACACAAGTTAACTCGGTAAGTCGTTCTAGCGACTTATCTTCCAACTCGTTAGGTCGTACACGACCTAAAAACATGTTAGGTCGTTCCAGTATCTCGTTAGCTCGCACATTCCCACTAGGTCGTTGCCAAACTTCACTAAGTCGTGGAAACGACTTAAGAGCTTTGTTAGGTCGGCTGCGACCTAAAACTTGGCCTTTCCACACTTCTTCACGAAATGTTAACTCGTCAATCTTCTCCTTAGGTCGTGGGCGACCTAAGACTTCTTTCCAGCCTACATCAGGACGCCTATTTGAAATTAATCAAGAAAGAAGCAAATGTTAAATTTTGTTAGTTAAAAACAAAACTTATAGAAATAAACATGAGAAGTAACCCAGGTATGATAAGATACATTGTGAAATTAAGTCACACAAAAATAATGTACAGATAGAATAATGCAAATAGCATGCATATGGAAAAGCGAAATAATAACTGTTTTCACCTGAAATAGAAATAAGAATGAAAATGGCCAAATTAGCTATAAGCATGCATATAGGGTTCTTTTATTTTTATAAGGATAAAATGGGTGTTTCCTCTATTAAAAACCTAGTTAAATGATTTAAATCAAGGGGTAAGGCAGAGGTTTTCTCTGAGGAGGAAAAACAGAAGTTTAATTCAAAAAAAAAATAGAAAGGAGAAACTCACACAGCCTTCAAGCTAAAGAATTCTCGAGGAAGAGGAGAGGAAGGTGAGTGATAATCATTTAAAAGACTTAAGGCATTAAGACCCAAGTAAGGGCAACCAAATTATTTTATATAAAATAATATTATGTTTTTCTGTTTGGTTTTATTCTCTGAATAAATACATGTTGATCATGGATGGTATTTTTGTTGAATTTTTGGTTAATGTTTTGATCTGTTTTGAGTTGTTATAATTGTTTCAATTTTTGCTTTGAAATATAAATAATCAAACATATATTCATATTATAGAAATGGATTTTATAATCCAGTTTTATATGAAGAATGAACTAAATGTTTTACTGAGAAATAGGATGTCAAAGGGAAATGAAGTGGGCAGTGTGAATAATGAGATTCATGCTCATGCCTAGTTCATATTAAAAATGATATGAACAATGCAATACTATAAACATGTGCTGATTTGTTCAGATCATGAGCCAATATGTTTTTATGCGTTTTTCTTAAAAACCATATCCTATGTTCACAGTAAAATTAATACAGTATTTCTTATGGTTTCATCAGATTTATGCAAGAAATGGGAAAATTTCTAGAAATAATTATACAGACAGTTTTATAAAATAAGATTAAGCCAGAATGACTTTGGATGTGCAATTTTGCATGAATGCTTTGTATGATTGGATGTAAACCCTTGAGTGAGTTTAATAAACTTTGGGGTTTATGTAATGAAAGGAAGAACATGAGCACCTCTGGAATTAAAATTAATATTTCTCAGCAATTAAATGAGCATGGTCTCTAAATTACAAAGTAATTTAGGAAAGGTGCCTTGATCTACTCATCATCAGGTGGATGATGGGTATGTGCATGACTTGTTCAAGTCCTGAAGGCCTCTGTGCAAAGGTTAACAGAATTGAGTCCTTTGCAATGCACACTTTGTGTTCAAAGGCAAGAGTTTAGACCATATAAAATATAAAATTGGATTGAAAGGTTATGCTATGGATTTTAGGAAGCTAAAATCCATAGGAGTTTGTACATGTAGAACTGAATGGATTGAATGGATGAATGCTTGGTTGTATGTTTGTTAGATAAATTTAAATGTACATATGCTCAGGTTTAACATGAAATTGAATAGTGTCAAATATATATGTTCTCTACACAGTTTTAAGAATTTATAAGTTGTTTTAATAATGATTTCACTCATACCAGAATTTATTTCTGACCCTATTTGTTGCTTTGCAATATTTGGGGTGTCTCATTTTTATTGAGGTAGCTCTAAATGTTGCTACAGGAAAAGAAGCATCAGAAACTTGCTTGCATGGATGCTTGAAGATTTATTTGAATTTGAAACGCTTAAGGAATATGGCAGAAATATTGTAATAAATAAGCTAGTCAAAACTCTATTATGGTCTAAGTATTTTCAAAGTTGATGTTTGTTTGTTTTTCTGTGTAAAGACTATGTAAAAGCTTAAGTATTATATGTGTGACTGTGAGTTTCTGTTTTAAGCAACTGATCTGGATATTTTCTAGTGAAGTATGATATAGGATATTATGCCATATAATTTGATATGTGGACATATTTTCCTTGGCAATGTCTGATGAACTTTTGATTGTAAAGTATAAATTGTTTTAGAATAAGCATGTAGTAAATCTGTTAAGTGTTGAGTTGAACCTGGTCTGGGCTAACCAGTAGAGCATGATCATGACTTATAATTGATATAAGTATATGTCAAGCTTATAAATGAAGCCTAAAATTCTTAATCTGGGGATTTGATTTACAGTAGGAATTTGTGCTGCTTTGTGTAGTAAGTTCATATGCATTTTAGTACTTGTAGGTCTCATAGCAAGTATGCTTATCAAATCTTACTACCTAGATACATGACTCAAGTCTGGTTGCATCTGGTCATGATCAATGTGAGGCAGTTTAAAGTAACATGAAGTCTTGTTTGCAATAAGCATGTCCATCACTCCACATCACATTAATCACTATTATTTGTTATTTACTTAAGGGAATATCAATTATCTACCTAATAGGATCACCTGAGAATTTTGTATTGGTTTGATGTGTGACATTGCTTTGATCATCCTGTCTTCATGTATATGCCAAGTCTTCAATTGGTCTAAAAGATTGAGTTTGCATTCTATTTAACTGTATTATTTCCTCTACTTCGCCCTTAAACTAAGTTTCAATTTTGATGTTTATTTAAATCATTTTATATTTTATAAAAATATGATATGAGCATTTTCCTAATTAAAAATTGCTTGAGCTTAAAAGTAGAACCCCGGGCTAAACAAATATGCATGAATTGATCTAACCCCCTGTATTAGTCAAAATATTTAGTATTAAATCCCTAAATTCTATGGATCAAATAGCTAGGCTGTAAATCCAGAAATTAATTAATCTGAGTTATAGCACAAGCTAGGAAATTAGATAAGAAAATGATGTGATCATTTTAGGATTTAAAAATCAAGTCTGAGTTCGAAAAAAAATATAGATAGAATGGCTGTGACACAAAAGTCTCTCAAATATGAGAAACATTGTGTGAATGAGTTTCTTTGCTATTTTAATTACTCTGATAAGCAAAGAACCATTTATATATCTTCATATATATAAATGGCAAGCTTTAGTTACACACTGATATGTTTATATTGGTAAAATTCTTGATCTTGGGAGAATGAATTAAAAGAAGTGAACACTTCAAAAAAAACTCACTAAAAATCACTAAGACAAATGCTAAAAGAAGTGGGTCACTTCAGTTGGTATCAGAGCTATGTTGTTAAAACATAGCATAAATATATTATCCAATCTTATTGTATGGATAAAATTCTAAAAAAATATATAATATATATACATACAATAATGATAGAAATAAATATCCACAGTAGAAATAAATTGCAGAAAATAATTAAATTAGAAATATGATTAACAAGCTATGCAATTGAATAGTGAATCATGGTAGGAAGACCACCAAGCTCTGGAGCAGGACCCTCAAATGCTGCACCATTGGTTAAATTGCAAGATTTGGTGAGAGCACTTAGGGAAGGAGCAGTGCAATGGGAAGAGAATCCTCAAGAGGAATTAGCTAAGCTATTGAAGACATTCTCAAATTTAGGAGGCAAAGATTTTGAAGGCACTGAAGGAGTTATGGGTGTGCAGACATGGTTGATAACTCTAGAAAGAATATCTGCAGATATGCAAATCAATGATCAAAGGAAAAGGAAGATAGCTTCTAGGAGACTCAAAGGAGCAGCATTAGATTGGTGGGAGGTGATCATCACAGGAAGGCTAGAAAATGGGATAACATGGGATCAATTAAAGGAGATGCTTGAGGCAAGGTTTGTCCCAGCAACAGCTAAGGCAACATTGCTTGAGGAATTCATAAGGCTGTGGCAAGGACCAATGAGTGTGACTGAATACACTCTAAAATTTGAGAGTTTGTCTAAGTATGGAACTATGCTCATAGGAAATGAAGAATCAAAGAATTCAAGATTTATTCAAGGACTCAATGCTGGTTTGAGTAGAGCAATGTTACCATACAAGTATAAGACATTTGACCAAGTCATAGACCTTACTCTTTCTTTTGAACAACATGACAATGCAAGGGAAACATTTAGGAGCATGAGGGCTAACAATCAAAAGAAGAGGAAAAATAGAGCATATCCCTATGACAAAAAGAATATGGATAAGAAAGTGGAGGGAGCAGCCACTAGGGAAGCTAAGAAGAAAGTTACTTGTTATAATTGTGGCAAAGAAGGACACATGAGTAATAGGTGTCAGGCAGCCAAGAAGGCACCATTTAGCTGCTATAACTGTGGGAAAGAAGGTCATATTAAAAGAAACTGCCCAGAGTTTAAGAAAGGAGCAAAGGTAGGAGCATTGGAAACAAAGGCAAAGGCAAATGCAGCAGGAAGCTCTGGACAATTGGAAGGTATACTTCTAATTAAAAGTTACCCAATCACAGTTATATGTGACACTGGAGCCACACATTCTCTAATCTCACAAGACATAGTGGACAGATTAGCTCTCACATGCAACAAAGTTGAAAAACCCTTGTTTATTCAAAGTCCCCTGGGTAGCTCTTGTTTGCTAGGATTAAAATGTTTGGGAGTAGAATTAAACATAGGAGGAAATGTGTTTAAATTTGATTTGTTTGTATTGAAATACCATGGAATAGGAGTTATTTTAGGGGTAGATTGGTTGAGTAAATTCAAAGCAATTTTGAATTTAGAAAATTTCACCATATCTTTGAAAAAGGAAAATGGTAAAAATATTTTAGTCATGAGTGAAATAGCTAAAACAAATTGTCTTAATCAAATATGGAATATGACTAAGAAGGAATTAATTTTAGAAAACATTAAAGTAATAAGAGAGTATGCAGATGTTTCTGGAGAGGTAGTAGGGGTACCAGACAATAGACCAATTGAATTTCAAATAAGGTTAATTCCTGGATCAAGTCCTATCATCAAGAAACCTACTAGAATGGGTCCAAAAGAATTAATCAAATTGAAGCAACAGCTGGAAGAATTGGAGCAGAAAGGCTTCATAAGGCCTAGCAGTTCAAACTGGGGTTCTCCAGTGGTGTTTGTGAAAAAGCATGATGGTACACTAAGAATGTGTATTGATTATAGAGAACTAAATAAAGTCACCATCAAGAACAAATACCCACTCCCCAGAATTGATGATCTATTTGATCAATTAAATGGAGCAAAGATCTTTTCAAGGCTAGATTTAGCCTCTGGGTTTCATTAGATGAAGGTAGAGGAAGAAAGCATTAAGTATACTGCCTTCAACACAAGGTATGGGTTATATGAATTTTTGGTGATGCCTTTTGGATTGACAAATGCACCATCATATTTTGTAGATTTAATGAACAGAACATTTACAGATTTTCTAGACAAATTTGTGGTTGTCTTTATTGATGACATATTAGTGTATTCAAAATCTGAAGAGGAACATGCAAGGCATTTGCATCTGACTTTGTCAAGACTAAGAGCACATAATTTAAAGGCAAAATTTAATAAATGCACCTTTTGGCAAAATGAAGTAAAATTTTTGGGGCATATTATTTCTCAACAACGAATTAGTGTAGACCCAAGTAAAGTTATGTCAGTTCAATCATGGAACAGACCCAAATCAGTGACTGAGGTGAGATCATTTTTGGGAATGGCAGGCTATTATAGGAGATTTATAAAAGACTTTGCAAGAATAGCCATTCCATTGACCAAGCTAACTAGAAAGGAGCAGCTATATGTGTGGACAGAGAAATGTGAACAGGCCTTTACATTATTGAAGAAAGCATTGATGGAAGCTCCAGTTTTACAAGTACCAGAGGGAAATGAAGGATTAGTAGTTTACACAGATGCTAGTGGATCCGGACTAGGTGCAGTGCTCATGCAACATGGTAGAGTCATAGCATATGCATCAAGGCAACTCAAGCCAAATGAAACTAGGTATGCTACACATGATTTAGAACTAGCTGCTGTAGTATATGCATTGAAGCTATGGAGACAATATTTATTAGGTGCTAAGTTTGAATTATTTACAGACCATAAGTCACATAAATATTTGTTTTCCCAAAAAGACTTAAACATGAGGCAACATAGGTGGGTAGAATTTCTAGCTGCCTATGATCTTGATATATTATACACCCCAGGAAAACTAATAAAGTAGCAGATGCATTAAGTAGACATCAAGCAAAATTGGCAAGCTTAATGATGGCTGAGTTCAGGGATTTGACAATCCTTAGTGAGGTGGAAGTGAAAGAAGAAACCAGTGTATCAGATAAGACACACAGTGAGATGATTGAATATGGTAAATTAAGCCTCGTTTCTTTAAAGTCAACACTGGTTGATAAAATAGGACAAATGCAGAATCAAGATACAAATTTGAAGGAGAAAAAGAACATGATATCACAAGGCATGACAGTGGAAAACTATGAGGTAGATGATAAAGGATACTTAAGGAAAAAGGGGAAACTCTGCATACCCAATGTAGAGGAACTGAAGCAAGAAGTTATGGATGAGCATCACAAAACAAAGTATACTACACATCCAGGTGGTACAAAAATGTACCATGATCTTAGGAGGAGTTACTGGTGGCCAGGGATGAAAGGAGCAGTGGCAAAATATGTGGCAAATTGCTTGACATGCCAACAAGTAAAGGCAGATTATCAAAGACCCTCAGGCCTATTGCAACCTTTGGAAGTGCCTACTTGGAAATGGGAAAGCATATCAATGGATTTTGTGGATGGTTTTCCAAGAACAAGAAGAGGCAATGATAGTATTTGGGTAGTGGTTGACAGGCTTAAAAAAACAGCACACTTCATTCCTATAAATTCAAACAGAAATGCCCATAAACTAGCTCAGGTATTTGTGAAAGAGATAGTGAGATTGCATGGCATCCCCAAGACTATCATTAGTGATAGAGATACGTTGTTTACTTCAAGGTTTTGTAGTAGCTTTCAAGAAGCTATGGGGATAGAACTAATCCTAAGCACAGCCTTCCACCCACAAACAGATAGGCAAACTGAGATTGTTAATAAGGTTTTAGAAGATTTGCTTAGAGCATGCGTACTTGATTTTGGAGGAAACTTGGAGGATCATATTCATTTAGCTGAATTTGCTTATAATAATAGCTACCAGTCCACCGTAGGAATGGCTCCATTTGAGGCTTTGTATGGAAAGCCTTGTTTATCTCCTGCATGTTGGATGGAGGCTGGTGAAAGAGTGTTGCTTGGACCAGACAATATAAAAGAAACTTCTGCAAGAATTGAATTAGTGCGACAAAGAATGAGAGTAGCTCAAGAGAGACAGAAGGCATATGCAGATAAAAGGAGAAGGCCAGTAGAATTTGAGGTGGGAAACTGTGTGTTTCTCAAAGTTTCACCAATGAGGAAAATATTGAGATTTGGCAAAACAGGGAAACTATCACCAAGGTATATAGGACCATATGAAATTGTTCAAAGAATAGGAACTTTAGCTTATAGGTTGAAGTTACCAGAGGAATTGAGCAACATACATGATGTATTTCATGTATCTCAATTGAGAAAATGGGTGCATGATAAGGAGACCATTCTTGAATCTCCTATACTTGTTGAAATTCAAGAAAATCTAGTTTATAAAAAGGAACCAGTGGGCTTTGTGGCTAGAGAAGAGAAGAAATTGAGAAAGAAAATAATTAAACTAGTTAAAATCCAATGGAGTTTAGATGGGAATGACTGCATATGGGAGGCTGAAGATAGGATGAAGGATAAGTATCCTAATCTATTTTCTACTTGAAGGTATGTCTAGAACTGTAATAACTTTAAATATTACTTAAGTGTATTTGACTGATCTTAGATGAATGAATTTCTGATATGTTTGAAATATACTAATAAACCAATATATAATTGTGGGACACAATTCCTTTTAGGAGGAGAGTATGTGAAGACCCAAAATTTTTGAGAAAAAAATTACTTTAAAAGAAAAACAAGAAATGGAAAATAAATACCAAGAATGAATGAAGTAAATAAGTGAGAGAATGATAGTTAGGGAAAATAAGAATGGGGAGAATAATAGCTGAGTAAAAAGGAGCATTATATTCACATATTGTATGTATAAAAATATATATATGTATTATATAAATAACCAAAGAATAAAAATAGCTTGAAAATGAATATCAGAAGTGAGTGAAGTAATTATGCAAGGAATAATTATTTTTATACAGTGATGAGAGGAAAATGATTAAGTATAAAATGAATTCAAAAATTCACATGACTTGTGTATATGTGAATATTGTATAGAAAATATATACATATGATCAGAGAAGTATGGGATGATAAAATAAAAATCCTCTTGATAATTAAAATGCATAGAGATCAGTCAAGCAATATTTTTGAGTGTGGATGCCTTTTTGAAATAAATCAAGAAAGAAGCAAATTGTAAATTATGTTAGTTAAAAACAAAACTTATAGAAAGAAACATGAGAAGTAACCCGGGTATGATAAGATACATTGTGAAATTAAGTCACACAAAAATAACGTACATATAGAATCATGCAAATAGCATGGATATGGAAAAGCGGAATAATAACTGTTTTCACCTGAAATAGAAATAAGAAAGAAAATGGCAAAATTAGCCATAAGCATGCATATAGGCTTCTTTTATTTTTGTAAGGATAAAATGGGTGTTTCCTCTATTAAAACCCTAGTTAAATGATGTAAATCAAGGGGTAAGGCAGAGGTTTTCTCTGAGGAGGAAAAACAGAAGTTTAATTCAAAAAAATAGAAAGGAGAAACTCACACAGTCTTCAAGCTAAAGCATTCTCGGGGAAGAGGAGAGGAAGGTGAGTGATAATCATTTAAAAGACTTAAGGCATTAAGACCCAAGTAAGGGCAGCCAAATTATTTTATATAAAATCATATTATGTTTTTCTATTTGGTTTTATTCTCTGAATAAATACATGTTGATCATGGATGGTATTTTGGTTGAATTTCTGGTTAACGTTTTGATCTGTTTTGAGTTGTTATAATTGTTTCAATTTTTGCTTTGAAATATAAATAATCAAACATATATTCATATTATAGAAATGGATTTTATAATCCAGTTTTATATGAAGAATGAACTAAATGTTTTACTGAGAAATAGGATATCAAAGGGAAATGAAGTGGGCAGTGTGAATAATGAGATTCATGCTCATGCCTAGTTCATATTAAAAATGATTTGAACAATGCAATACTATAAACATGTGCTGATTTGTTCAGATCATGAGCCAATAAGTTTTTATGGGTTTTTCTTAAAAACCCTATCCTATGTTCACAGTAAAATAAATATAGTATTTCTTATGGTTTCATCAGATTTGTGCAAGCAATGGGAAAATTTCTAGAAATAAATATACAGGCAGTTTTATAAAATAAGATTAAGCCAGAATGACTTTGGATGTGCAATTTTGCATGAATGCTTTGTATGATTGGATGTAAACCCTTGAGTGAGTTTAATAAACTTTGGGGTTTATGTAATGAAAGGAAGAACATGAGCACCTCTGGAATTAAAATTAAAATTTCTCAGCAATTAAATGAGCATGGTCTCTAAATTACAAAGTAATTTAGTATAGGTGCCTTGATCTACTCATCATCAAGTGGATGATGGGTATGTGCATGACTTGTTCAAGTCCTGAAGGCCTCTGTGCAAAGGTTAACAGAATTGAGTCCTTTGCAATGCACACTTTGTGTTCAAAAACAAGAGTTTAGATCATATAAAATATAAAATGGGATTGAAAGGTTATGCTATGGATTTTAGGAAGCTAAAATCCATAGGAGTTTGTACATGTACAAATGAATGGATTGAATGGATGAATGCTTGGGTATATGTTTGTTAGATAAATTTAAATATACATATGCTCAGGTTTAACATGAAATTGAATAGTGTCAAACATATACGTTCTTTGCACAGTTTTAAGAATTTATAAGTTGTTTTAATAATGATTTCACTCATGCCCGAATTTATTTCTGACCCTATCTGTTGCTTTTCAATATTTGGGGTGTCTCGTTTTTATTGAGGCAGCTCGAAATGTTGCTGCAGGAAAAGAAGCATGAGAAACTTGCTTGCATGGATGTTTGAAGATTTATTTGAATTTTAAATGCTTAAGGAATATGGCAGAAATATTGTAATAAATAAGCTAGGCAAAACTCTATTATGGTCTAAGTATTTTCAGAGTTGATGTTTGTTTTTTTTTTGTGTAAAGACTATGTAAAAGCTTAAGTATTATATGTGTGACTGTGAGTTTCTGTTTTAAGCAACTGATCTGGATATTTTCTGGTGAAGTATGATACAGGAGATTATGCCATATAATTTGATATGTGGACATATTTTCCTTGGCAATGTCTGATGAACTTTTGATTGTAAAGTAGAAATTGTTTTAGAAAAAGCATGTATCTGTTAAGTGTTGAGTTTAACCTGGTGTGGGCTAACCAGTAGAGCATGATCATGACTTATAATTGATATAAGTATATGTCAAGCTTATAAATGAAGCCAAAAATTCTTAATCTGGGCATTTGATTTACAGTAGCAATTTGTGCTGCTTTGTGTAGTAAGTTCATATGCATTTTACTACTTGTAGGTTTCACAGCAACTATGCTTATCAAATCTTACTGCCTAAATACATGACTCAAGTCTGGTTGCATCTGGTCATGATCAACCTGAGGCAGTTTAAAGTAACATGAAGTCTTGTTTGCAATAAGCATGTCCATCACTCCACAGCACATTAATCACTATTATTTGTTATTTACTTAGGGGAATATCAGTTATCTACCTAATAGGATCATCTGAGAATTTTGTATTGGTTTGATGTGTGACATTGCTTTGATCATCCTGTCTTCATGTATATGCTAAGTCTTCAATTGGTCTAAAAGATTGAGTTTGCATTCTATTTAACTGTATTATTTCCTCTGCTTGGCCCTTAAACTAAGTTTCCATTTTGATGTTTATTTAAATCATTTTATATTTTATAAAAATATGATATGAGCATTTTCCTAATATAAATATTGCTTGAGCTTAAAAGTAGAACCCCGGGCTAAACAAATATGCATGAATTGATCTAACCCCTTGAATCAGTCAAAATATTTAGTATTAAATCCCTAAATTCTATGGATCAAATAGCTAGGCTGTAAATCCAGAAATTAATTAATCTAAGTTATAGCACAAGCTAGGAAATTAGATAAGAAAATGATGTGATCATTTTAGGATTTAAAAATCAAGTCTGAGTTCAAAGAAAAAAATATATAGATAGATTGACTATGTGACACAAAAGTCTCTCAAATATGAGAAACATTGTGTGAATGAGTTTCTTTGCTATTTTAATTACTCTGATAAGCAAAGAACCATTTATATATCTTCATATATAAATGACAAGCTTTAGTTACACACTGATATGTTTATATTGGTAAAATTCTGGATCTTGGGAGAATGAATTAAAAGAAGTGAACACTTTAAAAAAAACTCACTAAAAATCACTAAGACAAATGCTAAAAGAAGTGGGTCCATTCAGACATGCTGAGTGCTGCTGTATGATGATCATTTGTTGATCATTTGTGATCAAAGCATGGCTTTGTGGCAAAGCGTTGCTTTGTGGATGAGACTTCGTCAGACCTCACACCCCGGAAATGGTCAAAACAGGAAATATGCGGCAAGGTTATAAGGGTCGCGCCCTTTAGGGTATGTCATTTCCTTCTGGAAAAGGGTGGTATCAGGTATGGAGCCCTGATATTTAACCTATGTGGTTACCGCATATTTATTACTTTGTGGTTGTTGGTTGCGAGCGCTCGGATAAAGGTCCCAAAGGACCTGGGGGTGGCATATTCGTGTAGTAGTTACCTAGTTACAGAGGTAGCCCGGCCTGGTGTTGGCAGAGAGCCAGGTTGGTTTCTCGGGACGTCCCGCCAGAGGCGTACCCATGTGGCAGTAGGAAGTTCCTTAGCCTGACCATTTGTTGGAGATCCATCTTCCAATACGAACTTTGTACGGTATTAGTTGTAGAACCTGCCATTTACGTATGGTGGTCACCACTGTTTAGATGGTAGCTATAGTAGGCATACAATAATGGTTGTATGCTGGCTAAGATTTATATTATACTTTCGAAATGTTTTCTGCACTATGAACTAATAATAATATTAACTGATTTTGCATTGTAAGCATGTTTGACTATCATAAGGAGAAATCTCCTCCAATTCTGCGTTTGTATTGTGTGTGTGGCGGGAGGCCTTATGGTAGTTTCATTTTCCAAAAGCATTGCGAATAAGTTTTCACTTCCTTTGTTTGTTATTGTTTTAAAGATAAATAACTATTTTAGTTCTCACACCAGTCACCATGACTGACCTGGAGTTTATTATTCCCTTCCTAAACTCTGGGTGCCCATCATTTTCCACATGGGCAGCTTAGAGTCAGGTTTCAGGTCATTCTGAATATTCAGGAGATGCTGTGGAGCTCAAGAGACGAGTTGGATGGCGAGACGTATCACTTGTATATGATATTATTTTTTCCGCTGTGTATTCTGTATAGGGACAAGTTTGTATAACTATCCATTGATGTATATTGTTGTTGTACACTCTGATGATGATGAAATGTATAAAATGATATGGTCCTTTGTTTTAAATATTATTCATCCATCTATTATATGTTGTTCCGCTGTGAATGTGAGATTCTGATATTGTTTCTGTTGCTTTTTTTTTGTTTTCTTCCTTTTCTTCTACCTTTTCTTTTTAACCCTAACAATTCGGTTTTTCGGCATTCGATTGGGCGACATTGGATGTAGTGGACGTACTGATGTCGTTTTTCGGATTCCGTAAAAACCGTATCGTTACACCACCAGCCCGGAAGCGTAATTGGTATATCTACCCTGGCATTGCCTCGTGTGCCTTGTCACCTACCATAGCGAGCCTTACTACGAGTTTGCTTTTCTCCCGTAGCCCATGTGGTATCCTCTGATAGTCTCCTGATCTGGAGATGTCATGATATTGGATGGACTACCGGGACTATTACGTGTTAAGGGGAATATTGGGTCACTCCTTAATGCTATTTAAAAGTAAGTTTATTTTACTATAGACATTATTATAATAGTGCAATATTACTACATAGTAGATATTTGAACGGATCCTTAGAGGATGGTTATCCCAAACATCCTTTGAGTTACTTGTATTTCAGTTGTTATTTCACTTGAGTTGGATTTATTGATATAAGAATGTTAATCCTGACTCGAGTGTTTTGTATTTTACTTTACGCTCGGGTCAGACCGAGTGATACAACATTCGAGACTCACCTCTGGAGTTGGAGCTTCACTTGGGGATCCAGCTATCTATTTACTCTCAGCTCTTCTGTCGATTCTAGTGATGTACTCGGATTTGTACTTGATTATCATATTGAACTTTTGTTGTATCTTGTTTAACTCTTTTGTATACATATATATAGTAGCTTCATGAACTACTATTTCTTTGTTTCTGCTGCACTAAATTACTCTGTGTTTGTGATCTGTGATTATTTATTTACTGTTTATGCTAGTATTGCCAAATTTTATTTACAACGCGGTATTTTGAGCAATTCAAGTCCGACATGTGCGGATGTGAATGGCTGAAAATATCGGGTTGTTACATGTGGTACAGAGCTTTGGTAGTTCTAGGCAAAACTTAGTATATGGAGTGAATGTAATTACAGATTCACTTTCATTCGAGTTTGAATCTCTTCTTTTTTTTGACTCAATTCCTTTGAATTTTGGAACGTTCCCTGCGGTTCCAAAATTCATTCTTGTCCCTCGCTATTCATCTTCGTTCGATTCTGGAGTATCCCATAACCCCAATTCGAATGATCTTTCTATGTATTGGCGGTCCCGCCAATATTCCGATGACTTGTAAAGTGGTGAAACTCCTTTACAATGGGCATTTATTTACCGAAGATTTATATATATCCCCGGTTTAAATGCCAGTATCCCTTGTTATCCCAAATTCTATCTTTTGAGATCGATGTCGATTTGTCTCAGAATTCTGCATCAATCTTATCATTGAAATCACGGTTGACTCGATTCATGTTGCCTGTGATATGTATAAGTCTATTTATCTTCCTATCCTGTGAATTAATCATCTTATCTTTTGGTTCGAATTTATCTTCAAATCAGTATTCTCTTTGATTTAAGTCCATCAAATTTGAATCTCTATCCTTGCTTTGAAAATCCATTCATGTATCGTCGAATGAAGAAGTGTATTTGTAAATTAATATTTTAAATGTTTTAAAAC
Organism: Allium fistulosum; assembly: GCA_030737815.1. Taxonomy (NCBI): domain Eukaryota; kingdom Viridiplantae; phylum Streptophyta; class Magnoliopsida; order Asparagales; family Amaryllidaceae; genus Allium; species Allium fistulosum. The sequence goes on along the minus strand of CM060908.1, from coordinate 615,235,475 downwards.
ATACTGTCTTGTTTGAGTTGTTGATGTTGATTTGGATTTCTGATCGATTCGTCTGATCAACGTTATCGATAGGATTTCCAAAACGCTTGAACAGAGCAAATTGACACAATTATTTTCAAAATGAAATAATTTTGTATACCTATATTATATATATAAGTATAATTTTCTGAATTTTTGTTAGTCAATCGAATTGGTTGAAGAAATGATAATATTTGATTATCATTTATTGTTTTATGGACCATTGGTTTTGTCGCATATATAAATAATTTATCCATTGAACATGGTTATAAATTAATTGGAAATTGAAATGAATTTAAATTTAGAATTTAAGAGTTTAAATCTCCGATGATTTCGAACTTTGGTTTTAAAGATTTAAAATGTATATTATTTGAAGTATTTTAAGATAGAAAATCGTTTTCAAAGAATTTTAAAATTTAAATCAGTTCTTTTCTCTTTGTCGCTGGAAAATAATTTCGGCGATGACTGCAGCATCATTGACATTCATTTTCGAGTTTCGAAGTGGAGAGACAATTCTGTAGCTTTGCAGCAGTTTTGCTATGGAGAATTAAATTGATTTGGATTTCTAAAAAAATTGACCTAATTTATAATTGATATATGATTTAAAAATTTGATTTGATATTAAGTATATATATTTGTTTATCTCTAAAATAGTTTGAAGTTGATCGGAAAATTTGATTCTTAAATTTTAATCTTAAGGGATGATTTCAATTATAAAATAAAGCCTAAAATTTTGAATGAACATTTAAATTTGAAATAAATTGAATAAGGAAATTTTTACTTGTATAATACTCAATTGCATTCTAATACAACTTACCTTGATTATTCAGAAGTTGAATATGTAAATGGGATAATATACAATATAAAAGGATTTCATAAATAAAATTTGAGTGGTTATAATAAATGTTATACACTTAAATTTTAATTATAAAATGATTAATAGGAATAAATAGAATAATAAGTTGATTGAATAGTATATAATATAACATGATGTTAATTTTATTTTTTTTAGATTTGAGTAGTTATAAAATGTACAAATATACTTAATATATGTGATAGGATATATTAAGTGGAATAGAATTAGTAATAATTTGGAATAAATAAAAAAATCAAATTTGTTGAATAAAATGTAATTTTAATAAATGACTATTCAAATTTATGATTTTAGAAAATTTAATTTAGGATAAAGTAGATAATAAGATAATAAATAAATATATGTTTAGAAATAGTTAAGATTGAATTATAAGCCGAATTTAACTTAAGAAACATTAAATGGATTAAGCCAAATTGTTGAATATAAATTATTTTAAAGTGAAATTTATATGGTTTAAATTAATTGTTTCTTTTGAATTTCAATCTATTTTCTTTCTGGTTGTTTCTATTCTCCGACCTCCTTCTTTTTCGAGGACGAAAAGTTTTGAGTGGGGGAGAGTGTAACGACCCGTAAATTTAAGTGGTTTTATTTATTTAATTAATTGAATTTTGTGAAATTTTAAATGTAAAATTTTGAAATAAAAATTTGATATTTGAAATATGTCAACTTAAACATAGCAACTGGTAAAATTTTTATTTAAAAATATGGAAATTATTTTCTAGTGTAATTTTTGTTTCAATTCCAATAAGTTAAATTTGATGATAATAAAATGTTCTCCAAACCTGAATATGTTTCTATAGAAAATTTCTAAATCCTCTTCTGAGTGAGGCATCATCTTTCATTTTTCTAAATTTTGACTTCTATTGCTCCATTCATCTTATTTCTGGCAAATTAGCAGCACTTTCGGTACCGATTATCGACTTTTGATCGGATGATCGTATCACAGATATCTATATACGGTTTTGATCGTCTCGTCGTGTTGATCTCCGTAGGCTATTAGTTTTTTTGTTTTGGAGACCGAAAGATGGCAAAATCCGCGGAATGAGTTACGTATCGGTTCTGCAATTTCGAATTCAAATGTGACCATTCATTTCTCAGCTGTGAAACCAATAGCCTCGGGACTATTTATGTTTTCTAAATTTCCACCTTTGTTATTTACACAGTTCCATACATATTTGCATATTTGGTTGTCATTTCATATTTTGGTCACGTTACTTCAAATTTAAGATATATTTATAAAAAGTTTTCTATTCGTTTTATTTGCACTGCTGTTGCCTATTCCTCTCCCCACCTCTTTCCATTCCCTACTCCTTCATTCTTATTCATTCCTTCACACCTCACCTTTTCTTCCTTGTCCCACCTCCTTCACACGCTATGGCTAACTAGCATACCTCCTCTTCCCCCAGCCGTGTGCAGCACCCAAACCCGACCTCGAAGTCCACATCTCTGCCGTAAACTCCACCACCGTCTCGAGTACCCAACAATCCCAGAGGATCCGACTAACCTCGCCACTTCATTCTCCGTCTCTTGATCCAAACCGCCCTCCCTCTTGTGTCGTGGTTCCCATAGTCTTTGTCAAGCGCATGTACAGGTATACATATAATTACAGTAATACAAAACTATAGTAGTTTTATATGTTGTACTGCATTATATAATGTATATAATATAAAATTGTATAAAGCTTTGTTACGATGATCTGTTCCAAAGATTTATAAACTAAGGCATATTCACTTATATATAATATAGATGGTATAGTATGGGTGCATGTACTATTCGCAGATTTCATGTACAGCATCAACTAGATATTTTATTCTATTTTTGTTGTGTGTTCATATTGGGAGTTCATTCTTAAATATAGTACACAAAATATTATATATATAGTTATAGGTTGTAGGATTTGTAGTCTGCACTACACTGTTGCATAAAAAGGCCTGTGTATATGCGAATTTTAACCTACATATGTACGTTTTTGTTGAAATTTTATGAGGAGTCTGCATATTTATTTTTAGTCCGCATATGTTTATTTTATCTGTCTTGTATTTTTTTCAATATAGCTAATGTGTATACTAAGTTTTGTTTTCGAATGTATATGTATAAATTGCAATTTATTTATTTTACTGTGAATGGATATAGTTATATACATATAGTTTATATAATGTATCAGTATATATAGGATCATATGTATACATATATATTTGATATTGGAATATATATCTATGACTGTTTTGTTTAATAATATGTATTTGGACGCCTATGTTATCTGTTATATATAATACGTATGTGTTTGCTAATTTTAATTTTGCTGTATATATATAAATAAGTTGTGTATGAGTATTCACTGAGTAGGCTTGCTCTTATATCTACTAATTTGCGCATGTTTAGAAACGTATATATATTATATATTTTGCTACAGAAGTTATTTGGCAGTCTACTAATAATATTTTGGTTTTTACTGTTTCAAATTTTTATATATATATATATATATATATATATATATATATATATATATATATATATATATATATATTGGTTTAAGGAATGCATGTGTATGATAGTGTTGTTGTATGGAATATGGGTATAAATATTAGCTGGTATATTTGTATATATAAGTTTATGTGAATTATTTTATCGGTTTAAGTCTGTACATGTGTGTAAGTGTTAATCCCTTTTTGAATGGCGACTCAATTATTCAAGGAAAGCACACAACTTAACAGTTCACAACGCTTCAGCGACCTAGCAACCTAAACATCCAGCGAGTTAACATGAATGCGACTTAAAGACCTAAGCTATTCACCAAGTTAACGACCTAGCAATCCAGACAGGCCAACGGTATAACATAACAATAGGATGGATACTGTAGCACCTATGCAACCTAGCGATCTAAGCAACTAACGAGTTAAGGGCTCAGCGACCTAACGAGTTAAGGGCTCAGCGACCCAACGAGTTAACAAGCCACATATCCCTATGTCGCTTGATCATAGGTCGCATAACCATTAGGTCGCTGCCATCCTTAAGCCTAGCCTAGGTCGCTCTACTTGATGCCTCGACATGCTTAAGTCGCTCACCTCTCCCATAGGACGCTACGACCTACCAACTGAAGCAATTGATCGCACACAACCATTATAAGCCGTAGCCCGTGTCCCTTAGGTCGCCCACGACCTACGACCTACCCTTATGTCGCCCACGACCTATGACCTACCCTTATGTCGCCCACGATCTACGACCTACCACCAGATTTTCCCTATAAATACCCCGACTGTTCCAACTGAAAGGGGACTTTTTCCAAGACTTTGAAGCACCGAAAATCTGCTGCATTCACGACCTCTACAACACCTCTACTACCAAAAACACTTCAAACTACCTAAAGAGAAAATCAACTACATTCAAGATGAATTCCAAAATCTCTTTTGCATTATACTGCTAATTACTTGTATCGATTGTTGAATAATCGAAGGAACTCTTGTAAAACTTGTAATCAAACTTGTGTTAAAGAAGATAAAGTGGACATAGGCTTAACTTTGAGCCAAACCACTATAAATCTGTTGTCTCTTTACTTTTACTGCAATTTTCCGCTTGTTTTAGTTCCCGTACCAACGCGTGGTGCTTTCACTTTACTAATATTCACACCGGGGTATTAGCGTTCGATTTTGACGTTAACATTTTTGGTGCTTTCACTGAGAACATCGAACTCAGGTGTGTTCTCACCATTGCTTCGCAAAGATTTGTCGAAAGAATACCTCTAAGAAACAGAAGTTTATCTAAAATCATGGCTCCCAGAAGAAAGAGTAGATCTACCGGATCGGGAGATACTCGTGGCAACAGCGCCACTTCTCCTGTGCCAAATCAAGCGACTCCTACGGTTGGAGTCACAAGGGCTGAACTGGATGCTGTTGTGTCTGGGTTATACCAACAAATGGAAGCTCAAAATGCTTTGATGATGGATAGGTTAAACGCTCTGCTTGGGGCTAACCAATAACCAAAAGATAATGAAACAACCTTTGCTGAAGATGCTCATGACTCTCAAGAGACAAGCATTCCTCAGAAAACAGTTGGCGCCACCAAAGGGGCACCTCCCCAAGTTGGAGGTTCAAGGCCGCAGCCAACTCTTCGCGAACGATTGCCCAGGCTAACTTCCGAAAAAGTGGCTGACGTCTACCCAGCGATGCCTCTAAATGATGAGGATTACTTATCAGGAATGATTCGCCAAATTATGAAAGAAAGCATGCAAAGGGAGGAAAATGAAAATGACTGGGGGTTTTCTCCAAGCAAGACTCCGTTTACCGAAAGAATTCTAACAGCTGAATTTCCAAAGAAGTTTGTTCTCCCTACTATCCCAGCTTATCGGGGGACAAGCGACCCTAATCAGTTCTTGTACAAGTATGACTGGCATATGACAGGTGCCAAGGCAACAAATGAGATCAAATGCAAATATTTTCCTGTCTATTTGGAGGGAGTAGCTCTACTTTGGTTCACAAAGCTACCAGTTCGATCTGTAGATCAATTCTCCGACTTAACTCGTAAATTCAAGGATCAATTCAAGTTGTACGCTTCAAAGGCTAAGGACATAATGTCACTGTCCAGCCTCAAACAAGCTCCCGGAGAATCTATCAAATCTTTCTTGAACCGCTTCAACATAGCCTTGGCTGAAGTGGATAATGCTGAGCCTCGATTGATTCTAACCTACTTGATGCGAGCCATCGATAAATCGAGTGAATTCGGAAAATGGTTGAAGATGAAGGAACCAAATTCACTTGAGAAGTTTTATAAAAAGGCCGATAAATTTATGCATCTAGAGAGCCTTCCTGCACCAGCAAAGGTGGTTGTGGCTGAAATTGAAAACAACAATGCGGCTGAATGATGCAGCCCAACCTAATGACGAAATAGTGCAATCTACGAAGTCAAGGAATTCGAGTTGTTCAAAGGAAGGAGCCTTAGGTCGCATGCGACCTAGTGAAGATTCGCGAGTTAATAAGCAACATTCTTTAGGTCGGTTGCGACCTAATGAGGATTCGCGACCATACCAGAAGCGCGCACAAGGTAACGTGATGGGTCGCTCAAACGAGCTACGACCTAGTAGTGGAAACAGGAAACGAGCTACGACCTAACTCCCACAGGCCGCTTTCTTTAGGTCGCTCGAGTGATAGGTCGTGTGAAGATTGTCATGGAGAGTTGTTCCTAGATCGCTCAAGTGATAAGTCGCTGCAGCCTTGGGTCGTGACTTTGTTAAGTCGTTATGTACTAAGTCGCTATGTTGTATTTCTGTTAAGTCGCGTATTGTAATAAGTTGTATGAACTTAGGTCGTTATGAGTTGAGTCGTATAGCGTATTATGTTGTGTTGTATGGTATGTCGTATTGTATTTGTTTTGTAATTAGGTCGTTAACAACCTTGTTTAGGTCGTATGTCGCATGTGTGTCACTGTTTGTACTAAGTCGCATGTTATAGGTCGCAAACGACCTAGTGCTGAGTTGTGTGAGTTGTTGCCTATAAACAGGCATGGTCGGGTCATTTGTAATAGTTAGTTGATTTTTGAATAAAAACTTGTTTGTGTGCTTTGTGCCACTTCTCATATTGGTAGTTGAGTGTGATCTCCTATCTCCTCCTACGGCATTCGAGTGCGCTCGAATCAACGATCGTAGAAGCCAATTCACGGTATCAAGTGCGCTTGATCAACGTCTGAAGAATTGTAGATCTTTAAACACAGTATCGTGCGCGATCAACGTGTTTGAGATAGCTAGAATCCAGTATCTTTGGATCAACGGATTTGGGCCTTTGGTATTCTTCAATCCACCGATTCCTACTTTTCACCGTTTTATCATTTTTGTTATCCGCTGCTGCATCATTTGGTATCAGATCTAGACTTAGCCAATCATAACTAAGCCGAGTCTTGGAGCCAATTCTTATCGAAGAGTTTGAGGAGTTAAGTGAAGTCGTACATCATTGATCATTTTATTTGTTCAAGGCCGAGAGTTTGAAGCCGTGCATCACTTTGAAGATCAAGGACGATATAAGTGTTGAAGTTCATTTTTGCGTTCAAGCGAAAGTTGAAGATTGTTTCATTTGATAATGCCACCGAGAAGAACAAACCGTCATCAAAATGTTGAAGATTTATACAAACGAGAAGATGCCAAACAAATGGAATAACGCGTTAGTAACAAGTTCAATGAGAATTTGGATGAAGGTATTGGAAGATTGGAGAAATTGATGATGGACATGAATCAAGGTCAAAGAAGGAGGTCGCAAATCTCGAACCATGGAGGAAACAGAGTTTCGCCTTCGGTTATAGAAGCGAGGAGGGTGTCGCCACAATCTGATCGAGGTAGAAGAGAATCATCAGTTTCGATGAGAAGAGATCACCATGAGTATAGAGATGAAGAAAGAAGAACTCAATGTGAGTTTGATTATGAGCCATATCATGATGAAGAACGACATAGTAGAAGAGACATGCGTGATTGAAGAGATGTTAATGGTCGAGATCGATATCGAAATTCACGTGATTATGATGAAGAGAGTGATAGAAGCAATATTCATTATCGAGATCGAGACAAAGGACGAAATGCATATAGGGATGTTGAGGATGATCATCGATGGGAATCGAGGATGAAGACTGAAATTCTAGAATTCAAAGGTGGTATGCAACCTGAAGAATTCCTTGATTGGTTGTCTAATGTTGAAGAGATTTTTGACTTTAAGGAAGTTCCCGAGCATTGGAGAGTGAAGTTAGTTGCTACACGTTTGAGAGGGAGAGCTATGGCGTGGTGGCAACAAACTAAACTTACATGGGAGAGGATGGGAAAGTCAAAGATTGAATCTTAGGAGAAGATGAAGAAGTTAATGAAGGCTACGTTCTTGCCGTATAATTATCAGTCTCTTATGTATCAACGTTTGCAGAACTTGAGACAGGGAACGAGGACTGTTAATGATTATGCAGATGAATTTTATCAATTGATTGCGAGGAATGACATCATGGAGACAGAGGAACAGCTGACAGCTAGATTTGTTGGAGGGTTGAGAATGCAGATTCAAGATATGGTGAACATGTTTGATCCCAGATCTGTCGCTGAAGCACATCAAAAAGCTCTAGCTTGGGAGAAGCAAGGCAGGAGAGGTGGTGGTGTGTTTACAAATTCCAACAATCCAATTAAAGGGGCTAGTGGCAATGTGAATGTTTCAAAGGCTGTTGCAAAACCGGTTGTTAACGAAGTTGCTAAGACTAGGATCAATAGTGGTATCAAATGTTTCAATTGTCAGGAGATTGGTCACAAAAGTAATGAATGTCCGAAGCCAAAGAAGCGAACGATGATTGCTGAGGTTGAAGATGAGGATATAGAAGTTGAATGTACTAATTCACCACATACTGAGGAGGAAGAAAATGTGTCGGGAGATGAAGGGTGTTTGTGCCAAAATTGGTCACAAACCCCGAATGTTGTGAAAGCACCAGTATATGAATATAAATCAACAATATTCACACACAAATCTCAAATCTAAGCAAACAGGGTATCACAATTCAAAAATAATGAACAGAAATACGAGATTTATAGTGGTTCGGCGATCTTGCCTACGTCCACTCTGAAGTTGATGATTTTATTGATGTTTACTTGATGATTACAATTTCTTCTGAGATAGTACAACTGATTATATGATTACAATCTGAATCTAAAGAAGCAGTGGTGTTCTGGAGTAAATCTGGCAGAATCTGGGCGCTCTTCAGTACTTAGAATTCTCCGACCCCTTTTCTGAATGACCAGGGGCTCTATTTATAGGTGTAGGAGGCTGATATTTCGCCTAAAGTGAGGGGAGACCAGTTCTGGCACGTGAGGGGGCCCACATGCCCGCTCTTTGGAAATCCGGGCCCACTTTGGGATCGATTCGACCCTTGCTTCGAATCGATCAAGATTTGCTCCGATTGAGCTGAAATTTGGCATGGACATTCCTTAGGTTGCCAGTTAGCTCCTGTCCAAATTTCGTAGCATTTGGACTTGTAGATCTCAAGTTATGATCGATTCAAGTTTGCATTTCTGGCTGATGTGCTTCGTTCGAATCGATCCCTTTCGACTTGATAGGGTCGAATCGATATGCTTGTATGTGAGGATGTTGACGTGGCACGCGTCTCTCGTATCGATCCACTTTTCCCACCGAGTTGACTGGGTCGAATCCACGTCCTTAGCTGCTTGTGACTTGGTCGATGTAAAGTAGTCGATTCGAAGTACATGGATTCGAACGTATGCTCGTTCGAATCGATCACGCTATATCTTCCCCACTCGATTCGAATGACGCTTTGCTCGTATCGATAGCGACATGCTTCAATCGATTCGAAGTCAATCGCAGCTAGATGGATTCGAGGGGAGGCACCTATGCATGGATTCGAAGCAGAGCGTTTTGTTGGATTCGAAGCAGGATATCTTCGCGGATTCGAACTAAGGATAACTCGAGGTAATCGAGTGTGGATTCGAGTACTGGGTATGAAGCTCGACCATCTGATGGATTCGAACTAAGGGAGGCTTTGGATGGATTCGAACGTCGAGGCTGCTTAGATGGAGTCGAAGCAATGGTACTTCTCATGGATTCGAAGTAATGCAGGGAAGTTCGATGGATTCGAGCTAAGGGTTTGTTCTGAGGGATACGAAGGGGATGGAGTCAATCTTGATGGAGTCGACCTTGATGGATACGAACCATACGGAGACGATCACAAGGCTATGTCCTTCACTTGCATCGATGATACCTTGGGCGTACGAACTCGGATTGACTCGAGATTTGGAATGCTGGCTCCTATGGCTTTCCTTGACGCGTCTTATCAATTGTAGCCTAATCCGGAGTCGGACAAAATTCATCGATACCATGGTGAACTTGTGATGTAACCGCCCTACAGGATGGACTGTCATTGATTTCTAGTCAATTTTTTGGTGTCACGGCCTTGCCAAAAGGCGGGATAACATTTGCCCCCCAAAACATGCCTTGCGATAGGAAGGTTTGTTTTGTAGTTTCATAAGTGGGATGTTCATATCCTGTTGATGACCTGTGGTACAACCTGCGAAGAGTTTGACAGTTTTGTATGACCTTAAATGACGACCGTTCGCGATCTAGCCATTTGAGGTGGTATGCGACCGTTCGCGATCTAGCATTTCTACATGACCCCAAATGACGACCGTTCGTGATCAAGCCATTTGAGGTGAGGGGTGCCGTTCGAGGCGAGTTGTGATCGTTCGCGATCGGGTGACGTGGAAAGAAGAATGTGATCGTTCGTGATCGTGTGCCGTACGAGGCAGAAATGTGATCGTTCGTGATCGAATGTCATTCTAGACAGATTACGACTGTTCGAAGTCGGATATCGTTCTAGACGGATTGTGACTGTTTGAAGTCGGATGTCGTTCGAGGCAAATGGTGACCGTTCGAGGTCGGGTGCCGTTCGAGGCTAATGGTGACCGTTCGAGGTCGGGTGCCGTTCGTGGCGAAGTGTGATCGTTCGCGATCGAATTGTGACCGCTCGTGGTCGGATGCCGTTCGAGGCGAATTGTGACCGTTCGTGGTCGGGTGCCGTTCGAGGCGAATTGAGTGTGCCGGGGGAGGGACTTAGTATCATCAATACCAGGTTTCACGTTCGGGTGAATCCCCGGATTGTTTCTTGCAACGGTTTATCACCATCTCAGAGCATGCCTAGGGACCGTTCGTGATCCCGTACATGTGTAAGTGGCTTAGCCGTTATGAAATCACAAGTAGCATTTTTTCATTGAAAATAAGTCTTTAGCAGAAATGTTAAACAAAGTCAAGTTCAAATATTCAAATCAAGATGAAACAAAAGCAAAGCAAGGATGTCAAAGTGTAAATTCCCACAATGATAGGGCTAGTAGTCATTCAGCGCATGCTTATGGACCGTTCGTGATCTCGCACATGTGCAAATGATTTACCCGTGTTGGTGAGAGGTTTACGACTTGTTCATCGTTATTTTAATTAATTGATAATCATACGGTGTCCCGGCTCGGGGGCACCCCTAGCTGATGTAGATGGTGGTCGCTCTGGCTCCACTGCTGGAGCTCGCCTTCTCACATACTGAAGTAGCATACCGTTCCTGATGTGCCCTTCCACCTCATCCTTCAGATGTCTACAGTCGTTAGTGTTATGACCATTCAGTTCGTGGAATAAGCAGTATCTGTCTGATTTCCTCTCGTCAACAGTGGGATCCCTTCGTATTGGCCTACGGTAGGGAACTTGTTCTCGTGTATCTTGGTAGATTCGCTCCAAACTCTCATTCAGCTCTGAATAAGTGGTGAATCGTGGCTCTCTCCGCAGTCGCTTTGACCTGTCACCATTGTCCTCAGCCTTTCTTTTTCCTTTATCCTTGCCTGAATCACTTTCGAGAGGCTTTTTGTCTTTAAGTGCATAAACTTCTATTCCCTCTCCTTCTTCTCTTTCAGCATTAGCATCTTCCAATCGTAAAAACTTTTCTGCCTCGTGATAGAATTCTCCTAGATCCATTGGCGGATCCTTAGTTAATGAATTTTTGAATTCCGTGCCATCAGCTACTCCGGACACAGCTGCCATCATAACCATGGATGGATCTGGCCGATACACCGATGCTGCCGCCGCATTGAATCGCGTCAAGAAATTCCTCAAAGACTCCCCAGCTTTCTGTTTTAGCGTTGCCAAACTCATCACATTCTTGGGTCTCGAAATATGAACTCTGAATTGCCTCATAAATTTCTCAATCAAATCGGTCCATGTCCCAATGGAACCGCTCTCTAGCTGTCTGAACCATAAAGCTGCTATGTCTGTCAGATACAATGGGAAGCACCGGGCCATGACTTCCTGTGATGCCCCCAGCACTTCCATGTGCCTTATATACCTCGTTAGATGGACCACAGGGTCCGTCCTCCCATCATACCCTTCTATTGTTGGTAGTTTGAATTCTGGTGGGTTCCTAGCCAACCTAATTGCAGGAGAAAAGGGACTCTTGTTCACATCTTCAAGATCTCTGTTTACTAATCCTCCTCTCATGGCTCGCCTGACCATCTCTGCCAATCTATCATTGTCTCCAAGCTGTAGTCCTCGTTCACTACCTTCGATCTGCCCCCCGAGTCCGTGTGAGCTTTCGGGTGTTTGCCCCCCTGACTGAGCGTTCATCCCTCTATTGCTGTCAGGTTGCTCGGATGTCCTTGTCTCTCTTCCCGTGTTCGGATCAACATGTCCTAAGTGTGCGCCTCCCAGCTCCGGCGCTGCGTTGGATGGTCCTGCTTCATTCTGGGCCCTGGTTGTTCCTTGATTTTGCACTCCAAGTTGTCCAATTTGTTGAAGCAAATTCTGGATCATCTCCTCCTGCCTCTTCATCATTGTCTCCATCTCATCCCTGGTGATGAAGATCGATGCTTGGTTTGCTCCCGAGGAGGCCTCTTGACTTCCTTCATGCTGACTTCTCTCAGCTCTTTGCCTTCTACTTGTTTGTCTCGTCATGATTCTCCGGATCTAAATCTCTTAGCCTTCTGATTCAACTTTCAAATGATAGAACTCCTGAGTTCAGTTCTCAGTGAAAGCACCAAAGTGTTTGTGCCAAAATTGGTCACAAACCCCGAATGTTGTGAAAGCACCAGTATATGAATATAAATCAACAATATTCACACACAAATCTCAAATCTAAGCAAACAGGGTATCACAATTCAAAAATAATGAACAGAAATACGAGATTTATAGTGGTTCGGCGATCTTGCCTACGTCCACTCTGAAGTTGATGATTTTATTGATGTTTACTTGATGATTACAATTTCTTCTGAGATAGTACAACTGATTATATGATTACAATCTGAATCTAAAGAAGCAGTGGTGTTCTGGAGTAAATCTGGCAGAATCTGGGCGCTCTTCAGTACTTAGAATTCTCCGACCCCTTTTCTGAATGACCAGGGGCTCTATTTATAGGTGTAGGAGGCTGATATTTCGCCTAAAGTGAGGGGAGACCAGTTCTGGCACGTGAGGGGGCCCACATGCCCGCTCTTTGGAAATCCGGGCCGACTTTGGGATCGATTCGACCCTTGCTTCGAATCGATCAAGATTTGCTCCGATTGAGCTGAAATTTGGCATGGACATTCCTTAGGTTGCCAGTTAGCTCCTGTCCAAATTTCGTAGCATTTGGACTTGTAGATCTCAAGTTATGATCGATTCAAGTTTGCATTTCTGGCTGATGTGCTTCGTTCGAATCGATCCCTTTCGACTTGATAGGGTCGAATCGATATGCTTGTATGTGAGGATGTTGACGTGGCGCGCGTCTCTCGTATCGATCCACTTTTCCCGCCGAGTTGACTGGGTCGAATCCACGTCCTTAGCTGCTTGTGACTTGGTCGATGTAAAGTAGTCGATTCGAAGTACATGGATTCGAACGTATGCTCGTTCGAATCGATCACGCTATATCTTCCCCACTCGATTCGAATGACGCTTTGCTCGTATCGATAGCGACATGCTTCAATCGATTCGAAGTCAATCGCAGCTAGATGGATTCGAGGGGAGGCACCTATGCATGGATTCGAAGCAGAGCGTTTTGTTGGATTCGAAGCAGGATATCTTCGCGGATTCGAACTAAGGATAACTCGAGGTAATCGAGTGTGGATTCGAGTACTGGGTATGAAGCTCGACCATCTGATGGATTCGAACTAAGGGAGGCTTTGGATGGATTCGAACGTCGAGGCTGCTTAGATGGAGTCGAAGCAATGGTACTTCTCATGGATTCGAAGTAATGCAGGGAAGTTCGATGGATTCGAGCTAAGGGTTTGTTCTGAGGGATACGAAGGGGATGGAGTCAATCTTGATGGAGTCGACCTTGATGGATACGAACCATACGGAGACGATCACAAGGCTATGTCCTTCACTTGCATCGATGATACCTTGGGCGTACGAACTCGGATTGACTCGAGATTTGGAATGCTGGCTCCTATGGCTTTCCTTGACGCGTCTTATCAATTGTAGCCTAAACCGGAGTCGGACAAAATTCATCGATACCATGGTGAACTTGTGATGTAACCGCCCTACAGGATGGACTGTCATTGATTTCTAGTCAATTTTTTGGTGTCACGGCCTTGCCAAAAGGCGGGATAACAAAGGGTATTCATTAATGATGAAGAGGTCTTGTTTAACACCAAAGCAAGAGGAAGAGACTAGCTGGTTGCGGAGTAACATCTTTCAATCAACATGCACTATCTTGGGAAGGGTTTGCAAGTTTGTCATTGATGCAGGAAGCTGCGATAATATCATATCTACAGAAGCTGTGAAGAAGTTAGCATTGAAGACTGAGAAGCATCTGAAACCTTACAAGTTAGCTTGGTTGAGGAAAGGTGGGGAGGTGAAGGTTAGACGAAGAGCTTGTGTTAATTTTTCGATTGGGCAGAAATACAAAGATGAAATTTGGTGTGATGTTGTGGATATGGATGTATGCCATCTGTTGTTGGGGAGACCATTGCAGTATGATAGAGTGGTGCAACATGATGGTCGTACTAACAGTTATAGTTTCATGTTTGACGGCACTAAGATTACTTTAATTCCTAAGAAGCGACAACAAGAAGAAAACAAGTTGGAGGAGATTGAAGAACTTAAAACTTCGCTATCTTTGAAGGAGTTTGTTAAGGAAATAGAGGAGGAACATGAAGTATTTTTGTTGATTGGACGTGAGAGTAATGAAGTGGTTGAAATTCCCGAAGAAGTAAAGCCAGTGCTGGAAGAATTTGACGATGTATTTCCTACAGAGTTGCCAACGGAGTTACCACCGTTAAGGGACATTCAACATCAAATAGATCTTGTTCCAGGAGCTGTGTTACCTCATAGACCACATTACAGAATGAGTCCGAAGGAGCACGAGGAGTTGAGAAGGCAAGTGGAAGAATTGCTTGAACAAGGGCATGTGCAGGAAAGTTTGAGTCCATGTGCTGTACCAGCTTTGTTAGTGCCGAAGAAAGATGGAACGTGGAGAATGTGTACTGATAGTCGAGCACTAAACAAGATTACAGTGAGATACATATTTCCTATGCCTAGATTGGATGACTTGTTGGATCAACTTAGTGGAGCTACTATCTTTTCGAAGATTGACTTGAAGAGTGGTTATCATCAAATTCGAATTAGACTAGGAGACGAATGGAAGACAGCATTCAAGACAAGAGAGGGGTTGTACGAATGGCTGGTTATGCCGTTTGGTCTTTCGAATGCACCGACTACATTTATGCAGGTGATGAATCAGATTTTTAGACCATTTATTGGGAAATTTGTGTTGGTGTATTTTGATGATATACTGATATACAGTGGAAGCCCGGAAGAACACTTGCAACATCTGAGAGAAGTGTTAATGATATTGCGACAGGAACAATTTTATGCTGCAACGAGGAAATGCGTGTTCATGACATATAGTGTTTTATTTTTGTGACATGTTATTTCAGAAGGAGGTATACAGGTGGACCAGAATAAAGTTGAAGCAATCAGAAATTGGCCACAACCCAGGACGATAACAGAAGCTAGAAGTTTTCATGGTTTAGCATCATTCTACCGAAGGTTTATTCCACACTTCAGTAGCGTGATGACACTAGTTACCGATTGTATGAAGGGGAAACATTTTTTATTGTCAGAGGAAGCAGGATTTGCTTTTGAACGAATCAAAGAACTTTTAACGACAACACCAATTCTAGTATTACCAGATTTTCAGTTGTTGTTTGAGTTACATACTGATGCATCTAAGGTTGGAATTGGAGGGGTGTTGAATCAGAAGGGACATCCTATTGCATATTTCAGTGAGAAGCTATTGGGAGCAAAGATGAGATATAATACATGTGATGTGGAATTCTATGCTATTGTTCAAGCTATAAAACATTGGAGACACTATTTGTTCCATAAAGAATTTGATCTATATACTGATCATGAAGCACTGAAACATTTTGCAGGGACAGGACAAAATTGCAGCTAGACATGCTTCGTGGATCGCCTACTTACAACAGTTTACATTTGTGGTGAAGCATAAGTCGGGAATTACAAACCGTGTGGCAGACGCATTAAGTCGAAGGAATCATTTGCTGACTACAATGAAGGTTGAAGTGACAGGGTTTGATGTGTTGCCAGAATTATTTGTTGATGATCCTTACTTTGCAAAGCTTGTAGATGAAGTCAAGGAGGGAAAGACGGATGAGTTTGTATTGGTGGATGGTTTTCTTTTCAAAGGAAATCGATTATGTATACCAGAAGGCAGCTTACGAATGAAGATTATGAAGGAGTTGCATGAGGAAGGACATGTGGGAAGAGACCGTACATTGCAGTTGATTTCGCAATCTTATTTTTGGCCTTCTATGAAGAAAGAGGTTGGAAGATCTGTGGAAAGATGTCATATATGCCAAGTTTCCAAAGGGACAGCAATGAATGCGGGACTGTATATGCCATTACATGTGCCTACCAGACCATGGGTTGATATCAGCATGGATTTTGTTTTGGGGTTGCCAAGAATTCAACGCGGGAATGATTCCATTTATGTGGTGGTAGATAGATTTTCCAAGATGGCACATTTTATCGCTTGTAAAAAGACAGCTGATGTCGTCTGTGTTGCTGAGTTGTTCTTTAAAGAGGTGTATCGATTACATGGGCTACCTGAATCTATTATTTTTGATCGGGATACTAGATTTCTAAGCCATTTTTGGTTAAGTTTGTGGAAGATGGTCAGAACGAAGTTGAATTTTAGTAGCGCCTATCATCCGCAAACAGATGGGCAAACGGAAGTGGTGAACAGATCATTGGGAAACTTGTTGCGATGTCTTGTGCAGGATAACTTGAAGAGTTGGGATATGAAGTTGTGTCAGGCGGAATTTGCACATAATCATGCTGTTAATCGAAGTAATGGTTACAGTCCATTTCAAGTTGTATATTCAAGCATGCCAAAGGGTCCGTTGGATTTGACGATAATGCCACAACTGAAGGGGACAGTTAAACGGGCGGTAGATTTTGTTGACGGATTGACAGAATGCCATAAAATCGTTCAGGAACGATTGGAAAAGGCGAATGAAAAGTATAAACAACGGGCAGATAAAAAGAGAAGAAGTGTGGAGTTCAAAGAGGGTGATTGGGTGTATGCTGTCTTAACGAAGGATCGTTTCCCAGTGGGTGCTTATAACAAGTTGAAAGCTAGAAAAATTGGTCCTGTAAAGATCGTGAAACGGATCAATGAAAATGCTTATAGGTTGAAACTGCCGGAGGATGTGTACACTTCTGACGTGTTTAATGTTAAACATCTTATACCTTATTATGGAGATGAACAAGCCAATGGGGAAGGACTTTTAAATTCGAGGACAAATTTTTCCCAACCCGGGGAGGATGATGCAGCCCAACCTAATGACGAAACAGTGCAATCTATGAAGTCAAGGAATTCGAGTTGTTCAAAGGAAGGAGCCTTAGGTCGCATGCGACCTAGTGAAGATTCGCGAGTTAACAAGCAACATTCTTTAGGTCGGTTGCGACCTAATGAGGATTCGCGACCTAACCAGAAGCGCGCGCAAGGTAACGTGATGGGTCGCTCAAACGAGCTACGACCTAGCAGTGGAAACAGGAAACGAGCTACGACCTAACTCCCACAGGCCGCTTTCTTTAGGTCGCTCGAGTGATAGGTCGTGTGAAGATTGTCATGGAGAGTTGCCCCTAGATCGCTCAAGTGATAAGTCGCTGCAGCCTTGGGTCGTGACTTTGTTAAGTCGTTATGTACTAAGTCGCTATGTTGTATTTCTGTTAAGTCGCGTATTGTAATAAGTTGAATGAACTTAGGTCGTTATGAGTTGAGTCGTATACCGTATTGTGTTGTGTTGTATGGTATGTCGTATTGTATTTGTTTTGTAATTAGGTCGTTAACGACCTTGTTTAGGTCATAGGTCGCGTGTGTGTCACTGTTTGTACTAAGTCGCATGTTATAGGTCGCAAACGACCTAGTGCTGAGTCGTGTGAGTTGTTGCCTATAAATAGGCATGGTCGGGTCATTTGTAATAGTTAGTTGATTTTTGAATAAAAACTTGTTTGTGTGCTTTGTGCCACTTCTCAAATTGGTAGTTGAGTGTGATCTCCTACTCCTCCTTCGGCATTCGAGTGCGCTCGAATCAACGATTGTAGAAGCCAATTCACGGTATCAAGTGCACTTGATCAACGTCTGAAGAATTGTAGATCTTTAAACACGGTATCGTGCGCGATCAACGTGTTTGAGATAGCTAGAATCCGGTATCTTTGGATCAACGGATTTGGGCCTTTGGTATTCTTCAATCCACCGATTCCTACATTTCACCATTTTATCATTTTCGTTATCCGCTGCTGCATCACTGAAGCTTCTAACAAGAAAGAATCTGGTGGTTAGAAAAGGGAAAATGATGGTAGGAAAAAGCAGAAAGATATGAAGAAACCCCGCCGTTTTAAAATTTCAGATTTCACTCCTTTGACCGATACCCTAGAGAACATCTTCTTCGCAACAAAGGATGCTATTGAGTACCCTGAGCCACCTAAGATGAAGCTTGGAAAAAAATTTGTGCCTAATGGAAGATTCTGTCGATTCCACAACCAACCTGGCCATGACACCAACGAATGTCGCCATTTAAAGAACTTGATTGAAGAACTGTTGAGAGAGAATAAACTTCAACAGTATGTCAAGAGAAACAGAGGCGATCCGGTCTCATCTACTCAGGGGCAGCAACTTCCTGCTCGTCAATCTAGCTCAGGTGAAAAGGACGCAATGCAGGAATCTGAAAGGCCTGTTATTAATGTAATTACAGGGGGTCCTCACCCAGCAGGCAGAAGCTGGGGAGAGATGGAAAGGTATGCTCACGCTCTGAGACATGCCCCAAAAGAAGAAACTGTTTTTGTCTTGGATGATGTTGTGCCTCCAAAACAGCAAAGAACCTTTCATGATGACATCATATTCAGAGCTACAGATTCTGTGGGAATTGAGGCTCCCACCATGGATCCTTTGGTAATATCCGCCGGTATCGGACCATGTAACGACCCCGAAATTTAATTTAATTTAAATTAATAATTTATTGAATTTTGGAGTTAAATTTATAATTAAATGAATTTTTGAATAAAATAGTAAAATAAATCGATTGAATGAAAGCGAGTTTCCCCGACTCGATTTCGAGTGAATTTGAAAATAATAAATATATAGATATATATTTTGACTTGAGTTTAAATTGTAAATAAATATTGAAACTAGGAATAGAAAATAAATTTGACAAATTCAAATAGAAAATATAAGTATATATTGGTTTTGAAAACTAATTGTAAATAAATATACAGCCATAAGAAAAGAAACAACACTTACAATATGAAACAAAGTTGTAAATAAATATACAAAGTTAAAAACAAAACAACATAAATGTATGAATACATTAGCTAAAAATACAACAACATGTTAACTAGAAATTACAAAGCAAAAGTAAATAAAATATAAGATATAACAATATAAAGTAAATATATGTATTTTAATCTCAGGTTAATAAAACATAACAAGATATATGTAACATTTAACAGAAAAGTAATACAAAAGAAGGTCTGCAGCCACCATTTTAAAAGTAAAATATCATACAAAATAAACAAAGCAAAGAAAGATATGCCAGCCGAGTTAAAGATTGCAAGGAAACAAACAAAATCTTCTCAGCACCAAAATGAGATCATTTCAGTACATATACAAAAGCTAAGTGAGATAGTGAGGCATGTAAATAAAATAAGAAACAAAGGTACTTGCTAATATCATCTCAGCCAAAATAAAGTAATGCAAGATTGTCTTCAGCCCTACCTTTAAAAACACTGCAACCACCATACCCTATCACTTCAGCCATGCTTGTTAAACAATTCAACAACCTGTAACTTACTTTCTTTTATACATCAAGCTTTCCACTTCAGTTCGACCATTACAAGCCAAGTAAAACTGAAGTCATACCATTTTCTTTTCTCAAACAAACATCAACACAATTAATACCACCAGAGATCAGATCAAAACAACAACAAACAAATCAAAAAGGAAAATCAAGTCCTGATCAAAATCTAAACTTCCAGGCTCAATCCCTTCCTGTCTTTCTTCAACTTTAATGTGAGTAACAGATGTTTTCATTTATTTGTAAGATATGAATTTGTTGCCTTTACATCTGTGAATAACTGTTTGTATAAGTATGGATTCTCTGAGTGAATTTGAATGATGGAAGTATGTGTGCGCAGGTTGATATTCATATATGTCCTCTGTTTTAAACTTCCAAACACAAGACTTTTATTTCAAAAATCTTTTCCACTTGTTCTATTTACTGATTGGACTTAAGTTTCAAACCAAAACTATTTGTTATAGCCTATACTCAAAACTTAAGATTCATTTAAGTTCGAACAACTTGTTAACATCTTTGGAAATCAAGAAAACTGGAAAAGCTTTAAATAAGTGAAGAATTGAAACTTCCTAATTCATGGATTCAGATAGGCAACTTGAATTCGTACACCTTAATATGATTTTTAAAACTTAAATCGTAATTTTTAGTGTTAGGATTTAAGAGCAGTTCGACTTTGTACTATAAACGTTATTTGGTCAAACTCCGGCGTGATGGTGAACTGGGGCAGTCGAGGTCGTGTGAGGTGGTGGAGAAGCCTACGGGGATGCTTGGAAAAATGGTCGGAGTTGACAAGGATGACTGAGGTGACGGCGGCGTGAGGGTTTTTGCTTCTAAACCTAATTTTGAGGTGGTTGGGAATTTGACCACCGCAACCTCATACGTGCATCGAGTTGCGTATGCTTCTGGGAGGTGATAGCTTGGGGGTTGAAGAGTTCATGGCCGGAATTACGCGTGTTCAGGTGGTCGAGGCGTCGAGAATGGCACGTTGACAGATTTGGAGGTGAGGCCTGTTCTTGTGCTCCAGGTCTTGATTTTTGCTCGATTTCGAATTCGAGTTCAACTTTGAGGTTTAACGCTTGGGGGCGATGGAGGAGATCGTGGGTGACTTGTTGGTATCGGCGACGATGATCGGAACTAGCTGCGGCGTGCGTGCACGTGCACGGTGGCGCAGGTATGTTAGAGGGGTCGTGTGATGACTTGACTCGAGTGATACTCGAGAATTTGGGATGGTTGCTTCGAGTGTGGTTTGGGTGCGTGTGTGAGTTAATTGGGTACAGTTTTGTTCAAAACTGTCTGCAAATAGAATTTAAACCAAAGCTAAATGAAATTAAATTGGTAAGCTTGATCTAAATAAAGTTAAATCAAGTTTAAGTTAGATTCAAATGGTACTTTGAGTCTTTAAGTTTTAAAAAGGGAAATTTGTTTCTTGAATCTAAATCGGAAATAAAAAATCAGTTTTAAATCCGAAGGTGTTTTAAACAAGTTTAAAATTTAATTTAAATTTGGTTAAAGTTTTAAATGGTAAATCATTTTGAATCTTGTATGCAAAATGTAATTTAAATTTTAAATTCAAAAGTGTAATATTCTACACATTAATACTAATTAAATCATTAATAAAGGAATAAATTATCTTAGAGATAATTTAGATATTGAAGTAATTTAAATTAATAAGTTAATTAAAGAATGACTTATTTATTTAATTTAAAATTAATAATTTAGAATTAAAGCTAATTTCTTAGGAAAGTAATTAAAGAAATGTTATTAGTTAATTAAGTTAATTAACTAAGGATTATTAAGTATTGATTAAAGTGATTGATGTTAATAATAAATTGGATTTATTTATTTAGATAGTCAATTATAAATTGTTTAAATGAAATTACTAAATGAAAGTAATTAAGGATTAATCACTTATTGAAATAAATTTTGGATATTTTGATTTATTAAGATTATTTATTTAAGTAATTTGTTTAAAGGTGATATAATTAATATGATTAATTAAGAAAAATTTAATTAATTAAAGTGTTTGATAAATTAATTTATATCGAATGATTTGTAATTAATAAATCAGAATTGGATAATAAATTCGTAAGTAAATTAATTTACTTGGAAACAAATTGAATTAATTAGGATTAAACAATTAATTTATACTACTTATAAATGACTATTGAATACTTGACCTTACTTATGAATGTTTGGATTCTATTGGATGACTTGATTGTTTGATATCCCTGATATATAATGCTTTGTGATACGTCCTGATTTGTATCGTGATCTGTGATTTCTATTTCTGTGATATATTACTATGTTAATATGAACCCCTTGGCCCGTAAAACGGCATTTGAATTTCGATGCGACAGGGAGTCGGATTCCAGTTGGTTATCCAAAACCCACATCGAATTGTAATAGTGAATCTTTGTGACTGATAAATTTATTTTATCTATGAATCTGTGAATGAAGATAAGCGTTATCGATTATACCGCTTATCGATATATCTGTGATGATTGATGTTGCACTATTGTGTGTGAAACCCCTGGACTACACCTTTACACACAAAAATATGGATTTCACGTGGAAATCGGTTAAGTCACAGATAATTTAAATCTGATGTTTTTGAAATTTAAATTTTAATTTCAATTGATTTTGAAATTAGAAATTCGGGTTTAAAATGAAAAGCTTTTGAAATGGAATTTCAAAGATAAAAGTTATTTTGAATAACTTAAACGAGTTTTGAAAATTTAAATAATTTGATTTAAATTTGAATCCAATATTTGAAATTAAATCTATGATTTGGAAACTAGGGATAAAAGATGATATAAATGTATTTGTATGAATTAAACCATTTTAAAGTATTAATTTGGGAATTTGAATTTAAACCAAGGATTTCAACTCGTATGAATGAATCAGATTTCCAAATTGAAAACTGTTGTTTTCAAATGATAAAAGCTTTTAGATAAGAAAAGAAATTCCAGTTTAAATTAAAGGAATTTCAAGTGAATTGAAAAATGGATTTTCCAAGTTATGAATGAATTCTTTTTGAAAGCTATGAATTAAATCTGTCTATTTTTAACAGATTTAAAATGATGTTTTGTTTAACCCATTTGAAATGGAATTGTTTTGAAAGCTATTAGTTAAATCTTTGATTTAAAGATTTAACGAGTTAATTAAATTGAAAGGGAAATTGATTTGGAAAATCTGTAAATGAATCTGTGAAATTAAGTGAACTTTGTGAATTGAATCTTTTTGTTTAAAGGATTAAAATGGTAATTTGATAAACCATTTGTAAAGAAAGTTTGGGTTTAAGTTGTGACTTAATTGAAATCCCAATATCCGTATGTTTTTAAATATTTCGCTCACTATTCGGGTTAGCCGGGAAAGGACCTTTGGGTCGTATAACTCATTCCGAATAATGTTACGTCGTATATGGATAGCATTTGAAGACCGGTGTTGAAGACCGGATATTTTTTGAAAATGAAAGGACAACCTGTCGAATGTCTCTGCACTGAGTCGCGCCGGTATAGAGATTTATATCACTCTTTTGTGACGGGAAGTCCGGACGTGATTGGAAATTATCCGAAATTGCAAGGGCTTCGTGAGAAGTGCCTTCGGTTCTGTTCGAACCCGGAACAGACTTGTATGGATACATGTCTGACATTACACTTTGAGATATAAAGCCGATTTCTTTCAAATACATTTCTGTTTGGTGGCGGAGAATTTATTCTCTTAGCTTAACACCCTTCTCTGAGACGTACGAGCTCAGAGGTTATGTAGTTGAAATTTATCAGCGATATATCCCAATTTGGTAATGTGGCATGCTGAGTGTTGCTGTGTGATGATCAGTGTTTGATCATTTGTGATATGATCATTTGTTTGATCTTATATCTTTGTGATCATAGGTTGATCATCTGTTTGACCCGAAGCATGGCTTTGTAGAAAGCGTAGCTTTGTGGACGAGACTTCGTCGAGCCTCACACCCCGGAAATGGTCAAAACAGGAAAGATGCGGCAAGGTTCTAGGGAGTAGCGCCCCTTAGTGTATGTCATTCCTTCTGGATAAAGGTGGTATCATGGTATGGAGCCCAGATACTTAACCTCTGTGGTTGCTGCAAATTTATTACTTTGTGGTTTGTTGGAAATCGAGGATCCTCGGGAAGATCGGTGACGATCGGGGGATGGCATACGCGTGTCAGTAGTTACCTATTTTTGCAGAGGTAACCCGGCCTTGTGTTGGCAGAGATCTAACCGTAATGTTAGGTTATTTCTCGGGTCGTCTATTCCAGGGACGTACCCATCGTGGAAGAGGAAGTTCCTTGGCCTGACCATTTGTTGGAAATCCAAAGAAACAATACGACCCTTTACAATTTCAATTGTATAACCTGTCTCCTCAGGAGGCAGCTATAGCAGGCATAATATAATGGTACCTATGCTGGCTAAGATTTATATTCTACTTTCGAAATGTTTTCCACTATGCACTAATAATAATATCAAAATGATTTGATTTTGCGTAGTAAGCATCTTTGACTAACATAAGAAGAAATCTCCTCCAAGTCTGCGTTTGTATTGTGTGTGTGGTGGGAGGTCTTATGGTAGTTTCATTTTCCAAAAGCATTGCGAATTGACTTTATAATTCTCTGCTATTTGTTTTAAAGATAAACTGTTTTTGTTGCTCACACCAGTCCCATGACTGATCCGGAGTTTATTGTTCATTTCCTAAACTCTGGGTGCTCATAATTTTCTACACGAGCAGTCTAGAGTTGGGTTTTTCAGATAGTCAGATTAGTAGGTTTTCTGGAGTTAGTTCAGTCTTTGGACCGCACCAGTCTTGCTCATCTTGGTGTATCGTTATTGGGAGTTCGAGCTACTGCTGGAGTTCTCTCTTGAAGACTATCTTAGAATTATTTATCCGCTGCTGATGTTATCGTTTTCTTTTCCGCTGCTATTTGTTGTATCATATCTCTGATGTATATTGATATTCATTGTATCACTCTGTTGTATCAGATATTGTATATCAATGAATTATTCATTTATTCCGCTGTGTTATTTACTTAATGTTGTTATAAGCTCCGGCGACTCGGATTTGAACGGTCGAATCTGCGGCATTCGAGTACGATGTAAAGTATAGATGTCGATTTTCGAACGTGAAAATCTGGGACGTTACATTTGGTATCAGAGCTAAGGTTGAACTTTAGCTCAGGAGTATAACACGTTAAGTAGCTCATTAGAGATAGAGTGAAGTAAACTCTAGAATGAGTAATCTCTAAGATATCCGTCTGAACGTCTCAGTAAATTCTCTTACTATCCACTGATAGTGAGTATGAGTGCAAGAAGAGGACGAGGTAGGGGACAGGGAATACGAATATAGATGGTCAATACCCTGCAATAGTGGAAATAAACCGTCTCTATCAATTTTCTTTGATTCGATTCCAAATTCTTTTCATTGCTTAGTACCAGCTACAAGAAGAAGTTTCGGTGCGATGATGGTTCTACGAATCGTTGTAGAAGATCCTTCGTATTTTCATCGGTTTCTTATTAGTTTTTGATTTAAATCTTAATGAATTTGAAATTGAAAATTTTAAATTGAGTTAAATTGATTAATAGAATATAAGGCTAAATTAAATTATATCGATAAAACGATTTCGTTTGAAACCAAATTTAGAAATTCTATTGTATTTCTTGTGTATACCGAAGTCCGAAGAGGGACAAATTGGTATGTATTCTGAGATATTCCGACTTGAGTTTGGGAATCATATCGTAAGTTGAGGAGTTATAGGAGATCAAATTTATCTTTGATATATCTGTCTTTGTTTACGTGCCTGCGAATTTCGAGGACGAAATTCTTTTAAGGGGGGAAGTTTGTAACGACCCCGAAATTTAATTTAATTTAAATTAATAATTTATTGAATTTTGGAGTTAAATTTATAATTAAATGAATTTTTGAATAAAATAGTAAAATAAATCGATTGAATGAAAGCGAGTTTCCCCGACTCGATTTCGAGTGAATTTGAAAATAATAAATATATAGATATATATTTTGACTTGAGTTTAAATTGTAAATAAATATTGAAACTAGGAATAGAAAATAAATTTGACAAATTCAAATAGAAAATATAAGTATATATTGGTTTTGAAAACTAATTGTAAATAAATATACAGCCATAAGAAAAGAAACAACACTTACAATATGAAACAAAGTTGTAAATAAATATACAAAGTTAAAAACAAAACAACATAAATGTATGAATACATTAGCTAAAAATACAACAACATGTTAACTAGAAATTACAAAGCAAAAGTAAATAAAATATAAGATATAACAATATAAAGTAAATATATGTATTTTAATCTCAGGTTAATAAAACATAACAAGATATATGTAACATTTAACAGAAAAGTAATACAAAAGAAGGTCTGCAGCCACCATTTTAAAAGTAAAATATCATACAAAATAAACAAAGCAAAGAAAGATATGCCAGCCGAGTTAAAGATTGCAAGGAAACAAACAAAATCTTCTCAGCACCAAAATGAGATCATTTCAGTACATATACAAAAGCTAAGTGAGATAGTGAGGCATGTAAATAAAATAAGAAACAAAGGTACTTGCTAATATCATCTCAGCCAAAATAAAGTAATGCAAGATTGTCTTCAGCCCTACCTTTAAAAACACTGCAACCACCATACCCTATCACTTCAGCCATGCTTGTTAAACAATTCAACAACCTGTAACTTACTTTCTTTTATACATCAAGCTTTCCACTTCAGTTCGACCATTACAAGCCAAGTAAAACTGAAGTCATACCATTTTCTTTTCTCAAACAAACATCAACACAATTAATACCACCAGAGATCAGATCAAAACAACAACAAACAAATCAAAAAGGAAAATCAAGTCCTGATCAAAATCTAAACTTCCAGGCTCAATCCCTTCCTGTCTTTCTTCAACTTTAATGTGAGTAACAGATGTTTTCATTTATTTGTAAGATATGAATTTGTTGCCTTTACATCTGTGAATAACTGTTTGTATAAGTATGGATTCTCTGAGTGAATTTGAATGATGGAAGTATGTGTGCGCAGGTTGATATTCATATATGTCCTCTGTTTTAAACTTCCAAACACAAGACTTTTATTTCAAAAATCTTTTCCACTTGTTCTATTTACTGATTGGACTTAAGTTTCAAACCAAAACTATTTGTTATAGCCTATACTCAAAACTTAAGATTCATTTAAGTTCGAACAACTTGTTAACATCTTTGGAAATCAAGAAAACTGGAAAAGCTTTAAATAAGTGAAGAATTGAAACTTCCTAATTCATGGATTCAGATAGGCAACTTGAATTCGTACACCTTAATATGATTTTTAAAACTTAAATCGTAATTTTTAGTGTTAGGATTTAAGAGCAGTTCGACTTTGTACTATAAACGTTATTTGGTCAAACTCCGGCGTGATGGTGAACTGGGGCAGTCGAGGTCGTGTGAGGTGGTGGAGAAGCCTACGGGGATGCTTGGAAAAATGGTCGGAGTTGACAAGGATGACTGAGGTGACGGCGGCGTGAGGGTTTTTGCTTCTAAACCTAATTTTGAGGTGGTTGGGAATTTGACCACCGCAACCTCATACGTGCATCGAGTTGCGTATGCTTCTGGGAGGTGATAGCTTAGGGGTTGAAGAGTTCATGGCCGGAATTACGCGTGTTCAGGTGGTCGAGGCGTCGAGAATGGCACGTTGACAGATTTGGAGGTGAGGCCTGTTCTTGTGCTCCAGGTCTTGATTTTTGCTCGATTTCGAATTCGAGTTCAACTTTGAGGTTTAACGCTTAGGGGCGATGGAGGAGATCGTGGGTGACTTGTTGGTATCGGCGACGATGATCGGAACTAGCTGCGGCGTGCGTGCACGTGCACGGTGGCGCAGGTATGTTAGATGGGTCGTGTGATGACTTGACTCGAGTGATACTCGAGAATTTGGGATGGTTGCTTCGAGTGTGGTTTGGGTGCGTGTGTGAGTTAATTGGGTACAGTTTTGTTCAAAACTGTCTGCAAATAGAATTTAAACCAAAGCTAAATGAAATTAAATTGGTAAGCTTGATCTAAATAAAGTTAAATCAAGTTTAAGTTAGATTCAAATGGTACTTTGAGTCTTTAAGTTTTAAAAAGGGAAATTTGTTTCTTGAATCTAAATCGGAAATAAAAAATCAGTTTTAAATCCGAAGGTGTTTTAAACAAGTTTAAAATTTAATTTAAATTTGGTTAAAGTTTTAAATGGTAAATCATTTTGAATCTTGTATGCAAAATGTAATTTAAATTTTAAATTCAAAAGTGTAATGTTCTACACATTAATACTAATTAAATCATTAATAAAGGAATAAATTATCTTAGAGATAATTTAGATATTGAAGTAATTTAAATTAATAAGTTAATTAAAGAATGACTTATTTATTTAATTTAAAATTAATAATTTAGAATTAAAGCTAATTTCTTAGGAAAGTAATTAAAGAAATGTTATTAGTTAATTAAGTTAATTAACTAAGGATTATTAAGTATTGATTAAAGTGATTGATGTTAATAATAAATTGGATTTATTTATTTAGATAGTCAATTATAAATTGTTTAAATGAAATTACTAAATGAAAGTAATTAAGGATTAATCACTTATTGAAATAAATTTTGGATATTTTGATTTATTAAGATTAATTATTTAAGTAATTTGTTTAAAGGTGATATAATTAATATGATTAATTAAGAAAAATTTAATTAATTAAAGTGTTTGATAAATTAATTTATATCGAATGATTTGTAATTAATAAATCAGAATTGGATAATAAATTCGTAAGTAAATTAATTTACTTGGAAACAAATTGAATTAATTAGGATTAAACAATTAATTTATACTACTTATAAATGACTATTGAATACTTGACCTTACTTATGAATGTTTGGATTCTATTGGATGACTTGATTGTTTGATATCCCTGATATATAATGCTTTGTGATACGTCCTGATTTGTATCGTGATCTGTGATTTCTATTTCTGTGATATATTACTATGTTAATATGAACCCCTTGGCCCGTAAAACGGCATTTGAATTTCGATGCGACAGGGAGTCGGATTCCAGTTGGTTATCCGAAACCCACATCGAATTTTAATAGTGAATCTTTGTGACTGATAAATTTATTTTATCTATGAATCTGTGAATGAAGATAAGCGTTATCGATTATACCGCTTATCGATATATCTGTGATGATTGATGTTGCACTATTGTGTGTGAAACCCCTGGACTACACCTTTACACACACAAATATGGATTTCACGTGGAAATCGGTTAAGTCACAGATAATTTAAATCTGATGTTTTTGAAATTTAAATTTTAATTTCAATTGATTTTGAAATTAGAAATTCGGGTTTAAAATGAAAAGCTTTTGAAATGGAATTTCAAAGATAAAAGTTATTTTGAATAACTTAAACGAGTTTTGAAAATTTAAATAATTTGATTTAAATTTGAATCCAATATTTGAAATTAAATCTATGATTTGGAAACTAGGGATAAAAGATGATATAAATGTGTTTGTATGAATTAAACCATTTTAAAGTATTAATTTGGGAATTTGAATTTAAACCAAGGATTTCAACTCGTATGAATGAATCAGATTTCCAAATTGAAAACTATTGTTTTCAAATGATAAAAGCTTTTAGATAAGAAAAGAAATTCCAGTTTAAATTAAAGGAATTTCAAGTGAATTGAAAAATGGATTTTCCAAGTTATGAATGAATTCTTTTTGAAAGCTATGAATTAAATCTGTCTATTTTTAACAGATTTAAAATGATGTTTTGTTTAACCCATTTGAAATGGAATTGTTTTGAAAGCTATTAGTTAAATCTTTGATTTAAAGATTTAACGAGTTAATTAAATTGAAAGGGAAATTGATTTGGAAAATCTGTAAATGAATCTGTGAAATTAAGTGAACTTTGTGAATTGAATCTTTTTGTTTAAAGGATTAAAATGGTAATTTGATAAACCATTTGTAAAGAAAGTTTGGGTTTAAGTTGTGACTTAATTGAAATCCCAATATCCGTATGTTTTTAAATATTTCGCTCACTATTCGGGTTAGCCGGGAAAGGACCTTTGGGTCGTATAACTCATTCCGAATAATGTTACGTCGTATATGGATAGCATTTGAAGACCGGTGTTGAAGACCGGATATTTTTTGAAAATGAAAGGACAACCTGTCGAATGTCTCTGCACTGAGTCGCGCCGGTATAGAGATTTATATCACTCTTTTGTGACGGGAAGTCCGGACGTGATTGGAAATTATCCGAAATTGCAAGGGCTTCGTGAGAAGTGCCTTCGGTTCTGTTCGAACCCGGAACAGACTTGTATGGATACATGTCTGACATTACACTTTGAGATATAAAGCCGATTTCTTTCAAATACATTTCTGTTTGGTGGCGGAGAATTTATTCTCTTAGCTTAACACCCTTCTCTGAGACGTACGAGCTCAGAGGTTATGTAGTTGAAATTTATCAGCGATATATCCCAATTTGGTAATGTGGCATGTTGAGTGTTGCTGTGTGATGATCAGTGTTTGATCATTTGTGATATGATCATTTGTTTGATCTTATATCTTTGTGATCATAGGTTGATCATCTGTTTGACCCGAAGCATGGCTTTGTAGAAAGCGTAGCTTTGTGGACGAGACTTCGTCGAGCCTCACACCCCGGAAATGGTCAAAACAGGAAAGATGCGGCAAGGTCCTAGGGAGTAGCGCCCCTTAGTGTATGTCATTCCTTCTGGATAAAGGTGGTATCATGGTATGGAGCCCAGATACTTAACCTCTGTGGTTGCTGCAAATTTATTACTTTGTGGTTTGTTGGAAATCGAGGATCCTCGGGAAGATCGGTGACGATCGGGGGATGGCATACGCGTGTCAGTAGTTACCTATTTTTGCAGAGGTAACCCGGCCTTGTGTTGGCAGAGATCTAACCGTAATGTTAGGTTATTTCTCGGGTCGTCTATTCCAGGGACGTACCCATCGTGGAAGAGGAAGTTCCTTGGCCTGACCATTTGTTGGAAATCCAAAGAAACAATACGAGCCTTTACAATTTCAATTGTATAACCTGTCTCCTCAGGAGGCAGCTATAGCAGGCATAATATAATGGTACCTATGCTGGCTAAGATTTATATTCTACTTTCGAAATGTTTTCCACTATGCACTAATAATAATATCAAAATGATTTGATTTTGCGTAGTAAGCATCTTTGACTAACATAAGAAGAAATCTCCTCCAAGTCTGCGTTTGCATTGTGTGTGTGGTGGGAGGTCTTATGGTAGTTTCATTTTCCAAAAGCATTGCGAATTGACTTTAAAATTCTCTGCTATTTGTTTTAAAGATAAACTGTTTTTGTTGCTCACACCAGTCCCATGACTGATCCGGAGTTTATTGTTCATTTCCTAAACTCTGGGTGCTCATAATTTTCTACACGAGCAGTCTAGAGTTGGGTTTTTCAAATAGTCAGATTAGTAGGTTTTCTGGAGTTAGTTCAGTCTTTGGACCGCACCAGTCTTGCTCATCTTGGTGTATCGTTATTGGGAGTTCGAGCTACTGCTGGAGTTCTCTCTTGAAGACTATCTTAGAATTATTTATCCGCTGCTGATGTTATCGTTTTCTTTTCCGCTGCTATTTGTTGTATCATATCTCTGATGTATATTGATATTCATTGTATCACTCTGTTGTATCAGATATTGTATATCAATGAATTATTCATTTATTCCGCTGTGTTATTGACTTAATGTTGTTATAAGCTCCGGCGACTCGGATTTGAACGGTCGAATCTGCGGCATTCGAGTACGATGTAAAGTATAGATGTCGATTTTCGAACGTGAAAATCTGGGACGTTACATTTGGTATCAGAGCTAAGGTTGAACTTTAGCTCAGGAGTATAACACGTTAAGTAGCTCATTAGAGATAGAGTGAAGTAAACTCTAGAATGAGTAATCTCTAAGATATCCGTCTGAACGTCTCAGTAAATTCTCTTACTATCCACTGATAGTGAGTATGAGTGCAAGAAGAGGACGAGGTAGGGGACAGGGAATACGAATATAGATGGTCAATACCCTGCAACAGTGGAAATAAACCGTCTCTATCAATTTTCTTTGATTCGATTCCAAATTCTTTTCATTGCTTAGTACCAGCTACAAGAAGAAGTTTCGGTGCGATGATGGTTCTACGAATCGTTGTAGAAGATCCTTCGTATTTTCATCGGTTTCTTATTAGTTTTTGATTTAAATCTTAATGAATTTGAAATTGAAAATTTTAAATTGAGTTAAATTGATTAATAGAATATAAGGCTAAATTAAATTATATCGATAAAACGATTTCGTTTGAAACCAAATTTAGAAATTCTATTGTATTTCTTGTGTATACCGAAGTCCGAAGAGGGACAAATTGGTATGTATTCTGAGATATTCCGACTTGAGTTTGGGAATCATATCGTAAGTTGAGGAGTTATAGGAGATCAAATTTATCTTTGATATATCTGTCTTTGTTTACGTGCCTGCGAATTTCGAGGACGAAATTCTTTTAAGGGGGGAAGTTTGTAACGACCCCGAAATTTAATTTAATTTAAATTAATAATTTATTGAATTTTGGAGTTAAATTTATAATTAAATGAATTTTTGAATAAAATAGTAAAATAAATCGATTGAATGAAAGCGAGTTTCCCCGACTCGATTTCGAGTGAATTTGAAAATAATAAATATATAGATATATATTTTGACTTGAGTTTAAATTGTAAATAAATATTGAAACTAGGAATAGAAAATAAATTTGACAAATTCAAATAGAAAATATAAGTATATATTGGTTTTGAAAACTAATTGTAAATAAATATACAGCCATAAGAAAAGAAACAACACTTACAATATGAAACAAAGTTGTAAATAAATATACAAAGTTAAAAACAAAACAACATAAATGTATGAATACATTAGCTAAAAATACAACAACATGTTAACTAGAAATTACAAAGCAAAAGTAAATAAAATATAAGATATAACAATATAAAGTAAATATATGTATTTTAATCTCAGGTTAATAAAACATAACAAGATATATGTAACATTTAACAGAAAAGTAATACAAAAGAAGGTCTGCAGCCACCATTTTAAAAGTAAAATATCATACAAAATAAACAAAGCAAAGAAAGATATGCCAGCCGAGTTAAAGATTGCAAGGAAACAAACAAAATCTTCTCAGCACCAAAATGAGATCATTTCAGTACATATACAAAAGCTAAGTGAGATAGTGAGGCATGTAAATAAAATAAGAAACAAAGGTACTTGCTAATATCATCTCAGCCAAAATAAAGTAATGCAAGATTGTCTTCAGCCCTACCTTTAAAAACACTACAACCACCATACCCTATCACTTCAGCCATGCTTGTTAAACAATTCAACAACCTGTAACTTACTTTCTTTTATACATCAAGCTTTCCACTTCAGTTCGACCATTACAAGCCAAGTAAAACTGAAGTCATACCATTTTCTTTTCTCA
Organism: Allium fistulosum; assembly: GCA_030737815.1. NCBI lineage: Eukaryota > Viridiplantae > Streptophyta > Magnoliopsida > Asparagales > Amaryllidaceae > Allium > Allium fistulosum. The sequence continues at coordinate 615,202,205 of CM060908.1, read as the reverse complement.
AACAAACATCAACACAATTAATACCACCAGAGATCAGATCAAAACAACAACAAACAAATCAAAAAGGAAAATCAAGTCCTGATCAAAATCTAAACTTCCAGGCTCAATCCCTTCCTGTCTTTCTTCAACTTTAATGTGAGTAACAGATGTTTTCATTTATTTGTAAGATATGAATTTGTTGCCTTTACATCTGTGAATAACTGTTTGTATAAGTATGGATTCTCTGAGTGAATTTGAATGATGGAAGTATGTGTGCGCAGGTTGATATTCATATATGTCCTCTGTTTTAAACTTCCAAACACAAGACTTTTATTTCAAAAATCTTTTCCACTTGTTCTATTTACTGATTGGACTTAAGTTTCAAACCAAAACTATTTGTTATAGCCTATACTCAAAACTTAAGATTCATTTAAGTTCGAACAACTTGTTAACACTTTGGAAATCAAGAAAACTGGAAAAGCTTTAAATAAGTGAAGAATTGAAACTTCCTAATTCATGGATTCAGATAGGCAACTTGAATTCGTACACCTTAATATGATTTTTAAAACTTAAATCGTAATTTTTAGTGTTAGGATTTAAGAGCAGTTCGACTTTGTACTATAAACGTTATTTGGTCAAACTCCGGCGTGATGGTGAACTGGGGCAGTCGAGGTCGTGTGAGGTGGTGGAGAAGCCTACGGGGATGCTTGGAAAAATGGTCGGAGTTGACAACGATGACTGAGGTGACGGCGGCGTGAGGGTTTTTGCTTCTAAACCTAATTTTGAGGTGGTTGGGAATTTGACCACCGCAACCTCATACGTGCATCGAGTTGCGTATGCTTCTGGGAGGTGATAGCTTGGGGGTTGAAGAGTTCATGGCCGGAATTACGCGTGTTCAGGTGGTCGAGGCGTCGAGAATGGCACGTTGACAGATTTGGAGGTGAGGCCTGTTCTTGTGCTCCAGGTCTTGATTTTTGCTCGATTTCGAATTCGAGTTCAACTTTGAGGTTTAACGCTTGGGGGCGATGGAGGAGATCGTGGGTGACTTGTTGGTATCGGCGACGATGATCGGAACTAGCTGCGGCGTGCGTGCACGTGCACGGTGGCGCAGGTATGTTAGAGGGGTCGTGTGATGACTTGACTCGAGTGATACTCGAGAATTTGGGATGGTTGCTTCGAGTGTGGTTTGGGTGCGTGTGTGAGTTAATTGGGTACAGTTTTGTTCAAAACTGTCTGCAAATAGAATTTAAACCAAAGCTAAATGAAATTAAATTGGTAAGCTTGATCTAAATAAAGTTAAATCAAGTTTAAGTTAGATTCAAATGGTACTTTGAATCTTTAAGTTTTAAAAAGGGAAATTTGTTTCTTGAATCTAAATCGGAAATAAAAAATCAGTTTTAAATCCGAAGGTGTTTTAAACAAGTTTAAAATTTAATTTAAATTTGGTTAAAGTTTTAAATGGTAAATCATTTTGAATCTTGTATGCAAAATGTAATTTAAATTTTAAATTCAAAAGTGTAATGTTCTACACATTAATACTAATTAAATCATTAATAAAGGAATAAATTATCTTAGAGATAATTTAGATATTGAAGTAATTTAAATTAATAAGTTAATTAAAGAATGACTTATTTATTTAATTTAAAATTAATAATTTAGAATTAAAGCTAATTTCTTAGGAAAGTAATTAAAGAAATGTTATTAGTTAATTAAGTTAATTAACTAAGGATTATTAAGTATTGATTAAAGTGATTGATGTTAATAATAAATTGGATTTATTTATTTAGATAGTCAATTATAAATTGTTTAAATGAAATTACTAAATGAAAGTAATTAAGGATTAATCACTTATTGAAATAAATTTTGGATATTTTGGTTTATTAAGATTAATTATTTAAGTAATTTGTTTAAAGGTGATATAATTAATATGATTAAATAAGAAAAATTTAATTAATTAAAGTGTTTGATAAATTAATTTATATCGAATGATTTGTAATTAATAAATCAGAATTGGATAATTAATTCGTAAGTAAATTAATTTACTTGGAAACAAATTGAATTAATTAGGATTAAACAATTAATTTATACTACTTATAAATGACTATTGAATATTTGACCTTACTTATGAATGTTTGGATTCTATTGGATGACTTGATTGTTTGATATCCCTGATATATAATGCTTTGTGATACGTCCTGATTTGTATCGTGATCTGTGATTTCTATTTCTATGATATATTACTATGTTAATATGAACCCCTTGGCCCGTAAAACGGCATTTGAATTTCGATGCGACAGGGAGTCGGATTCCAGTTGGTTATCCGAAACCCACATCGAATTTTAATAGTGAATCTTTGTGACTGATAAATTTATTTTATCTATGAATCTGTGAATGAAGATAAGCGTTATCGATTATACCGCTTATCGATATATCTGTGATGATTGATGTTGCACTATTGTGTGTGAAACCCCTGGACTACACCTTTACACACACAAATATGGATTTCATGTGGAAATCGGTTAAGTCACAGATAATTTAAATCTGATGTTTTTGAAATTTAAATTTTAATTTCAATTGATTTTGAAATTAGAAATTCGGGTTTAAAATGAAAAGCTTTTGAAATGGAATTTCAAAGATAAAAGTTATTTTGAATAACTTAAACGAGTTTTGAAAATTTAAATAATTTGATTTAAATTTGAATCCAATATTTGAAATTAAATCTATGATTTGGAAACTAGGGATAAAAGATGATATAAATGTGTTTGTATGAATTAAACCATTTTAAAGTATTAATTTGGGAATTTGAATTTAAACCAAGGATTTCAACTCGTATGAATGAATTAGATTTCCAAATTGAAAACTGTTGTTTTCAAATGATAAAAGCTTTTAGATAAGAAAAGAAATTCCAGTTTAAATTAAAGGAATTTCAAGTGAATTGAAAAATTGATTTTCCAAGTTATGAATGAATTCTTTTTGAAAGCTATGAATTAAATCTGTCTATTTTTAACAGATTTAAAATGATGTTTTGTTTAACCCATTTGAAATGGAATTGTTTTGAAAGCTATTAGTTAAATCTTTGATTTAAAGATTTAACGAGTTAATTAAATTGAAAGGGAAATTGATTTGGAAAATCTGTAAATGAATCTGTGAAATTAAGTGAACTTTGTGAATTGAATCTTTTTGTTTAAAGGATTAAAATGGTAATTTGATAAACCATTTGTAAAGAAAGTTTGGGTTTAAGTTGTGACTTAATTGAAATCCCAATATCCGTATGTTTTTAAATATTTCGCTCACTATTCGGGTTAGCCGGGAAAGGACCTTTGGGTCGTATAACTCATTCTGAATAATGTTACGTCGTATATGGATAGCATTTGAAGACCGGTGTTGAAGACCGGATATTTTTTGAAAATGAAAGGCCAACCTGTCGAATGTCTCTGCACTGAGTCGCGCCGGTATAGAGATTTATATCACTCTTTTGTGACGGGAAGTCCGGACGTGATTGGAAATTATCCGAAATTGCAAGGGCTTCGTGAGAAGTGCCTTCGGTTCTGTTCGAACCCGGAACAGACTTGTATGGATACATGTCTGACATTACACTTTGAGATATAAAGCCGATTTCTTTCAAATACATTTCTGTTTGGTGGCGGAGAATTTATTCTCTTAGCTTAACACCCTTCTCTGAGACGTACGAGCTCAGAGGTTATGTAGTTGAAATTTATCAGCGATATATCCCAATTTGGTAATGTGGCATGCTGAGTGTTGCTGTGTGATGATCAGTGTTTGATCATTTGTGATATGATCATTTGTTTGATCTTATATCTTTGTGATCATAGGTTGATCATCTGTTTGACCCGAAGCATGGCTTTGTAGAAAGCGTAGCTTTGTGGACGAGACTTCGTCGAGCCTCACACCCCGGAAATGGTCAAAACAGGAAAGATGCGGCAAGGTCCTAGGGAGTAGCGCCCCTTAGTGTATGTCATTCCTTCTGGATAAAGGTGGTATCATGGTATGGAGCCCAGATACTTAACCTCTGTGGTTGCTGCAAATTTATTACTTTGTGGTTTGTTGGAAATCGAGGATCCTCGGGAAGATCGGTGACGATCGGGGGATGGCATACGCGTGTCAGTAGTTACCTATTTTTGCAGAGGTAACCCGGCCTTGTGTTGGCAGAGATCTAACCGTAATGTTAGGTTATTTCTCGGGTCGTCTATTCCAGGGACGTACCCATCGTGGAAGAGGAAGTTCCTTGGCCTGACCATTTGTTGGAAATCCAAAGAAACAATACGAGCCTTTACAATTTCAATTGTATAACCTGTCTCCTCAGGAGGCAGCTATAGCAGGCATAATATAATGGTACCTATGCTGGCTAAGATTTATATTCTACTTTCGAAATGTTTTCCACTATGCACTAATAATAATATCAAAATGATTTGATTTTGCGTAGTAAGCATCTTTGACTAACATAAGAAGAAATCTCCTCCAAGTCTGCGTTTGCATTGTGTGTGTGGTGGGAGGTCTTATGGTAGTTTCATTTTCCAAAAGCATTGCGAATTGACTTTAAAATTCTCTGCTATTTGTTTTAAAGATAAACTGTTTTTGTTGCTCACACCAGTCCCATGACTGATCCGGAGTTTATTGTTCATTTCCTAAACTCTGGGTGCTCATAATTTTCTACACGAGCAGTCTAGAGTTGGGTTTTTCAGATAGTCAGATTAGTAGGTTTTCTAGAGTTAGTTCAGTCTTTAGACCGCACCAGTCTTGCTCATCTTGGTGTATCGTTATTGGGAGTTCGAGCTACTGCTGGAGTTCTCTCTTGAAGACTATCTTAGAATTATTTATCCGCTGCTGATGTTATCGTTTTCTTTTCCGCTGCTATTTGTTGTATCATATCTCTGATGTATATTGATATTCATTGTATCACTCTGTTGTATCAGATATTGTATATCAATGAATTATTCATTTATTCCGCTGTGTTATTTACTTAATGTTGTTATAAGCTCCGGCGACTCGGATTTGAACGGTCGAATCTGCGGCATTCGAGTACGATGTAAAGTATAGATGTCGATTTTCGAACGTGAAAATCTGGGACGTTACATTTGGTATCAGAGCTAAGGTTGAACTTTAGCTCAGGAGTATAACACGTTAAGTAGCTCATTAGAGATAGAGTGAAGTAAACTCTAGAATGAGTAATCTCTAAGATATCCGTCTGAACGTCTCAGTAAATTCTCTTACTATCCACTGATAGTGAGTATGAGTGCAAGAAGAGGACGAGGTAGGGGACAGGGAATACGAATATAGATGGTCAATACCCTGCAACAGTGGAAATAAACCGTCTCTATCAATTTTCTTTGATTCGATTCCAAATTCTTTTCATTGCTTAGTACCAGCTACAAGAAGAAGTTTCGGTGCGATGATGGTTCTACGAATCGTTGTAGAAGATCCTTCGTATTTTCATCGGTTTCTTATTAGTTTTTGATTTAAATCTTAATGAATTTGAAATTGAAAATTTTAAATTGAGTTAAATTGATTAATAGAATATAAGGCTAAATTAAATTATATCGATAAAACGATTTCGTTTGAAACCAAATTTAGAAATTCTATTGTATTTCTTGTGTATACCGAAGTCCGAAGAGGGACAAATTGGTATGTATTCTGAGATATTCCGACTTGAGTTTGGGAATCATATCGTAAGTTGAGGAGTTATAGGAGATCAAATTTATCTTTGATATATCTGTCTTTGTTTACGTGCCTGCGAATTTCGAGGACGAAATTCTTTTAAGGGGGGAAGTTTGTAACGACCCCGAAATTTAATTTAATTTAAATTAATAATTTATTGAATTTTGGAGTTAAATTTATAATTAAATGAATTTTTGAATAAAATAGTAAAATAAATCGATTGAATGAAAGCGAGTTTCCCCGACTCGATTTCGAGTGAATTTGAAAATAATAAATATATAGATATATATTTTGACTTGAGTTTAAATTGTAAATAAATATTGAAACTAGGAATAGAAAATAAATTTGACAAATTCAAATAGAAAATATAAGTATATATTGGTTTTGAAAACTAATTGTAAATAAATATACAGCCATAAGAAAAGAAACAACACTTACAATATGAAACAAAGTTGTAAATAAATATACAAAGTTAAAAACAAAACAACATAAATGTATGAATACATTAGCTAAAAATACAACAACATGTTAACTAGAAATTACAAAGCAAAAGTAAATAAAATATAAGATATAACAATATAAAGTAAATATATGTATTTTAATCTCAGGTTAATAAAACATAACAAGATATATGTAACATTTAACAGAAAAGTAATACAAAAGAAGGTCTGCAGCCACCATTTTAAAAGTAAAATATCATACAAAATAAACAAAGCAAAGAAAGATATGCCAGCCGAGTTAAAGATTGCAAGGAAACAAACAAAATCTTCTCAGCACCAAAATGAGATCATTTCAGTACATATACAAAAGCTAAGTGAGATAGTGAGGCATGTAAATAAAATAAGAAACAAAGGTACTTGCTAATATCATCTCAGCCAAAATAAAGTAATGCAAGATTGTCTTCAGCCCTACCTTTAAAAACACTACAACCACCATACCCTATCACTTCAGCCATGCTTGTTAAACAATTCAACAACCTGTAACTTACTTTCTTTTATACATCAAGCTTTCCACTTCAGTTCGACCATTACAAGCCAAGTAAAACTGAAGTCATACCATTTTCTTTTCTCAAACAAACATCAACACAATTAATACCACCAGAGATCAGATCAAAACAACAACAAACAAATCAAAAAGGAAAATCAAGTCCTGATCAAAATCTAAACTTCCAGGCTCAATCCCTTCCTGTCTTTCTTCAACTTTAATGTGAGTAACAGATGTTTTCATTTATTTGTAAGATATGAATTTGTTGCCTTTACATCTGTGAATAACTGTTTGTATAAGTATGGATTCTCTGAGTGAATTTGAATGATGGAAGTATGTGTGCGCAGGTTGATATTCATATATGTCCTCTGTTTTAAACTTCCAAACACAAGACTTTTATTTCAAAAATCTTTTCCACTTGTTCTATTTACTGATTGGACTTAAGTTTCAAACCAAAACTATTTGTTATAGCCTATACTCAAAACTTAAGATTCATTTAAGTTCGAACAACTTGTTAACACTTTGGAAATCAAGAAAACTGGAAAAGCTTTAAATAAGTGAAGAATTGAAACTTCCTAATTCATGGATTCAGATAGGCAACTTGAATTCGTACACCTTAATATGATTTTTAAAACTTAAATCGTAATTTTTAGTGTTAGGATTTAAGAGCAGTTCGACTTTGTACTATAAACGTTATTTGGTCAAACTCCGGCGTGATGGTGAACTGGGGCAGTCGAGGTCGTGTGAGGTGGTGGAGAAGCCTACGGGGATGCTTGGAAAAATGGTCGGAGTTGACAACGATGACTGAGGTGACGGCGGCGTGAGGGTTTTTGCTTCTAAACCTAATTTTGAGGTGGTTGGGAATTTGACCACCGCAACCTCATACGTGCATCGAGTTGCGTATGCTTCTGGGAGGTGATAGCTTGGGGGTTGAAGAGTTCATGGCCGGAATTACGCGTGTTCAGGTGGTCGAGGCGTCGAGAATGGCACGTTGACAGATTTGGAGGTGAGGCCTGTTCTTGTGCTCCAGGTCTTGATTTTTGCTCGATTTCGAATTCGAGTTCAACTTTGAGGTTTAACGCTTGGGGGCGATGGAGGAGATCGTGGGTGACTTGTTGGTATCGGCGACGATGATCGGAACTAGCTGCGGCGTGCGTGCACGTGCACGGTGGCGCAGGTATGTTAGAGGGGTCGTGTGATGACTTGACTCGAGTGATACTCGAGAATTTGGGATGGTTGCTTCGAGTGTGGTTTGGGTGCGTGTGTGAGTTAATTGGGTACAGTTTTGTTCAAAACTGTCTGCAAATAGAATTTAAACCAAAGCTAAATGAAATTAAATTGGTAAGCTTGATCTAAATAAAGTTAAATCAAGTTTAAGTTAGATTCAAATGGTACTTTGAATCTTTAAGTTTTAAAAAGGGAAATTTGTTTCTTGAATCTAAATCGGAAATAAAAAATCAGTTTTAAATCCGAAGGTGTTTTAAACAAGTTTAAAATTTAATTTAAATTTGGTTAAAGTTTTAAATGGTAAATCATTTTGAATCTTGTATGCAAAATGTAATTTAAATTTTAAATTCAAAAGTGTAATGTTCTACACATTAATACTAATTAAATCATTAATAAAGGAATAAATTATCTTAGAGATAATTTAGATATTGAAGTAATTTAAATTAATAAGTTAATTAAAGAATGACTTATTTATTTAATTTAAAATTAATAATTTAGAATTAAAGCTAATTTCTTAGGAAAGTAATTAAAGAAATGTTATTAGTTAATTAAGTTAATTAACTAAGGATTATTAAGTATTGATTAAAGTGATTGATGTTAATAATAAATTGGATTTATTTATTTAGATAGTCAATTATAAATTGTTTAAATGAAATTACTAAATGAAAGTAATTAAGGATTAATCACTTATTGAAATAAATTTTGGATATTTTGATTTATTAAGATTAATTATTTAAGTAATTTGTTTAAAGGTGATATAATTAATATGATTAAATAAGAAAAATTTAATTAATTAAAGTGTTTGATAAATTAATTTATATCGAATGATTTGTAATTAATAAATCAGAATTGGATAATTAATTCGTAAGTAAATTAATTTACTTGGAAACAAATTGAATTAATTAGGATTAAACAATTAATTTATACTACTTATAAATGACTATTGAATATTTGACCTTACTTATGAATGTTTGGATTCTATTGGATGACTTGATTGTTTGATATCCCTGATATATAATGCTTTGTGATACGTCCTGATTTGTATCGTGATCTGTGATTTCTATTTCTATGATATATTACTATGTTAATATGAACCCCTTGGCCCGTAAAACGGCATTTGAATTTCGATGCGACAGGGAGTCGGATTCCAGTTGGTTATCCGAAACCCACATCGAATTTTAATAGTGAATCTTTGTGACTGATAAATTTATTTTATCTATGAATCTGTGAATGAAGATAAGCGTTATCGATTATACCGCTTATCGATATATCTGTGATGATTGATGTTGCACTATTGTGTGTGAAACCCCTGGACTACACCTTTACACACACAAATATGGATTTCATGTGGAAATCGGTTAAGTCACAGATAATTTAAATCTGATGTTTTTGAAATTTAAATTTTAATTTCAATTGATTTTGAAATTAGAAATTCGGGTTTAAAATGAAAAGCTTTTGAAATGGAATTTCAAAGATAAAAGTTATTTTGAATAACTTAAACGAGTTTTGAAAATTTAAATAATTTGATTTAAATTTGAATCCAATATTTGAAATTAAATCTATGATTTGGAAACTAGGGATAAAAGATGATATAAATGTGTTTGTATGAATTAAACCATTTTAAAGTATTAATTTGGGAATTTGAATTTAAACCAAGGATTTCAACTCGTATGAATGAATTAGATTTCCAAATTGAAAACTGTTGTTTTCAAATGATAAAAGCTTTTAGATAAGAAAAGAAATTCCAGTTTAAATTAAAGGAATTTCAAGTGAATTGAAAAATTGATTTTCCAAGTTATGAATGAATTCTTTTTGAAAGCTATGAATTAAATCTGTCTATTTTTAACAGATTTAAAATGATGTTTTGTTTAACCCATTTGAAATGGAATTGTTTTGAAAGCTATTAGTTAAATCTTTGATTTAAAGATTTAACGAGTTAATTAAATTGAAAGGGAAATTGATTTGGAAAATCTGTAAATGAATCTGTGAAATTAAGTGAACTTTGTGAATTGAATCTTTTTGTTTAAAGGATTAAAATGGTAATTTGATAAACCATTTGTAAAGAAAGTTTGGGTTTAAGTTGTGACTTAATTGAAATCCTAATATCCGTATGTTTTTAAATATTTCGCTCACTATTCGGGTTAGCCGGGAAAGGACCTTTGGGTCGTATAACTCATTCCGAATAATGTTACGTCGTATATGGATAGCATTTGAAGACCGGTGTTGAAGACCGGATATTTTTTGAAAATGAAAGGCCAACCTGTCGAATGTCTCTGCACTGAGTCGCGCAGGTATAGAGATTTATATCACTCTTTTGTGACGGGAAGTCCGGACGTGATTGGAAATTATCCGAAATTGCAAGGGCTTCGTGAGAAGTGCCTTCGGTTCTGTTCGAACCCGGAACAGACTTGTATGGATACATGTCTGACATTACACTTTGAGATATAAAGCCGATTTCTTTCAAATACATTTCTGTTTGGTGGCGGAGAATTTATTCTCTTAGCTTAACACCCTTCTCTGAGACGTACGAGCTCAGAGGTTATGTAGTTGAAATTTATCAGCGATATATCCCAATTTGGTAATGTGGCATGCTGAGTGTTGCTGTGTGATGATCAGTGTTTGATCATTTGTGATATGATCATTTGTTTGATCTTATATCTTTGTGATCATAGGTTGATCATCTGTTTGACCCGAAGCATGGCTTTGTAGAAAGCGTAGCTTTGTGGACGAGACTTCGTCGAGCCTCACACCCCGGAAATGGTCAAAACAGGAAAGATGCGGCAAGGTCCTAGGGAGTAGCGCCCCTTAGTGTATGTCATTCCTTCTGGATAAAGGTGGTATCATGGTATGGAGCCCAGATACTTAACCTCTATGGTTGCTGCAAATTTATTACTTTGTGGTTTGTTGGAAATCGAGGATCCTCGGGAAGATCGGTGACGATCGGGGGATGGCATACGCGTGTCAGTAGTTACCTATTTTTGCAGAGGTAACCCGGCCTTGTGTTGGCAGAGATCTAACCGTAATGTTAGGTTATTTCTCGGGTCGTCTATTCCAGGGACGTACCCATCGTGGAAGAGGAAGTTCCTTGGCCTGACCATTTGTTGGAAATCCAAAGAAACAATACGACCCTTTACAATTTCAATTGTATAACCTGTCTCCTCAGGAGGCAGCTATAGCAGGCATAATATAATGGTACCTATGCTGGCTAAGATTTATATTCTACTTTCGAAATGTTTTCCACTATGCACTAATAATAATATCAAAATGATTTGATTTTGCGTAGTAAGCATCTTTGACTAACATAAGAAGAAATCTCCTCCAAGTCTGCGTTTGCATTGTGTGTGTGGTGGGAGGTCTTATGGTAGTTTCATTTTCCAAAAGCATTGCGAATTGACTTTAAAATTCTCTGCTATTTGTTTTAAAGATAAACTGTTTTTGTTGCTCACACCAGTCCCATGACTGATCCGGAGTTTATTGTTCATTTCCTAAACTCTGGGTGCTCATAATTTTCTACACGAGCAGTCTAGAGTTGGGTTTTTCAGATAGTCAGATTAGTAGGTTTTCTAGAGTTAGTTCAGTCTTTGGACCGCACCAGTCTTGCTCATCTTGGTGTATCGTTATTGGGAGTTCGAGCTACTGCTGGAGTTCTCTCTTGAAGACTATCTTAGAATTATTTATCCGCTGCTGATGTTATCGTTTTCTTTTCCGCTGCTATTTGTTGTATCATATCTCTGATGTATATTGATATTCATTGTATCACTCTGTTGTATCAGATATTGTATATCAATGAATTATTCATTTATTCCGCTGTGTTATTTACTTAATGTTGTTATAAGCTCCGGCGACTCGGATTTGAACGGTCGAATCTGCGGCATTCGAGTACGATGTAAAGTATAGATGTCGATTTTCGAACGTGAAAATCTGGGACGTTACAGACCAGCTATTGTGAGAAGAGTGCTTGTTGATTGCGGCGCTTCTTGTAATATCCTCTTCAAAAAGACATTTGATCAAATGAAAGTTCCGATGGCTGATGTTCAAGCTTCTTCGCAAAAAATTGTTGGGGTCACTGGGGAACCAAAACAGCCCATCGAAACCATCGACTTATTTGTTGAACTTGGTGAAGGGGAAAGAAAAGTGGTCCGTAAACAAACTTTTGTTATTGTTGATGAATTTTCTGCTTATAACGCCTTCTTGGGACGACCAACTCTTGCTGCATTCAAAGCTATTCTCGCCCCATGGTGCCTAACTATGAAATTCCTCACTGATAATGGCGTTGGTTTTTTGAAGAGGGACCAGAATGCTGGGCGGGAATGTTATCTCACAAAGTTGCGGGAGGCGAAGAAGAGAGAGATGGAAAAGGGTGCGGGAGCTCCACTCCGCATCAAAGAACCCACCTTGTAGAAATTATGGGGTGGACCCTGCACTGGTGAGCATAGTGGTGTGCGAAAAGAAATTGATCCCAGAAAGACTAGTGCAGGGGAGAGTAGAGTGGTGCCGGTAGAAGTAACGATGCCAATTTCTGTCGACCTAAATGATCCAAACAAGGTGCTAAATGTGGGTTCACAACTCGGTGTGACGGTTCAGAATATGCTAATATCATTCTTAAAAGCAAACCTGGATGTATTTGCTTGGAGTCATGCTGACATGTGTGGAATATCTCCAGAATTCGCAGTGCATGCTTTAAACATTGACCCAAAATTCACACCCGTAAAGCAGAAGAGAAGAACCTAGGGTCCTGAAAGGTCAGCAGCATTAGAAGAAGAGGTAGATCGGCTTATGGAAAATGGCTTCATCAGAGAATCCACTTATCCAAATTGGGTTTCTAATCTGGTATTGGTTAAAAAAGAAAATGGAAAGTGGAGAGTATGCATCGACTTTTCAGACTTGAACAAAGCATGCCCCAAAGACTGCTTCCCATTACCCAGAATCGAACAGTTGGTGGATGGAACAGCCGAGCACGAATTATTGTCTTTTATGGATGCTTACTCAGGATATAATCAAATCATGATGCATGAGCCAGATCAAGAGGACACGAGCTCTATCACTGATGTTGGTCTTTACTGCTATAAAGTCATGCCCTTCGGACTAAAGAACGCAGGGGCAACTTATCAGAGACTTGTTAATGCCATGTCTAAGACCCAGATAGGCAAGACTATGGAAGTTTATGTTGATGATATGCTGGTGAAGTCAAAGAAAGCAGTAGACCACATGGATCATTTGGCAGAAATGTTCGCAATCCTCCGAAAATATGGAATGAAGCTAAATCCTCTGAAATGTTCGTTCGGGGTAGAGTCCAGAAAATTCTTGGGTTTCATTGTGAGTGCTAGGGGCATTGAAGCTAATCCTGCTCAGATCACTGCTTTAAGAGAAGTCAAAGCCCCTAGAACAAAGAAGGAATTGCAAAGCCTCAATGGGAAAGTCGCTGCTTTGATTCGATTTATTTCCAAGGCCATAGATAAGTGCATTCCCTTCTATGACGCTCTGAAGAAAGGAAAGAAAAACTTTGAATGGACTCCTGAATGTCAGAAAGCTTTTGATGAACTAATTTATCACATGGAAATGCCTCCAGTACTTTCTAAGCCCAACGATGGTGAAGATCTTTTCATATACTTAGCACTTTCATCTCACGCTCTCAACGCAACATTGGTACGGGAAGACGCAAAAGTTCAACGCCCGGTCTATTACATCAGCAAAAGATTCACTGGGGCAGCGATAAATTATTCAGAGTTGGAAAAGCTCGCCTATTGCCTGCTGATTGCATCCAGAAATTTGAGGCCATACTTCCAGGCTCATCCTATTAAAGTCCTCACTGACCAACCTCTAAACCAAGTCTTATTTCGCCCTGAAACTTCGGGTCATCTTTTGAAGTGGAATATTGAACTTAGCCAATATGATATCACCTACCATCCCCGAAGAGCAATCAATGGAAAAGCTTTAGCAGATTTCAACGTAGAATATACAGATAAAGGTGATAGTGAGGAAGAGGCGACTGAGAACATCCCGATCCGATGGAAATTATATGTCGATGGTGCAAGAAATGATTATTGTTCTGGAGCTGGGGTTGTGCTTGAAACCCCCGAAGGGCGGTCATTGTGCTATGCATTGAGATTGGAATTTCCTTCTACAAACAATGAAGCAGAATATGAAGCTCTGATTTCGGCTTGAAGATTGCTAAAGAACTGAACATCAAAGTATTGCAGATCTTCAGTGATTCACAGCTTATTGTATGCCAAGTCAAGAAAGAGTTTCAAACTAAAGGAGGAAATCTGCCTGCTTACTTGTCAAAGACCTGGGAACTTCTTGATGGCTTCGATCATTATACAATAAGCCATATACCCCGAGAAGAAAACATGAAGGCAGATTCTCTCACGAAGTATTCAAGCTCTGGTGAAGCTCAACTATTGGGATTGGTCCCTGTGGAAGTCTTGTCAGCTCCAAGAACTGATGAGATGGATATTGACTAGATTATGACTCTATCCCAAGAGCAGGAATCATGGATGACCCCGATCAAGGAATATCTACTCAACGGCTCCCTGCCAGAAAATAAAAAAGAGCGCCATAAGCTGTTAAGAAAAGCCTCGAGATATGTAATTCAAGATGGCTGATTGTACAGATGATGATTCTCGATGCCATTACTCCGATGTGTAACCAAGGAAGAGGCTAAAACAATTCTAGCCAAAGTACACGGAGGAGAATGCAGGGATCATTCAAGTGGTCAAACTCTTGCAAAGAAAATTCTCCGCTATGGGTATTTCTGGCCAGATATTAATCGAGATGCTGCTAGCTACTCCCGAAAGTGTGACAGATGCCAGAGATTTGCAAAAATCCCAAGAGCACCTTCCACTGCGCTAACACAGATGGTCAGTCCATGGCCATTCGCCATTTGGGGGATAGATCTCATCGGGCCTTTGCTTGTTGCCAAGTCTGGGATCAAATATGCTATTGTTGCTGTTGATTATTTCACTAAATGGGCCGAAGCTGAACCATTGGCTACTATTACCTCTAAAAAGATGATAAACTTTGTGACTAAAAATATCATTTGCAGGTATGGTGTGCCGTAGAAGATAATCATAGACAATGGAACTCAATTCCAAAGCGAAGAATTCCAGGACTTTTACAGGCGATTCAAGATCCAAAAAAGCTTCTCGGTAGTGGCTCATCCGCAGGCAAACAGGCAAGTGGAAGTAGTAAACAAAATTATCAAATCAACCATCAAAAAATAGCTGGAAAAAGCAAAAGGTGGTTGGGTTGATAAGTTTCCACTAGCACTATGGGCGTACCGAACTACCCACAAAACTGCGACTGGGCACACTCCATTCTCATTAGCATATGGGTCAGAAGCAATGATTCCAGTTGAAATAGAAGTCCCATCACACAGGAGAATTCATTTCAACCAAGCTGAAAATGAAAAGCTGCAACTTGAAGCACTTGACTTGCTTGATGAAAAAAGAAAAGAAGCTGAACTCCGAGTTGCAGCCCATCAGCAAAGGATAGCCAGGCACTTCAATTCTAAAGTTCATCAGCGCAACTTTGAAATTGGAGATATAGTCTTGAAAAGGGTCATGACAGCAACAGGAGTGTTTGGGCCAAACTGGGAAGGGCCATATGTCATAGGCAAAAAGCTTCTTGATGGCACTTTTAAGCTCACAACTGTCGAAGGAGATCCAATTCCAAGAGCCAGGAACAACAATCACTTGCGTTCATATTTTACTTAATAGCCATGCTTAAATTTGTAAAATCATTATGGATGTATCATTCTTGTATTGAAAGCCATTGTAAAATCAGTGTGAATCAATAATAAGAACTATAAAGTGGACTATTAACGCTAAAAATTGAACGCTAACACCCGGTGAGTGTGGTAAAGTTGTGAAAGCACCACCCATGATACGGGAACAAGAAATAAGCAGTAAAATAGCATAACACAGTAAAAGACAGCGATTTATAGTGGTTCGGCTTAAGATCGAGCCTACATCCACTTTGAATTCCTTTATTGCTGATTTTGGTTACAAGTTAATACAATGCACTTCAAAACACAATAAACTTTGATTCCAAAACACGTAAGACTAGTAGCTCAAACTTCGATGTAGAAGATCTCCTCGAATTCATGTTGAATGTGGTAGATTTCTTTCAAAGCTTGTTGTAGTGTCTGAAATGCTTGGAGTTCTTCGAGTGTTGAATGAGTGATGAATTCTGCAGAGTAACGGTGCTTCAGAGAATGATCCAAAAAGTCCCCTCATTGTTGGAGTTTAGGGGGTATTTATAGAGAGGATTTCGGGGCAGAATTTTATCACCAAGTGCTAGGTCGTCCACGACCTAAGGTAGGTTGTAGATCGTAAGTCGGCGACGACATAGGGGATCACCTGTATCAACTGTTTTAGACCTTGTCCTGAATAAGTTGTTAGGTCGGCAGCGACCTAAGAGATGGGATCCGACTTATCTCGATTGCACTTGATTCTTTTCTGGGTGAGTTAATAGGTCGTGTACGACTTATTATAGGTCGTGTACGACTTATTATAGGTCGTAGGTCGTAACTTCCCACAGGTCGTTAGGTCGTAACTTCCCATAGGTCGTTAGCTTCTTAGCTCGTTAAGTCGTCTTTGTAGTTAAGTCAGTAGCCTCCTTAGGTCGGAAACTTCTTAGATCGGTAAGTTGTAGACTCCTTAAGTCGGCAGCTTCTTAGGTCGGAAGCTTCTTAGGTCGGTATGCTTTTTAGGTTGCTAGGTCGCGAATCAAAAGAGGGTTAACATTTGCCCCTCGAAGTATACGCCTAGGTCGTAGGTTGTGTGCTTCGATTTCCTTAGCTCGCTCTTTTGTTAGGTCGTGAGCGACTTAAGATAAGTCGTAAGTCGTAGATCGTGGGTCGTGGGTCGATTCGCATTTCAATACCCCAGTGTATAAATAGCTTAGGTCGTTCCCTCTTTCACTTCACCTGTTCTATTATTCCGTTCAGCCATTAGCAAATACTCGAGCTCTCGAAGACGAATTTCATTACTCGATCATCAGTTATCCTTAGCATTACATTGCGTAAGCGAACCTGTTTTCTATTCAATCCTCGATTGTCACTGAATCATGAACCTCACTTTTCATCTCCGACCCACTTTTTATGCCGCGCTTCATCACGATCCTCGTTTCAATCGATTGCTGTTGGATTTGAGGTGGATTGTCCTGGCTTTAGACAATTTGTGAGAACAAGGCAATGGGTTACGGCGTTTTTAGGTTAACTGATTTGTGACTTTAGAGGAGATGAGAGAATTGTTAACGGGTTATTGGGTTTATGAATCTCGAATTGGCTGGTTGTTGAGTTACTGGACGAAGAGGAGGCTAATTGGTTAAGGGAAGCAAAGCATTAGCTTGGATGGAAGATCACTCGAGTTCTTTCATCAAAAACGGCTCAGTGAATTTGAACGACCCATGAAACCTTACGACTTAGCATACTTGACCGATCTAATTAGCTGCGGCATAAGCCTTAGGTCATGACCGAGCTAGGACTTAGAGAAGTTTGTACCATTTTGTCCTTAGGCCTTTTCCTTCATATGCATTACGACTTAAAGGGTTGACGACTTAACTTATCTCGTTGCATATCCTTTAAGTCGTGGACGACTTAACTTGCACATTGTGACCTAAGGAATTTCCGACCTACGCTAGGTCGTGAGCGACCTAAGACTTTGAACGATTTAACGACCTAATTTCAGTAGCAGAGGCTCTAGGTTGCAACCGAGTTAGAACTTGACATATTTGCATTGCCTTGAACTTTTTGACTTGAACTGCCGGGATAAACTGCTTAAACTTTGAATTACTTGAACTTTGAACTGTCTGAACTTCTTTACAGATTATCTTTAATGCTAATTGCCTGTTAAACATAACATTTGCAGAAAACTGGGACGAATATACTGCCATTGACTGCCCACATCAAATGACAGATTAGTCGATAAAGAATAATCAACTTAAATGAACTACGTAAATGAAATGCTGTAAACCAACCAATTCAAGTGAAGTATTAAAGCAAAACTAAAATAGTTAACTGAAGATGGTTTGTTTGCCTTAATAGCACACCTGAGTTTTTAAATTAACAAGCCCTGAAATTTCATAATCGACCAATTGTCGACTAGTTTAACTTCAGTTATGTTTGCTTGTTATTTTATTAGTTCTGCACAACACTTCACACTTTTTAGGAAACGTGCACCTTCACATTTGAACATCCAGTTGCTTATGTAGAATGGCATCTCAACAAGAAGATACAGGACCAGCTGGAGAAGCTTTTCCGATTGCTAACCCATTGACTAATCCTCCAGAAAGAATTTCGACCACTTTAACATATAATGTTTTCCGCCAACTGTGCACTCAGTTCGGCATTGTTGAAACAGATGCCATACTGCCTGAGAGAAACGACACTGCTGACATACAACCTCATGGCTTCGTCGCCGTTAATCGCCAAATGTGTATGAACGGAGCCATTCCTCCTTTTAACGATTTCCTTCAGCAGCTTCTTCTTCGATTTTCTATATCTCCCTTTCAGTTACATCCCAATGGCTACGCCATCATGATGGGACTATGTGTGCTATTTAGGAGGACGCTGGATCGTCTTCCAAGTTTTGACGAAGTTTGTTATCTGAGCTCATTTGCCAAAAACAAAGACCATCCTTCTATCACAGTCGTGAGAAGTGCTAGAAACCGCAAGCTGATCATTGGTCTTCCTAACAGTGTTCACGGGTTTCTGAGTCAGTTTTTCTACGTTCGGTGTCCTCCGGGATTTTATGCTATCTGAAGAATAGGAAGTATGATCATTCATCTTTTTCCTTTCCTTATGTTTTCTGAACTTTTCGAAGCCCGAGTTGTCAAGTGTTAACTTCGCTCTTTACTTTTTTCAGCCCTTCCTCCTCCTTCTAGGGATTCTGGTCACAAATCAACTTTCGAGAGGCTTATGGCCATGCCAGTTGAGGAGAGGAGTATCCAATTTCTATTGAAAGACGAGTTTTTTCATCAATTTGGACTCTTACATCCTTCCCGTTCTATTCAGCCACATGAAGTCCATGATTCTCCAACTAAGGCATCAGATGCCCCAGCTTCTGCCGAAGAACTTACCACAGAGGCTTCTCTGGTGAAGTGTTCTACTTCTACTGACATTGTGGGGCCGTCCAGCAAGCTAAGACTTTCTCCAGTTATTGAAGAGGAGTAATCTCCCCAACGCTCCGAAAAGGCAGCCGATGAAGAAGTTAAAAAAGAAAGTTCCGCTCGGCATGATGGCGAAGACATTTTTGGTGATTTAAGCGATCTAATGGTGACTTCACGCGAGATTTTTAAAGATGATGTAGTCAACGCTAAAGTTGCCTCTCCAGTGATCGAAGCGACATCTGCTTTACGACCGCTTTCGCTATGCCAAGAGTTCACTCCTACCGTAAAATCCGATATAACCCCTAAGCCGACGAGTGGTTCGTAGTCTGACGCGCGTAGTTTGCACGCCACACACACTTAGGATTTTTTGGCACTTATATGCACTTAGCTTCTTTACTTTGAAGATTTCTAAGACTTGACTTTTCTTTAAATTCAGGTTCTCCAATGGGACGAAGCGGTTCACATTATGATAACTTTCGGCGCTACGGAGGGCGTGACTCTTATGACTATGGACGCTACCTCCCCGCTCGTAGGGAAACTGATGAGGAGCGAGCGGTTAGAAAAGCTTGAGAGAGACAAGCTTATGAAGAGTAGCAAAGGAGGAGGGAAGAACGTTATGACTCCTCTCAAAGAGATGACGCGTCCCATAAGAGAAAGTCGCATGACGACAGAGGAAAGTGCCAAAATTCTGAAGATCCCAGTAAACGGACCAGGCTTAGCAAAAAGGATTCGTCTGCGATTTTCGAAAAGACTGACGCTCCTATCTCTTCTGATATCCCATCCGGCTCTCCTTCTTTAAAGAAATCTGACATCCAGGCGATTATCAGTAGGCCTCAATATCAAGTTAAAGATGCTTCGCCTAAACTTCAAAGTCGATTCCCGAACTGGTGTTTAAAAGGGGTGCGCTTTGACTTAGATTTGGTCCCAATCGACAAGCAGGCCATGCTGAGGAATCTCGATGCTGTTAAGCTCGATATCAAGAGGATGTCCGGATGGTAGAAACTCGTCGACGAGCTTCAGAGGGTTAATCATATGAATCTTGAAGCCATGTTGACCATGGAGAACGATAAGATGGAGCGGGATAAAATTTGCAAGCAGCACGATGCGGAGATGGCGAGCATTGCAGATGACAATGCGAGACTTGGGTCCGAAGTCAAGAAGCTTAAGGAAGATCTCGCCACTTCCTCTGCCTCGCATTCTCAA